>CM062818.1:1088653781-1089253781 GCA_031772625.1 Pinus tabuliformis | reverse complement strand
TCAAGTGTACCAAGAACTCCCTGATGGTCCTACTCCTCAGCTTCCTTTCCCTCCTCTCCAACATGGCCTCAGGCTCCAAAACCAAGTGGCCCTCATCATCCAATGGGGCTAACTCTACTGTTGTTTTCATTTGTTGCCCCAACACCTTTTTAAGGCATGAGACATGAAATATATTGTGAATCCTGCTCCCCGGAGGCAACACCAGCTCGTGGGCCACCTCTCCAACTCGCCTGATCACCCTGTATGGCCCATAAAAGCAGGGTTGTAGCTTCTCAACCCCCTTTTGCTTCAACATGGACTGCCTGTACAGATGTAACCAGACATACACCAAACCCCCCTTCTCGAAATGTCTCTCGGTCCGGTGCCGGTCTGCATACACCTTTTATTTGGTTCTTTGTTGTCACTAAGTTATCCTTGAGAGCCTTGAGGATGTCTTGGCTCTCTTCGATCCAATCTTTGGCCTTTAGGCCCGGCTATCTCCAAAAACAACATCAGCAAAAGATAATGCATTATAACCATACAAAGCACAAAAAGGAGTCATACCGATGGACATGTGGTGGGTGGTGTTGTAGCCATACGCCCAAATGTAGCCAACGGATCCAAGCCCTCTACTGCCATGTCACATAGTTCCTCAGGTACCCCTCCAACCATTGATTAACTCGCTCTGTCTGGACATCTGTCTAGGGGTGGTAACTCGTGCTAGGAGTAAGCTCAGTACCAAACAACCTGAAAAGCTCCTGCCAAAAGCCTCCCATGAACTTGCTATCCCTGTCACTCACGATGTTCTTAGGAAGCCCGTGTAACCAGAAGATCTCCCTAAAGAACAAATTCACAACCTGTGCAGCCGAATATCTGGTAGGGATGGCGAAAAAGTGGGCATACTTGGTCAATCAGTAGACCACTACATGAATGTTGTCCTTGCCCTGCACTGTGGGGAGCGTCGTGATGAAATCCATGGAGATACTTTCCCATTTCCCCTCGGGGATGTGAAGTGTTGTAACAATCCTGTAGGGTGAATCAACACCCGCTTTTTCCTCTGACATGCCTCACACTCCTGTACGTGATTCAGCACGTCCCCCTTGAGGCCCTTCCATGTGAATTGTTCCCTGAATACCATGTATGTTTTCTTGAACCCTTGATGCTGACTAGGTCAAACAAGGATGAGAAGAAGGTTCACTTGAAGATGAACTTCCTTTGAGATTTTGAGCAAGAAATGACCCTTTGGGAACCACTAACCAAAGAAACCTAAGACAAAAATGATGTTGGAGCTAGAGCTTATGGTTTCTCCAAATTCAACTGTGGGAATAGCTTGAAATTTTGTGGAGACCTAGAGGAAACCCCAACGCAACCATGGACCAACTTGTACTTGATTTGAACCAGCCCAAGGCATTGCACACTAGGCCCTAGGAGGGTATTAGTGTTAGGGCAGAAAAATAACAAAAAGGTGAAAGAAAAGTAGTTTTAGGGTTGACCATCAAGGATCTAGGACCAATGCCTGGCTATTGGGAAGATTGGAGTCAAAATGATCAAGATTTGGGAACTTCGCTCTTCAAGGAGGCCTAAAGAAGCAACTTCACTAATAATGGATGCAACTACACGACAACTTTAGACTTTTATACTTCGATATGAAAGATTTTATGGAGTTTCAAGGTCAGAGGTGCACAACCCACCCCGAGGAAAATTCTTTCTTCTTGTCAAGATGAATAACATATGCGACGAGCCAAGATTACAAGTGTTTCATAAATTCGAATTAATTTTTAGGGTACAAGTAAAATCATGACATAGCATTCCATACGTTAAACATGAAACATTATGAAATTCACACGAAAAGAGCACTTACATGACAAAAAGAGTATATCCATCCATAAACTTGCCCAATAGAAGCTCCAAGAGAGATAGCGAAAATATTCCACACATCAAAATGCATTTAATCATCCAAATCATTCCACAATTTGCAAGTACAAAATCTTTAGAAAGATATAACCCAAATCCAAGTGTTGATGATTTACAAATGAGGCCTCACTTGTAGTTATATGAGCCTCCAATAGTTTGAATTTGTCAAATTAGCCTAATGATGCCCCTATAGTAAAATAATTTGCAAAATAACCCTATTTTGGTGACAAGCCCACCAAATAGTTCCATAACATGAATAATTAGCCTCTCAAGGAGGCCAAAATGATAGAAAAGTAGCAAAGAGGGTCATTGGAAGGCCAAATATGAAGTCCCTCGTGTCATAATGAATAGGAGGGATCCAATAACAGTGATGAAGGGGGTGACCCCTTGATCTCCAATCAAATGACTTGTGGTGCTCCCAAGTGGTTGTGGGGGCACAAAGAACATCCTCATGGGCCTCCAACTGAATTGAACAAACCTGTGCTCCATCTATAAGTGTCTGAACAATGATTGATGCAAGCCCTCCCTTGTCTCCCTAGGTGAGACAAAACCCTATCTAGGCCTTGGATCAGCTGCCAATTGTGTGGTGCAAGTGTTGAGCCAGTTGGGCAAGGTGGTCCAGGTGCATCATCATCATCATCAAAAGAGTGGGACACGAGCAAGCAATAAGTGGTGTTGAGGATCCCGTGGTGTGACTATCTGCTCTCTGCTATAGCGGAGGCCCATGGCTCTCAACACACCCTACAAATGCCATTAAGACCCTCTAGAGGGCTTGGACCCTGTATAGAGAGACCAAACCCCAAGATGAAGACCCACTTGCAATCCTATATAAAGTCCAATGTGTCTCCTCGCCTTCCAGTACAACAATTCATTAATGCAATTAAGTAAATGAGCTTACAAATCATGGAATCAAGTGGACCCTTCATAGTGGTATGCCCTCCCATAATGGACTTTAGAATGTATAGGTGTCTCTAGGCTCAAGAAGGAGGTTAATCAAGGAACCTATTAGGTGGTTTCAACCTCTAAGGGAGTGACAGGTCCATGGTACAATCATCAGATGGCAGGTGTCATATGAAATAGTGATGGAACGGAGTGGGGTAACAGAGAAGGCTCCAAGCCACATGCCATGGTTCAAGGGCAGCTATAATGAGGGAATCCCACACTTGGGTGTATAGATATATGAGGGAGCAATCGTCAAACATGAGTTACCCCGACCTTTGTTTTTCCACCCTTCTTCATATGCCCTTTGCCTTTTATTGATTTTTCTTTTATTTAACTGCTCAACGCTCCACGGACTGAGAGCATGATGTGAATCAATATTGCGAACATCGACATCAGGATAAAATCGACAAGGGTTCGGAAAACCAAAAATCGTAAAAATTGAGAAAATATCAGTAAAAATCGATAAACATCGGCAAAATTAAGATACCATAAAAATATCTTTAGAAATTGGCAAACATCGGCTAGGCCAAAAAATTGTGATTTCGAGATAAAATCAAGAGGTTATCGAGATGTTCGCAACACTGATGTGAATGATATAGCAATGGGTACCCCATTAACGTTGGGTAGTTCATCGCCTAGCAGGGATTGGGATAATCATGGGTTCCTTAATGATGCAAGGGGCTCATATAAGGGGGGGGCTAGGAACCAGGGTGATGGCCATAATGATAGGGGTAGAGCTCATGTTTGGATTTTGCCCACGTGCTAAATTTTAATGTCCCGACCATCTTTTGCATTTTAAGGTACATTTCTTGTTGTAAGTGCCCAACTTATGATTTTAACTTTCTTTTTCACTGCATCAACCTCCAGGGCATCATTCCAGGCCCAGCCCAAAGTGTAGACAAGGGGAGGGGAGGCTAACTGCTTGTGGACACAGTGGACAAATTTGGACCCATATGGGAAACATGTGAAAAGGGGTTATAGTGAGTGGAGCGGAGTGATGTATGTGGTGTCGGGAACCGGGACCACCAACCAATTTGTGGTTTCCCATGTAGTCCCATTCCTAAAGCAAGTAGCCAATAAAGGAGATCCCATGGGATTAAGATACAAGATTAACCACCATGTTGGGAAAGGGTACAAGAGTACAGACCAAGCCTCTTCTTTCCGTCGAATCCCCCCACTAATCCATGCCCATAAGTGTCCATGACAAGTAAGCAAAAATTCCCAACTACATAATGAAAGCCATACCTTCGCAGTTGGAAGGCCCACCTTGGATGCAAAGGGTTTTGCAACAGTAGAACCAGTGTCGGGTGGAAGAGATAAGCACACACAATAGAGGGAAAATTTCTCTCAGGGAACTTAGAGTCTCAGAAGTTCAATTTTCCACGCAAATCAACAGTAGCTGAGTGCATATTTCCTCACTCCAAAAGGGAGTGCATGTAGCAGAGCAGCAGCCAAGCAGAGGGAAAGAGGGACTTTTCGACTTGATCAGAGATGGCCACAACGGGGCTTAGAGATCAAGATAGGTTGGATGGAGCTTCCAACTATGTCATCTAGAAGGCTAGGATGTCCTTCCTTCTATATGAATATGGTCTGAAAGCATGCATAGATAATGTGGTGGCAGTTCCCCATGATGCGTACCAGCTCAAAGAATATAGGAAGGAGATGGCAAGGGTGAAGCAATTGATCTTGGATAGAGTCCGAGATCATATAGTCTCACATTTGGCAGACAAAGGTACAACTAGAGAAATGTGGGTAGCTCTCTCCATGCTATATCAAAGTTCTTCCGAGCAGCAGAAGATGTTCTTGGAAGAAAAGCTCAGATGCATCAGGATGCAAAAGAGAGAAGGCATAGATCCCTTCCTCACCAAGATTCAGGAGGTCTAAGATCAGCTTGCAGTTGTTGGGGCAGCACCTCAACCATCAGAGCTAGTACAGTTGGCACTAAGCAGTGTCTCAGAGGATTGGAAACTCTTCGTCCAAAGTATATTGGGCAAAGACACACTACCAAGATGGGATAGAATGTGGGCTGACATGCAGCAAGAGGAGTTGAGGCAAACTCTGCTAAAGAGCTCCATCAACGGCAACAGCAGTGGATCGAAGGTTGTGAAGGAGGAGGAGAATGTGGCCCTAGCATCTAAGGGTCCCAGTCAGGGGCAAGGGGAACAAAAGAAGAAGAAGAAGGACCTATCTAAGGTCAAGTGCTTCAGGTGTGGCAAGTTTGGCCACTACAATACCTAGTGTCCTCTCAAGAAGGACAAGCAGGAGAAGCAGGACCAGGCAGCAGCACATGTTGAGATAGATAGGTTGTCCTCCAGGTTGGAGGAAGACTTCACAATGATGGCAGCCATACGTCTAGGAGTGAGGTGGGGTGACTTGGTGTTGTAGCCCCAGAGAGCTACAGAGATGGGCAAAGTCCTGCTGGAGACCACCTCATGGATCATTACTTGGCTACAAAGGGGCCCATAGTATTCAGTAGCACAATGGATCAGTGGTAGTTGATGTAGTCAATACCAGAGTGACAGGTGCAGACTAGTAGCAGTCAGATGCTAAGGAGCGCAGTGCAGTGTTAAAAGCAGAGCAGGTGGCTCAGTAGCAGAGCCAGCAACAACGCAGATTCTTCTGTGACAGTGTAGATTCTAGTAGCAGTCAGAGACTCGGAGATAGATACATCATACTGAACAAAGATGATTCATTATTTTGGATGCTTCTCAATTGCAGTAGTTACAGTTGCAGCAACAACAGATAAGAGGTAGTTGCAGTGCAGATGCATAGTTGGCAGCATTATGGCAGTGTCAGCAGCAACACATATGCAGCATCAAATTGCTTAGTGTTTGGTGAGCAGTATGGCCAAACATCAGCAGCATGACAAGAGGTGATATAGAGACAAAGTGTTGTGGCAGGATGTTCAACACTATAAAGAACACAGTCCTCGCTAAGAGGGAGTGTTAGTTTTTGTAGCATTGGATGTGTTCTAGCCATGAAATTTTCTGGAGAGGATAGATTGCATGAGATATCCAAAACCCAGAAATCGTTTCTACAAATTCCACCTAGAGATGACTTAATTAGATTATTAACAATTTTTTTTAATGTTTCCTAAGTCTAAACTTAGGAAAACTAGTTAATTAATCAGAATTAATTAAGTCAAGTGGCGAATTATCTAGAAACTCACACAGATTGATCCATAAATTATCTGAGCCATTGATTAAGATTCAATCTTGGTCGTTGGAGTCCCAACAGGAAGATAGAAGAAGGGATCGATGTGGTGATGGAGAATAGACTTGAGTCACTTGTAGAATTCGATTTTCCAAAGTAGAAACTGTTGATTTTGGATAGCATCAGATGTGCTCTAGCTCCGAAATTTTGTGGGGGGGGCTAGACTACATGAGATCTCCAAGACCCAGAAATCGTTTGGAGAAATTCCACCCAGATTGTGAATTATTAAAATAAATAATATTTTTAATGGGGTTCCTACCTCTAAACTTAGGAAAATAAAAATATTAATGGATATTAATAAAAATATGGGTGAGAAACTTCTAAGAGACTAGGATCAAGTCTATTTTAATCTTAGTCGTTGATTAAGGACTTAATCTCTGTCATTGATTCATTAACAGGAAAAATATAAGAGGAGGTTTGAGGGTCAGTTGGAGATACACCAAATTGATCAGTCAATTCGATTTTTCTGGGTTGTGGTTTGTTGAGAAAATTGAATAAGTGATCTGAGTTGCAGTGAAAGGGGCAGAAGCAGAGATTTGGATTAGAAAGGAGTTCCTGTTGAAATTTCTAAGTCTAACCTTTAGAAATTTTATTTCTATTCTTCTGGTTTATTTCTCCTACTTGTTAATTACAAACAAGTTATTTAAACATATAAACATCAAAATAAACACAATACAGTCTCAACCATCTACAGATCATCAGCTGAAAGAAATAGCAAACACACAAGTGACACCGTTATTTTTGGACAACTCATCCTCGGAAAAGCCCAACTTGGGAAAACCGGTGCAGTAATTCTGAGGGTTATTTTATTATGAAATCTATCCTTGAGTACATCTGGGTGCCAAACTAGCTCAACCGACAGAGAAAACAATCAGGCAGTAATACCTCTCTATTCGGAAGCAAATATTCAGAAAATCTTCCCCACGAAACCCTCACCAGCAATCTCTGAAGCTCAATGTCAACCCACCTAGCCTCAGCGTCAGCCCGGAACCCTCTGCGTCAGCCCTCTGAGGCACTGCGCAACCTCTACGGCCCTCTACGTCACTCCTGCAACCTCTGCGTGGATGACGCAAGCCCTTCCGGCCTTTGCGTTGTCTCTGCTGGGTTCTGCGTGTTCCCTCTGGCTCAGCATCTGCCTCTCTCTACTTTTGCGCTGGTCTCTCAACACTATCTTTGCTTCTTTGTCTCGTACTCACTGCCCCTCGCTGCAATTGATCACTGATTCGATTTCTCTTAGCAAACCCCTCTCTAGAAAATCAAATGACTGATCACTCTCGTGTATTCTCCAATTGACCCTCAAGCCTCTTCATATACTTTTTATGTTGGTCCTTCAACGGCCGAGATTACATCTCTAATCAACGACTAAGATTAGATTTGGCTTGATCCATGTCTTTTGGAACCTTCTAACCCAGTTTTATATTAATACCCATTAATATTTTATTTTTCCTAAGTTTAGACTTAGGAACTCCATTAAAAATACTAATTATTTTAATATCTCCCAAACAGGTTAGAATCTGCCCAAACCATTTCCGTGCCTTGGAGATCTCATGTGCTTTAGCCTTTCCACCAATTTTCATAACTAGAGGACATCCAATGCTACCCCAAATAAACACTCCCTCTTAGTGATGACTGTGCTCTAGTAATACTCCACACTGAGCATTACTCTGATTATACGACACCGGTACATGTGTTGATGCTAGGCCTCCCTGCCCAACATCCTTTGCACTACTGCTTCTCATGGCTCTGCCACTGCCACAGCTGCGTTCGTACGACAGCTCCCTCTACATCCGTGTTGTTGCTGGTCCTTTCTCCCAACACTGCATCTGCACTGCAACCCCCTCTCATCATGTTGCATCGTGCCACTGCTAACTGCTACTGCATTGCAACTCAGTTACTGAGAAGTAAGTAACAGATCCACCCAACTGCTGACATCCCTGTCAAGCTAGAAACACTCCCGATGTTGAAGCTCTCTCTGCCGCTAACACGCGCTCCCTCTACTACCTCTGCGTTGCTGCAACAACTCCCTGCCTCTCGCACCGTTGAAAACCTCTCTGTGCCATCCTACAATGTTGCAACCTCCTTTGTGCCTCTCGCACTGCTGTAGCCTGCTAGCTCTGCGCTACCCGGGGACTCCTGCACTATTGCACTCTCTGTCACTTCATTCGCATCCATTTCTACCGACATCCGCCAGTCCTGCTAATTCTCACTTCAGGGCTCCCATAGCAAGGATCTGATCTAAGAGTTTGGGTACCTCAAGGATCCTGCCCCTCATTGCCTGTAGTCTTCCTGACTACAGCTCGATGTCTCCCCAGCGCTTCTCTAGAGGAACATGAGCACTCATGGCACACAGAACAGACAAGATCCTGGCCTTCCAGATGACAAAGTTGGATGCCACATCCAACCTGTCCTGATCCCTCAATCCGTTCATTGCCATCTCTCTGCTCTTCTTTTCGACTCCCCAAGTCTCTACCTCCCTCTAGAATTTCTCTCTTCGAATCCCTTTGAGTCGCTACTTCCCGTCTTGAGTTTCTTTGCTAGACTCCCTTGAGTCTTGATTTCCCACCTGGAAATCCACCTGCCAACCGTCGAGTCGCACCTCGTCGATCTACTGTGCACCTACAACACTGATCCCGATTCCTTGGCTAGAAATCCGCCTCGGCAGTGACTCCCTCTACCTTGGTTTTGCCCGGTTAGGTACTGTTCTCCCCACAGCACCCCACCAGCTTCACTCCTTGCATACTCCCCATAGCTTCCTAAACCCCAAAAACCGAAGGACTAAGCCTCTAGGCTCTGCGCAATCCCGGTACTGGCTGAAATTCTCCCCTAGCCATCTATGTCAACCCTCCTGGTCTCTGCGTGGCTCTGCGTGAGCCTTTTCTGCCCTCCTCAGCCTCTGTGCTAGCCTCTCTCTGGCCCGGACTGATGACGCAGTCCCTCTGCGTCAACCCTTCTTCTGTCGCTTTCTGCAAGGAACAACTTCTATCACTCGGGACAGTTGTTTTCTACTGAAAATGCTTTGCTTCAACTGATGCCTTCAGCTCTCCTGTGATCTACAACCATGCTCTGATACCATGTTGAAATTTCTAAGTCTAACCTTTAGAAAATTTATTTGTATTCTTCTGGTTTATATCTCCTACTTGTTAATTACAAACAAGTTATTTAAACATATAAACATCGAAATAAACACAATACAGTCTCAACCATCTACAAATCAATAACTGAAAGAAATAGCAAACACACAAGTGACACCATTAATTTTGGACAACTCATCCCCGGAAAAACCCAAGTTGGGAAAACCGGTGCAAAAATTTTGAGGGTTATTTTATTATGCAGCCTATACTTGAGAACATCTGGGTGCCAAACTGGCTCACCCGATAGAGAAAATAATATTGCAGTAATACCTCTCTATTCGGAAGCAGATATTCAGAAAATTTGCCCCACGAAACCCTCACCAACTACCTCTGAAGCTCAACGTTAGCCCACCTAACCTCAGCATCAGCGTGGAACCCTCTGCGTCAGCCCTTTGAGGCACTACGCAGCCTCTATGGCCCTCTGCATCACTCCTGCAACCTCTGCGTGGATGACACAAGCCCTTCTGGCCTCTGTGCTGTGTTTGTTGGGCTCTGCGTGTTCCCTCTGGTTCAGCGTCTGCCTCTCTCTGCTTTTGCACTGGTCTCTCAGCACTATCTCTGCCTCTGTCTCGTACTCACTGTCCCTCACTGCAATTGATCACTGATTCGATTTTTCTTAGCAAACCCCGCTCTAGAAAATCGAATGACTGATCACTCTGGTGTATTCTCCAACTGACCCTCAAGCCTCCTCTTATATTTTTCCTGTTGGTCCTTCAACGGCCGAGATTACATCTCTAATCAACGGCTAAGATTAGATTTGGCTTGATCCATGTCTTTTGGAACCTTCTAACCCAGTTTTTATACTAATACCCATTAATATTTTATTTTTCCTAGGTTTAGACTTAGAAACTCCATTAAAAATATTAATTATTTTAATATCTCCCAAACTGATTAGAATCTGCCCAAACCATTTCTGGGTCTTGGAAATCCCATCTGCTTTAGCCTCTCTGCCAATATTCATTGCTAGAGCACATCTGATGCTACCCCAAATCAACAGTTCCGAACCAAAGAGTACGTAGCAGAGAGGCAGCGGTAGCATCAGTGAGGCAGCGCAGTGGCCTACGCAACGCAAGAGGGGCTCACGTGGTGATGACGCAGGCCAGGAAGGTCTCTTGCAGTGGCAGTGTAGAGTATTCATCCAAAGTCCGAGATTTTGTCAGAGAAGCGAGGTTCTATGCCGAGAGGGCTGAACAGCAGTCTTCCTCCAGCAAATCGATCCAGTAGAAGGGCTGACACAGTCTCCTAGAGGCAAGACGCTGGCCCAAGCTGTGATTGCTCAGGGATTTCGCAGTGTTTGCCAGGAGCTAGATCAGCTGTGACTTGGAGAACGAGGTAAACCCACGTATGTATTTCTTGCTATCATGATTTCTCTGAAAGGTTAGCCAATGTGAGAGGCAACCTGTTGTACTCAGATTTTGCTTGCTTAATAATACAAACCCTCTATCTGCTGCACCAGTTTTCCTGCATTGGGTTTTTCCAGGGACGTGTTGTCCAAAAATAACAATGTCCCTTGTGTGCTTGTCTCATCTATTGTTTTAGTTTATGATCTATATGTCAATGTAGTCTGCAGTAGTGTTTTTCATCACTATTTATAAATTAAATAACTTGTTGACTGAAATAACAAGAAGGAGATATTAAACCAGTAACTGTAGTAGGATTTAATGTGTCTAGATTAAGAAACTTTCACAGCAACAGTGAGTTGTCGTAGAGTTCGAGCTTCAGTGAGGAAGTAGAGACACTGAGAGGTAGGAACAGTGAGGTTGGAGGAAGATTTCCAGATCTAGTGAGTGCATTTGTAGAGAGGAAGAAGAGCCAGAATGAGGCTGATGCATGTGGAAATTTGGAGACCCAAATTTCTACTGCAGCAACTGATTAAGTATCTTCTATTTGTTAAATTATTCACTGCATCATACAGCAAATACCGAAACTAATACACTGCAGCGTTCACCAATTAAATTAAATGCAGAAACAAGAAAATGAGCAAGAAATAAATACACAACACATGGCCCCATTATTTTTGGACAAATGTCCCCGGAAAAACCCAATGCAGGAAAACCGGTGCAGCAGCTGAGGGTTTGTATTATTAAGCAGTAATTTTTTGAATACAATCTTTGGATGCCTTGCTGGCTATCAAATATATAGAATCTGACTAGCAGAAGATTAGTGAGAAATACCTCACACTATCACTAGCGATCCGACACTACTCCAAGTTCTGGATGGCTAGCCCCACGCTGGCTCTACACAGGCACTGCGTCAGCCTACGCAGTTCTGCGTCAACCTCTCAGGGGATCTATGTCACCTCTTCCCGGATCTCCTGCTGCCTGGAGCTTCGTTCCACTAGCTCTTCGATCTCACACCCCAGCTTCTGGCACTGGAACTCGACTTCCCAGCTGAATTTCACACTCCCTCTGAAGCTCTGCGTTGTCTCTGTGTGAGCTTACACTGCCTAGCGTAGCCTCTACATTGCCTCTTCTGGATCTCTCTCTGCCTCGTCTGCGATGTATTCCCAGATCAGGAAATCTCCCTCCGGAACTATCCCTGCCCCTCACTACAAGAAATCTCCTCGATCGATTCTCTAGCAATTGTTGTGTTTCCCTCTCTGAGAAATTCGATCTCTTGATCTCTCTCTGATGTGTTTTCCAAATGCCCATCGAAGTCCTTATAATCCTCTAGTTGAGTAATCAACGGCCTAGATTAGATTATAATCAATGGCTCAGATCATTTGGACTCGATATTTGTCTTCTTCTAGAAGTTTCACCCTCAGTTTGATTAATACACTTTAATTATTTTAATTTCCTAAGTTTAGAATTAGGCATCCATTAAAAATAATCAATTATTTTAATAAAACTGTCTCCGGGTGGAATTTCCCAAAACGATTTCTGGGTATTGTGGAATACATGTTTCATAGCCTCCCTGTAAATTTTGAGGCTTAGAGCACATCTGATGCTACCAAAAATCAACAATGCAGGGACTGCGCAGTAGCCTCTAAAAGCCGTTCGATTTGTAGATACGGGAATTCGTTTCAGCATTCCAGTGGCAATAGAATATTGTAGAGGTCAGGAGAAGCATTTCCAGAGTTAGTGGCAAACAGAAGAAGCAACTCAGATTGAGATCTAGGTCGTACGAAGTAGAGCCTGCGCAGAGCCCACGTAGTGAGTGACGCAGGGTAATTCATAGAGGGTTTCAGAGGCCAATCTTTAGAGCTGGATTTTCCTGTGGAGTGAGGAAAATTCCTCACTAGATTTTTGCCAGTATTTTCTCTGTAGGATAGCTAGATTTCGACATCCAGATTATTGTACTCATAATTTCTCATTGTTGCTTAATAATAAAAACCCTCAGCTACTGCACTGGTTTTCCCAAGTTGGGTTTTTCTGGGGACATTTGTCCAAAAATAAATGTGTCATTTTTATATGTGTGTGCGCTAGTATTTTCTTAGATTCCAACGCTATTTATTTTCTGTATAATTTTATTTGTGAAGGTTGCAATGTGTTTAATTTGATGTTGTCGTAGAAATAAATTGAATAGTTAATTTATCAGTTAGAAGAATTAATACCAGTTGCTGCAATAGGATATCAATTTTGAAATTTTCACAGTTTATAGTTGAGGGCGTTCTGATCGCTTCGATAGACAAGTGGTTCATCTAGACATAGAGAATCAAATGGACACCTTATGTGCCTCATAACATGTAGCATGATCCTCAAAGAGACACAAATGCATTAGGAACTATGAGACTATCAAGATGTAATACTAAGGCCAAAGGAGAGTGAAAAATACATAAGGCACATGGCATATGTGGGGTAGGGGGGTACACCGGATTAGAAGGGATAATGATAGGGAAAAGTACATATGGTGATCACCCTTACAAGGCTTTATTAATGCAAGAGCTTCCTTAAACCATGATTCCTAGTAATGATTATTCCACGATGCTCGCACACCATCCCAGGGTATAAAAATAATCATCAAGGTAGGGAGTTAACACCCACTAGGGGGAAGTCAAAAATTCCACAGAGGTAAACATATCATGAAACAAACAATAACAAGAATAGCCACGGTTGTCCACAACAACAGATATCTATGAGTCATTTTCACAAACAACACACACCCACATGGATTTACATGGCTATAAAACACATCCTTTGCGCTTATATGACATGGCCAAATGGTTCTTCCAAAAAGTTCTGGAGTAACCTTATTGAACGCGGGGCAACAAGCCCTAAATCACCCTTTTCGAGTAAGTTGGGGTCGTGTGGCACCTCTAAGGGCAAGCACTGGCATCAAAGAGGGATGTTTTATCCCTCCCAAGTCATTTTAGTAATAATCATCCTCATTTGGACTTTAAAAGAAGTACCATCCATCAAACATGTTCAAAGCCAACCTAGTGGCAACCTGGGTCCATTTGGGCACATCATCAAATGGTCCAACACTCCAAGCTCTTAGGCTTGGCATTTCAACATCTGGAGCCTCATCAAGGTGTGTAGCATCACGTGGAATTATTTCAAGGCCCAACACTCATGTCTAGAAGGCCAACATTAGGGCCAGAAACTCAGGTTTGCTCTCAGAAATGGGCAAACAACCCACTCTAAGTTGTTGAAGAATAATTAAACCATCCCTTAGGGGATCTCTATTGCATATGTGATACCACCTAAACAAAACCACTCAAGATAAAGTGATATCAACTTCATTAAGGAAATAAAACCATTAAAGCATCATAGTGAACCATAGAATCTAGGGCAATATAACATTAATGATTCTTCTAAATATGATAACTGCTTGTGATGTCATTTTACTTATTAGGATTAACTTATTATTATTATTATTATTATCATGTGTTCTTCAACCATCAAACAACTCCAAAAAAAGAAGATCAACAAGATACAAGTACATGGGATGTAGGCTCCAATCTAGGGCAAAACCTCTCCTCTTGAGAGGAAAACCCTTCAATCTCTTCTTATAGATTCTTTATTGACGAATACCAAGACCTTTGAACAATACTGAAGCCATTCCAAGACCAAGATCAACTTCTCAATAATGTGCTTGCTTTATAGCTTTCCAAACCCAGTAAAATCTCTTCTGGCAACACTTCTTCGAACTCCAGCCATAGATTTTCGACCTTAACTGCAGATCTGCAACTTCAGCCCCCCGGCAGCAGCTGCTACTTCGCACGTGTGGACATGAACTCCTCCTTCTTTGCCTCCAGCTAACTCGCTTGACCTAATTTGACTTTTGGAACTAGAAGGGAACTTTGTTGGCCCTTCTTTCAACCCTTTTTCATCAGATCAAACCCTCACAAGGAAACCCTAGCGAAAAGTTGCATAATTTCAGCCTCCTTCGCACGTGTGGAGAGAAAGAAAGGGAGAGAGACCCAAGACACTTTCTTCTTCTTCTTCTTCTTCTTCTTCTTCACTATCCTTTTCTGCGTCTTCCTTCGCTTGAGAGAGAGAGGATTGATCATGTCCAAATGAGGTCGAACTACCTCATATATAGTCTTCCCAGGGTACAAGTTCCAGCTTCTAGGCTGACTTGATAGGCTGACAGGTTGACTTGGTCTTAGAGCGCTTAGTAAAATACAAAAATAATTCTTTTTACAATTTACAAGATGCCCGATGGGGTCTTCATATTATGACAATGTCCATATTTGACTTCTTGACCAAGGACAATCCTAGAAGCACTTTCAATTAGTGCTTGACCTATAAAACAAATTTCTTGGGCAAGAAACCCAAGCTCAATAATAACAATAATCATTTTTCTTTCTTGTACAAAATACAGGAATCAAAAGTACATTTCATATTAATGAAGACCGAACCTAGTTATACTTTCTTCAACACTCCCTCTTAACTAGGGAGGTATTCATAAATGGTACATGGTTATTCTCAATAGTGAAGAGATCTCATAAGAAGACTCAGACTAGTAATCCATCTTTATAGCATCATTATAACCAACATTGTCACATATCAAGGCCTTGACTAACATCTATATCTCTCAATAGATCAGAGCACAATGTTGGCGAGACCAATGATTATAGACACCTTCATCATTGTCTCTCAAGGTACATACCCACCCAGGGGTTCACCGAGTATGACCTTCTAGGACTATTCTTATCTTGGGTCCCCAGCCCTCAAAGAATATCGGTTCTCTTGCCTTCTCTTATCTTGGATGCCCTACCACATCCTAAAAAAGCATCGGATGCTAGATGATTACTCAATCCTCCATTATTTCTTCCAAAATGAAGACAAGAATGATGTGTCTATCTCTCCCTCTCAATTAGGGAAGATATGTCAACCAATCCAAGCTTGTTTCTAAAATACAAAAGCTTCTTATTGGGAAGAGATTTTGTCAAAATATCAGCAGTTTGATCATCAGTGGGGATATACTCCAGCTTCAGCACACCATCTTGTACCAGCTTTCGAATGTAGTGGTACTTGTTGTTTATGTGCTTCGTTTTTCCATGAAATACAGGGTCCTCAATAGTCTTATACAACTATTATTATCACAATGTATTAAGGTAGGGTCCAATGGTCCTACAAACATATCAGATAACATCTTTCTTAACCAAACCGCTTCCCTACTTACTTCACAGGCTGCAATGTACTCGGCCTCAACACTACTCAAATCCATTGTCTCTTGCTTTCTGCTCATCCAAGAGACAATGGAGGATCTAGGCTAAAACATCCTCCTATAGTGCTTCTTCCATACTTCTCGTTGCCCCCAATCGGAGTTAGTAAATCCTTCTAGATTAACATCTTTTCCTTTTTCATACTTCAAGCAGTAGTGGACGGTTCCCTGCAGATATCCCAGCATATGCTTGGCAGCAATCCAATGATCATGTCTAGGTTCTATTGAAACTAACTGAGAACATTCACTGCAAAACACATTTCTAGCCGAATATTCACCAGATACATCAAGGAGCCAATCAGTTGTCTGTACATAGTAGGATCCACTGGACTGGATTCAGAATTCCTTAACATTTTCAAGTTTGTGATCATTAGAGTTGTCATGGGTTTGCATTCCATCATATCAAACCTTTTCAATAGCTCGATCACATACTTTCCTTGTCCCAGGTAGATTTCATTTGGTTCCTGCCAGACTTCCAGTCCCAAATAATAATGCATAAGTCCTAGATCCTTCATATCGAATTCGCATACCAGCAATTTCTTACATTATTGAATTCTTTCTTCAACACCAGTTATTAGAAGATCGTCTACATATATAGAAGAATGATGACAGGTTCATCATTCTCTACTTTGATATAGAGATTGGGAACTGTCGTGCATTTCCTGAAACCCAACCTTTGCAAGTATGCATCCATTCTAGCATACCATGCCCTAGGAGCCTGCTTGAGGCCATAAAGTGCCTTCTTCAATCAGCAAACATGAGTTCCTCTATTCTTTACTTCGAATCCCAATGGTTGTTCTATATAGACTTCTTCATCTATGGTACCATTCAAGAATGTTGTTTTGACATCTATTTTATGTACCTTCTATCCCATTGATGCTGCTAGAGATATCAGAGATAGGATCGTGGCATACCTTGTTGTGAGAGAAAAGGTCCCTTCATAGTCAATGCCTTCTTCCTAAGAGAAGCCTCAAGCCACGAATCTAGTCTTGAATTTATCTATGCTTCCATCTGCAGCATGCTTGATCTCATACAACCACTTAGAGGTTACCACTGATTTGTTTTCTAGTCTTGGGACAATTTCCCAGACTCCATTCTTCATAATAGATTGGTATTCCTCATTCATTGCATTCTTCCATTCTTGGTGTTTGGCTACTTCTTCGAAAGTGGAAGGTTCATCTTCAATGAGCTTCGACATGTATGATGTATATCCTGAGTATCTTTTCGATTTCTTGCTCTCCCTGAATCTTCCTCTTGCGGTGTGACCTTCTACTTCTTGAAGTGTAGAAGTTAACCAGTTAGGTCTCTTTCTTCTTTCTGGGAGAGAGATCGGTTCATTGGGACCTTCTTCTTCATGATGAGAGACTTCTTCTTCCTTAGTAACTTCTTCCTCAAACATAGAAGATCCTCCTCATCAAAGGTCTTTGGATTTCTTTAAGGCAATGCTCTAATAAAAAATTACAACTCTGCTTACATCTATTTGATATCCTTCCTTTATGTATATCCTGTACGCCTTCGAAGAGTTGTTATATCCAACAAATATTCCTTTCTTTCTTGCATCATTTAGCTTCTTTCTTTTGTCCTTGGGAATGTGAATATATCCAAGACGCCCAAATATCTGGAGATGATCAATATTTGGTTTCTTCCCAATGAAGACTTCTTCTGGAGTTATATTGCCAAGTGACCTGTGAGGACTTCTATTTTGGATGTATACTATAGTCTTCATTGCTTCTCCCCACAAAAACTTCGGTAGATCTTGATCATGGAGCATAGCCTTGACACTTTCTTCTATAGCTCTATTCTTTCATTCAGCTACTCCATTCTGCTCGGGATTGTATGGAACTATAAGCTCCCTCTTAATCCCTGCCTCCTTACAGAAAGCAATGAGTTCTTTGGAAGTATACTCGCCTCCATTATCTGACCTTAGAATCTTTATCTTTCTTTCTGTAAGATTTTCTACCTCTACCTTGAATTCTTGAAATTTTATGAATACTTCGTCCTTGGATTTAAGTAGATAAACCCAAGTTTTCCTTGAATGGTCATCGATGAAAGTAACATAATATAGATGACCTCCAAGTGATTTAGACATGGGACCACATACATCAGAGTGGATGAGATCTAGAATCTCTTGAGCTCTAGATGTACTATGTGCAAATGGTTTCTTTGCATTCTTTCCCAGGGCACAGCCTTTGCAGACTCCTTCATGGTCTTCTTTGAGATTTGGTATTCTATTTACAATGGAGTTTAGAGTTGGCAATATCTTGTAATGAAGATGGCCCAATCTTCTATGCCAAAGTTCACATAGACTTATCTCAATGTGGACAAGTGCTTGATATAGAGGAGATGAGAGTCTGTAGAGTCTTCCTTCTCGAACTCCAATGGTTCTAGCTTTTTCAATGCTTGAATCTTTAGCCCAAACCACTACTTGACCATCTATAAAAGAAACTCTATCTCCTTTTTCTTCTAATGATGAAATTGAAATAAGATTTTTGCACAAACCTAGAACATATAGAATGTTGTTGAGATGAATGTTACCTCCTCCTTCCAGATCAATTGATGCAGATCCAATGCTTTTTACCGGATAGCTCTTGTTGTCACCATGCTCCACAGAGTAAGAAGACTTCCCTTTGGATAGGGTTTTGAGTTGCTTTTGATATCCAGTCATGTGCCTTGAAGCTCCACTATCTATCACCCATATACTTTCATCTTGAAATGTTCCGGTGAGGGCTGAGAACAATCCTTCATTCTTTAAAGATTTGAGATTTTTGGAAGAGAGGAGACTATTCTATATTTCCTTGAAACTTTGCTTGATGAGACTTTCTAATGATGAACACTTCTTTTCAAGCCTTTTCATAATAGAGTTGACCTTCTTCATGCTCTGTATAGACCATAGCTCTGATACCATGTTGAAGAATCTAGGGCAAGATAACATTAATGATTCTTCTAACTATGATAACTGCTTGTGATGTCTTTTTACTTATTAGGATTAACTTATTATTATTATTATTATCGTGTGTTCTTAAATCATCAAACAGTTACCAAAACAAGAAGATCAACAAGATACAAGTACACAGCATGTAGGCTCTAAGCCAGGGCAAAACCTCTCCTCTTGAGAGGAAAACCCTTCAATCTCTTCTTATAGATTCTTTATTGATGAATACCAAGACCTTTGACCAATACTGAAGCCCTTCCAAGACTAAGTTCATCTTCTCAGTAATGTGCTTGCTTTACTACTTTCCAAACCCAGCAAAATCTCTTCCGACAACACTTTGTCGACCTCCAGCCACATATTTTCGGCCTTAATTGCAAATCTGCAACTTTCGCCCCCCAACAGCAGTGGTTACTTCGCACGTGTGGACAAGAACTACTTCTTCTTTGCCTCCAGCTACCTCGCTTGACCTAATTTGACTTCTGGATCTAGAAGGGGACTTTGTTGGCCCTTCTTTCAACCCTTTTTCATCAGATCAAACCCTCACAAGGAAGCCCTAGCTTGACTGGATAAACCCTAGCGAAAAGCTGTAGAATTTCAGCCTCCTTCATGTTGATTTGGGGTAGCATCGGATGTGCTCTAGCCACAAAATTTGGTGGAGAGGTTGGGGCACATGAGATCTCCAATACCCATAAAGGGTTTGGGCAGATTCTAAACAGTTCAGGAGATATTAAAATAATTAATATTTTTAATGGAGTCCCTAAGTCTAAATTTAGGGAAAATAAAATATTAATGTGTATTAATATGAAACTGCGTTAGAATGGTCCAAAAGACATGGATCAAGCTATATATAATCTTAGCCATTGATTAGAGACTTAATCTCGGGCGTTGATATGTCAACAGGAAAAGTACAAGAGGAGGCTTGAGGGTCACTTGGAGAATACACCAGAGTGATCAGTCATTCTATTCTCTAAAGTGGGGTTTGCTAAGAAAGATAGAATTAGTGATCAGGAGATGTAGCTAAGGGGCATTTGAGTACAGAGAGGCAGAGATAGTTCCAGGAGAGCAGCGCAGTAGCCAAGGAGAGTGACGCAGAGCCAGCCAAGGCTCACGCAGGGCAACGTAGAGGTAGTCAGGAGCTGCGCAGAGCCTCAGAGAGGCCAGCGTTGCTGACACAGAGGGCCAGAGGGCTGACGCAGGGCCTCCCAGGGCTAATGCAGAACCATCTGAGGTGACGCAGGGCCAGCGTGAGGTAGAGAGGGACTGACACTGTCCCTAGAGGTTGATGTTGGGGTTTCTGGGGCAGATTGGTGCTGAGTAGTTGCCGGAAGGATTATCTGGGGTTTCAGCCAGAAGGTTTGTCAGAAACTGAGAGGTATTACTGCCAAGGAAATTCTCTGTTGGGTAGGCCAGTTTTGGCACCCAGATTGTACTTTGATATTGCTTAATAAGAAAACCCTCATATAGCTGCATCGGTTTTCCCACATCGGGGTTTTCCGGGGAAATTAGTCCAAAAATAATGGTGTCATATGGTGTGTTTGTTTCTGTTTCTTTTAGTTGCTGATCTGTAATATGTTGAGCATGCACTGGTGTTTATTTTCAGTATTTACATTGTAAATAACTTGTTAAGGAAAATAACAAGTAGCTAGGAATAAATGAGATAAAGTGCATGGAGGGTTTCTAACTAAGTAAATTTAGAAACTTCAACATGGTATTAGAGCGTGATTGTAGATCATAGGAGGACTAAAGGACATCAGCCGAGCAGAGCAATAGCAGCAGAAAACAGTTGTCCCGAGGTGACAGAAGTTGTTTCTAGCAGAGCAGCAACAAGGAAGGGTGACGCAGTGCCTGCGTCATCAAGGGTGAGTCAGGAAGAGGCAGCACAAAGGCTAAGGAAGGCAAGAGAAGCCTCACGCAGAGCCATGCAGTAGCTAGGAGGGCTGACGCAGTTGGCTGAGGAGGCCGAGTTGCTGGTGCCGAGATTGCGCAAAGCCTAGGAGCTCTCACCTTCAGGTTGCTGGGGTTTAGAAGGCTGCGGGAATATTGCAGAGTGGAGCTGATGAGGTACTGTAGTCAGAACAGTACCTGACAAAGCAAGGCTAGAGGAGTTGCTACCAAGGGTTTCTAGCCGAGGAACCGGATCAGTGGTGCGGTTGCACAAGACGATCAAAGTAGGGAGCATCTCGACAGCGGCAGAAGGATTTCTAGGAGGGAAATCAGGACTCAGAGGGAGTCCAAAAGAGAACTTCCAGACAGGAAGTAGAGACTCAGAGGAGTCGACCAGACAACTTCCAAGAGGGAAGTAGAGGAGCATCATGGCACTGCACGGAGTAAGAGACCAAGATACACTAGACGGACCATCAAACTTCGCAGTCTGGAAGGCCAGAATCTTATCCGTACTTGACAGGAATCGTGTCAAGAACTTCGCCTTGAAGGTAATAGTTGTCCCAATCGACCCCAATGATAATGATAGGTGCGAGAAGGCGATGGCGAAAGCCAAGAGCATTATCCTTGACGGGTCAAGGATCATGTAGTACCACACATAGCCAAGAAGGAAACAGCGTTTGAGATGTGGGAGGCTCTCAAGAAGCTGTACCAGCATACTTCTATGCAAAGAAGAATGCTGCTTGAGAATCAGATGAGGTCGTATCAGATGAAGAAGGGAGAACCGATTGACACCTTCCTCAGAGGACTGAATGAGATCCGAGATCAGTTGACTGCTATAGGGGCAACATCGAATCAGGAGCTGATGGTGAGGACAGCCCTGAAAGCTGTCTCAAAAGACTGGGAAGTATTTGTCCAGAGCATACTGGGCAGAGGGACACTTCCACATTGGGACAAGATGTGGGCAGCTCTTCGCCAGGAAGAGATCAGACAACAATCAAAGACGGGTAGCAGCAGCAAGGGGATCAAAGTCAAGAAAGAGGAAGAAGATGTGGCCCTAGCATCTGAGGGAAAGCAGGAGAAGCGAAAGAAGAAAGATCTCTCCAAGATCAAGTGCTTCCACTATCAGGAGCTGGGTCATTATGCGACCCAACGTCCAAGGAAGAGGAGTAAGGGAGAGTCTTCCGAGACTAAGGCAGCACCAACACGGGCAAAGAAGGAAGTTTTGACAGACGATGACTGCGCCATGAGTGCACATGCGCCACTTGAGCGAAAATGGGGAGACATCGAGCTGTAGTCAGGTGGACTACAGGCAATGAGGGGCAGGATCCTCGAACTACCCAGCCTCTTGGATTGGACTTTGCTATAGGAGCCCCGAAGAGGAGTAGCAGGACTGGCTGAGTTGAGTAGAGACGGGTGCAGATGGAGCGACAGAGAGAGCTATAGTACAGGAGTCCTGAGATAGCGCGGGGCTAGCAGGCTGCAGCAGTGCGAGAGGCACAGGAGTATTGCACCAGTGCAGGATGGCATAGAGAGGTGTGCAGTGGTGTGAGATCAGGAAGTTGTTGCAGTAGTGTAGAGGTCAGAGAGGGAGCACTTGTCAGCAACAGAGCGAGCTTCAGCATCAGTGGGTGTCTCTAGCCCAACAGTGAGGTCAGATTGGGAGATTAGTTACTTACTTCTCAGTAACTGAGTTGCAGTGCAGCAGTGGGCAGCGCAATGCAACATGATGAGAGGAGGTGCAGTGTGGATGCAGTGGTGGGAGAAAGGGCCAGCAGCAACATGGATGCAGAGGTAGCTGTCGTACAGATGTAGCAGTGGCAGTGGCAGAACCATGGGCAGCAGTACAGGATACAGCAGTGCAGAGGATGGTGGGCCGCAGGCCTAGCATCAGCACAAGGACCGACGTCAGATGATCAGAATAATACTCAGTTAAGAGTATTGCTAGAGCACAGTCCTTACTAAGAGGGAGTGTTGATTTGGGTAGCATCGGATGTGCTCTAGCCACGAAATTTGGTGGAGAGGTTGGGGCACATGAGACCTCCAATACCCAAAAAGGGTTTGGGCAAATTCTAAACAGTTTAGGAGATATTAAAATAATTAATATTTTTAATGGAGTCCCTAAGTCTAAACTTAGGGAAAATAAAATATTAATATGTATTAATATGAAACCGTGTTAGAATGGTCCAAAGGACATGGATCAAACCAGACATAATATTAGCCATTGATTAGGGACTTAATCTCGGCCGTTGATATGTCAACAGGAAAAGTATAAAAAGAGGCTTGAGGGTCACTTGGAGAATACACCAGAGTGATCAACCATTCTATTCTCTAGAGCGGGGTTTGCTAAGAGAGATAGAATTAGTGATCGAGAGATGCAGCTAAGGGGCATTTGAATACAGAGAGACGGAGAGGCAGAGATAGTGCCGAGAGAGCAGTGCAACAACCAAGGAGAGTGACGCAGAGCCAGCCAGGGCTCACGCAGGGCCACGCAGAGGTAGTCGGGAGTTGCGCAGAGCTTCAGAGAGGCCAGCATTGCTGACGCAGAGGGCCAGAGGGCTGACACAGACCCATCCAAGGTGACGCAGGGCCAGCGTGAGGCAGAGAGGGGCTGACACTGTCCCTAGAGGCTGACACTGGGGTTTCTGGGGCAGATTGGTGTTGCTAGCTGCCGGAGGGATTATCCGGGGTTTCAACCAGCAGATTTGTCAAAAACTGAGAGGTATTACTGCCAAGGAAATTCTCTATTGGGTAGGCCATTTTCGGCACCCAGATTGTACTCTGATATTGCTTAATAAGAAAACCCTCAGATAGTTGCACTGGTTTTTCCACATTGAGTTTTTCCAGGGACATTAGTCCAAAAATAATGGTGTCATATGGTGTGTTTGTTTCTATTTCTTTTAGTTGCTGATCTGTAATATGTTGAGCATGCACTGGTGTTTATTTTCAGTATTTACATTGTAAATAACTTGTTAAGGAAAATAACAAGTAGGTAGGAATAAATCAGATAAAGTGCATGGAGGGTTTCTAACTAAGTAAACTTAGAAACTTCAACACTTCGCACATGTGGAGAGAAATGAAGGGAGAGAGATCCAAGACACTTCTTCTTCTTCTTCTGCCTTCTTCGCTATCCTTTTCTGTTTCTTACTTCGCTGGAGAGAGAGAGGATTGATTATGTCCAAATGAGGTCGAATTGCCTCCTATATATATGCTTCCCAAGGTACGATTCCAGCTTCTAGGCTGACTTTACAGGTTGGCAGGCCAACTTGACAGGCTGGCAGGTCGACTTGGTCTTAGAGGGCTCAGTAAAATACAAAAATAATTCTTTTTACAATTTACAAGATGCCCGATGGGGTCTTCATATTATGACAATGTCCCTATTTGACTTCTTGACCTAGGACAATCCTAGAAGCACTTTCAATTAGTGCTTGACCTATAAAACAAATTTCTTGGGCAAGAAACCCAAGCTCAATAATAATAATAATCATTTTTCTTTCTTTTACAAAATACAAGAATCAAAAGTACATTTCATATTTATGAAGACCGAACCTAGTTATACTTTCTTCAACAAGGGGCACATGAATACTTCACACAAAACTCACCTTCAAATGTTTAACTATATCAAGAATTGTAAACAGGTTACCTCACTTATGTTAGGGACAATTAGATCAACAACCCTACTAGATGTTTCAAGCTTCCAAGAGGAGTGACATGTCTCGGGTCAACCCATCAATCCATTGGTGTGTGTGCTAATTACAGTCATGGAGTGGGAGAGACTTCAAGGAAGGTGAACCAACCATGAAACCAACAAAAGGGGGTCCAACATCCTGAGTGTAATGATGTAAGGAGGGAGCAATCGTGGTGGCATGAGCTACCCCTTTCTTCAGCCTACTTTTTCCACCCCACTTGTGCACCATTTAGTTTAATGATTTTCCTTTATTTAGTGCATAGCACAAAAGCCCAAGCTTGATTTCTACTTTTCTAATACCCCTTTAGGATTTAGCAACTTCTCGCTCATTAAGGTTAGGACATTTGAGAGTTCCTTTATTTGAGACGAGGCATTAAATGATTTAAAGAGATAGGGGATGGTTGAGGGGGCTAGAGCTCATGCTAGGCTTTTTCCCATGCGCTATGTATTATCCTAGCCATCTTTTGCATTGTACATTCTCTTACTTTGTGGCCTTAAATGGTTTTAACTTTATTTCAGCTACATCAACCTCTGGGCAATGTTTTTGGGCCTTGACTCGAGGATGTGGATATAGGGTGCCAATCCCAATATCAATGACTACCAACCCAAAGAATGGAGATGGACAGTGGGGAAATATGGAAAGTGGTAAGTATGGAGTACCTTGGACGCACTATATCAATCAGTGCCTCCCTTGTAGTTCCCTTCCTAGAACCTAAGTCCTCATAGGAAGTCCTATTGGACTACAGTCAAAGGCTAATCTCCCAAGTAAAGTGTGGGAACAAGGATTCAATCAAGATCAGTCAATCATCTCATTTTCCCCGTGATCCATATCAATATGCCCATAACATTAAATGAAAGAACGTGATTGCAAGAATGGTTAGAGTACCTATCAAAAGATGACCTACCTTCCTTCAAGAAGAAATGCTAAATGGGAGGGATATCTTACCAGAGTAATGTATGGAGAATTTTGGCATAGTGTTATATGTTGACCATCATGGAGCTACTAGCTAGCTCGCTATCATATGAGGAGAAAAAATTTCTCCTATGGGTTGCCCACTTTTGGCGAGTAATAGTCCCCAAGCCCCAAATCTTCCAAAATGGTGGGTAAATGTCTTTTTGGGGGGTGATGTCCCCATGCAACATAGAATGACGATGAAGAGTGTAGAGTCTCAATGGGATGCTCGTTGACTACATGTCAAATAAGAAGAAAAAATTTCTCCTATGAGTTACCCAATTTTGGTGGGTAACACTCCCCAAGCCCCTAAAACACCAAAATGGTGGGTACACATCTTTTTGTGGAGTCATCTCCCCATGCAACATAGAATTAGGATGAAGAATGTAGACTTTCTATACAATTTTAAACCATTGAGAACTTAGTGTGTGCTGAAGCACTCTTGCATTTTCTCTTGTGCTTTTTTTCTCCATTCCTCTACATTTGATTATATCAATTTGGTACCAAAGACCAACCATATTCATTTTTTGGATACAAGTGACATTTCACTATCCTAGGTATAGGACCCATTACATGCAACTAACAAAAAAGGATATTCAAATGAATATTTAAAGCTATTGAATTCAAACCAGACAAAGTCCTCAATGGATCAACTTTTTGTATATGGTGGTCCATGAATAGGTGTTCCTTGAAGATCTCAAAACCAAGTCTTATCTTCTTAGAAAATGAATCCATCCATATGATTGGTTTCATTACGATGAGATCACAAAAGCCATCATTATACCTCTATATGCTTCGCTACCAATATCTTCTATCTGGTCATAGCATGGCCACTTGACCTTCTTCTCCAATGATAAAATGAAAAAAAAATTATCCAAAGAGTTGTGTCCAGCAATGGTGGAAATCCATTCTAACCGCATTAGGTTTAGCAAATACAATCTAATTAACATCAACCACTTGTCCTCTTCAATGAAATAGATTGCGATAGCCTTGATGACAAAGTGTCACCTTGGTACAAGAGCATCTAAAGTCATCACCTTCAAAACATTCTAATTGATTTTGCTTCTGCATGGGATCCACATTAGTCAGAATCTCTTCATATGGTTACAGGGTTCAACTAATGATACTCTGCTTTAAAATTTGCTCCTTCCTATAATACTCATTTTTTATTGATGTTACAAACATGCTTACAGAGAGGGACATGAGATAGCATCCATGATAAACCATAATTATCTCTAATAGCATTGTAATTGCTAATGGAAATTGATAAATTGCATCTTGTGCCTCTCAGTATCAAAAGACTTCTTAGTTGTATTTATTTAAGACATAATTAAAATTAAAAAGCAAATTAGTCATCCTTCTCTAATTTTGTGTAGCGATCACATGCTAAATAATATAAGTTCACATATAAATGCATTTGATATGAGGATGGTTCTCACCCTGAAAAAACATTCATTGCATTGGAAAGGTCTGAAAGGAAGAGAGAAAAGCTACGTGTTACAGACTGGTTATAATCAAATGAGTATCAACAAAGCTATAGAATAATATAGATGTTCAAAATACTTACAGCAAGACAAATCGGTCCAGCATGAAGTGTCAGGCTCTGCTTTGTGGGGCCTCCATTTCGGTATTCATGACTTGGAAAATTAATCCAGAAGCCAACCATGGGATCGAAACTCACCCATCCATATACTCCACCGTCCTTGTTATCCAGGGAATACTGGTATTTGTCATCCACCTGCTCCACAACATACATTAACTAATGCCTGATTCAAATCAAATCAAAATTAAATGCAATCTATTGTCCACTATTGAGATTTTGAATAATTCATCCCACTCTTTATTAAGCTTCCACTTGAAGATTGTCAAATACATTATGTAAAGCTAATGCCATTACATTATAACACAAATTCAGATGAATATCTCTGTATTATCGCCACTGTCATCATTACATAAAATCTTAGATAGTCCTCATTCAAACTAAACTTCATCAAGCTTAAGACGTGATTGTTGACGACAGTACACACTCAAGATTACACAACAGCTTTTTGTTCTCAACATGCATCTTTCAAATAAGGTGGTTTTTCTTATTTTTTCTTTTTTAACCTTTCTTTTTCTTTTCTTTTCTTTCTTACTGGCATGGAGAATGGTGATTACTTCTTGTTATCCATAAATAAAGGTTGACTCATCACTGTTATTGAAGGGAAACTATGCTACTTGAAATGACCAACTAGTGATCTATAAGGAGACAAACTTCCACTCTGCCAAATGTCTCTTGGTTTTTTGGGCTGTTTACATGTTCTCTTACAATTGGGGAAGATGATTTCTTCACCAATCAAAAGTAGCTTTAATTCTTATTCCCAAAAATTCAACTAGTTTTAATTCTTATCCCCAAAAATTCAAATAATTGCATGCAAAATGTTAAAGCAAAATGTTTATTTATATATAATGAACTTAAAAACTAATAATTAAATGTTTATAGAAACTTTATATAGAGATATAATTTAGAAAATAATGATTAGATGTTTTATGAAAAAATTTAATATATGGAAACATGTATATTTCAACATACCAGGCATATATATTTGATATCAAAACATAACTAGTTTGAATGTATTATTCAATCATTAAATTGATATATTAGGATCCATAGAACCATAGTTTCTAGGGCAAGAGTACTTATACATCACAAAGATAACAATCATAAGCCTTGAACTGTTGATTTGGCGTAGCATCGGATGTGCTCTAGGCCTCAAATTTTGCAAGGAGGCTTGGGCACATGTATTCCAAAGAACCCAGAAAGCGTTTCGAGAAATTCCACCCATAAGTGATTTTATTAAAATAATTAATATTTTTAATGGGGTTCCTAAGTCTAAAATTAGGAAAATTAAAATATTAATGGGTATTAATCTAATCAGGGATGAAACTTCTAGAAACAACCATGGATCAAGCCAAAACGATCTGAGCCTTTGATTATGATTTAATCTAGGCCGTTGGTTGTCCAACATGAAAATATAAGAAGGGCATGAGAGTCATTTGGAAAACACACAGAGAGATTGAGAAAATCGATTTTCTGAAGTGCGAAGTTCTCAGGAGGAAAATCAATTGAGGAGATCTTGCAGCAAAGGGGCAGTGAGAATCCAAAAGAAGGAATTTCCGAAGAGTACGAGGCAGAGGGAGAACAAAAAGGCGTCCAGAGGAAGGTTGACGCTGGCCCACGCAGTGCTGATGCAGACGCAACGAGTCCTTGAGGGGAAGTCGAGTTTCCTGCTAAGGGAAGTCGAAATTCAGTTGCCAGAAGTCGAGGTGTGAGTCCGAGAGGTTGAAGGTCGATTTCTCAGTCAGCAGAGTATCCAGAGGAGTGGTAGCGTAATACCCAGGAGGGGTGACGCAGAAATTGCCCAAGGTGATGGAGTTCTGCACAGAGGCCACACAGAGGGTGACACAAAGCCTCCAGAGCAACAGGATCAGTCACTAATTCTCCAGTGATAGGGTGAGATCATTTCACTAGTCTTTTGTTCAGTATTCTCTCTATATCAGATTGCTAGCTGAGCATCCCATAATTGTACTTAGAATTTCTCCTGCATAATAATAAAACCCTCAAAGTTGCTGCACCGGTTTTCCCACATTGGGTTTTTCCGGGGACTATTTGTCCAAAAATAATTGTGTCCTATGTGTTGTATTTTCCTTTCTTGCTCAGTATTTTGTTTCCGCATATATGTAAATTAAGTGAAGTCTGCAGATGTATTTGTTTCGATATTTACCATAGAGCATAGTAAATAACTTGCATAATTTAATCAAGTAATTAGGGATTCTGGCTTAGGAATTTTTACATGGACAACATGGAGAGGAGTAGAGAAATGAATGAAGGCATAAATGAGTTTCATGGAAGCCCTATCAATGTAGGGGTCGCTTCTCTCAGATGTTGACCTTTTCAATTTCTTGATAGTAGATAAGCCACGAAAATTCTAGGGCCAATCTCCTCAAATCTCCAATTTCTCTCCTAGGCTAAGGATACTTCTTGGTTGTCCTCTCCGCCACCAATGAGAGAGATTGGACTTTTCACTTGGGCCCATCATTCCAAAACAAAGTTGGTCTCCTTATGAGATTTTGGTCCACACACTTTGATCCTAGGGTGGAAACCTCACAATTACTCTAGTTTGGGTTTATCTCAGTGTAGCACCACCCGTATAAGACCCGCGAGTACCCATGGGTTCTTTAGTGAGATGGGTCACTCGCATAGAACCCGCGGCTAAGACCTGTACTCGCGTAAACCCATATTGAACCCAGATACCCACATAGGACTTGCGAGTTTGGAATTAGACCCTTATTCGACCCGTCAACTCTCAATTTGAAAATTTATATATATATATATATGGAAATGAGGTGGAGGGAAAGGGAAATTGGAGGCAAGAAAATGCTTTATAAGCACCTCTCTCCCTTCCATTTGTCATTCACTTGTCATTTGAGTGTTTGACTCATTTCTATGAGTGTTGAGTGACTCCATTGCACAGTGAAGGAGCTCTTGGAGGAGGCTAAAGGAGGCTTCATCAAATCAGACCCAGCTTCATCACAAACAAGTAGGCTTCATGAACAAACTTTGGATTGCTTGTTTGAATGTTTTCCATGTAATTTTTTTTGTTTTCAATTTAAATTTTTTTTGGTTTTTTAATTTTTTTTAATTTACATTTTTTTGGGGCCCAATTTTTTTATTTCAATTTAAACTCAGCCACAAGACCTGCGAGCTGAGGAGAGAGTCCCCTCATCCCACAGGCCCTGTGGCTGAGTTTCTCAGCCACACAGGGCCCATGTGTGGCTGAGAAGCTCAGCCACAAGGCCTGCGGGCTGAGGAGAGACCCTGTGGCTGAGTTTCTCAGCCACACATGGCCCAAAAAAAAATGTAAATTAAAAAAATAAAAACCAAAAAAAATTGAAACAAAACTGAGAAAACAATTTTTAAAAATTAATTTTTTTCTTCCAAATTTTGTCACCATGCCACCAAAGGGTACTAGAAAGTCTCATGGTCCAGCATGGGCACATGGTCAATGACTCATTGTCGGTAATGTCCACCATGTCAAGTGCAAGTATTGCAATGCCACAATGCATGTAGGCATAAACAGGCTAAAATAGCACCTAGCTAGAATTCTTGGGAATGGTGTGGGAAGTTGTCAAAATTGCCCTGATGAAGTCATTGCTAAAATGGTAGCTGCATTGGAATCCATTAAAGAAGAAACTTTTCAGACGGCAAAAAGGAAGGATGAGATTGTTGGGATAGGTAGATCTTCATCTCAAAGTGAACCACAAATTCAAAGTGTAGGTATTGGTAACTCCTCTTCAAGTGTTGTGGAAAACAGGAGTATAACCTATTCTGTCTTCAGTCCTCGTACAACTCTAGGATCTCAACCAACCTTGGAGAGTTTTAATGAAAATAAGAGGAAAGAGGCAGATATGGCAGTGCGGAGGTTTTGGTACCATAACAACCTTTCATTCAACTATGTAAAGTCTTATTTTTATTAGCCCATGGATGATGTCGTTGCAAGTGTTGGCCCTGGATACAAAGCCCCATCTTATAATGCACTTAGGAGGAAAGAGTTAGATGAGGAGCTTGAGTGTGTCAAGGAAAAATTGGAGAGCATTAAAAGCTCATGGAAATTTACAGGTTGTACAATTATGTCTAATGGGTGGGCAGATCAGAGGGGTAGGACAATAAAAAATTTTGTCGTAGCTTGCCCTAAAGGAACCATGTTCCTAAATTTCATTGATGCATTTACACATGTAAAAGATGAACATTTGATTTTTACATTGTTGGTTGATGTGGTCAAGGAAGTTGGGGTTGCAAATATTGTCCAAGTAATCACGGACAATGCAGAAAATTATGTGGCAACTGGAAGGTTGCTTTGTGCCAAATATCCCAACATTATGCCCATTGCATAGACTTGATACTAGAGGACATTGGGAAGTTGGAGTGGATGCAAGATGTTGTGCAAGAGTGCAAGTATATTCATAATCATGCTTGGGTGTTGAACGTTATGAGGAAATTCACACAAGGTGAGCTTAGTCGCCTAGTTGTTCCCCTATAAGTCACTTTAATAAAGGAAGAAAATATCCATGGTATTTAGACTCGACCCATGGTATTTCGATAGTCCATGACTATTAAAGAAGATGAGAGTAGTCTCCTTACACATGCATTGGGGATTATTGTTCTTTTTTGTTGTTGATTTGAGCTCCTAGAGCTTGTTTCGGTGAGAGCCCACAATGTAGAGGGTTAGTTTTGGTGGTCAGCATTACACCCTAGTTGATCTAGTGAGGAGGGGTTTTGGTATTGAGAAATATACCCTAGCCACTCAGAGAGGAGGGATCAAATCAGTTCTACTCATTGGGCTTAACGTGGTGAAGATGAGAAGTCAATCAAATCTCTTGCAAGGGCATAATGTTGGAGGAGCTATTGTCAGCCATTCAAATATCTTGTTGGTATTTTAATAGTATCTAATCTAGATTTGGCATGTAATGTCATATTCCAGTCAATAAAATGTTAGTTTTTGGTAGCATCAAATGTGCTCTAGCCATGAAAATTGGTGGAGAGGCTAAAGCACATGAGTTCTAAAGAACCCAGAAATCGTTTGGTGAAATTCCACCCGGATTGTATTTTATTAAAATAATTAATATTTTTAATGGGGTTCCTAAGTCTAGCTTAGGAAAATTAAAGTACTAATGGGTATTACTCAAAATATGGGTGAGAATGTTCTAGAAAGCGGATCAAGTCAAGTTTTAATCTTAGCTATTGATTAGAGACTTAATCTCGGTCATTGCAGTCTCAACGAAAAAAAGTATAAGAAGGAGGCTTGGGGTTCATGTAGAAACACACACGGAGAAAACGAATTGATGTGGAGTTCGATGTCTGGGGCTAGGAAGCTGAGAAATTCGAACTGAGTGATCATTCAGCAGCAAAGGGGCAGGGATAGTTCGAGAATATTGGATAGAGAGGTAGAGAGCCACTAGTGGAGGCAGCGCAGCAGCTAGAAGGACTGACGTTGGGCCAATATAGGCCCATGCAAGCCTAACGCAAAGCCAGAAGGGCCAACACAGAGCAGAAGCTACGCTCACGCAAAAAGCTGAAACTGTCGAGGAGCTGCCAGAACAGCCGAGAGAGGTTGACACAGAAGCTCCAGGAGCTAGATGAGACAACGCAGGGCTGACGCAAAGCCTGTAACGTTGATGCAGGGCCAGTGCAAAGATAGCCGGGGTTAGCCAGTTTTTCCACCGGATCAATCGGAATTTGTCGGGTGAAGTGAGGTAATCTCACTTAGTTTTCGCCATTATATTTTTCTCTGTCACTGGATTTCCAGGAGGGCATCCAACATTATATTCAAAAGTACTACTTAATAATATAAAACCCTCAGAGTTGTTGCACCGGTTTTCCCGCATTGGGCTTTTTCGGGACTATTTTGTCCAAAACTAATTGTCCTATGTATCTTGCTCTTTGCTCTGTTTCTTGTTTCATGTAATCAAATTAAACTGGTGTAGGATGCAGAAGTAATTTACTTCAGTATTCTAAAAATAACTTGATAATGTATATTAAAATCAAGTAGGAGAAGTAAATTCAGTTTTTGTTGCAGTAGGGGTTCCTTGAGTGCAGGAATTTTCACATGCTATTAGAGCATTGATTTTGGAACAGGAAGAGTAGATCCAACCCTGAGAAGAGAGGCCAATAGTTGCATTTGACAGCAATTAAAATCCCCTTGAAAGGATTGCACAGTCCTGTGCCGAGAAAGTAGAGATTCCGAGGAAATCTCTCTCTGAGAGAGTCGATAAAGAGGTATGGTTTCTGGTTCGTGAGTTTGCAGAGGCAGAGGGAGTGACGTAGAGCCTCAGCGCAGTGCTTGAAGGGCGCAGTTCCTGCCGGGGCAGAAATCCGTTGGAAAAGAGCGAAGACACATAAAAGGGGAATTTTCTCCTCAGAGGACTTTTCTCATCAAAAGTTCAAATTTTTCACTTGCCGGGCAGCAGACTAGTGTTGCGCAGTGACTAGAGAAGTCAATTTGAAAGTTTGGGTGAGATGGCATCACATGGGCTCAGAGACTAGGACAGGTTGGAAGGAGCTTCCAACTATGTCATTTTGAAGACCAGAATCTTAGTTGTTCTGGAGGAGTACGATCTCGAAGCATACGTCAAGAGTGTTGTGGTTGTTCCCATGGACAATGATCAAAGGAAGAAGTACAAGGCTGAGCAGGAAAAGGCGAAGAGGTTCATACTCGATGGAGTTTGAGATCATGTGGTCTCACACTTGCAGGGCAAAGATACAGCCCGAGAAATGTGGGAAGCTTTGTCTTCACTGTATGAAGGTTCTTTTGAACAACGGAAGATGTACTTAGAACAAAAGTTGCAGCGGACATTGATGCAGAAGGGAGAAGGGGTTAACTCCTATCTTCAACGTCTTCGAGACCCCAGAGATCATCTTGCTGCAGTGGGGTCTACTACTCAATCTACCGCGATGGTAAGGACAACCCTGAATGGAGTCTCGAATGAATGGCAAGTCTTCGTCCAAAGTATATTGGGCAGGGAAAGACTACCTTCATGGGAGGAGATGTGGGTAGCTCTTCAACAGGAAGAATTAAGGAGGGATCTGGTTAAGGTCAACCTCAATGGCAGTAGTGGGAGTGGCACAAATACTATGGAGGAGGAGGAGGAGAACGCAGCTCTAGCATCAAAGGGACAACAGAAGTAGAAACGGAAGGACATTTCGAAGGTGAAATGTTTCAGATGTGGTGAGATGGGCCACTTTGCATCCCAGTATCCTTTGAAGCAAAAGGATAAGGATGAGAAACATGATCCTAAGGTTGCTCTAGCAAAAACTGACGAATATGAGTTTGCCATGAGTGCCCACGCATCTCCAGGAGAGAAATGGGGCGATATTGAACTGTAGTCGACAGGACTACATATGGGTAGGATCCTTGAGGAGTCCACCTCTTGGATCAATTCCTTGCTACGGGAGCCCAAGATTTAGTAGTAGCAAGATGGGCTTAGTGTCAGATGATGCAATGGGATGATTGGAGAGACAGATGCAGTAGCCTGAGACCAGCAACTGATCAGCGCAGATCAAGGTTGGCAACAATGCAAATGGCACAGTGCAGAAGTCAGCAGCAGCGCAAAAGAATCAGAGGGTCAGAGACTAGTGGCAGTCAGGTTCCAACATTCACATGGTATTATGATGAACACAGTTAGTTCAAAAATTTCGGATGCTTTTCCATTGCTGAGCAACAGCAATTGGAAAATGACGCAGTGCAAAGCTAGCAGTGGCAGTGTTAGCAGCAGATGCAAAGGGAGTTGTAGTACAAATGCAGCAGTGGCAGTGGCAGTGTCATGGGCAGCAGTACAATAATAGCAGCAGCACAGTGTTGGTGGCAGCAACAATGCGGAAAGGAGATGCTTTAGAGACAGAGCAGCATGCAGTTGGACATTGTTGCTAGAGCACATTCCTCGCTAAGATGGAGTGTTAGTTTTTGGTAGCATCGGATGTGCTCTAGCGATTGTATTTTATTAAAATAATTAATATTTTAATGGGGTTCCTAAGTCTAAACTTAGGAAAATTAAAGTACTAATGGGTATTAATCAAAATATGGGTGAGAATGTTCTAGAAAGTGGATCAAGTCAAGTTTTAATATTAGCAGGTGATTAGAGACTTCATCTCGGCCATTGAAATCTCAACAATAAAAGTGTAAGAATACAACTAGGGTGCCAAATCCGGCTCACCCAAAAGAAAATAAACCCGACAGAAGAACCGCTATCCTGAGACAGATATTTTGGCGAATCCAACAACTGGATGAACAAACCCCACAGGTGTCTGCTCTGTCCCCAGTGTTGTGCAACGATGGTTGCTCCAAGCTCTACGCTAGAACTGCGTCACCTCCTCTAGAAGTTGTGTCACCCTCCCAGTGAGCCTTCCCAGCTCAAAAATCAATCTGTTGAACTGCTGCTTGATTTGCCTCACAAAAACCCTAGCACTGCCTCTACGTGACTGCATCAACTCTTATAGCCTCTACGTCACCCTTCTGGAGCTGCGTTATCTCTCCCTAGTGTTGTGCTGCCTCTCTGCTATGTATTCTCGGCCTTGGACTGAAGTCCCTCTGCCAAACTGCCCCTCTACACTAGAAGATTACTCTGAAATTCTCAGCAAACCACGCCCCAGAATTTCGATCTAGCTCAAGTGCTGCTCTCTCTATGTGTGTTCTCCAACTGACCCCAAACCTCCTTTTATACTTTTCCTATTGAGAAATCAACGGTCGTGATCTAATCTCTAATCAACGACTAAGCTTAAATTAGACTTGATCCTTGTCTCTTAGAAGCTTCTCACCCATATTTTCATTATTACCCATTAATATTTTAATTTTCCTAAGTTTAGACTTAGGAACCACATTAAAAATATTAATTATTTTAATAAATTACAATTCAGGTGGAATTTCTCCAAACAATTTATGGGTCTTGGAGATCTCATGTGTCCTAGCCCCTCCACAAAATTTTGGAGCTAGAGCACATCCGATGCTACCCAAAAATCAACACTCCCTCTTAGCGAGGAATGTGCTCTAGCAATACTTCTCAGCGGAAGTATCACACTGATCCACGACATTGGTCCTCTGCGCTGCTGATGCTCGGCCTACTACCTCTCATCCACTACGTTGCTGCAATCTGTACTACTGCCCATGACACTGACACTGTCACTGTTGCATCTGTATTGCAGTGTAATGTTCCTAAGTAGGAATGCAAGTGGTACTAATCAAATAAACGGTGCAACAGAATATAAACAATGAAACACACATTAAACATCCATGGAAATGTTGCAAGTAAGGAACTGTTGAACCATATTATTAAAAATCTACAGGCTAGATACAATATATATTAGAATGGTGCACTTGGGCTTGTCCCAATGAACAAGAAAGACCAACCCCAGGTGGGAAAATGGCTGAGCTGAAGGCTACCCAGCTGCTGCAACGCTCTGCACTGCATTGCCCCAGTAAACTGTTGCACTATTGAACTTCGACTAGCCAGAATGTACGCAAAAACATCCCAGAAAATTGTGTGCTTTTAACCCGGACTCCTTGGACAAAATCTAGAAAAACCCAAAAGGGAATTTAGTTGGTTTTGACTTCATATTTTCGACTCCCTTGGAGCCTCTCCCCAGCTATAGCTGCCAATTTCGACCTGCAGGAAATTGCCTACAAATCCCTCTACAAACTCCTCCAAAATGTTGGTTTTTATGTTGCGGGGGAGCGCCCCCCCGAACCCGCTCCCGAATCGCGCTCCGGGCGGGAGCGACTCGGGAGCGCGCTCCCAAAATCGCTCTCGGACGGGAGCGATTTTCAGGAGCGCGCACCCTCAAAAAAATTTGTGCTCCCTGGTCTGTTAGGAATCATTATAGGGAGCGATCGCTCCGGCGCTCCCGGAGCAATTTTTAACGCTCGGGAGCGATCGCTCCCCGATCGCTCCCGGGCGTTAAAAATCGCTCCGGGAGTGATTCGTGCGGGGCCGAGAGCGGGTCGGCGGAAAAAAATTCCGCAGACCCGAAAAAAAAAATAAAATAAAATAAAATAAAATAAAATAAATAAATAAATAAATTGGTTTTAAAAGGCCAATGGGCCAAAAAAATATTCATTGTTACTTCATTGAGCTTGAGTTTGGAGCTGGAGCAAGAGCAAAGGAGCGAGGAGCAAGTGCCAAGGAGCGAGGAGCAAGTGCCAAGGAGCGAGGAGCAAGCCTGCAGAAGTAAGTAACTTAGTAATTTAGTTAGTTTAGCTGGTTAGGTAGTAATTTAGTTAATTTAATTTAGCTTATTGAGTTTAAAAATCATGTATTTAAATTAAATTAATAAATTAAATTAATTAATCCCAATAAATTAAATTAATTTGCAGATTCAAGAATCAAAACCCTACAAACATCAAACACCATGGACCTGGCTCTTGGCATTTTCCTCTTCCTGGTCCCTTTTATGGTTATTATGGTGCTGGAGAGTAGGAAACGGAGGGGCCAGCCCCAAACTGAAGAGGGGGATGAAGAAGCCGGAGAGAGTCAAATGGGTGAAAACCCCCGTGAGGAGGAGCTGGAGGAGGGTGAACATGACCCTCAAAAAACTAAACAAGACCAAACTCCATTGTGGAAATATGTTAACAGGGCTAAAACAGGGAGAGGGGGTGGAACCACTAAATTTCATTGCCCCCATTGCAACACTGATTACACAGGTTCATACACCCATGCTAGAAGACACCTCTGCGAGAAAAGGCCATGGGATGGAGAGAAACAAATAGGAATCAAAACTTGTACAGCGGTGTCAGCAGCGGAGAGAGCCAAATACATAAGGGAAGAGGAGGAAGCTCAATACAGAACAAAAAAATCAAGGGGTTTCTTTGAACCAAGCTCACAATCACAAAGAACTCCTTCAGCATCCTCCCAAGGCAGTGGATATGGACATGGAGGCACAGGGTCATCATCTTTAAGGCGTAGAACCATATCAGATTTCCTTGATGAGGGATGTAGGAATGATGTGGATTCAAAAGTTTTCAGGTTTCTCTATGCATGTGGGATACCATTCAATGTTCTTCGCTCACCTTATTGGCACGAAATGGTTTCTGCCATAAATGATGCCCCTAAAGGATACAAGAGCCCTGGGTATGACAAGGCAAGAACCGTTGGCCTTGATCATGAAAAAGCAAAAATATCACATTCTTTGAATAAAATGACAAGTTCTTGGACTGACCATGGGGTGTCCATTGTATCTGATGGATGGACAAATGTAAAAGGCAAGCCATTGATAAGTGTTCTTGTTGTGTCTGTTAGTGGTCCCATCTTTCTAGCTACACATGATTACTCAGACAAGTTCAAGACCGCCATCAACATTGCAGAAGCATTACTCGAAACAATTGAGCGTATTGGCCCATACAATGTCATCCAAGTCATCACTGATAATGATCCTAATTGTAAGGCAGCAGGAGCAATTATTGAGGATAAATACCCCAACATATTTTGGTCTGGATGTTTGGTTCACACATTGAACCTTTTGTTGCATGATATTGTCAAAAACAAAAATGAACAATACCAATGGATTGGTAATTTGTACAAGAAAGGCAAACAAATGATAAAATTTATTACAAATCATAGCAATACCCATGGCCTTTTCCGCAGTCACTCGAGATTGGAGTTGCTGAAGATTGCGAAGACTAGATTTGGTAGCTATTACCTCACCTTCAGGCGCCTTTTGAAGGTAAGAGAGGCATTAGCTAGCATGGTATCAAGTCCACATTGGCAGGTACTAAAGGAAAGGGCTACAAATGCAGCTGACATGGGAGGTTTTGAAATGGTGGAGGAGGCCGCTCTTGATGGGCAGTTTTGGACAAGTGTGAGGCAGGTATTGGATTTCACCAAGCCAATTTATCACATGATTCGGTTTGCAGATACAGACAAACCAGTGATTGGCGAGGTGTATGAGCAAATGGATACCATGTTGGGGGGAATAAAAGACATTGTTCATAATAGAGATCCCAACTTGTACAAACTGATTCATGATTGTGTGTGTGAACGGTGGAATAGGCTTAATCTTCCACTACATTGCTTGGCGTATATCCTTATGCCAAAATACTACTCTACATCTTGGTTGGGCCAACCTGCAGCAGGGGGTGGGGTTAGGACCAAACCCCATTTAGATCTAGAGGTAACTAAAGGATATTTGGAAGCATTAGAAAAGTTGGTACCTGACAGGGAGGAATGTGCAGCTGTGCGCCTTGAAATAGGCAAATACTTTAGTGGCACTGGTTTGTATGGTAACTTCCATGCAATGGACGACAAAGATAAATTTGAATCTCTCACATGGTGGGAAACATATGGCGGCCACGGACTTTTGCCAAAATTGGCAAAAAAAGTTCTTTCACAGGTTGTAAATTCTTCTTCTACAGAGAGGTGTTGGAGCACCTACAGCTATATACATAATGTGAAAAGAAACAGACTCAATGAAAACCGAGCAGAAAGCTTGCTTTATGTGCACTACAACTTGAGGTTGTTGAGTCATTACTGTGATCGGGCTAATGAGGATCCCACATATAAAATTTGGGACAATCACCCAGAAGATGACAATTTGGAGGATGGCATTGTACATATTGAAGAACTAGAAGAGGAACTTGTAAGGGATGAAAATGAAGCAGCAGCCATGCCACCTCCACCTCCACCTCCACCATCCAGTAGCAGTGCTCGAGGTCCGAGTCTTGTTCCTTTGTTGTCGCCACCTCCATCTACACCCTCGCATGGAGGTTCTAGTTCTGGTCGTCGGTCTGTGCGGGAGACTCCTAGAAGACCACCACGACCTGCTTATACTCCTGGAGACTCTCGTGGCAAGGGCCACATGTAGATTTACAGTTTACTTGTCTTTTTTAGTTTCTATTAGACTTTAGTTTTCATAACTGTTGAGTTTTGAGTCCTTGACTCTTGACTCTTGACTCTTTCATATCATAATGATATTTCTTGTAAACATTATATCACTGTGACAATGAAAATTTGAAGTTTGAAGTTGGGCCTTGGCAATTATAACTCATTGGTAATGATTGTGAATTATGAATATGATGCTTTGTGAAAGACTAAAGTTGTTTCATTTCATCTCATTATTCATGTTTCATTTTATAAATTTTTAACATTTCATATCATGTTAACAGTTAGAAGTTAGGACTTAGAAATATCTTCGATATTACTTCTTGTAATGGTTAAACTTAGCTTACAAGTACAACTTTGGTGATCAATGATGATAAATGTTATTGAATTTTCAATTCTGAAAGCTTGAAGTTGAAACTTTAAGATTGAATTTGATGAATCATGATTTATAAGACTCAATATGTTGCAGTTGTAATATGTATTTTACTAACTTGTGGACATGGTTGATGACGATTATAATTTCTAGATGATGATGTGATATGGTTCAATGATCAATCTATGTTTTTTTATGTTTTTTATGTCTAATTCATCATTCTACATGTTTTTGTTGACATATATGTATCAAAAATTAAAAAATATAAAATATATATATATTTTTAAAAAATCGCTCCCGGATTCGCTCCAAAACCGGGAGCTTCTGAAAATGGTCGCTCCTGCTCCCGTTTTCGCTCCCGCTCCCGCTCCCAAGTAACATTGGCCAGTTTTATCTATGCTATTCAACCCCTAGCTCCCCGGATGGCTCTTGGCCAAGATCAGTTGCTCCCCAAGTCCCCACGAATTGTTGTTAGATGACCTCTGCACTGTCCCTCTACTCAAAAATACGACTAACTGATGTGTTGGTCCACCTAGCTGCAAACTCCAACAAAAATGCCTACACTATGCTGCCTCTTCAGTGCCCGGATCTCCCAACAAGTAATGAATCCCCTTGCTAGCCTCCAACTCCTCCTACGTGTTTTCTGGCTGCCCAGGAATATGCAGTTCCCTCTCTGCGCTGATGGCTAAAGTGTGTTGTTGTCCCTGACTCCCTGAAACTCCTATAGAACAGCCTCCCTAGGGCGAGCACGAATGGTCCCCCGAAGTAGAGGTTGAATCTCCTGCATGAGAGATTCGTGGCTAAACAGACGGTAGACTTGCTAAACAGCAAAGCGTACAAGTGAGTGTTTGTTTGCAAATGTAGAAGATAGTCCAAAATGAGAGTTGATCCTTCCTTATATTCCCTTGGGCCTCCTTAACCTCATTTGGGCCCCTCCATCCACCCATTCGATTTCCCTCCAAGCATATCGAATGGCCAAATTCGAATTCCCCATGTGGGTGGCCCCCACATTATACTAGCTACTAAATAAAGTCGAATTTGCCCCAAAGTTCCTAAGTCTAAGTGTGGGGTCCTCCTCCTAAGTCAAAATTGTGCCAAAAATGTGTAGCTGCACCCTGTGACTAATGTTTGTGAGAAGGGACATGACATGCAACTCCCTCTCAATATGTTGCATCATGCTGCCCATAGCACTGCCACTGCTAACTGTTACATTGCAACTCAGTTGCTGAGAAGTAGGCAACTGAAAAGCCACCCAAAATCTGGATGCCCCTTGACGCTGAAGCTACCTCTGCTGCTAATCTGTGCTGACCCTCTGATGCTAATGCGATGCTATTGTATCTGCTCTGTGCCTTCCGCACTGTTGCAACACTCCACTACGCTGCTTCAAGCTTTGGCATTCTAGCTCTGCCACTACCGCTCCATCATCCCTCGCACCAACTGACCCCTGTCATCCTGCTACGGTCATTAAGGGTTCCCGTAGCCGTATGTGATCCAAGAGTTTGGGCACCTCAAGGATCCTTCCCTTTGTGTAGTCCTCCCGACTACAACTCAATGTCACCCCACCTCTTCTCTAGAGGTGCACGAGCACTCATGGCGCAATCCTCATCATTGTCTTCCTTGTCAACTTTCGCTGGAACAGCCTTTGAGTTAGACTTCTCTTCCTTGCCCTTTTTCCAAGGGAACTGAGTGGCGAAATGTCCCAGTTCCCCACATTTGAAGCATCTAACTTTGGATATGTCTTTCTTTTTCCTCTTCTGCTACCCTTGCTATCCCGCTGATGCGAGAGTTGCATCCTCCTCTTCCTCCTTGACTCTGATTCCTTTGCCGCTACTTCCTGCCTTGGTTAACCGCCTGATCTCTTCATGTCGAAGAGCTGCCCACATCTCCTCCCAACTAGGGAGAGAAGCCTTGCCCAAGATGCTCTGGACAAAGGTCTCCTAGTCTTCAGTGACTGCGTTCAGGGCAGTCCTGACCATGAACTCAGGATCTGGTGTAGACCCCACGGAAGTCAGCTAGTCTCGAATCCCTTGCAACCTGAGAAGGAAGGGATCGATTTATTCTCCCTTTTGCATTTGATATTGTCTTAGCTAGTTCTCAAGCAACATCTTCCATTAGACGGAAGTTGCCTCATACAAGGTAGTAAAGGCCTCCCACATCTCCCTTTCTGTGTCCTTTTCAGCAATATGTGGGATCACATGATCCTTGACCCCGTCCAAGATCATGCACTTCACCTTTTCTTGAGCCTCCTTGTATTTCTTGAGAGGATCAACATCAAGCGGAACAACAACCACCTTCAAGGCATAATCCTTGACGCGATTCTTGTCCAAGACTGCCAAGATCCTGGCCTTTTAGATGACAAAGTTGGATGCTCCATCCAATCTGTCTTGATCCCTTAGTCAATTAACTAACATCTCTGCTCAAATGAGTGTCGAACAGGTTCTCTTCTCCCCCTTTTGCTGATGCCCAGCAAAACTCGGATCTAGATTTCTTTGGCGCTACAAATCTCTAAGGAACAAGTTCCCTCTAGACTCCCTCTGAGTCCTGATTTCCTTCACGGAAATCCTTCCACCAAACAATGTCGAATCACTCCTCTCCAATCCTCCTTTGCTGCTGCTCAGCAACCCGGACCTAGATTTCTTTGGCAAGAAATCTGTTAAGGCAGTGACTCCCTCTACCTTGGTTCAGTCTCCTCAGACACTGTTCTGCACCAACAGCAATAAGGTCCTACCAGCAACTGAAGAATTTAAGCTCCTCAGGCTCTGCACAGTCACTGCGTGAGCTAGATCAGCGCCTCCTGGCCATTATGTCACCCCTTACTGGTCCAAAAAGATGATGTGGCTCTGCATGGGCTTGATTTGCCCCTCTCTGCTTCTGGATGGCATAGATAGCTGACGCAACTGCTGCGTCACCCTCACCTAGCTCAGAATGCTGACGCAGGCATTGCGTGAGCCTCTACGTTACCTCTTCCGCACTGTGTCATTTTCACTCTGCGTCTCTAGCTCTGGAACAACGTTGTCATTCAAGACAGCTGCCTCTTTGCAATAGATTTGCTGGATCTCCCGGTTGATGGCTTCAATATCCTATGATCTACAATGCTCTGATACCATACGAAAATTTCTTAATCTTACAAATAGAAATCCTACTGCAGTGATTGATTTAGCATCTCTTGTTATTTCATTCAACAAGTTATTTAATTTATAAACAGTGATGAAAAACACTATTGTAGACTACACTGACATACAGATCATAAACTGAAATGACAAATGAGACAAACACACAAGGGACACCGTTATTTTTGGACAACACGTCCTTGGAAAAACCCAATGTGGGAAAACCGATGCAGCAAACATGAGGGTTTTATTATTAAGCGGATTTCTAAATACAACTAGGGTGCCAAATTTGACTCACCCAACAGAGAATAAACTCAACAGAAGTACTTCTATCTAAAGACGGATATTTTGGTGAATCTAGCAACTAGATGAACAAACCCCACAAGTGATTGCGTTGTCCCCAGTGCTGTGCAGCGATGGCTGCTCCAAGCTCTGTGCTGGAACTGCGTCACCTCCTCTAGGAGCTGTGTCACCCTCCCAGTGAGCCTTCCCAGCTCAGAAATCGATCTACTGAACTGTTGCTCGATCTGCCTCACAGAAACCCCAGCGCTGCCTCTAAGTGACTACGTCAGCTCCTCTAGCCTCTGTGTCACCCTTCTGGAGCTGCGTTGTCTCTCCCTGGTGTTGTGTTGCCTCTCTGCTATGTATTCTCAGCCTTGGACTGAAGTCCCTCTGCCGAACTGCCCCTCTCTGCACTAGAAGCTTACTCTGAAATTCTCAGCAAACCATGCCCCAGAATTTCAATCTAGCTCAAGTGATGCTGTCTCTATGTGTGTTCTCCAACTGACCCTGTGAGGCTCTAATTTATTCAACAAGATTTTAAGGTCTTGATTTACTCATACATTTTTCTTCAACAAAATATGGAAACTATTTTATGAACTTGAACAGAATTCATAACATCAAAATTTCATTGATTCGCTGCCGAGTACTTACTTAGTTTACTGTGGTTGAAGATGCTTCAGAAGAATTTTCTTTGCTCCTGTTGCCCCTGTTCCCGTTCCAGCTCCCATTACCAAAAGACCAAAACCACCCAGCCAACTAGGTACAACCTAGGTACTCAGTCCCAAAGTGCGGCTCAATTGACGCAATCTGGTCCCCCTTGCCCAAAAACTTAAGAACAATTGAACTCTTCCTCTCAGTAAGTAAGATTCTTAGAAATTTCCCTCTCTCAACCTCCCCTTCCTCAAGATTTTCTTCTCTTTTTATTTCTCTGCTCACCGCCTTCTTCCCATCTCCGTGTCATTATTTTTGTTACGTGTAACTTTTTATAAAAATCAAATCTCATTTGATTTTATGGATTTTATTTTGAATACGTAGGATTTGATTTAATTAAAATTTATTATTATTTTAATAAATTAATTTGATTTATTTAGTTTATAATTTTAATTAATTTATATTAATATTTTATTAATTTTAATTTTAAATATAATTTGTAAATTAAAATTAACATTTTCTTTTAGTTTAAGGATTTATCATATATATATAGGTATTTAAGGTGGTATACGTATTGTTAGCTCCGCTATATAACATGGATTCTCCAGGGCCAGAGGCAAACTCGGTTCTTGGATGTGCTCAGAGAAACCCCGTAATGGTCATCCTCATCTTCTCCTTTACCCCTTTCCCTCTCCCTTCATCCACCTTTCCTACGCCCTTTTGTTAAAAAACCATATACGCTTCATTGTTCTTAAGCCCTGAACGCTTAATCCCATACCCCATAACCCTGTGCCCATACAACCGCGTGCCCTCACAGACCCTTCTGCCGTAGCCTTGGATGTTGACCTCCGTCACCCTAATCCAACGGCCCTCCATCAAACAAACTGACCCATGCAATTAAATCCCCACCGCCTGATCATCTCCAATCGGACGGCGCTTGCTCTTCCCACGCCCGCGAAGTGACAGCTCGTTAACGCGCGATGGAGAGCGGTTTCCGCTGCCACGTGTCACGCTCCGAGTGGGATCGCTCTCCCTTGTACGTTTACCGCCCAACCCTCAACAGTGGTGTGGGCAATACCACTTACCGCCCATTTTCTGTCCCCGCCCATTAACTCCCGTACGTCTCCTCCGCCTGATGACCGTTGGATCTGCCACCCGAGATCCAATGGCCCGCGTTCATTCCGCCCCATTTTCCTGATAGTCCCCGCCGAGCGATCCCCACCGTCTATCCGCTTGATCTGACGGCTGATTTCCCTCCTCCGTCCTGCTCGTACATTCGCCATGCAGTCCACTCGCCCTGACCATTCCGTGCGCCCGAAGGATGAAGGTGACCTGTTTACCAGTACCCGGTGCATTTGCTCTCCAACAACTGCCTTCAACAGACAGTATGGCTGAGAAAGAAAAGGACAGGGCCCGAGCAGGTGAAGGCATTGAATAGTTATGGAATTTCATTCTGCACGACACTCCACCCGCCCGAGAGGACAACAGAGCGCAGGAAAAGATCACATCCATCAACTACAGCAAGCAATCGCACCAGAAACTCCATCAGGCAGTTAAAGCAGTTGGTGGTCAATTATGACCCCTCCCTACTTAGAATGGCTAAGCGCCTTTGTAATAAAAATCTATATATACCCAAAAACAAGATGTAATCAGGGTTGATGGTTGTTGTTTTGATGTAAGGTTCAACTTCTAGAGACTGTAACTACTTTGATACTTGCAGTGTCTCGTCTTCATTTTCAGCTAATACAAGCTTCTTTTGCTGTTAATTGCTCACTTTCCATTTCTATTATGTTCCAGGCTGTGCCTGATATGCGGTTTTTCCTGAACTCTTGATGTTTAGCATTAGAGGAGTTGTCATCCTACCTCTGTGTTAAAGTCTTGTATGTATCAGTGAATGAGTTATTCAGGTTTCTTTTCACTTAGTGACAGAGAGTTGTCATCCTGTCTGTACACTAGGGAATTATATTTGCAGACCTCTTTACTGGTTGCAGTCGACCATCACAAGGTCTTGTGCATCTGCTGGTGTGGTCAGTATTCTCCATATTCACCCAATCTCTGAACTGTGAGTAATTGGTGGTCTAAAGCCTTGTAGTCTGGGGGTGTTTATGCATGTCTGGAGTTAAGCATAGTAGAAGTGGTTATCTGGCTTGAACAACCATCATTCCTTCCATTTCATCCATTTCCAACATTGAGTTGAGTTTGTAATGTTCCCGAGCATCTCCGAGCTACAACCTAGGAGAGTTTCTTGGGGTGATAACATTGATTGGCGTTGTTGCCGGGGAGAAGAGATTGAAGCTCAGCTTCCCTAGGAGAATGACACAGCTCCAGCTTTGATGATAGACAAAGTCTGGACACATTTCTGGTTGTAATCATTTATCTGGCGACTCTACTGGAGGACCAACCTAGTGGCGACTCCACGTTACAGTTCTAGCTCAGTTTGTGAGGCATACCTGGAGAAATCCTCAAAAATCACCAGCTGACCCAGTGCCTGACCTTGAGAAGATTGCTAAACAAAGGAAAACATCGCAGAAAGGAGCATCAGGATCAGGTAAGCTTAAAAAATCTTATGTATCTCTACAAGAGAAGATTTTAGCTAAGGATATACAGTTTAAAGATTTAGAGCCTAGCATTTTTAGTAAAGAAATACCTTCAGAGATTCATAAAGCTCCTTGTTCAGTCAGTTCCCCTTCGGATCTCAGTCCAAATAAAGCCTCCCATACAGTCCATCATATTCCTTTGTGTCTGCCATTTCTTTTATTGCTTCCTACTGTTCAAGCTGCCAGTATCCTTCCACCTATTCCAGTCATGGCAGGTCAGCAAGCTCCCACGAAGATGGAAAGAATCATAGCTGCTAGGTATGGACCCCTGGTCTTGCTTGTTCCTTTGAATGCCATGCCTGCAGGAGAATATCATAAATATATGCCCAAGTTCACTGGTACAGAGGGAGTAACAGCGGAAGAACACCTTGAGTCCTTTTATAGTTATTCTGATGACCTAGATATTAGTGAAGATGATGTGTGGATGAGAGTGTTTGTCCAGAGCCTTGATGGTGAGGCTAGAAAGTGGTTCAGAGAATTGCCCCATAGGTCCATAGCAAACATTGAAGCATTGGATGATGCATTCCTGAAGCAATGGGGGGATAAGAAAGATCTACTCTATTACCATACAAAGTTTGGAAACATAAAGAGGGAGAATGGGGAATCATTGCCTGATTTTAATAAAAGATTTAACCGTATGTATAGTAAGATACCAACTAAAGTAAAGCCTACCCCACCTCTGCCAAACTCACTTATGCTAATGCTTTTGACTCTGATTTATGCCTGCTTTTGAGAGAAAGGAGATGTGCCACTCTAGCTGAAATGCAAGATGCAGCTCTAGAGGTAGAATTTAATATCATGGCTGCAGAAAAGCTCAAAAGTCATGCTAATAGAAGGAGGCAAAGAGGTGAGGCTTCTTCTTCCTCTACTTCATCTTCAGAACCCAAATTAGATAAGATGACTAAAATGATAGAGTCGTTGGCTACTGAGATATCTAAGCTGAAGGTTGAGCAGAGCTCTGGAAAGACAAGGCTTCCAAACACATTTGCTCCAAGAAATCCAAATCCATTCAGAAGAGCAAATGAACAAGTGAAAATCATTCCGAGGGGTAAAGAAACAAATGAAGAACAAATGGCTAAATCTCCCTTCCAGAACATAGTCATGGAGGAGGAGCAGTTTGAAGAAGACGATGAGATTCATTGCATGGAAGATAAACGCAATGCTGCCTTTTTGACATTGACTGCATATGAAGAATCATTACTACAAGACCAAACCAGTCAAGAGTGGGACAGAGAGGCTGTTCTGCAGACTGGTGAACAGCAAAGATACAATCTCAGGTCAAAAGCAAACAATGTCAAGGAGAATCCTGCCCAAAGAGCTACTGTCCCAACAGAGCAACAAAATATCAAACAGAAAAGGCCAGCAGCTGGTCCATTCATCCTCAAAGCACCAACTCAAGAGGTAAGAGGTCTTGATAAGTCTCCTTCCCCTTTCAGCTTTGAGTCAGAAGTCCAGAAGTTAAAAATATATGTGCCTCTGATAGAACTTGTAAAGAGTGAAGTTTTTAGAAAGCCTATCCTGATGCTCTTGAGCTGAAAACCTCACAAACCCCCACTGACTACATCAATTTGCAAGATGATAACCCTGCAGTTGTGCTTAGCCCAATGACTGAACCTGCTGATTATAATTCTCCATCATTTTATGTCTCCTTGACCATTCATGACAAAATCCTCCACAATTGCCTGCTAGACACACGGGCCAACCACAATTTGATGCCTAAAGCTGTCATGGAAGAGTTAGGCCTTGATATCACTAGACCATATCATGACTTATTCTCATTCGATTCAAGAAAGGTAAAATGCCTAGGATTAATCAAAGACAGGCCATTACCCTCACTCAGTTGCCCATGAAAAGCATGATTATGGATATTGTGGTAGCAGATGTCCCTCCCAAGTTTGGCATGTTGCTGTCCAGAGGGTGGATCAAGAGACTAGGTGGGACACTACAGAATGATTTATCTTATGCCACTGTCCCAATCTTTGGAGGGGAAAGCAGGAGACTGTACAGAGAAGCACAGCTGGCCTACATCATCAGTGATGAGAAGAACCCTTCTAATCATCCCATTTATGTTGTGGACACTGATTTTGGAGCTTGTATTCTCCAAATTGAAGAATCCCAGAAGGCCTCAATGCAGATCAAGAAACTAGTAGTCCAAGCCAAGGGAGAGCAAGGAAGTCTGGTTTGGGAGATGTTCTTCGATGGAGCATGTTCGAGGGAGACTGCAAGAGCAGGGGTGGTGCTGATATCTCCAGAACAAGAAAGCACACATCTGTCTTTTAAGTTGGCCTTTCAAGTTACCAACAATATAGCAGAGTATGAGGCTTTGATATTGGGTCTCAATGCAACTAAAGACAGAGGAATCAGGAACATAAAGGTGTTTGGAGATGCTGATCTTATCATTCAGCAAGTGAATAAAACATTCCAAGCAAAGCACCCAAGGCTGAAAGCATACAGAGATGAGGTATGGAGACTTAAAGATTCTTTTGATAATTTTTGTATCTCATATATCCCTAGAGTAAAAAATCAGCTTGCCGATTCCCTTACTGTGTCTGCTAGCATGTTTATCCCTCCCATGCCTCCTAGACTAGTTTATGAAGTTCAAATGAAATATAGGCCATCCTTGCCTGATAATGTCCAGCATTGGAAAGATTTTGAAGATGATGATGAAATAAATAGGTTCTTGCAAGTCATTGATGAATTCTCTGAAATACAAATTGACCAAGAAAATGAAGCCTTGGAAGAAAATCCCCAATCCTAGCTTAGAAACAGAATTGGTAAAGATAGCATTGTCCAACTGCCCAGCAATCATATACCTAAGGGTCTGGTTCCATTAGAAAAGCTGTTTGACCAGAATGATGTGCCTTATAAGGCTGCCCAAAAAGAAGACCAATCTGCAGTCTATAAGCATAATATAGGGAGTCCAGATCAGCCCAGATACATAAATCTGTCCACTCGTCTATCTGCTGCCCAAAGTGCTGAATACTGCAGTTTAATGAAACAGTTTGCTGATGTCTTTGCCTGGGAATATAGTGACCTGAAAACATATGACAAAAAGATCATCCAGCATAAAATCTCTTTAGAGAAAGACACCATCCCTTTCAAGCAGAAACTGAGACCAATAAATCCTTTGTTTCTCCCACTGATTGAAAAAGAAATCAAGAAGTTATTGGCTGCCAAAATCATAGTCCCTCTCAGATATTCAAAATGGGTAGCCAATTTGGTAGTGGTAAGGAAGAAAAGTGGAGAAATCAGACTCTGTGTTGATTTCAAAAACTTAAACAAATGCTCTAAGAAAGACAACTATCCTCTACCCAAGATGGAGCATTTGCTGCAGAAGGTCTCAGGGGCCAAAGTAATGTCTTTCCTGGATGGATTTTCAGGGTATAATCAGGTTGTTGTACATCCAGATGACAAAGAAAAGACTGCACTCACTACTCCTTGGGGCACTTTTATGTATTCCAAGATGCCTTTTGGGTTGATGAATGCTGGAGCCACCTTTCAGAGAGCTATGGAGATAGCATTTGTGGGAGAGAAGGGTAAGTTTGTCCTGGTCTACCTTGATGATATAACAGTGTATTCCAGCATCCATCAAGACCATTTACATCATTTGTAGAAAGTGTTCCTGAAGTGCAGAAGGTTTGGGATTTCAGTCAATCCTAAAAAGTCACAGTTTGTTTTAGAAGAGGGCAGGTTGTTAGGACATGTTGTTTCTGCTGCAGGTGTCCGAATTGACCCAGAAAGAGTAAAAGCAATACAGACCTTGTCTGTCCCAAGATCAAAGAAAGATATCCAGTCCTTTCTGGGCAAGATAAATTTTGTAAGGAGGTTTATCCCAAATTTTGCAGAACTTGTAAAGCATATTACCTCCATGTTGAGAAAGGAGTCGGAGATAAAATGGACTGATGCAGCAAGAAGATCCTTTGAGTCCATTAAGAAAGCTATTATGGAAGCTCCCACTTTAAGAAGTCCAGATTACAGCAAGGAGTTCCATATATTTTCATTTGCCTCTGATGACACCCTTGCAGTGGTTTTATTGCAAGCAGATGAAGAAGGCTCAGAGCATCCAGTGGCTTTTTTCAGCAAAACATTAAGAGATGCTGAGCTGAAGTATGATATCTTTGAAAAACAGGCATATGCTCTTATCAAGTCTTTGAAGCTTTCTGAATTTACATTCTGCATTCCAAGATAATTGCATATGTACCCTCTACTTCAATAAAAGATGTTCTAACGCAGCCTGATGCTGATGGAAGAAGGGCTAAATGGATTGCAAAGCTTATTGAATTTAACATAGAATTGAAGCCCACCAAACTGGTCAAAGGTCAGGGCCTTGCCAGACTGATGGCAGAAGAAAATTGCAGAACGCTGGACATAAATCTCATGAGCATGATTTCAGAGAATGGTCAGACAGAAGAAGAAACAGCTGAACCAGGGAAAAATCAGTCATTGGCAGAAAATTTAGCTTCTTGTGATTGGTACTCTGCAATAGCTCAATTTTTGTTGAAGCTAGAAATTCCTCCAGGCCTTAGTTCAAGCCAAGCCAGAACTGTTAAACTCAGGGTAGCCAAATATTGCATTCATGAAAATCTGCTCTACTGGAGAGACCCCTCTGGAATTCTTTTGAGGTGTCTAGACAAAGAACAATCCATAGAAGTCATGCAGTAGTTTCATTCCAACCTGTGTGGAGGGCATCATTATTGGAAAACTACAGCTCACAAAATCCTCATGCTGGGTACTTTTGGCCCACCTTGTTTTCTGATGTTTTTTCATTTGTTAAATCTTGTGACAGGTGCCAAAGATTTGAAGGGAAACAGCAATTGAAGTCCCTGCCCTTAAAACCCATAGATGCTAGTGGCCCTTTTCAGCAGCGGGGCTTGGATTTCATCGGAGAAATCAATCCACATTCCAGTGGCTAGCACAGATGAATATTAGTAGCCACAGATTAATTCACTAAATGAATTGAGGCCATCCCTACCAGAAAGGCTGTAAAGTTTTGTAGATGTTCTATGCTAAGAGCAATTTCACTTTTCTCACAGCAATCATACAAGTAGATAAGCAAAATGCAGATAGAACATATAAGCAGATCTTATAGAAGACAAATCAGAAACAAGAAAAATGTATGTGATTGTTTCGGCGGTCAGCAGGATGCTTCAACCAGCAAAGTCTCCTTTGGTCAGCCAGCCCAGCATGTGTTACAACAACCCTCTAACCAGCATGTGTCACAACAACCCTCAACGCTGGTCAAACTTCTGCGAAACCCTAGCAGCAGAAACCCTAGCATGTGAGTTGTGTTATCATCAAATTCTCTCCAACTTTACCTGTATATATATCCATCAATGAGGGTGTGTGACACATCTGTTGGGCATGTGAGCCTACATTACAAAACTGGCTGACCTTGCACATATAATTTATTAAGAATAATAAATTCAAAATATAAGTTCTGCTCATCGGATTAAGACTATTTTTATATGGATTTTACACCTCTCAGAAAGAGGAATCCAACAAAAATATTAGCCTCTTAATCTGAGCATCAGAACATGGAGTTTGGACCTAGTTGTCCAAATTTAACACTCCCTCTCAACTAGGGAGAACTCCATCTATTTGTGCAATTAACATCGTGAGTCATCCCGCCGAAACTTGCTTTGCTGGCTTCTTTATTTCAGAACAGAAGTGGGTCAGTCACAAAGACATCATTCCCCGACTGACATAATCAGTCCAGAGGTCCCAGACCTCACAAAACTTGATCCCAGATCAAGTGGTTGGACCATGCCATCCTAGATAGAGAGTACGGCAATCTCTGATGCGTCCATCAGTCTTTGCTAATAGTCTCTAGCTTTTCCACATCTCATTGGCCAAATGAGAGGTACTTCCCATGAGCCCTGAACTCAATGGGTAGGATGCATACGGGGCACAGATTAAATGAGTGGCGAACCAGCTCAATAATCACAAGGGTGGGGCAGAAGCATTATGAGTGCTTATAGCTTCGAGAAGCTATCCCCAAAGCCCCCCAGAGCTCCCAGAGCTCATCGTCCAACAGGACCCACATCATAGGGTCTTTCCACGACACCAAGACTCTCACGGAAGGTTAGGAACTTGACCTTCCCCAGGGGCTTAGTGAGAGTATCCGCGACCTGCTCATCAGTTCCTATATGATCGAGCCTTACGGCGCCTCGCTGTACCATATCCCGGATAAAGTGGTACCTGATATCAATATGCTTGGATCGGTCGTGGAACACAGGATTCTCAGTCATACGAATCCCACTCTGATTATCACAGAGTATTACAGTGGTATCTAGCACATGTTGGAACAACTCACTAAAGATCTTCCTCAACCAAACTGTTTCACAACAGGCCATACTAGCAGCAATGTATTCGGCCTCCGCGGTGCTCAAAGCCACCGACTTCTGCTTCCTGCTCATCCATGAGATCGAAGCAGAACCAAGATTGAAACAGCATCCAGATGTGCTCTTACGATCCACCACACTGCCAGCCCAATCGGCATCAGTATATCCCGGAGTATCACACTCCCGGCAGTGTATCTCAGCCCATGGTTTATCGTGCCCCGAAGATATCTCAAAAGATTCTTGGCACCAACCCAGTGAAAATGATGAGGCTCAACCATCTGTTGGCTCAAAGTATTCACTGCAAAACATATGTCCGGACGGGTGTTCACTAAGAACATCAAAGCTCCTATGAGTTGACGATACTCAGTAGGATTGGCCAAGATAGGCCCTGCAGCGCTGCCACTCAACTTCTTAAAGTTGAGTTCCATTGGTGTCGACACGGACTTACAGTCCACCATCCCAAATCTTTCCAGAAGCTTCACAATATACTTTCCTTGAGAAAGGAAAATCTCTCCAGGTCTCTGCCAGACCTCCAGGCCTAGGAAATAGTGCATCAGTCCTAGGTCTTTCATCTCGAACTCAGCAGCAAGCTCCCTCTTACATTGATGAATGAGAGGGTCACCACCTGTCAGGAAGAGGTCGTCCACATACAGCACTAGAATGAGAGGCTTTCCTTTCACAACCTTAAAGTAAAGGTTTGGATCAGCATTGCTTCGAGTGAAGCCCAGCTTCATCAAGTAACTATCCATCCTCTCATACCAAGCTCTGGGTGCTTGCTTTAACCCATAGAGGGCTTTCTTCAACCTGCAGACATAAGTGTCTCGATCTTGAACTTCAAATCCCAGAGGTTGTTCTACATACACCTCTTCCTTTATTGCACCATGCAGAAAAGCGGTCTTGACATCCATCTGATGAAGACTCCATCCTTGCGTAGCAGCAAGGGCTATGATGGATCAGATGGTGGTATATCGTGCCACAGGTGCAAATATATCGTCATAGTCAATTCTCAATCATCATGGATCTGCACCTCAATGACTGTAATGTTGCTCTCATTATACAGCATCACATTGCTACCCCAAATCAACAAGAATGACAGATCTGGTCTTTTCATTGTAATATACTCCTAGTGGAGATTCATATCTTCTTTGTTGTCAATGCATCATCACGCTGCATGCTACCCATGCTGCCTTTGCATCATCACGTTGCAACACTACAACACTGTCAGATCTGCATTAATTGGGGCTTACGATCACCCAATCAAGCCTCCAAATTTGCTCCCACAGGTTGCCCAACCATCTGATCCAAAACTGATCAAATTCCTTGACCCAACACAAGGCATAAATTGTTGTTCCAATCTGTTTTCGCTGCTGCTCCTAATTGTGACTGGTTAGGGCATCCATATGCTGCAACAGCCCTTAACCAAGTCACCAAACAGCCTTCAAAAACTACGTGCTACCCTTGTATAAGTCCTCTGCATCCACGTTGTTGATTAGGGCTCAATCTAGCCCCAAAACAGTCCCACGCAATGCCTTTTCAGTGGGGTAAGGGCCTACGGCCTACCACAGGTGGCTTCCTGTACCCACGGCCTGCTGAAACAGAGTTTCCAGCCCGCACATAATATTCAAATCAACCCAGAATTTTGTCTCCTTTATTGAGGCCTTTCTGCTGGTTAATTTTCACTCCAAAACAGTCATAGGAGTGACCTAAACGTCCCCTCTTCCTTCACTGGAAATGCCCTTACCTGCACCCAATAAAGCAGAGATTTAGGGCCCAATATACTGCAGATTTAGGGCTTCTATTCTTAGCATGTAAGGGCCTCTTGGGACAGCGTATGAGGGCTCTTTAGAACTGCGGATTCTCCTCTAGATCTCTCTGTCCACAAAACCCAAACACGTGGAGAGAGTGCAGTGGTAGTCTCCCTCTTAATGCCAGCTTCTCTGCAGAAGTCTTTGAACTCATTTGACTCATATTCAGTGCCATTGTCAGTCCTCAAAATCTTGATCTTCTTTCCAGTCATATTTTCCACCAAGGCTTTGAAGGTACGGAACCACATGAAAGCCTCATCCTTCTTTTTCAAGAAGTATATCTGGGTTTTGCGAGAGAAGTCATCAGTAAATGTCATATAGTAAGAACATCCCCCCAGGGATGTTACAGGCAACATACCAGAAAGATCAGAATGGACCAGTTGCAATATCTCAGATGTCTTTGTGACACTTGAGGGGAAAGGTCCCCTTGTATGTTCTCCTTCAGCACAGCCCTTACATACACCTTTATGATTATTTCCAAAATCAGGCAGCCCTTCATGTTCATGATCTTATAATGCTGCCTATGCATCATCATCATGCTGTCCTATATATCATTGTCACATCACAGCCATATAAATCACTGTCATACAAGAATCACTTCCATACATCAAGAAACATTGTCCAAATATCACTAAAGTCGCTGCCCAAACATTATTGTCATAGGAACAAATATCTCTTCCATATATCATCTCCATTCATCACTAGTCAAGAGAACAATATCACTGCTATGCATAACTGTTATAAGAGTAAGTGACACTACAATGAGTGCAGAAGATCACTGTCAAAAAACTCTGTCATATTGTCATATTTCACTGTCATACGTACAGAAGATGGGGTCTGATAATAAGCCCACTTGACTACCCTTAAGCTCTTCCATATATCCATTTTTAAGACTCCAAATCATCTACCTTCTAACAGCCCTTGTTGTCCTTCTCAAGGGACTATACTTGGAGCTTTACCAAGCATCTTCTTACAGCCCATTATACCAGAATTGCAAACTGTCTAATCTGGACCATAGTATCTGGCAAATTCATCATTATAAAAGACAAGCACATACCTGTGATAGACGTCATATTTCTGTCCACAACTACATTTTGACCAATGCACAGGACCCTGAAATTTCAGCCCTGGTTAGGGCTTTCTGTGGCTTCTACGACAGCCCACTATACAGCCTTCAAACTTCTTTTCAATAATACATGTACATGAGTATGCCGGCTAACACACGGCCATACTCATAACCAATACAACAAGGCACGAGAGGCCTTAATAATAATACATCAAAACTGCAGCTTTCTATGTAAGCGGGTACCCACCGAGACGCTTACATAAACCTGCACCAAACTGTGTATAAGACTGTCATAAACCTGTCTACAACCAAGGCTATAATCTGTCCACAACCGAGGCTATAACCTGTCCACGTGTTATCTCAGCAAACCCGCGTTATCTCCTTCGCTGTTTGCTCCAAACGTCTCAACGTATATATATAAACCTACGTATATATATAACTGTCCACGTGTTGCTGTTTGCTCCAACGTACCAACGTATATATATATGTAAACCTGCGTATATATATATAACTGTCCACGCGTGTGTCAACGATTCTGTTCTTGTCCACGTGTCTACCGGCAACCATTCAACTGTAGATCTGTCAACCAATAACCCGTGGACTTATAAAATCCCGTGTGGTTGTCCGAACACACCAGCACCCGTAAACCTGTGTAAATTATATATCTTGGTCTACGTAGCAGCCCTCTGGCCTGTCCACGTGACGGCTCCACAGCAGTTCACCGATCTCTTGCTTCGACGACCCACCGTTCACATATACCTCTGCGCGTTCATGCATGCAAACTCCTGTTTTTAACCGAAGTTATAACCGCCACAACCGCAGCTGTAATTTGCCCGCATCTGAGACTATAAAACAGTCTTACCCACAACAATAAACTGTTCTTATCGCCGTGTGTCCCTACGTCGTATTTATCCACCTCTGTTCACAAGGTTATGTCACGAATAGTCTGCGCAACCCCTGCGCTTATACCGTAAGCCGGCACTTATGAACAGTTTCCCAACGACCACGACAGTTCGTTGTTCGGATATAAACTTCTGCGCTGTTACCCCAGATAAATCTGCGCATTTATATGTACCAACAACTGCCCACGTCTTAATCTTCAACAGACCTTTCGTCCCTCCACTGCGCAACCATAAAACCAAGCCTGAACCTACGAAGTTACCTTGGCTTTATGCGCATAAGACATGCGCATTCTCCAGCCTTATTCGCACGTCCTCTTGTCTTTTATGCCGAGATCAGAGAGTGAAGATCGATGGATTGATTGCTATAGATAGAGTTTGTCTTCACCTCAGCTCTGATACCATGTAAAGTTTTGTAGATGTTCTATGCTAAGAGCAATTTCACTTTTCTCACAAGAATCATACAAGTAGATAAGCAAAATGCAAATAGAACATATAAGCAGATCTTATAAAAGACAAATCAGAAACAAGAAAAATGTATGTGATTGTTTCGGCGGTCAGCAGGATGCTTCAACCAGCAAAGTCTCCTTTGGTCAGCCAGCCCAGCATGTGTTACAACAACCCTCTAACCAGCATGTGTCACAACAACCCTCAACGCTGGTCAAACTTCTGCGAAACCCTAGCAGCAGAAACCCTAGCATGTGAGTTGTGTTATCATCAAATTCTCTCCAACTTTACCTGTATATATATCCATCAATGAGGGTGTGTGACACATCTGTTGGGCATGTGAGCCTACATTACAAAACTGGCTAACCTTGCACATATAATTTATTAAGAATAATAAATTCAAAATATAAGTTCTGCTCATCAGATTAAGACTATTTTTATATGGATTTTACACCTCTCAGAAAGACGAATCCAACAAAAATATTAGCCTCTTAATCTGAGCATCAGAACATGGAGTTTGGACCTAGTTGTCCAAATTTAACAAAGGCTGACCATAATGTGGTCATGAAGTTCTTGATAGAGAATATCTTCACTAGATTTGGTTGTCCACATAAATTGATCACAGACAATGCAGCAGCCTTCAGGGCAAAAGAATTGGTGGACATGTGTGACTCAATGGGCATTAAGCTGGTTCATTCCACCTCATATTACCCTCAAGGCAATGGTCTAGCAGAATCTTCCAACAAAAGCCTGATAAGGATAATTAAAAAGCTGTTGGAAGACAACAAAAAGAATTGGGATTCTAAGCTCAAATATGCACTGTGGGCTGACAGAGTGACCACCAAGAAATCCACAGGGAATTCTCCATTCAAGCTGGTATATGGCACTGAGGCTGTATTCCCAATTCAGTTAACCCTCCCTGTGGCAAAGTTCCTACAAGAAGAGCAGAATGAGGAAGAGGACATGGCAAAAAGGATCACTGATTTAGCAGAGGTACATCAAATCAGAGAACAGCTGGTTGAAAAGTCCATGGCACACCAGAAGAAGATCAAGGAAGCCTTTGACAGAAGTACAAAAACAGATAACTTTCAGGTTGGGGACTTAGTTCTTAAGTGGGATGCACTGAAAGAGAAAAAAGGCAACCATGGGAAGTTTGATGCTTTCTGGACAGGGCCTTTTATCATTTCTCAGATCCAAGGGAACAATACCTTCATACTACAAAGTATGGGAGGGGAAACAGTTTTTGATGGCCCAGTTAATGGGCGGTTTTTGAAAATTTATGTTGCTTAAGGTCTCCTCGCCTTAAGGTTGTAAATATGTTATTTTATCAGTTTTAGTATAGGCTCAATTAGACTCCATACCCAATGGAACACTAGGAAATTTTGCTAATTTGGTTTTCACAGAAAAGGCAATGATCTGCAGTTCTTGAGACCTCACAGGGAGGATCTCATCCCCAGAAGGAGCCAGTGTTAGCTCCGCTATATAACATGGATTCTCCAGGGCCGGAGGCAAACTCGGTTCTTGGATGTGCTCAGAGAAAGCCCGTAATGGTCATCCTCATCTTCTCCTTTACCCCTTTCCCTCTCCCTTCATCCACATTTCCTACACTCTTTTGTTAAAAACCATATACGCTCCATTGTTCTTAAGCCCTGAATGCTTAATCCCATACCCCATAACCCTGTGCCCATACAATCGCGCGCCCTCGCAGACCCTTCTACTGCAGCCTTGGACGTTGACCTCCGTCACCCTAATCCAACGGCCCTCCCGTCACGTCAAACAAACTGACCCACGCAATTAAATCCCCACCGTCTGATCATCTCCGCCGCGATCGGACGGCGTTCGCTCTTCCCGCGCCCGCGAAGTGATAGCCCGTTAACATGCGATGGAGAGCGGTTTCCGCTGCCACGCGTCACGCTCCGAGTGGGATCGCTCTCCCTTGTACGTTTACCGCCCAACCCTCAACGGTGGTGCGGGCAATACCACTTACCACCCATCCTCCATCCCCGCCCGGTAACTCCTATACGTCTCCTCCACCCAATGACCGTTGGATCTGCCACCCGAGATCCAACGGCTCACGTTCATTCCGCCCTGTTTTCCCGAGCGATCCCCACCATCTATCCGCTTGATCCGACAGCTGATTTCCCTCCTCCGTCCTGCTCGTACATTCGCCATGCAGTCCACTCGCTTTGACCATTTTGTGCGCCCGAAGGATGAAGGTGACCTGTTTACCAGTACTCAGTGCATTTGCTCTCCAACAACCGCCTTCAATAGACAGTATGGCTGAGAAAGAAAAGGACAGGGCCCGAGCAGGTGAAGGCATTGAATAGTTATGGAATTTCATTCTGCACGACACTCCACCTGCCCGGGAGGACAACAGAGCGCAGGAAAAGATCACATCCATCAACTACAGCAAGCAATCGCACCAGAAACTCCATCAGGCAGTTAAAGCGGTTGGTGGTCAATTATGACCCCTCCCTACTTAGAATGGCCGAGCACCTTTGTAATAAAACTCTATATATACCAAAAAACAAGATGTAATCAAGGTTGATGGTTGTTGTTTTGATGTAAGGTTCAACTTCTGGAGACTGTAACTACTTTGATACTTGTAGCATCTCGTCTTCATTTTCAGCTAATACAAGCTTCTTTTGTTGTTAATTGCTCACTTTCTATTTCTATTATGTTCCACGCTGTGCTTGATATCCGGTTTTTCCTTAACTCTTGATGTTTAGCATTAGAGGAGCTGTCATCCTACCTCTGTGTTAAAGTCTTGTATGTATCAGTGAATGAGTTATTCAGGTTTCTTTTCACTTAGTGACAGAAAGTTGTCATCCTGTTTGTACACTAGGGAATTAGATTTTCAGACCTCTTTACTGGTTGTAGCCGGCCATCACAAGGTCTTGTGCATCTGCTGGTGTGGTCAGTATTCTCCATATTCACCCAATCTCTGAACTGTGAGTAATTGGTGGTCTAAGGCCTTGTAGTCTGGGGGTGTTCATGCATGTCTGGAGTTAAGCATAGTAGAAGTGGTTATCTGGCTTGAACAAGCATCATTCCTTCCATTCATCCATTTCCAATATTGAGTTGAGTTTGTAATGTTCCCGAGCATCTCCGAGCTACAACCTAGGAGAGTTTCTTGGGGTGATAACCCGTATTAAATTTGATATATATGATATTCTGGTGAGGTGGGGATTTATTTCGATAATTAATCCTTTATCTTAATTTATATCTCCCTGTAGTAACCAGCATATATATAATGCGATACATGCGGGTCCATGCATACGTAGCTATCGTATGGAGGTCTCGTATGTACGTTGATATTCATATTTTATTTATAGTTGTAGGTGGGTCATTACAGACCCCAAGCCTCCATTTATACTTTTCCTGTTGAGAAATCAACGGCTAAGATTAAATTAGACTTGATCCTCGTCGCTTAGAAGCTTCTCACCCATATTTTCATTAATACCCATTAATATTTTAATTTCCCTAAGTTTAGACTTAGGAACCATATTAAAAATAATCTTAATAAAATACAATCCATGTGGAATTTCTCCAAACGGTTTCTGGGTCTTGGAGATCTCATGTGTTCCAGCCCCTCCATAAAATTTCGGAGCTAGAGCACATCTGATGCTACCCAGAAATCAATAGTTGATGCAATCAGTACCAGAGTGACAGTTGCATACTAGTAGTAGTCAGATGCTAAGGAGCACAGTGCAGTGTTGACAGTAGAGCAGGTGTCTCAATGCAGAGTTGGCAGCAACGTAGATTATTCAATGACAGTGCAAAGTTCGCAGCAGCGCAGATTATTCAGTGACAATGCAGATGCTAGTAGCAGTCAAAGGTTCAGGTGACAAATGCATCATACTAAACACAATGGATTCAGTATTTTGGATGCCCCTCAGTTGTCATAGTTGCAGTAGTTACAGTTGCAACAGCAACAGATGAGAGGGAGTTGTAGTGCAGATGCAAAGCTGGCAACAACATGGCAGTGTTAGTAGCAACACGGATGCAACATCAGAGTTGCGCAGTGGTTGGTGGGCAGTAGCAGCGTGGCAAAGGTGATAGAGAGACTGGGTGTTGTGGCAGGATGTGCAGCACTAGAGAGAGAACACAATCCTCGCTAAGACAGAGTGTTAGTTTCTGTAACATCGGATGTGTTCTAGCCACGAAATTTGGTGGAGAGGCTAGAATACATGAGATCTCCAAAACCTAGAAATTGTTTCTAGAAATTCTACCTAGAGATGGCTTAATTAGATTATTAGACGATTTTTAAATATTTCCTAAGTCTAAATTTAGGGAATATGGTTAATTAATCAGAATTAATTAAGCCAAGGTGTGAATAATCTAGAAACTCACACGGATTGACTCTAAGATGATCCTAGCCATTGATTAATTTTTAATCTTGGTCATTGATGCTCTAACAGAGGATTATAAGAAGTTGATGGGCACTTGGAGGAGACACACCAGAACACCAGAAGTTTGATTTCCTTGGCACATCAATTTCCAGAGTAGCAATAATGAGTTTCCGGAGAGCCAAAGATTGAAGCAGTGAGTGAGGGGCAGCGACAATGAGTTCGAAGGAGATTCTCCATATTCGAAAAGTCAGCTACAGGGGGGTCGAGTTTCCTTAGTGAGGCTGCGCAGAGGCAACGCAGAAGCTTCAGAGGCAGCAGTTCGATTTGGCCAGACAAAGGGTCGATTCAATTGCTGGAGGTCGAGAAGTTTTTTGGAAGGTGCCAATGAATCATTCTCAGAGGTTGGATTGAGCAAACGACTTGATTAGTTGTAGTTCCAGGCAAAGCGTACCAGTGATTGCACAGGCTTGATGCAGAGGCTAACACAACGGTTTCGTGGAGCCCATTTAGAGCCAGTTTTGGAGTTGGATCAGTGTCGGGTGAGACAAGATTTGTCTCACTAATTTTTGTGGCCAGTTTCTCCTATAGTGGATTGTCAGTTTGTGCATCCAGATTGTACTCAGATTTTCACTGCGGCATAATAATAAAAAAAACCCTCACTACTACACTGGTTTTCCCAAGTTGGCTTTTTTCGGGGAATTGTCCAAAAATAACGGTGTCACTTTTATTGTGTGTGTGCTAGTATTTTCTCAATTTCGGCACTATTTATTTTCCACAGTTTCATTTGTGAAGGTTGCAGTGTGTTTATTTCGATGTTGCTATAGCAATAAACTGAATAATTAATTTATCGGTTAGAAGAAATAATACCCACTGCTGCATAGGATTCCAGTTGTGGAATTTTCACATAAGACCCATAGACTTACCTCATAGACTTTACTTATAAAGAGAAGACAAAAATTGAGGTATTTTTAAGATTTGCAACGTATATGCAAAACATGGCCATGTACTCTTGCAATCAACCCTAATTTCAGAATTATAGAATTTTAAAATTAAAATTTAAAAGGGGAAAATACTTCTTAATGGTGCTCATTAATTAGAATTTAATGTAGGAAGAGTGGTAAGGTATCAATAATAAGGATTAAAAAAGAAACATATAGACTTCATTTGAAACAACGCATGTTAGGATCACGAAACATCGAGAGAAGTGGTGTCCAGAGGCATGGTTTCCTGGGATCCCACTAGTCACCATGACCAATTTACAAGGAGTATTTTTGCCTACATTAGAGATGAATATCATGAGCAAAACCATGGGTTGTCATAAATCTAGAGCCCTTGGTAACTTGATCGAGTCAAATTTACCCAAACCACCCTAACAACGCAAAATTAAATTAAATAAAAAATAAATAACTATATACATATATATCTGATCAACTAAAGTACCTTAAATCCATTTAGATAAAAAATTGTAACACTTATAAAGATAAAATTAATTATTATATGTGTTCTTGCTAAAAAAATTAATAAATAGTCAAGTCCCACTAGCACAACTGGTTGAGGATGGGCCTCGGCATCAAGGCGATCTAGGATCAAACCTCACGGGGGTGTTTGTGCCCTGTGCTAGGGGGAGGAGACATGCTAAAAAATCTAATCACTTTAGGGCTAGTGTGGCCCAGGTCGGGCTGAGTGTGATCCCTGGGTGACTTTGACGAATTAGATGCCCCTAAGTCACAGCTCCTCAAGCCACAGGTCAAGCCTAGAGGATCACAAACAATTTGACAAAAAAAAATTAATAACTAACATAAAATTAAATGATTAAAATATTTACACATTAAAAATTATAATATTTTCTAACCTTCAAGAAAAAATACAATCTTTAATAACATTTTAAGAAAATATAAGCTAGTAAAGTTACCCAATAATACTCGTTAATTTAGAATACCAAAGTATCATATATCATATAAGTCATTCACTAGGAGAAAACAAAACTTCAAATTATTGCACTCTCCATAACAGGGAATACTTTATTGAGAGAAAAATAAGAGTAGAAATACTTTTGAGCAAGAAATATGACTATAGTCCTCTAGGAAACTGAGGAAAAATAAATCTCAAACTCGAACAAAATGATAGGAGTGCTCTCTCGGAAAAAATTGTAAGCCAGGATGGCAGAGGGCTGATGTGGTTACCTCGCCCTTGAGCGCTGGGTTTTTTGGATTGGTGAGTAACACGGCTTCTGGATATGCGAGTGTCCGGCATCTTGCGGGTGATCGATCGTCCTCCGTTGGCATCACTCGCTGTTTGTTATCAGTTATTGCCATATACTCGAATCTGTATCCACCCCACCCCACACCTTACCTGTCTCAATACAATACGTGAAATTTGAATTTGGAAGCGTTTAAAGGGGAAATACAAGGACCTGTGCATGAACTTTACTTGTCCTTGCGCAATCTAAACACCATGCGTAGCTTGACAAGATCGCAGTCAGGGAATTCGGTAGGCCTCTCATAAATGGCATACACATAGAAACCTGAATACCCGCTTAGTAAAACATACCTGCATCATCACGAAAGCATCATGAAAGTCTCAAATAATTTTTTTTAAACAATATCATGTTCTTGTTCGGAAATTTACGAGCAATTTGGACAAAATTTAGAAATTCAATACTTTTCCAGCCATTTAGACATTCAATACCAATAAAATTTTGAAGTTCAATAAAACATGGATCAGAGACAATCGAGAAAATCAATCAACAGCTGGAACTAACTCACTAGTATGAATGTTAAATAATTTTACCTACCTGATATCTATATTCAAGGGAATTTGTGCAGTGCCCTGCAATGAAGGGTCCCAGTTTCGAACAAATGATACTTCAACCTGGTCCTTTGTCTCTACCACCACACTAAATTCGTTCCCCTCAATCCTGCAGTCATAATTTTTTGAAGTTCTAATTACCATTTCCAAGACCGGGGAGCTTGTTCATTAACATATTTAGTTCAATGCTGCAACTCACAAATCAGATAGTAGTGGGCCTCCGGGTTCGCTCCAATTGAGATCCCAGTATCTGCATTTGCATTGGTTTAGGGAAGACATTAAATGAGCAGCATGATTCCTTAACTAAGAGAAAATCCAATCGAAATTATATATTTTTAGGGATCTATCGGCAATGATGGGCATACCCTCTGTGAGACTCCAAATTCAGAGTCTCCATCAGGTTGTCTATGCCGCCATATTCAATTTCCGTTACAGTTCCTTGGGGTTTCGATAAGGTGACTTTCACAATACCATTGTCCAGAACCACCTGTACAAAACTAGCCAAAATATATGCTTCATAATTCAACCAAAAATTGCAAATGTAGATAATCTCAGAGTAATAGGCAGAAAACTAAGGGGATTACGTGGCTAGTATAAATGCTCAAATTCACATTGCCCGGTTCCATCTTCACCTAAATATCAATGCTCTTATCTCAACTGCAAAAAAAATCAACATAAACAAGGAGCCTTTAGTTTTAACAATATCTTCAAGTCGATATATGACACGAAATAAATTCTGTATTCCCCTCGATATTCCATGCTTGCCTCGATGCAGATTTTTAACAGTTTAATAGCTCGGCATTCTCCTATTGTTTGGACTTTAACATGGGAGCGGAATATATGTCCCAGCCTTTGCAGATTAGATTACATTGCAAAATGCTAACTGCAGAATATTAGAGATACAACAAATTAAAGCAAATAAACATATACAGTAATAGCTTTTGGGAAGGTATGCTGCTTCTACTTTTATGTCCTGCACACACACTTATTCTTCGCCGTCTCTCTCCCTCTTTGAGTTGAATGAATAGCAAAGATTATGTAACTAGTACCGTCCGATTGAGACGTGAGTTGAATTTAGAGCAAACATTCTGTAACTTGTAACTGTCTGATTCAGATCTGTAAAGAAAACGGTGGATATCTCGTCCAACTCCAACCCACCCTGCGCTCTACCACAGAAAGGAGTGGTTGCATCTGTTGATGAAGTATTGGCATGCTACATTATCCATCCATCCAACCCTCTCCCCGAAAAAGGAATGTCATCCCCGACCCGACTTTTTGGTCATTGAGTAGCAGGCAACATCATGGCATACATGTTCATGCATGCCATGTTCATGTACCTTGCGTGGCCCAACTTCCATTCAAACTGAAAATACAGTGTCCGATGAAACGGTGTGCATTGGAATTTGCAACGGAAATTGATTTGACTGGATTCCCCGTTTCACTCTGTTCTGGATGCCACGCTGTCTCGCAGCCCCACATGCTTCGCCCACAGATTGCATCTTTCAATGTTTTGCCCCTTCCTTTCTCTAAGTTCATCTCCTTCTCAATGAACACTAACGAAAAGGTGTGAAACCAGCATGATGACCATATATATTCAACGTTCCTAATAACTTTATGTCATCTTTTTATGCCGTAGGTTACATCTTTTCAACGTTCCTACTAACCCAATGTCATATTTTTCATGCCCATTGTCATATTTTTATGCCGTAGGTTCATGATCAAAGTATAGACTAGCATTTGCACCAAAAGTGCCCGGCACACCGATAGAAATATAGATGAATGTTCAGTGATGGAAAGGTTGTGTTGCATGAAACAATAAGGTGGACATGGACGGGTTGTAGTAATTTTTTTTTAAAGAACTTGAGGAGAGGCATAGTATGTGGTTATTCATTTTCCCTTATTAAATTGTTTCCAAGTAAATTTATTAGTTTAATTTCGTATATTTAGTGGACCAAGTTTTTAATAAGCAATTTTTCAGATTGCTACAACTTATTCAGGGGATATCCAGTTACCACGATCAAATAATGTAGTCATTATGATGGATCTTGATTTAATTATTAATCACGGTGGTTGTCATGGACTCTGTGTATAAGTGACATGTGTATTTTACAAGTTCCTTGCCCTGAGCTTCTAGCATATCAAATTTGTATTTGAAATGGCATATTTTGAGAAGACATGACAGTGGACAAATGCTTTAGATGTACACAAATTGCAATCACTAACATTCGACAAATTTGTGGAAATGTTGTTGGTGATAGTATCTAGCTTTTTTTAGTGCTTCATGCGCTATGGAAATTATAATTTCATTGGACAACTAGATATAGATTTATACTCTAATTACATTGAGCTCTTTAATGGGGAACTTAATTATGTTTACATTGCCTAAATCTGAAGCTATTGTAGAGAATGTCTTAAAGAAATTGCCAAGTGAAGTAGCTAGTGATACCGTGAAACGATCTGCTTTGTCTACAACTCTAGATTCGACTCCCTAGGGTTGGGGCATTTAAGTCCATAATGGAAGGATCAATTGAGCTTTTTGTGCCATTTCTTAGTGGGCTTAAGGAGAATTACAATGCACACCAATCACTTGTTGCTTCTTAAGGTTCCCTTGTTGAATTCATAGGGCATCGCATTTGTCTTAGATATATTGGATGGCCTAGCTATGTTGATTAAAATATTCATAGACCTTTCTACCTACATTGTCAAATTAGAGAATTGAACCTAAAGGTGACTGAGTGTAGCATGAAGCTCCTTAATTTCCCTTGAAATTTGGTGGAGCGCAGACTTGAGGTTTGTGAGCTCGTGCTTTGCCATGGGATTATTAATGAAGGATTGTAATTGAGGTAGTGCAATCATGGAATTGAGAGTAGAAAGAGGGTGAGACAGGCCAAGGGAGAGCTAAATGAAAATTTAAAATTGTTGTAGGATGTTGCGCAGAATCCCAATTTCAAACCAAGCCATAACTACCAATCTCATCATCGAAGATGCCCTTGCCTTCTAAGGACAAACTAGAGAATCTCTTGGCATAGGGGAAATCCCACATCAATGTTGAGAAGAAGGTGGAAATTGTTTATTACAAAAGTAGAGGTGTGGGGAATTAATGCCTGGAGGTGATGAATGTGTCACGAACCTATGTATTGTGTGACAGACTGAGATCACATGAAGAATGTGGAAATGTTAAGTGGTTGGAGGGGGGGGCCTTCATGGAATTATGATGGTGTGACTATGAGCATTGATAAAAAGGTCCCTTATTTTGACTTAGAAAGATAAATTGGCTTAATGATTAATGAGGGAATTATTGATATGAAGAACATGGAAAAAGGAGAGTGGAGGGAATTAGGGAAGGAATGAGTTTTTGCGATGAAAAATCAATAACATTCTTGCCTCGGAGGGGAGAGTACATAATGATGCTAGATTGTATTTTCGAAGACTCTTTTATGATGATGAGCTTTGAGATGTTAAATGATGAGGCAAGCCTAAGTCTTAGGTAGAAAGCATAGGTTTTGGCTTGGTTGTTCGATGTTATTCCTAGGTTCTATGAGAAAGATAGTTCAATATTTCTTCTTGGGTCAAAAAGCACCTCTTCCATACATGCTTCGCCAACTTGTTATGTTATGTCACTATGTGTTAATGGTACAAACATAACATATTGTTTAATTAAGCCCTTACATCTCCCCTCCATTGATATATAACTTAAAACTAACATGTGTGTATAATAATATTAATGTTATAAAGAAAGATGATACTATGACATTATTTTATCTAGTTAACATATGTAACATTTTATAAACCATCTCTATTTCATAATTGCATGTGTGATATTTACAATATATACACCAAATAATTTATTATTAATATTATGGCTAATGTTATGATGACGTTCGTATAATAATAATAAATGATACTATTACATCAACCATGTAGTAAATTCGAAAACAATTTATAAATTATTTGTATTTTATAATTTCATATGGAATTATCCACAATATAGCATGATAATTGTATCTATACACTTTAAATGACATTATTATATCTGGATTTTTTACAATATGCATTATAAATGATATATTACTAATATTAGATAGATAATAACCCATGTATTAGACTAATGACCCATATATTCAATAATGTTAATATTTTAATGCGAGATAATATTATCACACCAATCCATCTATTTGAAATAAGCAATGTTTTCTTAACCATCTTTATTTCATAATTGTTTATGAAATTAGTGCAGCCACCAATATCCATGCAAGACATAGAGGCATGTGATTTGAAGCCTCCAAATGTGATTTCTTCTGCATGCCTTAGTAGACAACAAGAAAAAAATAAATGCACATTGTAGAAGATTGAATGTATAGTTTTTTTGTATCAGGAGTAAGCATAAAATGCCACCTACAAGGAAAATATTATAACAAAGGAAATATAAAAGGGTGCAAAAGGGTGATAGCCTATTCAAGCATGCATTATTTTCCACAAGCGACTTCTTTTAATTGAAAAACTTATAGTTTACCATAGGTAACAAAAGAAACACCATATAATGACCACTTACATTTCTAACACTTGTAATGAAGATCTATCTAACCTCTTCTACTAACTTGCTAGCACATAGAAGAATGATTCAAAAAATTACTGTTTGTGACTAACTAGCCCATTTTCAACTAGGCAATTAAGGCATCAATTTGGACTAATATGGCATCCTTTTTAATTTCTTGTGGTATCAAATTCAGGAGACCACTTTCCATGTGACAACTAACGACTAGTTTTAAAAATTTAATGCATAACATAAACAATATTAAAAAAATAAAGAATTCAAAATTGTATAAAATATTAAATGACCCACCAATGTTAAATAAACTCAAAGTGCGATCTATTCTAATAAATATAAATGGAGTGCTTGAAACAATGGAAAACTAATTTAATAACAAGACCACCAAATAACCATTCCTGCAAATGCCATGAATACTAATCTAATAAAACACATACATGTATCATCTCTTCAAATGGAAAATCACAATAGCAACACCATATGCCCTACTACGAGTTGGCCTTCCTAGTTTGTACCTTCTGCTGCTACTTCATCAGAGCCTTCTAAATGCTTTGAGAGATCCTTCTGCAATGCAACCCATTCCTTTTCAAAGATTAAACAAATGAGGTTTGGTTTATTTTTCATGGACCTTGGTGCTTTCATGAATTTCAACCTACCTACAAGAATCCAATTCACATTCTGAAAAGTAGCACTTGAACCTGCCTCTGCCAAATTCATGAACATATTGCAAATATGCTTAAAAACCAAGCATGAAAAGAAATTAATTCACGCATTTACATGATATACCAACATAAAAACCATTGAGACTTATTGAAGATTCATGAGTAATGAGGCGGAAGGTTAAAACACCAAAGCAAAATTACCAAGCTTGCTTGGTAAGACACTTTAGTGAATCTTGCATGTCTCTACAAGCCTGTTGAACAAATTTATATGTACAAATGAAGTTTCTATCGTGAGACTTGAAAGCTTGTCTTAAGACTGACATCTTCACAAGGGGAAACTCTTTTGAAAATCTATACAAGCACCATTCTTGATAAATTTACCTTGACCCTGAGGATGCAGGATTGTTGTCTTCTTCTAAATTAAAATATAAACCATCTTCACTCAAGTCAATCCTTGTAATGTCAATTTTCATTTGAACTGAAAAGTGTGTTCATTCCACACCAACTTTAACTTGCACTTCATCTTGCACAAGTTTAGAGCTTCCATGTTACAAAACATGGTCAATGGAAGATTGCAATACCATTTCCCCTAGAAGTTGTCCCCAAGTCTTCAAAAGTCGAGATTGTACTTGATCAGGAGAAAGCCATGGGAACACAACCATAAGCCTCATTATCATCTCATCAATTTCAGGAACTTGTGCTTTATCCAGAGTTCTCTACGAATCCTCATTGTGAATTGTGATGAGTCCCATGAATAGGTACAATTTGAAGATCAGTATGACATCCTCAAGCCTTAAAGTTATCCTTATCTTACATTAATTCACATTTTATGTTATATTATGCTTAGTAAGAGGAGTAAAAGGTGTTTGTCATAGTATGCGACCTAATGTGGTTTAGTTGCAGGAAAATGAAGCATTTTTTAGGCTACTACTATGCAGGGGCTTGATGGAAACTAGGAGAGAATCAAGGGGGTTTGTCCACCTCCTTAACTCCCTAAACTCAGCTTGGGATCACAAAATCACCTCACTCTCTAGTTCGAGTTCATTAGCAGCCGAGCGACTCCTATTCCAAGTGAAGATCAAGAGGGAAAAGATCCACCATTTTTTAGATCAAGGAGGGAACCACTCCTCCTCTCAAGGTAGCTACTTCAACTACTCTTTTGTATAAATAAACTAGAAGAAGATCTCATTAGGATTTGAAGTTTTTGTTCAGCTAGGTGTAGCTATTGAGCTTCAAGATTGACATTGTTAATTTAAACTTTTATGAGATGTATTAGACCTGCACTTTTCGCTAATGAGAAGTTGGATTTTAAGCTGCATCTGAGTTAGTTTCATAAGGCTAAGACCCTTGGGTTTGGGCCCAACCCAGAGGATTTTGTCCCTCTTCTTGTACCTATGTTTCTTCTTGATTCCAAGCAGTTCATAGTTTCTTGCATTTTAATGGAGATTAATCTATAAAATCATGTGGTTGTAGCCTATACATCACCTCTCTTGTGGGAGAATGAGTGGAAGGATTGTATTTATGATTTCTTGGAAATAGATTAGTGTTATTTGTCATGTTTTACATTTTCTTTATGTAGCTTAGAAGTTAGTTTAGTGAGTATATTACTGGTATTGCATAAATTAGATGTTATTTAAAGCCAACCCATCTTTTCCATCATAAGTTATTTCATCTTGTTAATGATAAATGGATGTATGCATGTGATTGATTGCAGGGTCGGTTGATCTATAGGGAAGGGCACCTTTACCACTTCCATCTTGAGCTCCTTCATCTTCTCTTTCCACTTTCAAATTTGGTCCCAAAACCTTGTTTTATAAGCCATTCTACCTAGTATACCAAAAGCACTCATCCTAGTGCAAGACATGCCTCTGAGAGGTCCTGAGCTTAGATAGGGGTTCAAACCAAACTCCCTCCATTTTCTTCAACTTCCATCCACCTCTCCGTACCCTCAAGACAACATTTTCACCTTCAAAAGCCACTTGGATGCCCTCCTGTAGCATTATAGGTCTTCATGTAGCATTATAAGCCTGTTGTAACAATCGCATGTAGCATCACTTTCCTTCACCATTTTTTATCCGCACTGCAACTTTGACTTAGTCTAGATGAATGATGACCCCCTGCTATGATTTTTTGATTAGAGGAAGTTCTTATGCCACTCCAACCAATCCTTTCCTTCACTGCAAAAATAGAGTAGAGTTAGTTTTTTTTTTTTATCACAAGTATGATGCAAGTAGGTTAATGATTTACAAGCAAGTGTAAATAGGTAGATGGTACATACAATTTTGATCGATAGTTGGATGAATTATGCAAGACAAAATAGTTTCCTTTCTGTAAGTAGATTTGGTAGTTTGGTGGATTTAGCACGATAAAATAGCTTTCTTTCTGTAAGTAGATTAGCCTTTATCCTTTCATGAGTTGATTAGTTAGCATTTACAAGTTGAGTCAATGGCATTTCCACTTTCATAGCTAGAAGTAATTTCCAATTGTACCTTTATCAACAAGCATTCATTCTAATTCAATAGGAGGAATGGTGTCTAAGCACTTTTGATCTAATGTCATAATTGAGGGTGGCATGAGTGGAATCTTATCTGTTGTTCATATAGCACTGTCACCTCAAAGTTTGTACGAACCCCAAGTTGATAATTTGAGTTGAGGAGCTCTTGGGAGGTGCCACATTCTTGGTGCAATGCTAGGGCTCACCAAATTGGAGATTATTGAACCCCTCCATGTGAGAACTTTCTGCTTCTAAATTATTAGGAGTCACAACATTTCTACCACTTGTTTCATGAAACTCACATGCTCCATTAAGAGTCGATATTCCCTTTTCCTTTTAGGAATTAGTAACATGTCCCATGGAAAATATTTCTGCATGTGCATTTATCCTTTGAACACTCATTACTTCCAAAGGTCCTTCATCATAAGAGGAGTCCAAAAAAAAATTCCATCAACAAAATTCGAGGCATAGTCTAAAGACGATGAACATACATAAATAATCATTTTGTCGAATGAAAAAGGCCTGCAAGTCATTCAAAGTGGATTTTAACATCTAAAACAAAATAAGAACTAAGAATGAAAATTAGAACCAATGCTTCTTTTGACAAAATCAGACATGGGAACAATGAAATCCCTAGTCCTTTGCACTCATTTCAAACAACTAGAATGTATTGCATTAAAAGAATTGCCACTTAATTTGGGGATAAAAGAGTCCTTGTGTAACAACCCCTGCTTGATTTTCCATGTAAATAAAATAAGACCGGGGTCATGGGACATGTATTCCAAGCTGAATGTTAGGTAAAACATTATAGTTAGCATCACTTAAGGATTAATTAATGGCTATGGAAATTGGCAAAGGCAAAGAGACAATAATTGGTATTTAATTATGAAAATAAAGGAAAATAGGAGAAAAGGAAGGTGAAGAGACACAAATTTGCATGCAAGGGAAATTAGAGGGAAAAGGAAGGAAAATGAAGAAAAATGGGAAATCAGTGGCAAAAAGCATAAAAGAAACAATTGAAAACTTTTGTCAGTTTAGTTTTTGGCTCTCTCCTTTCACACTCTCATTCTCTCATACTCTTGCACACTTAGAGCATTCTTGGAGCGTCCTTGGAGCAGTCTATCATTCACTTGGATTGGAGAAATAAAGCAAAGGAAATCAAGGGAGCACAAGGGGGGAAGTTGGATCAACAACCACAACATTGATACTTTGCAGATAACAAGTTACATATGCGATTTCCTTGTTTATTTTTGGATGCATGGTATATGCATGTGATTCCTTGGTTATTTGTTATCATTGGCATGGATATTTGACTGGATTAACAGTGGTTGCAACCTTGCCTTTCTATTTCCTAGATAGCCATGGTATTGTGGGTTTCCCACTTATTTTTTTGATTAGTTCTCAAGCTCCCTATGGTTGTGGTTTGGAACAAACGTTTTGGAGCCCTGGAACAACTTGGGTTGAGTTACTAGTTCCTAGAGCCTATAGGTTGGGACAAACACTCCGGAGCCTTGTGGGTTGAGTTATTAGTCCCTCGAGCCATAGGTTGGAAAAAATTATCTGGAGCCCTGATTTAGTTGTGGGTTGAGTTACTAGTTCCTAGAGCCCTGGACAAGTTGGGTAGAGACTAATCTGGTTGATGTTAGTGTTTTCTGGACCATATAGGTGAGATAATTGTGGTTGAGGATTGAGGTATTTTGGCCTCTGGAAGCCCTGGTAGGTTTTCTTTTGGTTTAACCTTTATGATCCCACATTCATGCTTGGAATATGGTGTGGAGGTGATTGGTTGAAAGAGAGATTTAGTTTAGCCCAATCTATGGTCGGGTGGTATGTCGAAGTCCCTAACTCGGTTAACATTTTCATATGTTAATAAGAGTTATTTTTCTATTGTGATCTATGAGCAATTGTACAGGTTATCATGTTGACACTATGGTTGATTTCTTATGGTTTTTATTTTGGTTATGTGTTGGTTATATGATGTATTCTATCTATGGCTCTTGAAACATTTTGATAAGTCAAAAAATGGTTGATTAATGCATGCGATAACAAGTGTTATTGCAACTAGTTAGACAGGGCTTGAAGCCTTCTTGGTGATTCTCAGATGAAGTTCAGATCCCTGTGATCAAATATGCATTCATGAACTGTAGCTTTTGTTTTTACCATATGTTTGACAAAATGTCTATCATGGATTGGAGATGTCTAGGTCAAGTTCTTATTTGAGTTTTTATTGGTTTGCCTTGTCATCAACTTGTTTATGTTTTTGGAAAGTTATAGGTAGTTCTGGGCAGTGGTCTAGAGGCTAGCCTAAAAAAGTGGCCCAGATATCAGAACCGCTGAAACAAAACTGGAGTTGTGGGGTCATAAAAACATGGAAGCAGGCCTCTGCATGCGGTTGGGACCTCATAAGCGCACTAATGTTGTGTTGTGCATGTGGTTAAGGAGTTTCCCTAATGAAAAGAGCTCCAGCTTAGAGATTGACCATTTGGAGTGGGTTGTAGGTTCTTGAGTGGTATGTAGTCCTTGAGGGATGTCTGTAAGTTGTCGATGTGTTGGCCCCACTTCCATAATTGGATCTTGGAGGTCAAGTCATGTCATAGTGACACTCGTCTCATGTTTACCTTGACGAGCTTGTAAAAATGGTTAAATGTGTGGTGAGGCATTTACTGGGTGGTATCAGAGATTTTAGGTTCAAACACTTTTACTGGATGGGCTAGATGTGATTGTTATGCATGCATGTTTCTCGTATGTGTGTCCACTATGCATGCATTTCAATGGCTATGTTTGTCATGTATATAGTCAGTGCTACAATTTGTATTATCATGCATGATGTTGAGATGTCAATATGTTGATATTATTGATGTTAATATGACATGATGTGATTGATTATAATATGCTAATCTAGATTAATTATGCATATGAGATAGCCTCCTCTGACATAGCCTGAGGTATGATTTTGGTTCATTTTTATTTGGTTTATCTGACATGACATGTTTGCAAGAGATAGAAGATCAGAGATGAAGAGCATAATGGTGGACTACAGTTCACATGACACCCCTTACAGGGCTAATGTGAATTCAACAAAATGGTACAGGTAAGTTGAGCAGCAAGGAGAAGAGTTCTCTCCTGACGTAGCAGATACAATGAGAAGTTTAAAGGCATAAATCAAAAGTTGCAAGGTAGATAATATTAGGTTGATTGAGGCACAAGAAAGGCTTGCTAGAGTGTGGGAAAAAAAAGTAGAGGCTAATGCAGTCATCCTTCGAAGCCTTACATATTTGCAAAATAAGGGACAACTGAGGAAAGACGATGGACAAAAGGAAAATACTAATAGGGCATATGGTAGCAGGTCTCGATCAAGATACATATTAGACAGGGATGACACAGTCAGAGTTTGCAAGTCTTTGGATACACCTGACAGGCGGTTGACACTCATGGATTTTATTCTAGTTTTGGTTCTGAGAGACATATGTGTCATAATCGTCAACATCCTTATAGGAGGAGTGAGAAGCAGTATTTTCCAGAAGAGTTCAAGAAATCCAAGCCTCCTACTTTTGATGGGGATGTGAAGATGCAGAAGCATGGCTGCTTGGGATGAAAAATTTCTTTAGATTGCATGATGATTCAGAGAATATGAAAGGTAAGATATTTATTTTTAGTCTCAAGGGAAGAGAAAACATCTGGTAGGAAGATGTGAAGTGTGTCAAAGGCATCAGGGTAGAGAAGCTTATTTTCCATGAGTTTGAAAGACTCTTCAAGAAGAAGTACTTACCTAGAAGATATTATGACAGAAAGTCCAAGGAGTTCTATGAGTTGAAGATGGGTTCCATGACAGATGAAGAGTACATGACCAAGTTTGTAAAGTTTTTGAGGTATGTTCCCTACCTCAAGGATGAGTATACAAAGGTCCAAAGGTTCATTAGTGGATTGCCTTTAGAATTAGCATTTAAAGATCAGATTGAGTATGGTGATCCTTGGTCATTGGAGGAAGTCACCTACAAGCTAAGAATTGTTATGAACAATATAAGTGCAAGTCTGAGCCTAAGCGAGATTGGAAAGGAAATGAGAAGACTAAGGGAAAGTGGTCTAAGAAGCGAGGAAGACCTCGAGATGCAGGTGATAAGGAAAATGTATAATTTTATAATAAGTTCAATGCAGTTGATAGAGGACATGGATTTCATCTCGAAGAGTAGAATAAGGGTGATGGTAGGAATCCTTTGCAGTGTTGGACTTGTGGTGGAGAGCATCGCAGGAGAGATTTTCCATCGCACTAGGGTGGTAGGCCTCAAATTAATAGTGTTCAGGAGCCACAAATAGTTGGAGTGTTGGGCAAATTATTCCTCAGATTTATGCAACGGTGGATAATAGGCAGGCTAATCATCAGGAATCTATTACATGATAAAGTTGTTTCTATTTTGATTGATCCTAGATATAATTATAGTTATATCAGTCTTGAACTGGTGAATAAGTGTTGCTTGAATAAAGGAGTGCATGCATAATTTTGGTTGGTGCAGTTGGCTACAGGGACCAAGAGAAGAGTTCATCATTGGGTGAGATCTTGTGAATTTGATCTTAATGGTATGCCTACATCAACACATCTAAATATCCTTCCTTTAGGTTCATATAGTATGCTTCTAGGCATTGATTGATTGTTCATTCACAGGACTAAATTGGAATGCTATGATAAGGCTATTGAGTGCTTGGATGATGACGGGGAAAGGAGAATCTTGCAGGGAAAGAAGAATCCTATATCAGTGAGAACGGTTGCAACTATGTAGGAAAAGCATAGTTGCATGAAGGGATGTGTATTGTTTGTAGTTCATATTTCAAGTGGAAAAGGGAGGGACGTTGAGGATGATGAAGTTCTAAAGAGGTATCTTGTTTTGCAACAATTTTAGGATGTGTTTCCTACGAAGATTCTAGAGTTACCTCCTCATAGAGAGGTGGACTTTTCTATTGAGTTGATGCTGAGAGCAACACCAACATATAAGGCACTTTATAGGATAAGCACTCTAAAGTTGGTGGAATTGAAGTTACAGCTTAAGGAAATGCTTGACGAGGAATACATAAGGCAAAGTGTGTCGCCTTAGGGTGCACCAATATTGTTTGTAAAGAAGAAGGATGGTACTCTCGGGTTATGCATTGATTACCGATAGTTGAACAAGGTGACTATCAAGAAAATGTATCCATTGTCGAGGATCGATGACTTGTTTGATCAGCTAAAGGGAGTAGTAGTATTTGTGAAGTTTGATTTGAGATCAGGGTATCATCAGGTGCACATCAAAGAAGAAGACATTTACAAGACCGCATTTTGTACAAGGTATGGGCATTATGAGTTTGTGGTGGTTCTATTTGGTCTTACTAATGCTCCAACCACTTTCATGTGTTTGATGAACAATGTGTTGCTTCTTTATATGGACAAGTTTGTGACAATGTTCATTGATGATATAATGATCTACTCTAAGAATGAGGAAGAGCATGTAGAGCACCTAGCAGCAGTGTTGAGATTGTTGAGAGAGCATCAATTCTATGCCAATATTAGCAAGTATAGTTTCTTTCAGTCTTAGATTCACTGCTTGGGACATGTTGTTTCCAAGGAGGGGATATCAGTGGACCCAGAAAAGATTAAAGCTATCATGGAGTGGCCAACTCCTAGGAATGTGGATGAGGTCAGATCATTCATGGGACTAGTAGGTTATTACATCTGGTTCATCAAGAACTTATCAAGGATTGGTTGTGCGAGTATTGATGATATACTATAAATGTTTACAATGTTAGTCTTCTTATATTGTGGCAATATAATGTTTATTAAATTCATCTAGTTGTTTGTCAACATGTCGAAATATATTGTAAAGTATGGCTCAAAAGTAAAAAACAGGAGTTCCTTATTTTAAAATTTGTCAAGATTTGATGAAAATAATTAAAAACATAAAATACATTGGATATCCATCTTTGCATGTGCATAAAGAAAGTTCCATGTAAAAAAATATAGTTTTTAAAATCTTCTTACCCCTCCTTATGCTCTACTTGATTGTTGTGCTAAAAAAGCCATGTACATTCTCCCAAAAAAACACTCAAATCATTTGTGCCCCTCTTCACCACAAATGATAACAATGTACATTCATTGTTGATAAGACCTTGAAGCATCTTCCTTGTTCTCTAAATCCACTAAAACTTCTATCTCTTGATTTCTTTTTATTTTCGTATCAATGATTTCATTGGCCTTCTCATACTTCTCATCCCACATTTCTTCCACTTTTTTTTTTGGAATTGTGAAATTCTATTTAGTTATGATAAGTTCTTCCTTTAAGAAAGTTCTTCTTACTATTGCTTTATGGTAATTTTAGTTACACATTTTTAAACGCTAAATGATATGGTGGTTCTAATGAAGAAACACTTTTCCAACTAGTTTTTTCTTGTATAGTAGACTTTCAAATATGTTCCTTCTTGTATCATGGAGTGTGTATTTATGTATTGTATGGTTTTTTAGTCACAAATTATCTTATAGTTGATTAAATTTGTATAAATTTATAGATATAGATTTTGTTTTCTCTCATGAAATAAACTTGGCCCTTCAATTTGGTAATCACTAGCTTGATTTTTCAAGAATCTCCCATTCTCTCAAATTCAAAACATTCGTCGTATCATTTAGTAAGAATTCACTCTGAAATATGTATTTAGACTTCGTATATAAGAATTTAAACTTAATTTTTATTAGTCTTTAGTTCAACAACCTTGCAAATTATTATACAATATCTTCTTCATCAACTTTGCTAGATCTTCATCCTCTTCTCATTTTTGAGCCACTCTCTTTGGCTTCTTTAGTAAACTCTCCAAATCTTCTAATTTTATTCCTAACAACTATTTTTTTTAATCACTTAAATCTATTTTATTCTCTTCTCACAAACCCTTTTACTTGACATTGGATTTAGATTAATTGAAATGTTTGGTAAATGAGATATATGAATAAAAATATAATACCATCCATGTTACAGTAGGGATCCCTTTTGGTTTGGGATTTATAGTCTTTTGAATAAATGGAAAATTGTTACTAAGAATAACTAATTTTGAAAAAAGCCTTGAAATGCTTCACTTGGTAAATGTGACTTCTTGTGAAACCAAACAAATCTTCAAACCTAGATTCACTAGTACAATTTTGGAGTTATAACTAACAATAGATTACCTATATCACACACCCTTCAATCCTATGCCGAAATGGTTTTAAGTTTTTACATTTCTTAAACATGTGCTGGGGGGCAGTGGAGAGATTATTGCTTGTGGGACTAGATTAGTTGGGAAATAGGTATATTGACAATTTACTCTTCAATTTCTTTAATTTTATTCTTAACACCTATTATTTTTAAATCATTTTTTTCTTTCCTTATGTTCTCACAATCCCTTTTAGTTGGCATTGATTTTAATTCCGATTTTTGGTGAATGAGATGTATGAACAAAAAGAGAATGTCATCCTTTTTGTAGAGATAGCTTTTAATTTATAATTTATATACTCTCTTGAAGAAACAAAAAAATGTTGCTAAGAATAACTAATTTTGAAGAAGGCCAAATGTTTCACTTGGTAAATGGAGAGATAGAGGTATATATATATATATATATATACTCTTAAAGAAACGAAAAAATGTTACTAAGAAGAACTAATTTTGAAAAAGGTCAAATGTTTCACTTGGTAAATAGAGAGATAGAGGTGTATATATATATAAATAAAGCAATTCCATTTTTTTAGTAATATGGTACATTTTCTCGAAATAATTAATTAAATACAATAATTTTATATAATGAAGATTAAAATATATTAACAATTTTGAATTATGATATTGGAAAAATTATTAAAATAAATTCAAAAAATATTATTTGAAAAATCAATAGTATTTTTATTAGTCGTTTATAGAAATATATAATTATATAATACATATTTCAAATGATAATTTTTATACACTTAAATTATAATATATCATTATTAAATTTTATATACAATTAATTAATATTTTTTGCCATCATAACTCCACGATTTAACATAAAAGATAAATTTAATTTTTATCTTTAAGATTTATATATAAATTAATTATTTTTTCATTATTAGAACATAGGATCATATTTAAAACATAAAATATAAAACTTTAAGTGCAAATATATTACAAATTCCAAACCTTCAACTAGTTTGCAAATTTGTTATCCTTTAAATGGGGGTTCTTTTATTGGGTGTCTTCAATTGTGACATCCCTTGAAGTTAAATCATGATTTATACATAAGCAACAAATTTTAGCGGTTTAACTAAATCAAGTTACGTAATTCAATTTAGTTGATTTGGAAATAAAATGTTTCCCAAAACATTACTTTTTCATCTCCCTATATTATGCTCACATATAGCTTAATTTGGAAAAATAAGTAACCCATTATCCACACATCTTTTCTTTTCTTGCAAGGAACAAACATCACATGTAGTGTAATCAAGGGAATTGTAAATTAAAAGATCACAAACCACATATCCACGTACTTGCAATTCAAACACTTTGTATGTCCACTAAATTCACCTTGCACACACCATCACTACTAACCAATTTGCTTTATTAACCATTACAAGTAGAGATATTGCTTATATTTTACTTTGAAATTTTGCACACAAACATATGCTCACATAGTATAATTATGAAATAAGTAAGTGACCCATCATCTACACATCATTTCTTTTCTTGCAAGGAACAAACATCACATAGTGTAATTAGGGGAATTGTAAAGGATTACCACATATACACATCAATTCACATTTTGTATGCTCACAATTTCACTTGCACACACATTCACCCCACACACCAACTTCACTTAAACTTTGTATAAAGGGTATCATTTTTCCAGAATATTTGTACCTAATTTATTTGAGCTTATATTTTGTTGCACACCTTAAGTGAAGCAAAGCCTTTCTAAAAAGAAATCTTAACCTGAACTAATATGAAATCCTGATCGAAATTGATACTTGGTTTGTTAACTTTTTAAAAATGTTTGCATGTATTTAAAATCACCATTAAAAAGAGCTCAATTCACTGACATAGCAAACTTGAAAGGAAATTGCAGCGAATAAACATTAACAACAAACCACACAAGAGGAAATAACACCACCAAGTTGATAACGAAGTTTGGCTATCTCAAAACCTACGTATCTGAGCCCAATCTTCAGTGGGAAAATCATTTTATTAATCAATCAAAGCCAACAAAATACATCAATTTTACATCAAAATAACTTATGACTGGTATTGTTGTGTTCTGCACAACCTCGAGAACCCAACACAACTTTTAGCACTCAAAAAGACTTCAACTCCCACAACAACCTTCAAAATTCCGTTCTTACTGCTCTTCTTGGCATAAAGTCACCTTCTGATACATAAAATTAACTTCTACCTCTCTACCTCCTCTGGTGTGTTGGTACTTTCTTTATAATAATGTGGAGAGGTCGGTTGTTCAAACCATTCGACCTCCCCATTGCTCTTATGATCATACGTTACGTATCAAATATATAAAAGATTTGGGGGCGGGGGTCTAGCCTTACCCATCGCCCGTATAACAATCAATGCATTGTAATAATATATATAACATGTTACATGGCTCTTAGCCATTCCACCCAAATCTTATCCCACCATATTTTTTATTATACTTATCCCTCTACGTATCATACGTTGAACAAATCCACTACCATTTGAATCTCACATTTAATACCATATAATAACACCTTATCCCATGGAATAAAGTCCACGTTAGTTATGGTGATTTGATGAGGTTGTTACGATGGCAGGGCTATGGATAGTTTCACAGCACCAATAACTATAGAAAAAGGTTGACATATGTGGCAGAGGTAGGGTGGGGTCTGCCAATAATGGTGGACTCCAGCATTTTTTCCGTTTAATAACAAACACTACCACTTCAAATATATGTGGCGATATTTTATTGCAAAGCTTAGCGTTGGCCTAATTGGTAAGTTGCTGTAGTTGTAGAGTAGAGGTTTTGGGATCAAAGCTTGTTTTGTTTGGTGGTTTGCTAACAATATTTTTGACCAGTCGTAAAAGGCTACGTGTCACTTTGGAATTGGTCCATATGTCAGCGATCAAAAGCTGTCAATTGTTTCCATATAGATATGTCATGTGTCAACCCGGAACCATGACCCTTTAATGCCTGGAACCATGAGTTGACTGTTGACTTTGACCACTTTGACTTTGGCTTTCTTTGACCAAAACTTTGACCTTGAATAACTTCTGTATACAGAGTTGGATTTTTCCCATTCAAGTTGCGTTTTAATCATTTTTTCGAGCTCTATGTGATAGAATGGGTTTCGCTCAAATCTGAAGACTTCGAATATTTGGCCATTTGGATCCCATTTGGATCACTCCTCCCCACTAAGACCTTTTGGACCTCAAAAAGGTTGTTTGCACTATTTCAAGGTGAAGACAATGTTTCTCCACCTGTCCAGTATCTTTGGGCCAGCCTGTTCTGAATCTATACATGTTACTCATCCACACAATCATCAGTACAACATAAAAACTACAAAACACACAGTTTCATCTTCCATCCATATCTACATCCATGTTTTCTATTATTAGCCACATACTGCTGAATAGAAACAAGTTGAATAACAACACTGAACATACTGACATAAATGAAACTGTACCCTGCTGACTCTTCATAACTGGAACACAACTCAACTTATCTTGCATCGATACTTGTTGTACAATTTCTAGTTCCTTAATCACATCTTTTTGATTTGTTTTAGTTGTTTTATGCTTAAGTGTTGTTGATGGTACAAACATAATTTTACTTGCATAAGCTGCCCTCTTTAACTATTTCACAGTTTGAAAATATATGTTTGCCTTTATAGGATGAGAACATACAATATATTCAATTCCCCTTTTAAACAAGTGATATTGATTTTGTTCTATATAGAAAATTGCTTTTTGATCATATAAATAAATGCTATCTAAAACCATTCCACATGCATCTAGTGGTACTACATCACATGTTACCTTATCCACAAATTGAGATGTAATTGCAAATTGTAACACACACTGCTTAGTTACTTGTAACTTATGATTGTTGCTCATCCAATATAATGTATAAGGTTTATGATGCATTTTAGTTTTTAATCTCAATATTTAACCACTTCCTCAGAAATTAGAATAGCTTGAGATCCACTATCTATCAAAGTGTCGAACTTATTTTTATTCATAATGACCCTTAAATGAAATAGCTTGCATCTCTTCATATTACAAGAACTATCAAAATCAATATCATCATTATATTTACCTATCAAGCTCAGTGCTGTGATTTGATCCTCTTCACTTGAATCTAACCCCAAATCTAATGGTTGTGCTGCTGTTGTAACTCTTTTTGGTTTCCCTTCTTCTCTTTAAGCCACTTTGGTCGTATTTCAGGATGCAATTGCTAGCAATGCTCATCGTCGTGCCCTTATTTCTTGCAGTGTTTGTAAGAGAGCTTCTCTTCCTCTTTCAAAACCGAGTTTGGTTTCTTTTCCTTCCCCTTCCATTTTCCTTCTTTTGGATGGGCCTCTAAATTAGACATAAATTAAGGCCCATGCTTATAAATTAAACATAAATGAAGGCCTAAAACCATCCTTCAACACATTAAACCTCTCTTTTTGCATTAGATAATGTATTTTTAACTTTAATATATTAATTAGGAAGGTTTATGAATAATTGCATATTTGTGCCTAATATTATTTATTTTTGTGGAATATTATGAGAATATTGGGCAGATTATGAAGATTTTGAGGAGGAGATAATTTAGGGACTTGCTCCCTACTACAGGAGGATCACTATTAAATAATAAATTAACAAGATATTATGGAATTATGGCACAGATTGTGGAACTCCAATGATTGAGAAAATCTAGGAATGTGTTCCTTGCCATTTAACGCAGATTCCTAGTATTGGGAACCAGATCCACTAATCAAGGGATTTTTGGTGGGGAAAGATTCCTCCGTTCATGGGGAATGATTCCTAATCATTTTGTATAAGCACCAAGTCGAATTTTCCTCTGGGGGGGATTTTGATTAGTGTTCTTGTGGAGAGAACTCGTATTTCTACGGCTCCATTGTATTTTCTTGTAGGGATGTAATTGTATTGATGAAAATAATGAAGATTGGTGTCATGTTCAACTTCTAAATCTTGTTCTCCTCCATAGGTCTCTGAGTTTCCTTGGGCTTGTCCATCCCAGGAGCCTTAGAGCCTTTTTGTATCATTTTATTTCCTTCTTTTCACTTCTTATTCACATGCATCTCTTGTTTTTATTTATTTCTATTTATGCATTTAGTATTAATGATGTCTTGATGTAGGATTGCGTTAAATGGTTGATGTAAGTTCTTTTGCAGGATTACAAACATCATTTCATCCTTGGAAAAACTTTGGAATGTCATAGTAATCATTGAGCTACTTGGATTAGCTTTCTTATTCCCAAATCTAGATTTTTGGAACTCCTTTGTGGCAAAGAACAATAAATTTTTGCTATTTTTTAGAGCATGCTAACAAGATTCAATCGAGTTGGTTCCACTTGCATTAGATCACAAAAAAATTATATTTAGTAACAAAATTTATCCCATTGAATTTTCACTTGATTAGGTTAGGCATTTGATGGATTTACTAGCTCACTAGTTCTCGAATTTCTAGATTTTAGACTAGTAATTTTATGTTATTTCTTGGCATGGGTTAACAAAGGTCTTTTTGAGTGATTCCACTTGGAATGGAGACTTTAGACATCCTAGTCAATAAAAACATTTTTCTCATCCAATTTGGATTTGTTTTTCTTGGTCATTTGATGAATTATAGTTTCGTATAGTAAATCTGTAACATATTGTAGTAAAACAGGGGATCCTGTAGGAGAACTAGTACATCCTATAGGAAATCCTGTAGCGACCTGTTTTGAGCCCAAATTGAGAAAAATCATCATTGAAGTTGGGATTAGGAATCTACTTGACCTCCATGCTATCAAGGTCATTTTAACCCTCTTCCTTCACACTTGTCTCCCCTGCCAAAGATCAAGGAAAGATTAGCATTTGCATTTATAAAGAAAAAAGATTAAAATGTGTTCTTTTATATTTACACATGCACACAGCAGTTAGTACTTTCTAGATCATATTTCATGCTTAGATTAGTTAAAACATCACATGTGACTAATAGGGTTAAAATAGGGTTCTTTTGTAAGCAAAGTGAGTTAATAAGTAGATAGAGGATTTCATGTTACTTTACAAGAATTTTTAAATTCAGTCTTTTATTCCTGCAAATAGAAAGCATTTCTTTTCTTTCATGACAGCAAATGAATGACACATTGTATGTTGCACATGTAGTGTCGATACCTCTTAAGTTTGTATGAATCTCGGGTTGATAATTAAAGTCGGTAGCCTTGGGAGTTGCAGCATTCTTGTTGCAATACGAAGGCTCATCACTTTTCTCGAAGTTTATTTCATTGAAACTCTAGGAAATAATTTCTTGCTTCAAATGAATTGCTTGCACAAAAACCTCATCCAGATTAGTAGGACTAAATATAAATATAGTGTTACGAATGTATTTAGGAAAGCCTCCTATATGCTTCATAAGTGTTTCCTATATATGCAAAGGGATGTTTAGCATTAAAGCCTTCTTACAAAATTCATTTGTATATTCCTACATTGATTGTCCTTTTCTTAAATTAAGACCTTGCCATTCTATTAAGGTCTTCTCCTTATACTCCAATGGATATAATTGTTGTCTAAGTGCAGAAGTGAAATCATTCCATGATGGAAAGATCTTACCAATTCACTGAGTTTTGGGTTGCAACTTACTCTACCACTAGATGAGTGTTGTGCCCTCCAGATGTAGTGATTCCATTATGATCTTAACCTTTTCATCAGTGATTTGTTGCACACTACAATAGACCTCCATCTGTCTAACCCAATTATCAAGATTTTTGGTGTTGATCTCACCATCATACATGGGTAAATCAAACTTCACATCAAGTTTCAATAATGGTTTCAAAGAAGAAGTTTTAGGTTGCTCAAAAAGAGAAGAAATAGGATCTTTATGCTCACCATCAGTTTCTTCCTTTTTACCTGAATCAGATGGTCCTTCATCTTTATGACTTCTACTTCTTCACCTTTGGGCTTATCCTCTTCCTTCGACTTCTTGAACTCACGATACATTTCTTCGACCATGGCTCACAAAGTCATAAATGCATCTACAAATTCTACATCTGAACCAAAAGGATGTTCTTCACCTCTACCTTCTTCAACCATCTTGTATCCTCGATTTGTTCTTCTTCTCGAGCCAATTTATGGATCTCCTTCTACAATTTATCCTTCACCATGTCTTGACTTGCTCCTCGTGGTCATGCACACTTAAAATCAACATTAAAAAGAGCTCAATTATGTTAGATCTAAGACTTTCGTGATCCATGATGTAGAGAATAGTCTTACAGATTAATCACATTGTAAGGATTGGGTCGACGTTTCGAACCAACTAACGTGGTTCATCCTCAGGACAAGGTCAGAAACCAATCGATCTGGGAGAATAAATAGCAGGGATGCATCAATGTTTAGGGAAAGCCATTCAAAATTAGCCGTTGGTGAAATAAAACTATTAAGTGATAAGCAGTTTATTAAAATAACTAATATTTTTACATAACAACTATTTTTTTAACTAAATATTAGCTATTTTAATAAACTTCTTATCACTTAATAATTTTATTTCACCAACGGCTAATTTTGAATGACTTTCCCTAAACATTGATGCATCCCTGCTATTTATTCTCCCAGATCGATTGGTTTCTCACCTTGTCCCGAGGATGAACCACAATAGTTGGTTCGAAACGTCAACCCAACCCTTACAATGTGATTAATCTAAAAGATTATTCTCTATAAGAGCTCAATTAACTGACATAACAAACTTGAAAGGAAATTGTAGAAAATAAACATTAACAACAAATCACACAAGCGAAAATGACACGAGCAAGTTGATAAAAAAGTTCGACTATCTCAAAGCCTACATCTTCGGGCCCAGTCTTCAGTGGGGAGGCATTTTTATTAATCAATAAGAGCCAACAAAGTACACCAATTTTACATCAAAGTAACTTCTGACTAGTATTGTTGTGTTCTGAACGACCTTAGTAACCCAACGCAACTTTCAACACTCAAAAATACCTCCTAGAAGTCCCACAATAAGCCTTCAGAGTTTTATTGTCTCACTGCCCTTCTCTACATAAAGTCACCTTCCATTGCATAAAAATTAACTTCTCCTTCCTCTTGCATGTTGGTAATTTTTTTTATAATAATGTGGAGAGGTCGATGGTTCAAACCACCCGAACTCCCCACTGCTCTTGTGGTCATATGTTACATATATAATATTTGTTTTAAAGATTTGATGGCGGGGGTCTAGCCTTACTCACTACCCATCTAACAACCAATACATTCCAATACATTGTAATAATATATATAACATGTTATAGGGCTCTTAGCCATTCCAACCAAATTGTGTCCCACCATAATGTTTTATTATACTTATTCCTCCATGTATCACACGTTCAACAAACCCACTAGCATTCGAATCTCACATTTAATACCATATAGTAACACCTTATACCATATAATAAATTCAACGTTAGTTATGGTGATTCGATGAGGTTGTTACAATGGTGGGGCTATGGATAGTTTTAGAGCACCAATAAATATGTCAAAAGGTTGACATATGTGGCGGAGTGTTAGGTCCCTATAATACTAGTGTATTCCCTTATTATTATTGTCATTGTAGCCCCTTATTGTTATTGTTGTGCTCATGTTGTCCCGTAGATTTTTATATCCAGACAGGAGGTCTTGTCATTTGTATTATCCAAGAATTCTTCATTTGTGTAATGTAAAGGAGGTTCCCCCCTTGAAGAGGCTACTTTTGAAGTCGTTGATCTATCTCTTTCTTCTATTTTATGAGCTAGTTGCATAACATTTGGTATCAAGGCTTTGGATTCTTATTAGGGGAGTTTTTAGGTCTAAAATGGGCCTCCTAAAGAAATTATTAAGTAATAGTGGAAATAATAAAATAAGATTAGATTACATCATCAAATTTTAGAGGGAAAAAATAAAAAAAAGTGTTTTTTTTTTTTTTTTTTTTTTTTTTTTTTAACTCGTATCAACTTATCTCCCGTTTACTCAAATTTCGAGTGACAACTCTCATTGGATGTAGAATTTGATTCATCATCCAAAGAGTACCCATGTTTCATACTTTATATGGACCCTACTACATGAAAAAAGAGAAATACGTGAAAAACGTGATTGCAATCACGTTTTTTCATGTATTTCTCATTTTCATGTAGCAAGGTTCATTTAAAGTATGAAACATGGGTAATAATTGGATTAGGAATTAAATTTTGCATCCAACGAGTACTCCCACTTGAAATTTGAGTAAAATCTTAGGGAGATAAGTTAAAAATATGAGTTGAAAAAGTAGCTTTATTATTTTTTAATCTTTTTACTTTTTACTCCAAAAATGGTGAATCATCCTCCATGGTTGACATCATCATCTTGAATCCTATTGGTTCTTATATAGTTTATTTTGGTTGTACATTTTTCTTAGGAGGTCCATTTTAGACCTCAAAGTCCCCTAATGAGGGTTTCGTTGCTTCAAATAGGTAATCGTGGAATTTTCACTATAACGTTTTTTCTATGAAGCTTCAGAAGTTGAAATTAAAATCCATTTGAGCCGATATCTTTCAAAACCTTATGTAAAAATTTCAGATATTGGTTTGCTATATTTGGGGAGATATGATCCAAGAAATTTAGGGTTTTTGCAGGCTCCCAAATTCCATCTCAAACAGGCGACCTTGGGAAAATCGTCATAATTTTCTCTTTGAGGATCGGATTCAAATTTCATAAAAAGTGACAGAAATAGGATGGACTTTAGCTTTTTGGGTATCACTTTCAGGGCTGAAGGTTGAAACAATGACACGTGGCACTTCGTACAAGTTTGCTCTATTGAACTAGTCTATAATCAGTTCATCGTGGGAGATTGGGCATAACTCTTTCTTGGAGAATCAAATCTTGATCAGATTTATAGGGTTGTAAAGAGGACTTAGATGGATATCATAGGTTGAAATTTCAAAACTTGGAGATCGAAAATTAAAAAGTTACAGTTGTTTCAAGATCGAACTCATACAAAGCGAAAAAAAAAGGTGTGCAGTTTTTTTAAATTTGCATAAGTTTTGATTGAGAAAGTAGTTTGAAGTGATTCAAAGGGCATTGTGAAGTATAATTATCATTAATTGATGACCCAAATAAATAAAATGGAAACACTTAGTAAGCAACCTAAAATCTCTACTATGACACATGAAGAAGAGGAAGAAATTGAAGCTAAGATGGATGGTATAGAAGAAAAACTTAAAGGCAACATGGAAGATTTGAATATAGATTTGACAAAGTTGCTATAAGAAATGATTACTAATGGCGAAAGGGTAGTAAAGAAAACTCATGATGAGAACAAAATAAATGTTAATCATGATTTCATAGAATCTAACATTGTATTGAAGACTCACCATGTTTCAAAGATAGATATGAGGAAGTTTGATGGCAAGGATCCCGTGACATGGATACTACAAATGGAGCAATATTTCGATCTCCATAATGTGGAAAACACACAAAAGGTACACATTGAAACTTTATATTTGGAACCAATCAATTTGTATGGTATCAATGGCTTTTTTCTCATAAACAAATTGCCACTTGGCCAATTTTTACGGAGGAAATGATATCACATTATGAGGATACAAAAAGCAACACCTTTTTTATCCAATTGATAAATCTCAAACAAAAGGGTTCAATGGTGGAGCACATTGAGGACTTCCAAAAATTGAATATAAGGGTAAAAGATATTCTAGAGAAGCATATGATTGTTGTGTTCATAGGGAATTGAAAGGTTAACATCCAACATGAGGTTCGCATTTGGAAACCTAATTCATTTGAGAAAACATTTAGGTTGGCGAGAAAAATTGAAAGCAAAATTATAGCAACAAGGAAGCCTACCACTCATAACTATAAATATGGAATTGTTGTTGCCCCTAGCCTTCCACAACTTATAAGGTTGACACCACAAAAATTGGAAGAAAAAAGAGCAGGGGGGCTTTGTTACAGTTGTGATAGCAAATACACTAAAGGTCATAAGTGTGCTGAGAAGAAATTATTTTACATATATTGTGAAGAGGAGGAAGAAAAGGAACAAAAAACGTCAAAAGAAGAGGATATACACCAGGAAAAACCCTAGAGAAATGAGAAATGAATTCGACCATATCTTATAATGCATTGGCCGGAATTACCACTCCTCAAACTCTCAAGATATAAGGACATATCAAGAAGAAAAATGTAAGTGTTGATTGATTCGGGAAGTACCCATAATTTTATTCATTGTAACATAGCCAAGGAATTGAATTTCTTCCTATATCCAGCACCAGAGTGTCAAGTGATTGTTGCAAATGGAGGAATCATAAATTTGTTAGCCTCACTCTCATGTGATGAAAACAATTATAAGTCCAAAACAATTAAATTAATTAAAATCAAGAAAGTTGGATTTAACCCTACCTTTCTAGATTGAGTTTGTTCCTCATGGTTAGGAGTCAGTTTAGGCTTAGTTGGTTGAGAGATTCTCTCCAACTAGTTAGGCTCCTAGATTAGTTGTTTGGTTGAGAGATTTGCTCAACCATAGTGTTCAAGATATACGTAATATCTTGAGACAAACTTCCTCATGTATTTATTTGTACTATTATCATTATTTGTACATTATATTGAGAGTGGGAGGAATACAGTAAGATTGAGGCCTTTTCCGCCATTTCTATGTCTCTGATATTTTTTCATGTGTGTTAATTTTATTTAATATTCTACATGTGGTATTATTGCAGTAGCCTATTTTACAAATGGTCCTTTTTGTTCCAAAAAATCGTGGAATTTTAACATTAAAAGTAAATGTAATCTTCCTATTTTACAAATGGTATTTTTTGATCAAGAAACTTGTGGAATTTTATTAAAAAAACACGCATTCATTAATTCCAGGTTTTTCTTCTTCGATTTTTTTCTTCCAACAGTAGATTAGCTAGAGCATTTGCCTGTGTATAAATCGTGAAATTCCCGTCTGTGGGAATGAAATAATGTGCTCAACGACAATTGGGAGAAAGTGAAGGCCGATAATCCAAAGTAGCAGCCTTCCTTAACCAGAGAAATTTTCATGTCCTTTGGAGAGACGTGCCTCACGATTGGATTTTTTTGCTTCAATTGTAAGGTTTAGCTTGGTATCGGAGCAAGGCTTAAAGAGTTAAGTTGAAAAAGAGTTAAATTGAAAAATCAAAGAATAGTTGAGAAGACCATCCCCCCTCAGCCACAGTCTGCAGAGTCGCACTGTGTCTCACTGTGCGAAGAGAGTCGAAAGTTTTTAGGTATTGTGGCCACCGTCATCAGCAACCGCTGGAGTCGCGATTTGTGGGTCGCCTTACAAAGCAACAGTGAAGTGGCCGCATTAATCACAGAGAACTTACGAAATTTCAAAGTTTTTATTGAGAGAGTCATATCGTGGCCCGCCCATGAAAATTGCCGAGCATGAAAGGCATACACGTCATTCAATTTATTTTAAGAAAAATGATGGCACGCACAGGCATGAAAAGTCATGAGAAGTCAACAAGAGAGCATGGACAAGTCTAAAGGTGAAGGTTTGAAGTTCTAAAAGCATATTAAAAGGGATTTAAAGTGCAGGTGTTATAAGAGGTTTTGATATAAACATTTTTTATTAGAAGGGGTTCATAAAGGATAAACAGGGTTTATAAAATTTCTTTTATAACATTTTTACATAAAGAGTTATAAAGGGTTTTGAAGTATAAAAGGACTTGTGAAAAGATTATGAAGGGTAGTTTAAAGGTTGAGTGGTTTTAAAGGGTTTGGAAGTATAAAAGGACTCGTGAAAAGATTATGAAGGGTAGTTTGAAGGATGAGTGGTTTTAAGTATATTTTGAGATTTTTATGAATTTGGGATTTTCATATATACAATTATTTATTTATTTTTATTACTATTTTTTTTTTTTATTGGAAGTGTGTTTAGGGCTGTTTACAAAAATATTTTGTTTGTTTTGCAAGTATGATAGTGTTTTGGGTGAAGATTGTGCTTTACAGGAGCGCATATTAAAAATCAATTTTTATTTTATTTTTATTTTTATTTATTTTATTTATTATTATTATTATTATTATTATTATTAATTTTTATGTTTTTACTTTTATTTATTTTTACTTTTATTTTATTTTTATTTATTTATTTTTATTCTTTATTTTTTATTTTTATTATTTTTTATTATTTATTATTTATTATTTTATTTATTTATTTTTATTTTTATTTATTTATTTATTTTTTCAGGGGTGATACGGAAGATAACCTCATACAATAAGGAAAGAAAAAGGAGAGGAAATACAAATTGGACACACAAAACCACGAGTTGTTGCTCTTCTCTTTTGATCACACAAAAACTTGATTATTACAATGAACCCGACGAGGGGTATTTAAAATTTTTCCGACTAGTGGCTCGCCTAAAATAAATTCACATGCACACACTCTAAATTCAACTTTCTCCAAACTGTAACTTAACTCGAACTCACTCGACTTGACTCAGTTAATTGAGTCTCCTAAATTTAGCCAACTCTGGCATGCGAGAGTAATTACAATGTCTAACAGAAGCAATATTGAAACTTCATAAATTAGACGAGGCAAATGCAGTGTGATGTGTTTAGATAAGGCAGAAGGTATAAGCAGACCAAGTAGGTTTCACGAATTGTGGTTGATTCATATGTTCTCTTGGTTCTAGTGCAGGTGGACATGGCATTAGGAAGGTAATTTACCAAAGATGATATGCTCTTATTTGAAGAAAAATTTTAGGTTAAATTGTAGAAAAAATAAATCAGATTTCACCTCTTAATGGATGGTTAACACATAATGGATCATTTGTCCAGGTTTGAAAATGCAGTTGCAGCTGCTGAAAAAGTAGCTGCATTGGATTCTTGCAACCGGGAAGTGAAGCAATAGGTTAGAGCAGTGACCAGTGCCCGTTTGATTGGAAACGAGCTCTTCAAAGTTGGGAAGTATTTGGAAGTATGTACAACATATGGAGAAGGGTTAGAACATGTGGTATTTCTTTGTAACAAGGTAGCGTGTGGATCAAAGCTTTATCAATGGAACAAGTCAATCGAAGATTGTAATCTAGCATTAACTATTCAACCCAATTACACTAAGGCTCTTCTTAGGCGAGCGACATCGAATACTAAAGTACATGAAGGCTCTTCTTAGGTGAGCAACATTGAATACTAAAGTACATGAGCATTTCAAACAATTTTATATGCATTTTATTTATCATATTTATCATTGTTTGTACTATAGTGACATCCATTTTATTTCTTTTCTTGTATATTTATTTAAATTTTATTGCATTTTAACGTGTTTTTTAAAATTTATTTCAATATGTAAATATGATTTACCTTTTAACCTGTTATATACTCTCTTTTTTCCCCTAAGGAAAAATCGTAATTTTCATTGATATTAAGAAAAGTACATGTTGTAGATGGTATATAGCATATGCTGTAAGTTGGGGTGACTCGCCCTTCAAAAAATAACTAAGTACAAAAAATCTCCCAGTGGGAGTACTGATAGTGTATCTGTCAATATATACATCATGATGTTAGAAACAATAATATGTACTAGTAGATAATAAAAAATAAACACATATAAAATAGGCCCATTGGGCCCCTATGCTCTGATGTTCATATAAGGTCTATGATAGTACTGGTAGTGTTCATTGTCCCTCTCTTCCTATATCATACATTTACCTCTAGGCCGGACTGCAACTTCCTTGGATAGTTGATCGGAAATCTGGTTGCGTTCCCTATATATGTGACGACAAACAATGGAGTCAAAATGTGCCTTAAGTCTAAGTGCCTCATCCAATATATGCCTTAGAGAAAAATCATGACAGTTAGAAGTATTGTTGAACCAATTGATTATGATCTTTGAATCCCCAAAAATTTGTAAATTTCTACACTTTTTTTCTAATGCAAATTGAAGTAGATGTTTAAGGGTGATAAGCTCAACAAAATTGTTGGTTCCATTCCCCAGCCCCATATGAATTTTGAAGTGATGGGAATCAGTTAGGTAAAGTACAACTCCTCCCCATAACCCTCCTCTTGTGTGCACCCGTCGAAATATGCCCAAGGAATGTCTTTGTCGATAGGTTCAGGGATAACAGGACAAGTAGTGGGAGTAGGATCATCATCAAGAATAAGATTATAGGTGGATTGTACATGGGCAGAGATAAGGTGCCAGTTAGGAAGATGGTTACAGAAGATGATCTGGTTCCTAGCTAACGAAATGGCCCAGCAAATGAGTATAGGGATGTTCCTGGCCTTGTGTGGCTTGACCGTCGCCCACCAGATGTGCCATGCATCCAATATAGAATTTCCCTGTCATAAGAGGGGTATGGGAGTAGATGAAAGAAACATATTCCATAATTCCAATATGACAGGGAAATGTAGAAAGAGATGATCTGTAGATTCTGAGCTATTCCTACATAAACAACACCAAGATGGACCATTGAAAGAGCATTTCATGAGATTGTCCTTGTTCCTGAGCACAGTCTACATGAACAATCCAGATCGTGGAGCTGCTTTCATTTTCTAGAGCAGGCTCCACCACTTCTCCAGTACCGGTGGTTGATACTCCGAGTAAATGTTAAGGTATCCTTCCTTGGGGGTATACTTCCCGTGTTTTTCCAATGCCCAGATCAATTCATCTTCGCCTGTAGTGATCCTGATATGAGTTTCAGAGAGTGCATTAATATATGATTCCCAGTCTTGATGCCATATATCGAGGAGACTTAATCGATTAGCAGATTTCCAGGCTTGTGAGAATAGAGTGGTGTTCTTAGGATCCACAATATGTGCAAGATGAGAGATGCCCAAATTGGTGAGGTGTGCAATTAATTCCTGTGGGAGCCTGTAAGCATTGCCACTTCCAATCCATGAATCCAACCCAACTCTGATCGAAGAACCTGAATTTATTCTCCATGTAATCCCTTCCCATATATAGGGAAGAGAGTTGAGGACAAATTTCCATATAATAGAGATGCTTGTTCTGTTCCATGTGGGTAGTTTGATCCAGTCCAGAATACCATGAGGTTGTATATATTTTTTGGAGACTACCATAGTCCATAAGCTTCAAGTAGTGAGGAGGTGCCACCCCAATTTAGCAGCAAGAGCAGATGAGAAGTGTGACAGACTTTTAATACCCCATCCTCCTCATTTCTTGGGTAGCACAATCAATTCCCATCAGGCCCAAGCAAATAGCCTGCCTTCCTGTCTACCTTTCCAAAGGAATCTGCAACATAGATTTTGGATTCTAGAGAGTATACCCCTAGGGATCCATGCTAGGGACATCCAGTAGATAGGTGTGGCCTCCAGTACAGATTTTATGAGGACCATTCAACTAGCTCTGGAGAGATATTTGTGATGCCATATGTTGAGCCTTCGCTTGATCTTAGCAACCAACAAGATCTAGTCCGCAATTCTATGGTGCTGTGGTTTTAGCGATAACCAAGATATTTTAGGCCTTCATCTAGAGTGTGTAAAGTGAAGGGGAACCTGTGGAGGGAAAAAAGTATTTCATGAGGAGAACAACCTGATGTAGCGATGGTAGATTTGTTGTCATTTATATCCATCCCCATGGCGGTACTGAATAATGCCATGAATGAGTGTAACCCAGAAAAATACCCAATACCACCATTAAGAAAGAGCAAGACATCATCTACAAAAAATAAATGAGTCAAAATGCAGTTGTTGGTGATCTTAATGCCCTGTAGTTGGCCCAATCTTCAATCTTCCAATATTAGCCTGCTAAGACCTTCCATAATGAGCAGAAAAAGTAATGGGGAGAGGGGACATCCTTGTCTGAGTCCCCTTTCTGAGTGAAAGAATGGAGAGGTCGAGCCATTTATGAGAACACTGAAAGAAACTTTAGTTATACAACACATAATCCAATTGATGAATTCCGGAGGAAAACCCAAATGAGTTAAAATCATTCTTAGATATAACCAGCTAGCATGATCAAAAGATTTTGAGAGGTCTACCTTGAGAATCATACCTTTCAGTTTTTTAGTCTTGATGGAGTGCATGACCTCCTGAGCAGTTCCAATAGCTTCATGTATCTGTTGATCCTTGAGAAATGCAAATTGTTTAGATGATATGTGTGCAGAGAGGATGGGACGAGGGCGATTTGCAATGATTTTAGCAATGATTTTGTATATATAGTTGCAAAGTGATATTGGTTGAAAATAATTGAATGATTTCGAATTATCACATTTTGGAATGAGAGCGATAAAGGTGGAGTTGAAAGCCTCATACATGCGTCCCGAGGATCGACATTCTTCAATGATTTTGAGGTCCTCACCAAGAATTTGAAACAAGGTTGTATAAAACTCCACAGGCCAACGATCTGGTCCTAGGATCTTGTCCTTCTTGAACCATTTTAGAGTAGATTCAAGCTCCCCCATCGATATAGGCTTGTTAAGGTCCTCTGCATCCTCCTGTTCAACGAATCGAGGGAATAGACAGGCCACTCTTATGATTTCTGCTAAGGAAGCATTGCGGGGGGCCTTGTAGAGATTCCTGAAATGAGTAGTACCAAGAGAGGCCAGATTTTGGAAAGAATGAACCCGGATTCCCTGCTCATTTGTCATTTGCCAAATAGTGTTGATTTCTCTACGTCCATTGGAAAATTTATGATAGAACTTAGTGTTGTCATCTCCTTCTTGAAGCCAAATTGCTCTGCTCTGGAGCCTTCATGATTCTTCGCTTTCCTTTAGGATTTTGTTCCTTTTTGAAACAAGGGATGTGAGATGTTCCTTATGGTTAGCTGACAGGTAACCACGCCCATGCTCATCTTCCAAACTTGCAATCTCTAATTCAATGTTACTAAGGGTTTCATCGTTGCGCAGTCTCTTGTTATGTGCCCAATTCATAGAGAGGCGCTTAAGGCTGATTAGATTGTGAGCAAACCCTTCTGATATGTTACTTCTCGCACTAGGAGGGTGGACCTTCCAGTAGTCTGAGACAAGCCTGATATACTCAGGATCCTTTAACCATGAAGCATTGAATTTGAAAGGTGCTTTGGGCTTATTCACTCGTCCACTGAATTCAAGATAAATGGGCAAGTTATCATACACCCCCCCTGAACCAACCCATTGTCTGTAGATACATCCATGTCCTAGTAATCGTTCCTTGATAAGAAAGTGGTCCAATATTCGTGCTAGCATCACGTCCTGAGTCCTCCTGTTCCTCTAGGTTGATTGTAGCCGAGCCAAGGAGATATCAATTAACCCATGCTCCTCGAGCAGAGTCTTGAATGTGTTGGATAGAGAATCAATCTGAGCATTATGTCCCCATGATTTAGCATAACCAATAGAGAAGTTTAGATCACCTCTTAAAATGAGGTTTTCCACTTGGAGGAGTCTGTATCGAAGGAGATGTTCCCAAAAGGTAGCCCGGTTTTGACAGGGACCGTAAACATTATTCATCTTTATGTCTAGATAGAGCTTCGATGAAAAAAAGTCTGCCCCAATATATCCATATCCCCCACATATGTTGATTAATTTGATCATCTTTGGATTATATCCCAAAGAAATTCCACCTGATCTCCCATTCACATCCAAGGCCTAGAAATGCCATCCAGGTATCATAGCTTCAAGTAATTGGGTGATGGGCTCAGCTAACCCAAGTGTTTCCTGAAGAAAAATAACTTCCACTCTTTCAAGGTTCAAGAGTCTGCGAAAAGATAGTTTTTTAGCAGGACTAGCCAATCCTCGACAATTGAAGGAGAGCAGCTTCATGAGGGGGAGGACACCATGGTGTTCTGTGCTCTAAGAACCTGATCAATTGCAATTTGATGGCCAGCAACAACATCCATGCTAGCCTGAATCTTGGCCTTGGATATAGAGGAGGGTCGGCCCCGAGGAGGTTTCGGGGGTATGGGGAAGGAGATGAAACCTATACCCAAGGAATCCGGTGGCAAGGTGCGATTAAGGGAGCGAAGAGTGTTCCTAGAGGATGACTTATCCAGGAAGGAGGGTGGGGTACAAGAGATAGTCGGAGGGGGGTGTAAGGGCCACAAGTTGCCACAAGTTGTGGTGCATTCGGGCGCGTGGGCGAGTCGAACAAAATGATAGTGCGGTGGAAACAGGTGAACTGGCGAGTTAGCAAAGGGCGAGACACAGGCGCGAGGGCGAACTGCGGTTGGCGAGCGGACGGTAAAGTGTGGCGACGAGCTAAGGCTACGGACTTATAGTGGGTGAGTGGGAATCTCGAGCCCACGATCCGATTTGAGCCAAATAGCGAAGGGGCACGAAACAGCGGCAACAATGGATGGGCTGACAAGTTTATGAACCGATATGTTATGGTTGGTGGGTCGGCCGAACACCCACACGACGGATGGGCGACCATATATATAACCAAACACAGAGTTGGTTGAAAACACATTCGACAAGTGCAAAGTTCATAGCGGTGGTTCTAAGGTGGGGAGCAGGGTGGAGATGTTATGAACCCGCACGACAGGTGAACCGAAAGGCGTGGACGAAGGAGCTTGGGCAGGTTGACACGGTGTGTGCGCCCGCCGAACGAAATGTTGGACGAGTCGTTTGGGATATCTCGTGTAGGTTGAACCGCAGGTGGGAGTGCCGGGCAAGGTGAAACAAAGTGCGATGGAGGTGTTGGTTTGTGAATGAAGGTGCGGTCGGCATGTAGAGGTGCTCGAGTTCGGTGGCACGGTAACACGGGTAGCGTCGCCCGAGTTGGGAAAATGACACAACAAGGCAAAACAAAAGCATTGGGTTGTGAACAGAGGTGCGGTCGACGTGCAGAGGTGCCTGAGTTGGGAGGCACGGTAACACGGGTAGCGGTGCCTGAGTTGGGAAAACGACACGACAGTTGAACGAACGCGTTCAGGGGTAAACGACGAGTTGGGAAAGTCATGCAGCCACTGTGCAGGCACGCCGATGAGCTGGGAAATCGAGTTTGCCGATGAATGTAAAATTTGGCTAAGTATAAATTTGGGGTTTCCTCAAGATTTAACTTATATATATATATATATATATATGATGATTATTCGAGTAGACTCATTATAGGGAGTTGCCCCTCCCTTTATACTATTGTGCATATATGTGTTAATGTTGTTTATGGTGAATGTTAATGGTTTCATTGTGTTATAAAGGAAACATAATACTTGGTAAAAGAAGAAAATAAACTAAGTATCGAAAGTAGGCGTAGTCCACGATCGCAAGTATTTGTGAAAAGAAAGTGGTCGGTGGTGCCGCACCTTGCTATAGTGCGACTGGAAGAGTACCGCCAGTGTAGGGGCATGACAGATGGTATCAAAGCTGATTGACGATAAGGAGCTGATCCCACTGCATTATCGTGATAGGTGGTATCAAACCTGATGGTGAACTAGGTGCAGGATTTGCAAAGAAGCTGATCCCACTACACTTGGTGACAGGTTTAGTAGAGGTGAAGCATCGTGCTTGGGCCAAGCTGAACGACAAGACATGGTAGGTTTGGAAGAATGTGAAGGGAAGCTCTTGCTAACCTTATACAGGTTGAAGCGGATGAAAGAAGAGAACCCACGGATTCGAGATAAACTTGAAGTCTTGGAAAGGAATGTTGAAGACGAACTTCTTTGACTTGGTTGGGAAATGGAGCAGGATGAAGCTACAGATTGCGATGATGAAGAAGAGGAAGCCGTGATAGTTGAAGATGTTGCAAATATGACAACGATGGAGGATGAACTTGAAATTGATCAAGTTGGACCAGGATCGTGCAGTTTGCAGACATTGGTGGATGAGGAAACTCACATGGAGGAGCCTCATGATGAAGTAAGTATTACTTATACTTGTGTTTCAGTTGAGATTTTGGTAGATGAACCGTATGCAGGGAAGAGCAAAATCAGTTTGCCGATGCAAGGGAGGATCTTACCATGGATGTCTATGATGAGACCTTGTATGGAGAGGCAAGGACCATTGACTGTTGCAAGACTTGTTGGGGTTGTTTGTGACCTTATGGTAGAAGGTACAAAAGCCCGTGACAAGGGAGGAACGTGATGATCGTTGCGGAAGATTGGATCATGCTTTAACTACATGGAGAATTGGCTAAGTGCCCAACATGACTCATGGGAAGATTAGAGGAGGGCACACACTTGAGTATGGTGATACTTGGGTGGAATTCTCATGGCTGAGACCAAGAGGAAGTCTTGGTGGAACCTTTAGTGGGGGAGGTAAGATGGAAGAGACTCGTGATGTGATGATGATATGGTTTGGGTGACCGAGTTCACTAGACCGGATTTGCAGACTTGGATGAGGATGATCGATTGTTGTGATGTGTCTACTTAATTGGACAACACGGGCAACTTCATCATGGACATCAGGTTGGAGACATGGAGCATGGTAGTCTTATACAGAGACATTATGCAGTATCACTTGTAGAGGTGTCACTTATGGGCATCCAATGAGGAGTGCCAAGGCAAGGATGTTGTGCAGGTAGATTTTCTGGTGTGACATAGAGATGTTTTACTTATGAGCCGATGGAGAGGTTGTGCACTCTTGTACAACAAGGCCATTGACTTGGTTGGATTTGTGAGCAGACTATGGAGCATTCCTACTACATGGAGAGTTGAGGCATCTTGCAGAGACCTTTGGACCGAGACATGTATGCTTGCTAGAGTGTTAGTTGGAGATGACTCGTGGAGCTCATGATGACACGAGGTTGTGACTTCTAGGGACTTCATATTATGGTGGACTTGGAGGATCTTATGCATTAAGGAGCTGAGGTCAGGGACTTTGATGCAGGATGGGGTGCATACTTTTGATTACATGTATGGGTGTGCTTGAAAGAGTGACTTGATGTGGAGGATCGATATGAGACACTTTGGAGTGATGGAGTTACAACGATGATGATGCATTGGTGGCAACACTTGGGCATGGGTTGAGCTGAGACTTAACCACTTTGACACATGGGAGATGATTGACCTATGGTCATGGGCAACACATGGGAGATGAGACAGGTGTATACTTTTTTCTATGATAGACTTGAAGGATGGCACATTGCAGATATGATGGAGGTTGCTTCGTGAACCTGGATGTGGCACATCGAGAGTCGGGTTTGATGAGAGGATCTCTTCACTTTGAGGAGATGGATATTTTGTAGATGGATGATGATATTGGGATAGATGCAGCTGATTTCATGCAGCACATTGATACCAAACATCATGGACAACATGTTGCAGACAAGATGAGGACTACTTCATGGACCTGGACATGACTTAGATGGAGATGGATTCTTGATCAAGTTGATGTTGTGATGAGAGTCTAAGAAACGACTGATGATGGCATGAGGATGTGCATTCTTATGATTTGAGTGTGACGGTTGGACTGATCATCAGACTAGTTCAAATCATGGGGGCCGATAGTGTGCAGAGCTATGTTGGCGTTATGTTGGAGTATCATGACAACAATTCACAGAATGATGATACATAATGAGGTTGACATGATATGCTGCAGTAAGCATATAGCTTGAGATGGAGGGGCCAACCTTCCATGTGGAGATTGCAACAGATGTGGTTGATGATCATGGATTGAGGAGACTTTTCGATGTATGACATACCGATGGTTTATATGCCTTGGTATGGATATCTTGGCGACATATGGTTGCTGGGATGAGTGATTGTCGAGGACGACAATGATTTCAAGTGGGGGAGAATGTGACGGCCACGAGCTGCGATGTGCTCGGGCACGTGGGTGAGTCGAACGAAACGGTAGTGTGGTGGAAACAGGTGAACCGGTGAGTTAGCAAAGGGCGATACATAGGTGCGAGGGCGAGCTGCGATTGCTGAGCGGACGGGCAAGTGTGGCGATGAGCTAAGGCCGCGAACTTATAGTGGGTGAGCAGGCAGCTCGAGCCCACAAGCCGACTTGAGCCAAATAGTGAAGGGGCATGAAACGACGGCAACAATGGACGAGCTGATGAGTTTATCAACCGATATGTTATGGTTGGTGGGTCAGTCAAACGCCCACGCGACGAACAGGCGACCATATATATAACCGAACGAAGAGTTGGTTGAAAACACATTTGACAAGTGAAAAGTTCATAGCGGTGGTTCTGCGGTGGGCAGAAGGGAAGAGATGTTATTTACCCGCACGACGGGTGAACCGAAAGGTGTGGACGGAGGAGCTCGGGCAGGGTGACATGGTGTGTGCAGCCGCCGAACGAAACGTTGAATGAGTCGGTTGGGATATCTCGTGCAGGGTGAAATGAAGTGCGATGGAGGTGTTGCTTTGTGAACGAAGGTGCAGCCGACGTGCAGAGGTGCTCGAGTTGGGTGGCACGGTAACACGGGTAGCGACGCCTGAGTTGGGCAAATGACACGGCAAGGCAAAATGAAAGTGTTGGGTTGTGAATGGAGGTGCGGCCGATGTGCATAGGTGCCCGAGTTGGGAGGCACGGTAACACGGGTAGCGGCGCCCGAGTTGGGAAAACGACACGGTAGATGAACGAATGCGTTTAGGGGTAAACAAAGAGTTGGGCAAGTCGTGCGGCGATCATGCGGGTGCGCTAACGAGCTGGGCAACCGAGTTTGTCGATGAATGTAAAATTTGGCTAAGTATAAAAATGGGGTTTCCTCATGATTTAACTTATATATATATATATTGATTATTCGAGCAGACTCATTATAGGGAGTTTCCCCTCCCTTTATACTATTGTGCATATATGTGTTAATGCTATTTTTGGTGAATGTTAATGGTTTCACTGTGTTATAAAGGAAACATAATACTTGGTAAAAGAAGAAAATAAACTAAGTATCGAAAGTAGGCGTAGTCCACGATCGTAAGTACTAGTGAAAAGAAAGTGGTTGGTGGTGCCGCACCTCGCTATAGTGCGGTTAGAAGAGTACCGCCAGTGTAGGGGCGTGACAGGGGGGATTCAAGGGGAAAGCTAATGATTGTGGAACTAGAAAAGATGTAAAAATGCATTGTGATGCAGAAGAAACAAATACAAAAGCAAAAGAAGAGAGGGAATTGACAAAAGAATTGGGGTTAGAATTACTCGAAGAGAGCGCAGCCGCTCGAGCCCTGGTCATAGAAGGCGAGGGAGTCTGTGATGGTGCATTTTCGTGCTTCTTCATAGTCACTTTTGTAGCCTTGTTGGTACTGTGCTAGTGGTTGTCGGTTGTTAAGGTGCCTCAGGGACAACTACTGGGATCTTTGTCTGGTGCTCCAGTTAGAGGATTGCTTAGCAAGTGGGAATTTCTTGTATAGGTGCCCAACTTTTTGACAACGTCTACAGCGGAATGGTACACCCTCATAGTCCAGAATTTGGGTGCGCGTATAGTGCTTCCAATGTAGATTGATGTGTTCCTCTAAACCTTCCATGGTGTCTAAATGAACCAATATCCACGCCAGGGACATGTTTCCCGATGATAAGTAGGAATTGTCGTGCTCCATATATGTGCCAAGGGCATTCCCGATGCGTCGAAAGATATCCTCTGACCAGAAATGTAGTGGTAAACCGAGGAGCCTTACCCACAACGGCCATACACCAAGTTTTTCCCATTTCGGATTGAACAAGGGACGCCATCTCTTTAGCAGCACCGGGGTGTGTTCAATGTGCCATAATTTAGATAGTACCTTAGATGTGTAGTCTGCCCTCGAGAAACGTAAAGCGAACCAACCCCAAGCAAGTGATGATACAGTCAGATGTTCAATCAAAATGTGACCCCAAATCTCTGTTATCCACTGTTTGAGCCTGGCCGATGAATAAGTCTGTCCCTGAACGCGGCCGACCAAAACCCTATCTGCTGTATCAATCACATCTCCAATTTTAATGCCCTCACCGAAACGAAGGGCAATGTATTGATATTTTGCTTTCACATACCTATATTCTTGCATTGTTTGGGTATCTTGTCGTTTCAGATGTCACGAGAGGGTTTAGGAGGGGGCTCCTATTCATCAACAAGATGCTTTGAAGTGTCGACCTCCAGACCTGTCGGTGTCCCTTTGATGTAACCAGATGTGGGAGGAGCGATTATGGGGGAGTGAGATGGAATAACATGCAAATTCAGAGGGTTTATGTCCAGTACAAAGGATGGAATATGGGTCAAAATATCAACCGGAGGGGTCAATGTAAAACCCGGAGGGAAAAAAGAGGGGCCCAGGTTAATGCAGGAGGCCATGAAATGTAGGGATGCCGACGAGGGGGGAGGGGTAGCGGAAACCGATCATGAGAGGGGGTCATCAGGCAAGGGTTCAACCAGACACGAAGTTCCCAGTTCAGTGAGTGAGGGCAAGGTAACCACCTGGGGGAAAACATCAAAGGAGGCAGGGTTCAGAGAAAACGACACATCCGGTATCGGGGGAGGTGTAGTCGTCCAGATGGGGACTAAGGCAAAGGGATCCTCTGAGTAATCAACCTGATCAATCTCCATCTCTGTATCCAAAAATCACGAAAATTCCATTCTAGCTACCAGATACGCCAAGGAAGGTCGTTATACCGGGGAGTCACTGCAGTAGAAAGGTAAACAAACTATAAGGGCTGTTGCGGATAGCGCTGATGGAAGCAGGTAATGGATGCGTGATCGGAACAGACAGTGTAGGAAGAAAATGTAGCATAACCCTAACCCTAACCCGCCTCGATGTGCAGTCTTGTCTGCAGTAAGAGCTCCATCCTCCATTCGATGGATGTATTCTATATAATGCTTTTTAAATAAATGTGAAGTATCTTTTTAAAATAAATGTGAAGTTCCTTTTGCATCATATTATTAATAAAATTAATGAGAATTAATGAACATGTATTGAAGTTAATGCACTTGATTGTTTTGAATTGCATTAACATTAAAATTAGTGAATTGAATTATTTTTATACCATATGGTTGTGCAAATTATTGTATATAAATATTTTTCATCATTTCATTGATAAAATCAAGGCATTAAAAAAAAATAAAACATTATATTTTCATCAATATCAATGGAAAATATTGTTTTGCATTGCGTTGTTGTTGAAATTAATGTAACTTCATCATTTTACATTATAGTATTATTTAAATTTATGTTCCAAATCCTTTTTGTGGTGTGTACCATTGTTAATATCAATACAATATCAAATCATTTTACAACCAAATCATCTTAAACTCTAATGTTATTGACATTAATATATTTAATAATGAATCATTGTATGGTGTTTTTAAAATTAATGAGTTATATATCTTTAACATTGTAAAAGCAAAGTAAAATGGAATCAATGCTTTAGAGTTGCAAAACACACTTAATAAATAATTAAACTTGACTTTAAACAACTATTGTATTAATAATATAACAACTACTTATAACTTGATACTCTTTTATATTGTTGTGATTCTAATAATAAACCTATCACATAGAATGGAAATGAAACATGCCTTTAAAATTGGATAAATATTTTAGCAATTTTTCACAATTCTATTAAAGTTTTATGTTAATGTTTGTTATATTATTTTTGAAAATCAAAGTTAGATTATTATATTTATACCAACTAAGTTCAAGTTTTATCAATATCTATGCATTTTAAGTTTTTTTGTATATATATATATATATATATATATATATATATATATATATATATATATATATATATATATATATTACAAACAAATTTGTTTTGATGGTTTGAAACAACTTTGATTGTGTTGCTTATCAAGTTGTTCCCCCTTTTCAAAATAGCCGAATAATAAGGCATAGTGTATAGGGTAAATCTCTTGTGGCCCATAAGGGATTTGAGTCAGCTCTTGAGTCATAGTGGCTATCTCAAAATTTCCCAAGGGAGATATATTTACTTGATAGATACCTCATAATTTATGTGTTCATGATTTATTTCATGCCATTTTAAAATACCCCAAAAAACTTGAACTCCTATGATATGTACCTTCTTCCCACGAGGATTTCCATTCGATGTTCCTTTGCACCTCTCAGTGCAAATGCTAGTTTATTATTTTACAACACATACATTTTATCTCTATCTCCTTTATGACATGTGTTGAGCCTCAGTATTGCAACAAGAATGATGCAACTCCCAAGGCTACCAACTTTAATTATCAACCCGGGTTTCGTACAAACTTAAGAGGTATCAGCACTATATGTGAAAAATACAATGTGTCATTCCTTCATTGTCATGATGTAATGGAGTGAATGTAATGAAATCAAATCCTAAACTAATTGTAGAAATGGAAACATTAATCTATTGTAGGAAATAAAATACAAAGAAAGCAAACCTATTCTAATTGCATAAAGCAAAAATCATGAACTAAATATCAATCAATACATTCCAAAGAGTTTAGATCCATTGACAGAGTTCATTGGATGTGGAAATCAAGAAAATCTTCATGGTGTTATCAATTTCATAAATCTGTCCATTAACCCAAATTGTTGAGATGTTTTGCAGGGGTAAAAAGGCAAGTCCTAAGTGGTGTTTATTCCTCCTCAACCATTGATTTAGAGCCTAGGGGTTATGATTAAACCCTAAGGGACACAAACCAATATTTTTGAGCAAATATGGGAAAGTATATACATGCTGGAAGAGTGCTACAGGAAGTTACAGGTGCTGTTACAGGAAGTTACAAATTTGCTACATGAAGATATAATTCACCAAATGACCAAGTAAATAAAATCCAAATTGGTTGGGAATTTTTTATTATTATTAAATAGGGTGTCTTAGGTCTCCATTCCAAGTGGAATCACTCAAAATAACCCCTAACACCCATGTCAAAAATAACAGAAAATTACTAGTCTAAAATCTAGAAATTTGAGAACTAGTGAGCTAGTTAATCTATCAAATGCTTAACCTAATCAAGTGCAGATGCAATGGGGTGAATTTTGCTATTAATTGGAATGTTTTTATGATCTAATGCAATTGGAATCAACTATATTGAAGCTCATTAGCATGTTCTAAAAAATAACAAAAATTTAATACTATTTGCCACAAGGGACTTCCAGAAATTTAGATTTGGGAATAAGAAAACTAATATAACTAGATAAATGATTGCTATAACCTTCAAAAGATGTTCCGAGGATGAAATAATTCTTTTGATCCTGCAAAAGAACTTACTTCAACCATTTAACTCAATCCTACAACAAGAAATCACCAATATTTAATGCATAAATAGGAAAAACAAGAACAAGAGATACATGTGAATAAGAATTGAAAAGAGGAAAAGTAAATTATAAAAAAGGGCTCCGGGGCTCCTGGGATGGAAAAGGCCAAGGAAAATCAGAGTCCTATGAAGGAAACCAATATTTATAAGGTGAAAATGGCACTAATCTTCATTATTTCCATCAATACAATTACATCCCTGCAAGAAATGATAGTGGAGCTGCAAAAATACGAGTTCTCTCCACAAGAAGACTAATAAAAATCAACCCCTAGAGGAAAATTCGAATTGGTACTTATACAAGTACATGATTAAGAATTCTCCTTGAAAGGAGGAATCTTTCCCCTCCAAAATCCCTTAAATAGTGGATCTGGTTCCCAACACTAGGAATCTGTGTTAAATGACAGGGAGCACATTCCTAGATTTTCTCAATCATTGGAGCTCTAGAATTTGTGCAATAATTTCAGAATATCTTTTTGATTTATTATCCAATATTGATCCTCTTGTAGTAGGGAGCAAGTCCATAAGTTATCTCCTCCTACAAATCTTCATAATCTATTCAATATTCCACAAAAAAAATAATATTGGGCAAAAATATGCAATTATCCATAAACCTTCCTAATGAACATATTAAAGTTAAAAATATGTTATCTAATGCAAAAAGATAGGTTTAATGAGTTGAAGGATGGTCAGATGGGTCTTAATTTATGTCTAATTTAGAGGCCCATCATACCCCCCCTGCTGAGAGTGTTTCTCATCCTCTAAACAACTTAGTGACCTCATTGTGCCTCATTCATGGCCCTGATGGTCTCTCTCTTGTACATTCCTCAGTCCTTTCTCTTAAGAAGCTTGGTTGTAGGTTCTGCAAGGACAAGCACAAAATGTAGTTGTTATTTTCATGATTGTTTAACAGTCCTTCAAGCACAAAAACATAACTTTCCTCTTTGCAAGTGAACTCTGTTGGCTTGTAGATCCATGTCATTCACATCCTCTCCCTTGAAACCTTCATTCCAATTTCACTCATTTTTCCAATTGTTTGTGCATAGAAAAATCACAGTGTTTCTAGAGACCATTAGCCTGCCTTTTTCCCCTTGAAGATTTTTCGGTTTGGAAAGGTCTTCCACATCCTTTTCCAATCTCCTATTACCTTTTTCCACCATTTGGACACCTTTGAAACCTTCAAAGTGCCATTAGATGAGATCATGTAGCAACACAGAGCATCCTATATCAAACCTGTAGCACACTACAAAATCTATCAAATATTGACCAAAATTGCATCTCATGCTTAATTTTTGCCTCTTACCTTTCTATAACATCTTCTAGGCCTTGGAAAAAAACTAGAAAAATATTAGAGACCTCTTGGAAAGCCTCTTTTCATCACTGTGGTTTGAATTCTATTTTGATGGTGAATGCCTTCTTGCCTTTTGTTTCCTTCTTCTTCTCTTTTGTGGTCTAGATGACTTCTTAATGGACTTTGGATTTCTTTGTTTTGATTAGGTCTCTCTTAAGCACTGCTATTTTGTTTTTTAGCACAGTTTGTTCCTTTATTCCTTCCTCCTCCTTGAGTTTTTCTTTTCGCTAGTTTACCTCTTTTCCATCTTCTTAAGCTTCTTCATTAGCTTCTTCTTCTCATTCTTCTTGGTTTTGCGGTTTCTATGGTTAGATCCACCCCCATAGCCTTCAATACAAATTTCCAAAGTTGGTAAGGCAATTGTTTATTTATGTTAGAAGTTTTAGATATTCTTGTATAATGAGGGTTTTATTACAAAGGCAAAAATAACAACTTTCTCGTATTTCCTAGAGGAAGGTTGATTTCATGCTCACTCAAAAATAATTGCAATTCTCCTTCTTATCAGGCTCAATTTAGAGGAAACATCCATATTTCATTTTTTTTTGTTTCCCATAGGCTGTACTATTGAAAAAAATGAAAATTTTTGCAGGCTTCTTGTTCACATATGGAAAGGATAAATATGTATTTATCCTTTCTTTCGTTGTTGTCCTTCGAATCTTGGGGTTTGAGAATGAAATTCCTCAAAATCAGAGTCTTTTGCAACAACTTTTGTCTTCCTGTAACATCTCAGTTTTTCCTATAGCACACAATCTGTCTTTCTTGTAGCAGCCATGTTTCTCCTGTAGCAGCTCTGTTTTCTCCTGTAGCAGCGCATAATCCCCTTGTATTTGGATACTCTTGGCTCCACAAGTGTTTTGCTTTCTCTATGAGGCTTGGGTTACTTCCCCTTAGACTGGAGGGAGGTTATTCCTTCATTCCACCCCTTATTTCCCTTTAATGCTTCCTTTTGTTGGTAGGTCGATTGCTTAATTGTGATTAGGGTTACTGAGAGAGGTCGAGGCTTCTGACCCATCCTTAGCTTATAAAACCTCATCTATCATGCATTGACAACAAATTTATAGTTATAATACACTCAAAAGAAGAGGTGAAGAATATTGCATACCTGTGCCTACATGATGGTTGTTGGAGAGGCATGCATACTGTTGTTGAGTTGTTGATAGATCCATGCTTCTTTGGAGGTGATAATTTCCTTTGTTTGCTTCTACACAAGTATTCATAGCTTGATGATTCTTTGATTGATAAAGTTGTTGTATGCAAGTTTCTTTCCAGTGCCCAATCTGCTGATGGTGGAGTGGATGATTGATAAAAGTGGTGTTTGGGGACCTCTCTCAACCTTCCCTAAAGAAGACATGACCTTTTGACCCTTTTCTCCAATCCGATTACCTCTTGTAGCTTTTTCTCGACTATCCTATAGTGCTACAGGATCTTCCTGTAGCAACTACAATCTTCTTGTAGAAATATTGTTTTATGGATATCTCTCAAATAGTAGACTGGATTGACTTGAATTTTTTTTAACATGTTGAAATCATCCTTATGCACCTCCCCATAAAAAAATCTACGCCAATGGATGCACGAATATTGAGAAAAATAAAAAATGGTTGTAGTTGATGGAGGTCGATTTCTCGAAAAGTGTGCACCATAATTTTCTGAAATTTCTTGGGCATGTTACCATAATCGATATGCATCTCCCCCTGAAACATCTTGGAAAATGGATGCGTGATTTTCAAGATATGAAAAGAATAATTTTCTACCCTATGTATTTTTACTTCCTGTAGCAAAACAGAGCCTTCATGTAGCATTTTAGGACATCAAGGAAAATGAATGGGAAAATCTTGGGAATGGTGGGTGGATGGTGGAAATAGATGAGGGTGATGGATTAGCATGGCCTTGGTCCTTCTGGAGCATCTAAGCAAAGGAGGAGATAGTCCAAGTTTAACTTCCTTTGACTAGAATTTGGACCAACTTTTTTCTTTTTTTTCTCTTTTTTTTTTTTCTAGGCCTACTAGCTGCCTCAATGAGGTTTCAACTAGCAGGTCTTCCTAGGCGCCTCAAAGGAGGTTTTCACCTAAGATTTTTTTTTTCAACCTATTGACCACCTCATGGAGGTTTTCAATTAATGAGTCAATCTCAGGAGACTCAAATGAGGTTTTCACCTGAGATTTTAATTTTTCCTCTTATTTTTTATTTCTTTTTCTATCCTACTCTACTTGAAAAAACAAAAACATTTTCAAGTGTAGGAATACTTCTAATGGAACCACTTGCATAACAGGATGACAGATAAAATCATGTGTAGGCTCAAAACATATGCTTTGACATGTACTTGAATGTGAGATACCAACTACTTTGACTGAGATGATATTAGGAATTGTTGAAGAAGAGTGTGTTGCTACAACTTAATGACTGTTTGAAACCATATTTCAATATAGTTGTGATGCCCCCAGTCCACTTGCTGATTTGGATCATTTTTCATGTCTTCTTCTACTATGACATTCAAATCTTCCTCTTTTTGTAGATTATTCTCTTGAACACATGGAGGATCCAATGGTAAACATGAGGGCACTTTCTCAATCTTCGATTCTAGTGTCTGCTCTTTATCAAGTGCATCCCATGATTCTTTGGTCTTCTCATTTGAATCTTCTTTTTTTGCATGTTGTCCTTCAATGGCATTAAGAGCATCTTTTTTTCAATACTCTTCCCGAGCTAAGATGAATACCATTGAGATCGAGAAGGGATGTTAGGAAGTGTTGCACCTAAGTATTGTAAGTGGGATGAGCTACTTCCTTGTGTGGGTTTGGAAATGGTGGTACAGGTAGTTGAGTGGGAGTGGATCTTTGAGATGGATGTGGTTGAGGTTGTGGTTTAGATGGAGGTGGATGGTAGGGATACCATGATGTTTTGTAAGGAGTATATTGAGGAAAATATTGAGAATATTGTGGATTTTTCCCATAAGGTCCTTACCAACCTTGTTTCCAAGATTAGTTTTGGGGTTGAGATGACCAAAGTTGCCAAGGAAAGGGCGTGTTCCAATTACTTTGAGATGGATGTGAAAAACCTTAAAATTCTGAATTAGGTTCTTGCATCATACTAGGTTGAATAGGCTACCATGGTCCTCTTAGAGGTATATAACATAGCTACTTTGGTGATTGACTTGCTCCATCATCCTCTTGGTAAACTTCCTTCAACCTTGGTAATAATGGGAAATATTTAACAACATGTGATTCTGCATGGACAACACAAATATCAACATATTCTTTTTCCTCATCTTGAATTCTTATCATTTCTACTTGTTCACTTAGATTGCTAAGAATTTATATTTTAAAGTCAATAATTTTTTTCCCAAGTTTAGCTTGAATTACTGATCTTGATAATGATTTACTTGCTCTTGCCCTTCCTCTTGATATGTGTTTTCATATTTCACAAATTTCTTCAAATGATAATTCATATACATCACCTTTACTCATGAGATCAAGGAGATCAATCCACTAATCCTTAATTGTTCTAAGTAAGAGGGTTTTTAGTGTGTCAAATCCTAAATGATGTAATTTTTCCCTCTTAGCATTATACACGAATCTATATATTAGATCCTCAAGGCTCTCATCTTCTTTTTGATTCATTCTAAATATTTCTTCTTTAAGGTCGTGATCTTTATATTTTTCTAGAAATATCGTTTGCATATCATTCCATGATCTTATTGAATTATTCCATAAACTCATGAACCATTTAAGAGCTCTATCTTTCAATTTTGCAGAAAACAATCTCAAATTTTGAGTGTTTAATAAGTAACCATAATATCTACAAACAATTTCAAATTCAAAGAGAAATCTTTCTAGATCCTCTGACCCTATACCATGGAACTTGGGAAGGAAATATGGAGGGATGTTCTTCATGTGCACACTAACATTGGTATCTTGAATGAGAATTCCAAGAATATCTTCTTCATTGTCATCATCTCCATCCATTTATTCTACCTTCTTTGTCACCTCCTCTTCTTCTACCTGCAAGGGTGGATGGTGATGTGGATCTTACTGCACCACATGATCAAATTGGGGGGGGGGGGGGGGGGGGGGGTTGGTGTTAAAGAAATAATTTTTATTTGTTTTTGAATAAGAGTGCTAATGCAATGCAATTTTATGTTTTTGAAATGAAAGATGCCTAATGAATTTTTTTTTTCATAAAGTAAAAAGAAATGAATCAACTAGGGAAGAAAACAATGTATACTTTGACACCTCCTTGGAACCGACGCCAGAAAGTGATGAGCCTCAATATTGCAACAAGAATGTTGCAACTTCCAAGGCTACAAACTTTAATTATCAACCCCGGGTTCGTACAAACTTAAGAGGTATCAACACTATGTGCAACATACAATGTGTCCTTCCTTCGTTTTCATGATGTAATGGATTGAATGTAATGAAATCAAATCCTAAACTAATTGCATAAATGGAAATGCTCAAAATAGAAACCTTAACCTATTGCAGGAAACAAAATACAAGAAAAACGAACCTATTATAATTTAATAAAGAAAAGATCATGAACTAAATATCAATCATTATATTTCAAATAGTTTAGATACATTGACAGAGTTCATTGGATGTGGCAATCAAGAAAATCATCATTGTATTATCCATTTAATAAATCTGTCCATTAAAACAAATTGTTAATATGTTTTACATGGGTAAAAAGGCAAGTCCTAAGTGGTGTTTATTCCTCCTCAACCATTTATTTAGAGCCTAGGGGTTATTATTCAACCCTAAGGGACACAAACCAAGATTTTTGAGCAAATATAGGCAAGTATATACATGTTGGAAGAGTGCTACAGGAAGTTATAGGTGCTGCTACAGGAAGTTACAGATTTGCTATAGGAAGATATAATTCACTGAATGACCAAGTAAATAAAATCCAAATTGGATGGGATAATTTTTTTTATTCAATAGGATGTATTAGGTCTCCATTAAGTGGAATCACTAAAAAATACCCCTGTTAACCCATGCTAAAAAATAGCAGAAAATTACTAGTCTAAAATCTAGAAATTTGAGAACTAGTGAGCTAGTTAATCTATAAAATGGCTAACTTAATCAAGAGAAAATGAAATGGGGTAATTTTGTTTATTAACTGAATTTTTTGTGATCTAATGCAAGTGGAATCAACTGTATTGAAGCTCATTAGCATGTTATAAAAAATAGTAGAAATTTACTACTATTTGTCACAAGGGACTTCCAGAAATTTAGATTTGGGAATAAGAAATCTAATCCAACTAGCTAAATGATTACTGTAACCTTACAACACTATTACAGGGATGAAATAATGCTTGTGATATTACAAAGGAACTTACTTCAACCATTTAGCTCAATCCTCCAACAAGAAATTATCAATACTAAATGCAGAAATATGAAAAACAAAAACAAGAGGTGCATGTGAATAAGAAGTGAAAAGGAAAAAATTAAATTATACAAAAGGGCTCATAGGCTCCTAGGATCGACAATCCCAAGGAAAATCAGATTCCTATGAAGGAGACCAAGATTTATAAGGTGAAAATGGCACCAATCTTCATTATTTCCATCAATACAATTACATCCCTGCAAGAAATGATAGTGGAGCTGCAAAAATACGAGTTCTCTCCACAAGAAGACTAATAAAAATCAACCCCTAGAGGAAAATTCGAATTGGTACTTATACAATATGATGAGGAATCATTGGCCTTGAAAGGAGGAAGCTTTTCCCTCCAAAATCCCTCAAATAGTGGACTTGGTTCCCAACACTAGGAATTTGCATTAAATGACGGGGAACACATTCCTAGATTTTCTCAATCATTGGAGCTTCAAAATTTGTGCAATAATTTCATAATATCTTGTTGATTTATTATCCAATATTGATCCTCCTGTAGTAGGGACACAAATTCCCTAAATTATCTCCTCCAGATATTCATAATCTACCCAATATTCTCACAATATTCCACAACAATAAATAATATTAGGCACAAATATGCAATTATCCATAATCCTTCCTGATGAACATATTAAAGTTAAAAATATGTTATCTAATGCAAAAAGAAAGGTTTAATGTGCTGAAGGATGGTCAAATTGGCCTTAATTTATGTTTAATTTAGAGGCCCATCAACATGGCTGGTCCACTTTTTCACTTTTTTCGTGGCAATCCTAAACAAGGAACCTCCATTCCCAACCAGTTACAAGACATCCTCCAAAACAGACTAAAATCATACAAAACAAAAAACCATAAATAAAACATTCGCTATATAATATCTGAGGCTTTGCTACAATATTTATTCAAATTTATGCCATGAATCTCTCAGTTGGGCATAGAAAAAGCTCCGCTAGGTTATGAAAATCGTCAAACTTGAAAATTGGTCTGCAACTTAACCATAATCTAGGCATAACCATTACATAATGCAAAATAAAACCATATTGTTATAAGGATATTCCGCGGGGGATGGAGTCGACTTCTTGGCAAATATATTCCCTATCCCTCATCCATGGCAACTCACAAGACATGAATTTTCATTGGTATCCTGATACAGGAGCATCCAGCTCAACAATTTCATTGTATTCTAGTTAACTTAAGGGGTCTTGTGTTTTCAAGGAAGTTGGATTCCTATGTATCAAATTAATGTAATTATTAATGTTTTGAGTGATTTGGAATAGGAATTAATTAAATATTGGGAGGATTTTGTAAATGTTCTCGAATGTTGGAGAACATGAGAGAATTAGGACAGTTGAGAGTTCATAGGGATTGATAAAGCTTAGATTAGGAATTAGTTGATGATTTTGTGGATTAGAGAGGATCCTTAGGGATAAAGAAGAGATTTTAGGATTTTGTTGAGAAGGTTATGGATCTAAACCAGGAAATGGGTTACAGAACCTTTTGTATAAATGTAAGCCTAAAAGGCATAGAGAGAGTTAGTTAGTTAGAGAGTTAGCGAGTTAGGGAATTAGAGTTCAGAGATTAGATAGGGTTTGACTGTAAGCCTACGGGCAGGAAAGGAAAAGGCCATTGATGTTGAAGATCAGGCCAAAAAGGAATTCTTTTTGTAAATATTTGTTTATTAATACAGATAACTCGATTTCTGAGTTTGTGTGGTGTGACTTGAGTGATTAATTGTAAATTGTACGAGAATTAGGTTATTTCCACATAGTATGTGTATGCAGGTGGAGTTCGAGCAGAACGCAGAGAAGAACAAGAAAAACCTAGCACATAAAAGTATTACAGTGGTCAGATTGTAGTGAAATCAATTGAAGAATCAAGTCGAAGCTCAGGAGAAATAGTGGTTAAAGAGTGTGCAGAAGTAAGCTGAGGAGGAAATCACGCATAGAACATCCAAGACAAAGGAGCAAAGTGAGAAATACACAGAGTCAGAGATCAGGATTAGAACAATTGAAGACCGTAAGGCGAGGATCAATACACAGACAGAGAAGCCGAGAAGACTATTACACAGTGAAGACAAGATGCAAAAGAACATAGCAGCAAAGCACAGTCAGTGGATCAGTCAGATCAACGGACGAGATTGAAGGAGATAGACGGCTAGGATTAAGTCGCGCAAAATAAAGTCAAGAAAATGAAGAGATCAGATTAAGCCATGTGTTAATGGACGCGGAGTAGTATTCGGAAGCAGTAAGTAGTATCTCATGCGCTTAAAAAATGGTAAATGGTATTCTACCATTTCACGCAATTAACCTGAGGGGTTGACACGTAGCACACGATGGAAAGGAAAAACCACTTATCTCGCGTGCTCTTGATTTGATATCAATTGTGCATGTAATCACGTGATATGGCGCTATCACCATTGGATTGAGACAAGAGAATTAACAGTGGAGATTTGAAGTGCAGGTTGGGCATCGGTAAATGTGCAAAGTCATGTGAATCGGCAGAATGATAAGTTAATGAAGGGTTAAATGGTTTATGTATAATTTCTATTATACAAGAGTTATAATAGAAATAAAGCGAAAAAAATATATTATGTTGGGTTTAAACTAAAATCCAAGTTAAATGGTATTATTGATATGCGCGGATAATAAGAATTAACCAAATATCATGGAAGAGTCTTTATAAGGTTCTGCTCGAAGGTTTATAAGGTTTAGACTTTGGATAGTTAAACCAAATGTTTCTGCATAAAGATTATTGAAGGAGCATTAAAACTTGATTTAGGAGAAATTTCCCTAAGTATGAAATTAAATCCTTGGGACATGTATATGACATGCATTTTATATGCTTATTGTGGGTATGTGTGGCTTAGGCTGCATCATATCCCCAACTCCATTTGTATAAATTCATCAAGAAATGGAATCTGATCAATTGTTTTGAACTTTAGGCCCTCCCTTTTTGTAGACCTGAGGCCTTTCAAGCTCCTTCTATGGCTTCTACCCTTTTTCTTGTCTTTTGTGTCTCTTATCTTAACTAAGATTTGACACTATAAATATCGGTAGGGTCCTGAAAACATATTTTCGGTAATAATATCGAAACAAATATTAGAAAAAATCGATAAACATAAAAAAATGCATAATATATTCATTTTTTTTTTCTATTTTTCACATTAAAAAATGTGAAATTTTGGGTTGTCGTGTAATATTTCATTGATATTTCACTAATATTTTGAAAATATTGCAATATTTTCTAGGTGAAATTTCATTTGCCAAAAAATATCGCGATATTTGGTGAAATATCGTTGATATTATCAACACTGATTTTTTCTCCAATAGTAGAAACTGATTTTCTAATATGATAATTACTTCTAATGATCTTCAATTAATTCATCTTGTGCCACATATATCATTAAGTAATTATACATAGAAAATATCAAAAGTAATGCAGTGAAAAAAATAAAAACAAATAAGATCATAAAGAGACAGTCATGTACAATAGAGACAACAATTCAATAAGTTTTACAATAAAATATCTAGAAATTTGTGCCAAATTTTTTTTCTGAACTTTAGCCATTTCATTTTATTTTTTTTCTCCCAAGAGTGTCTTCTGTATAAGAGAGATGATGAGTGAGTGAGGCAAATTAAGTGTCACATCACATGTATATATACAATTCGAATAGGTGCATTTACCCCAAGGGACACACCTTTTCACGTTGGGGTTTACTTGTCCCATTTGAGCTTACATGAAACCCAAAAATAAAATTTATTTTATTTTAATTTCCATAATTTTTCTAGGTCGACTTAAGAGGCCTCTTAGCATTAAGGAATAGCTCCCGATGCTACAAAAAAATCAATAGCATATTACCATATGATCTCGTCAGCCTCCTATCTTTCCATGTGCATTAAATTATTACTCTCCACACTATTACTCTCCTTGAGTTTCAACATCTCGTAGGAGGATCTTGTGGCCTTATTTTACTAGAAAGCATTGTGTGGTATGTGGTTCACATATTTGACAAATCTGAATCATACAACCCCTTATTTAGGGACTATGCATTCAAGAAAAAGTGGGAAATCAAGATTGGGTGTGTGTGGGAGGTGAAAGTGGTGACGAGATTTCCAATCAAGATTAACGTTAAAAGCCTCAAGATTCTAGACAAGGAGAATCATGTTTTGAGCTTCAGGATCTTGGGATGGGAGCATTGTCTTCTTCATTATCATTCGGTGACCTCATTGCATGAATTTGTAAGAGACAAACACACTTGGATTGTTGTTGTGGGATCTTATGTTACAAATGTGGTAGAGGGGAAATGTAAAGAGGGGCATGTTTGTTCAGTGATTCCTTTGTTAGAAGAAATTTGTAATCCTTATCGGCATTATTTTCATGACAATTACACAATGCTCATTAGATATTTAAGTATTCAAGATGTGCCGTAAGGGACTTGTAAATAAGAAACATGTATTTTCATTGAAAAATTTGTTAGAAGAAATTTGTAAACCCTTTCAACATTATTCTCACAACATCTTCACAATGCTCACCAAAGAAATTCAACATTCGAGATACGATATCCATAATATCTATATGCAATTAGACGTCAAGGCACAAGTTGGATTGAAGGTTGATTTGTGACCTATATATAAATATCATCGCCCAAATAATTGTTGAGGACTAACTGCAAATCCAAGAGGGGGTCGAGGTAGTTCGAGGTTGTCTTCTTCTTACACAGAGTCATGAACACGTGTACAATATGAATCCCTTGGATGAATTGGAGTACATGGATAGTGATTAGATATCCCCGACAACTTTCTAGTTGAATGAGGAATTCTTGGAAGTATTAGGTTGTGTAAGGGACCATGCAATGATTTTAAAGATTCCCAAAGTTCTTAAAGAATTATGTGTTTTTAGAGAAAATCTATTGGAGAGATGCCATACTAGCTTTGATTCTACTTTTATCAAGAGCCTGGATTTCAATTCAACATTGGAAAGAGATGACGAGGTTTAGGTAAAGGAGAAGATGGGCCAAGTTCTAGTTGCAAAGAAAGACAAGTTGAAGAACATAATTCCATCCTCGAGCTCCAGGATGACACATTCGAGAGATACACCTCTAACTATGTCACTGATGGAACTTCTAAGTAAAGAAACCCTACAGATAGCTCACTTGGAAAAGAAGAGTGAGTTTTTGGAGAAGTGTCATTTCAGACAAAAACACAAAGATAGATATATAAAGAGGAGGGAGGGGCAATTTAGAGTGGTATTGGGTTATGACACTAGCATGGAGCAGGTTTTGATGTGTTAGAAAATCAGAAAGGCAGTAAATATTTTCTTGTTCTTGTCAAGATAATTCTTCCTTTCAATAATATTCTTTGAGACTCTTCACCCTAGACCAAGACCAGACCTTCCTTCCATACCAAGTTAGCCTCCCATAATTTCGACCTCTTTACAACAAATTTGACTATGCAACAACTTACGACAACTGGCAACAGTGAAACTTGGAAGCCTTTGATCTCCCAATCTAGGGCACGAAACCGAGAGAGAGAGACACCAAAAATTTCAATTTTCCTTGTCTCCTTAGACTTCCCCAAGCTCGCATTCATTTCAGCTTCCTCACAACAGACTTTGCACCTTTTCCCATCTATAAGAGAACTTCGTACTTCTTCCCAGCAACAACAAATTTTCGCACTTCTTCCAGCTACAAGAGAATTCGAACTTGATGAGATAATGATGCTCCAAATGAATTCAATGACCTTCCTTTTATAGGATTCTTGTGGTGTCAAATAGGGTCCTTAGGCCGACTTGATCTTCTCTTAGGACGACATCGTGTGGAGGTTACATAATCCATATTTAACTCAATACTTAACCTTTTTACATGATTCAAAAGCCCAAGAAGGGTCTCTTTAAATGTACAATAACTCTATAGAATCAGAATAAATCCTAGAAGTCCTCAATGAGGACTTTGACCTAAAACATGGTGACCCAAGCATGAAATCTACACTTTAATAAGTCATAATAATAATAATAATAATAATAATAATAAATCTTTTCTGTATTCTTTTGACAAGTACATTTCATAGTAACTCAAGTACATTAATGAAGGCTGAACATAGTTACATATTCCAACACTCCCTCTTAACTAGGGAGGTATTCATAATGTACAAATACAATGGAATATATCAAACTATATGAACCATGAAGAACTTTAGGCACTGTAATGCCATGGACTAGATTCCTGACCAGGGCAATCTATCGAAACATTCACTCAACATTTTAGGCACCAGAATGCCATGGACTAGATTCCTGACCAAGGAAATCTATCTAGGTGGTATTAAGATGGTCTCAAGCTTTCAGCCCCTTTAGGTACCCTTAGGCTAACTTGCTAACCATCAACCCAAAAATCTAGATGTGTATCCAAAATAAAGCTCTATGACCAACACCATCTTTCCAACTTCAGGACTCAAAAATCAACACAAAGTGTCAGCAAGATGTCTTTCCAGGCAATGCTTCACTCACAAATCCTAAACAACCCTTGATTGAGCAGATCAAGAATGACCAATCTCTCCCAATAAAACTGATTGGTAACCAACACGCTATGAAATTCTTTGAGATATTCACCTGTACAAACATAACCCTAATCAATAATATACTTTCACATGTACATAATAAAATACAAACCTCTGGTGTCTTTCAGACAAATTGATGTTGCTTCTCAAATTTCCATAGTAGGACTATCAACTGAATCTTTGACTGAAGATTCCTCAATCATATGTTTTCCTTCCTACTTATCATGCTGCAACATATCCTCCTGTTGATGGTGTTGGACCTGCCAACATGTCAGGGGATCTCCCCGGTAAGAAGTCCCAACTAGACCTCAGACTGTTTGGTGTAGGAGTCCCAACAGTGGGTCGTATGGTATCGACTTGACCACAGTTGTGCACAGAGGCAAGTAGGATGTCCATGTTGGTAGCAAGGGTGTGACATATGCAACAAGTCAAGGAAGGTGCATGAGCGGTTTGGTGATGTGAGTGTTGCCCTTGGAAACCTATGAAAGCACGGAGTTATGAAGAGAACACACGAGCAAAGATGGATCACAAATTGGAAGGCAAGTGAGCTAGCAATCCAAAGTGATGGTTAAACCAACAACACATTTCAACAAGATTCATACATACTTATATAGGAAAGCCATACATGCATGCATAAGCAAACATATACATATATCATTTAGAGTAAACAAGATAGCTGAAATACAATACGACACATGCATGAAACATGCTGGCTCTGTTATATTAAGAAGTGAAAGTTCCAATCATACAATACAACCATGACCAACCACTCTTTCTGACAATGGAATGTTGTAGGCACTGCCGCCTACTCCTCCAAAGAGATATACTAGCTCTGTACAGTGGAGATGCCAAGGCTCGTTACATTACTCTCCAAGATTTCTCTAAGATACTCCTATCGGAAGCTTGGCTAACCAAAAGCGTCTACAATGAGTTATGAGGGACTATATATAGCAAAGGGTGGGGTGGCCCTTGACATTCCCCTTTGAGACTGTTCATCTACCCTCATGACTCTTCATCTACTCTATGAATGTCACATCCAACTATCGACACTTGAACTTCCAATTGACAAGACATTACATTCAATCTGCATATGTACCCATGTGAGTCAAAATAGGCTTGAGCAACCCATGCAACACATCACTATGACTCAAAAAATTGTGGGAAGACCAACTCTTTGACATCCTCACAATTGTTGATGGTGGTGAACTGATTCTAAGATTGGTAGTTCGTGATGGTGTCCGTGTAGTCTGTGGTGACATCTTTCTAGAAGAAAACTCTTGCCTCCATTGCATCCGGGTACACTACTCGGGCTCCTTTGTCCAAATCGTCTGATAACATCCCCATCATTGTCTTGAGTGTGGTCGGACCAACAACATATTGATGCATGGTGTCTACACTGATCACCAAGTCTACATTGGCGGCTATGTCCATCAACTCGTCAAAGTACGAGTCAAGCTCCAATCGGACTTGTGCCTTTGTCTTTGCCTCATGAGTGTCCCAATAGATGGGATCACATGTTCGCATGCAAAAAAATCCATACTCCTGAATACCCGTGCATGGGAAGCTTGTAGACTAGTGATGAGCTCAGCTGCGAGAGATCTTCATAGTTCCGGATCTGACTCCGGAGTGCCTTTAGCTTGACCGCTCTAGGCTTCATCATCTTGGGAAAGTGTAACGGGGCTCCCTTGTATCTCATTGTCCATGTTTGCATGTAGTCAACAACAGTATGCACGTTTGACAAGATACATTCTCTCCTAGAACATCACTGCTGCCAACAGTTGAGATGGACAAATTCCTTATGCATGGTACCAAACTTGGAATACAACACCCGCATGACTATCTCAAGGGATAATAATTCATCCAGTATTGCCTTCTTCAATTCTGCTCAGGCGGATGTTGTAACCAATTTTTCTCCCTACTGGTCTATCTGTAACTCCTTAGCCATTTGCTCGTTCTCAGCTATCAAGAAGCAAACACTCGAGCTAGTGGCTTCGGCATATGCTCTAGTAGCATCAACCAATGTTGTTGGATGCTTGCGCACGTCAGATACGATCACTCATTCTTCAGATTATGTAGGAGATGTGTTTTCATCTGGAGTAGACACTCTGTGTATTTGCACAACTCTATGTTGTGACTCGTCGAATGATATGTTGTGCATCTCTCCTTCCAGATTGTCTCCAAGGATCTCAATATCTCCTTGGTCACTTGGGACTTGCTTCGTTTTTGGATCTGATGAAGCTGGTGGGTTGACCTCTTGGTGATAAGGCATGAGGTCGATGTATTTCTCTAACTCCCGTAACTCCATATATGTATCCATCTGCTCAAGTGATTGTTCAATCGCTTGAGCGAAGTCCTTCTCCTGCGACTGCTCAACCTTTTTGCTTGGTGTAGCTGTCCGGATGAGTCTACTACATGTATGGGCACAGTTTCATCTATTTGTACCTGTTCTTACTGTGCTTCCTTCTCCTGTCTGTGCAGCTCCTGTTCCTTCTGGATTTGCTCCTTCAAATCATGAAACTCCTTCATTGTTTCCTCCATTCTCTATTTTTCTCTTTGCCTTTGCGCGTTCCTCCTGTCACACTATTGCCTATTCGCCTCTATTGCTAAAGCTTCTTTCTACACAAGTGGGTCTACTTTGAACTTGCAACTTTGTTCTGCCTCTACGCTGTTGACAATATTTCCCTTGCCTTTGTCACAGGCCGATATGTTTACCTCTGCTACTGGTGCTCTCCTGGATGCTGCTTCACGCTGCTTTGCTAACCATTCCACAACGATGCTGACTGGTTCATTGGGCCTAGATAAGCTATAAAAATATCTCCATGGGTCCTCCTTCGCCCAATGACATGCCCCGTGGATCCGTTGAAACTATAGTCTCACGCAGTGATCTTTCATAAAACAATGTGGGTCATACGGATTGAAGCTTCAGACGTCAAAAGGATATTTCTTGATCTCCTCTATTTCGGCTTGCACATGCTTGAGATTCCATATCTTGTACAACCTGATCTGTAACAAAAGAGTGGGCCAAGGTGCATTCTTCTTCCAGTGTAGCCTAGCTGATAGTCCTACTGAGATGTGGTATGATACTTCTTGCACGGAGAGCTTGTCCATGGCAAACTTCATCAAAACATGCAGAGGCTTCTCTGCATTGTACATTCATATGAAGGTGCCGAACGACGAGGCATACCAATACGCTATGTCGATCAGTGCATCCATTGTTGCCTTCGACATGCAAGGTGGATCCTGCTCAAATATAATCTTGTACACCGGGGTGACAAAATGGTCTGACAGCTGTGTGATAAATCCTCTGAAGCTACATTCAGAAAATAGTTTAAAATAAGTATTCACAAAGGTTTCTGCTGATGTCCATGACCACTTCATGCTCAGGAATTTTTGATGGGTGCAGATTGCATCCAAGATGTAAGCGAACATGTAGATTTCTTCTTTCTAACCTTTGGGCAGCATCCAAGCTCCTGTTACTTGTTCCTTCAGCCTGTGAGCCAACATGTCAAACCAATTGCATGATTTGCCTTCATTGGCCAGTTGGTCCAACATGATCACCCAACTCTGCGAGAAGGTCTCTGTGCTCTCTTGGACATAGAAGTGACATGCGAAGATGACCAAGCATTAATACGCCTTCAATAGTATCTTTGTCTTGTAAATCGGGTTGGGTGTCATCCTGAATTTGGCTAGCTCCTTTACCCAGTTCTTCAAGATATCCCTGGAGTTGGCATTACTACTAGGTATGCTGAAGGGTGTTTCCATGGTGATCAATGGCTTCAACAAATATTACATCTGCTGATAATCCTGTGCCCTGAAGGTAACAATATCCGTCCCGCTGACACTGCTCAATGTCATCGTCTCAAAATCAGTGTGTGAGATGATCCAATGTATCATGTCCACGCATTGGAATGCATGATACTTGCATGCAATCTGGTACAAGCCGAACTTGTGAATGTTCACATAGAATTGGTGGTCTTCGAGATCTTCCCCAAATGTGCTTGAGAATGCATCATTGGCCTCTTTCTATTTCAGCTTGATGTCCTTTTTTATGATTAGCTTGGTGTCTTCATAGATCGACAAACTCATAGACACTCGCTCAACTGCTGCTCCACTTGTGCTTCCGTCAGTGTCCTTTGATCCTGCTCTCTTGGATGCCATTGATCCCGAACTGCTGAGAGATCGAAGAGCACCTGATATATTTGGATACATGGCGACATGCATGGCAAGAAATCTGTCATATAAAACCAAAGCAAACTTGAGGAATGACATGCAACATACATGGGGATTGACTGGCAAGGATTGCGCAATTTTCACTGGGAGGTCAGGAGACTGACTGCCAGAACTACGCAAAAGGATGTTCGAACTTCAAGGAGGTTGGATGACTACTAGGATTGCATAATGCCCAATCCAGACTGACCTGCTAGGTGTTGGGATTGTGCAACGCACAATTCCAGTTGGCAAGTGATGCAGGCCTAGGGACTGCATTACACAATTTTCTGGGCCAGCAGTCACTGCCTCTCAGAATTGTGCAAGGCAAGACTAGAGGGTAGTCACTGGCCAAAATTGTGCATTCTCTGTGAGGAAGGCAGAGCCTTCCCTCTCAAAATTGCGCATATTGTCTTGGTGAGGATGAGTCCGGGCCAAGGTTGCCCAGACCTGCTGACAGGCAACTGAAAGCAAATGAAGATGTGAATGCATGGAAATACTGAGTGTAAGCAGGAGTGAATGATCATGCATGAAAACAATGAATGCAAGATTCAAAAAACGGAACAACATGCATGAGTGTGAAACGAGTCGCCAAATTGGTGACCATTCGTGCAAAAAAATGTCATGCATGTGACAACAGTGAGATGCTAACAAAAACTGATACGATGCTTGTACAAGCTAACATGCAAGTAAACGACAACAAGCGTTCACAGAAATCAAGCAGACAACACTCACACAAGCCAAAACACAAAAAGCAACAAAAATGTTGCAAAAGACAAGTTAAGCAGACTTACCCAGAAATAGCTGAGCTGGATGTGTCGAAGACTCCTGGATGTGTTGTGGGATGTCAGAGATCCAAGATCGATGTGAATAATGAGCTCCGAAGTGTCGAATAAATAATTTTAAGGCTCATGATGCGCATGCCACAAATCTAGGAAAAAGTGACACTTGGAGGAAGGTTTCTAAAACGAACTTTGCATGTAACCTCCAACTGCTAAAAATAGCTCCCTAAAATCTGGGGATGATTTTTTCATGGGCTGAGAAAAATCAGCCCATGCATGCAAGTCAGCCCATGCATGCAAGTCAAGTTTTCTCGGTCCCGGGTGGACCCTGTGAACCTGAAGGCACATGCAACAACCTGCTTGCCTGAGGGAGAAATTTGTGCAATTTCTGGGAGGAAGCTGGGTTGGCTGTTTAGAGGGATTACGCTATTTCTAGGAGGAGTAGCTAATTGCTGCCCAGAATTGTGCAATTTCTGGGCTAAGCTGTCCTGTTGGGCCAGATTGCGCAGTTTTCCAAAGGAAGTTGCTTGACAGGATTGAGCAATTTCTAAGCCCAACAAACTGCCGGTTAGATTTGTGCAATTTTTGGAGGGAAGACTGGTTCTCCTTTAGAATTATGAAATTTCCTGAGGGAGCTGCTCAACCACCAGTGGGACCAAGTACAAAGAAGAATCCTATGAGGGGAGTGAAGCAAGCTATCACACACAGGATGGCACGCTGCTAAAAAACCAATGAAGCTTGTGTGCTTGACAGTGCAAGACATGCTGCTAAGGATGGTTGGTAGGGAGGCTCCAAAATGAAGTTGAGGAAAAATTTTGGAGGGTGGTTTTGCTGCTACAACACTTGGTGACACACTGGTAGAACTCCAGCTCTCTGAATGGACCTTGTTCATGAAAAGAAAGTCTAACACCTTCGGAAGTATTGTTCAGTTCTCGGTTCGTCTTGGTTTCCACACTTAATTGATTGTAAGATGTAGCATCTGCTAAGATCTTGGTTGGTCGACACACATTCCAAGCCAAGCCAACACAGTTGTTTCGATTGGGGATGAGGGGTATATTGGTGCACAAGCAATATATTCGTCAGAGTTTTAGTTTCATCTTTGGTGTTGCTCTGCTACTAGTAGACCTAGACAATACCCCGACGAAGTCACGTAGGAACACAAGCATCGCTCCGCTGCCAGCGAGACTAGTCAATAACCTAGTGCAGTTACTTGCATCATCTCTCTGCGCAGGAAGCCTTTCTCTTCTTTCACCTAATTCATTTTTCATTTTTTTTTTCGAAATTTTTCACTTTTTCATTTTTTTCATTTTTCATTTTCATAATTGTGCATAACACTTATTCATTTCAGAGGTAGAAGAGGGAACCTGACTTATTGAGAGCGGAAGAGATTTTTCCTTCAGATAATTAGTTTATATATACCTCTGACGTGCTCGTTAAGTTTTTCCTCCTCACCTTACTCTACTTGACTGAGCTGTCAAGGGTTAACCAAAATCAACCGACTAGAGTAGGTGACACTAGTTAGCGTGCAAGTGGTTTGTTTTCACCAAGGTTCACATTGAACAATACATATTTTCCATTGACATATCATGGACTAAAGATAACAAATTCTTCATACAGAGGTAGGATGATAGATAACCAAGTATTGATAACTGCACAAGTCCTCTTGTACTTTACCCATCTTGTTTCAAGAGTCACACACAGTTTCATGTGAAACTAACTTACGAACGTAAACAAGCAAACAAATATAAAACAAAGCGAAAGTAGAAGTAAATGCGAAAGCAAAGCGAGTAAGCAAACAAGCAGGCAAGCAAAAAAACAGAAAAGTAAGAATAAAACAAGCATGCAAGCAAACCAACCAAAAGAAAACACTACTCCTACTCCTAAGCTAACAGTGCATGGCCCTGATCACGTGAAGTGATACTTCCAATGCAGCCACCAGCACATTGGTTGACCCATGTTGGTGAAGGCATGGTTCATGAGCAACACAGCTCTACAAATGAGCAAACATGAAAGATATAATAATGAAGACAAACACTATCCAAGTTTAAATGTGTCCACAGAACATAAGTGAGTGACAGTGCATGAAATGAAATTCGTGAAATTATCACGGTGTTGTGCAACACTGCGTGTGTTGTTAAGCATACACATACTCTTGACTGTGACATGCAAGCAAATGAAAGAAAAAAATACAACTTGCGTCGTGCACGTGTGCTTTCTATGTAAGATTCCTCCAATGCATGAGCGATGGGATTGTGTAGTTCGAGTGGAGGAAGCATGATGTGTGTGTGATATTGATCTTCAATACATACAGATGAGTGATGAGGAGCCTTGGGTGTTTCAATAATATCTTGATTGGAAGTGAAACCAACCCCAGGGTAGCAAGGGCTTGCCATAACCATCAGCTCGGGCTGCAGTGCCTTGAGAGTCTGGGGGTTTTCAACTTCATCAACAGATAGATAATCATAAATAGGTGGTTTTGAAAAATAAACTATGATGGAATCATCATCGTGATCGAATACGAGAGTAAATAGATCACAACAACTACAATTAGAAAAATAAACGACTTCATCAGCATCCTCATGATCTGATGAATCAAACAGATGGGTAGATGAGAAGCGGACAAATTCACCGTCTGTGTTTCTAGAAAAATCATATGAAAAAGCAAGTGGATTTTCATTGAATAGTTTGTCCTCACTGTTGTCGGATGATGGAATGACATCCGATGTGTTCTGCGAATGATCAATAATGGGTGCATTCATAGATGGAGATAAACATGCAAAATCATGGATGGCAGAATCACCAAAGATGTCAGGAAAACACAGAGGAGGCTTAGATAGAAGGAAGTCATCCTTCCTCGAGTGTTGATGCTCAAGATCCTAGCCATACTCTTCATGAATGACAACACATGTTGGTTGTGCAACACCAACTCCATCGATGGCTTGATCCTTTTTCACAACAAGTGTAGAGTCCAGAATGGAAGAACGCAAGACAGTGTCATCGGGAGGATCATCCGAGTACAAAGATGGAGGTTCAGGTACAAAATACATGTGAAAACTCAATGGATTGACAACCAAGCTTGCGCGAAAATCGGAAGGAGCGATGTCAGGAGGATGCGACGATTGAATAGACGTGTATGCCCGTTCTCCCACATCACTCTGTGATGGTGGAGCTGTTTGATGAGGGGATGACGAAAAGTCACTTGTGAAAGCGACCGTATCTGTCTGTGATTGCGCAACTCCATCACCGAAGTATGCTGAGCGGGGCTTGGGCTTGAAATTCTTCTTGGGATTTGTCAGACCAGGAGGTAACTCCTCAAATCAAAACTCATATTATTCATTCAGGTTGTTCATTATTATATACAAGAGGGAGTGACTGTTCGGTTCATCTCCCAATGACTCTCTATCTTCTCTATTATTTATTTACATTAATTATAGTTGTACACCCAATCCCTCTGATTAGGTGTCAAAATTCCCCCCTTAATCTGAAGGGATGTTGGTGAGTCCAAGCATCGTTCTGAATCTTTCAAGCTTTTCTCTTCCAAGTGCTTTGGTGAAGATGTCTGCAATTTGCTCATTAGTGGAACAATGTCGGAGATGGATTGTTTTTGCCTCAACATGATGTCGAATCAAATGATATTTAGTATTGATGTGCTTTGTTCAATCATGTAACTTTGGGTTCTTGGCCAACTTTATTGCAGAGGTATTGTCAATCATGAGTGGAGTCGATTGTACTTGTTTTACCTGCAAATATTCAAGCATTTTCTTGAGCCACACAATTTCTTTTGTTGCCTTAGCTGCTGCCACATATTCTGCCTCTGTTGTGGAATTTTCTAGAATTTATTGTTTGCGTGATCTCCAGAGATAGTTCCTAATCCAAGACTCATAGCATAACCTAAAGTAGATACCCCAGTTTCTTTGTCTCCATCGAAGTTTGAATCAAAGTATCCAATTAATTTGAAGTCGCCCACCTGTGTATACTTGATTCCAAAGTCTTGAGTTCCCTTCAAGTACTTTAAAACTCTTTTTGCAGCAGACCAATGTCCCTCACAAGGCTTTTGCATAAATCTGGAGAGGATTCCAACAACAAATGAAATGTCTGGTTTGGTAGTAGTTAGGTAGTTGAGACTTCCTACAAGCTGTCTATACTTTGTTGCATTCTCAAATTCTTTTCCTTCAATGGATGTGAGATTTAAGTTTTGTTCCATTAGAGTAGGCAGATGATTGCATTCAGTCATTTAAAACCTGTTCAAAAAATCTCCAATGTACTTCTTTTGAGAAAGGAATATGGACTTTGGATGTTGAGTTACTTCAATACCAAGATAGTATTGAACATAGCCCAAATCAGTCATTTCAAAACCTTTCTTCAATTCCTTCTTTATGGATGCAATGTAGTTTTCATTGTTCCCTGTCATCAAAAGATCATCTACATATACCACAAGATATACAACTGTTTTGCCAACTTTCTTGACAAACAAAGTTGCATCATCAAGATAATAATGTTTGAAATTGAGTTTCAAAATATGCTCAATCAATTTTTTATACCAGGCTCGGGGTGCTTGTTTGAGGCCATACAAGGATTTCACAAGTTTGCATACTTTATGTTCATGTCCTTTCACAGAAAATCCTTCAGGCTGGGACATAAAAACATTTTCTCTTAGATCTTCATTCAAGAAAGATGTTTTTACATCCATTTGATGGACTTTCCAACCGTTCTAAGCTGCTAGGGTGAAGAGTGTCCGGATGGTAGCCAATTTTACTATGGGGGGAAAAGTCTCCTCATAATCGACCCCTCCCCATAATCGACCCCTTCCTTATGTGCAAAACCTTTTTCCACAAGCCTAGCTTTGTGCTTGTCATGTGAGCCATCAACTCTATACTTGTTCTTGTAGACCCACTTGCAGCCAATTGATTTGGTTCCCAATGGAGGACCAACTAGCTTCCAAGTGCCATTCTTTTTCAGGGCATCATACTCCTTTTTCATTGCTTCTCTCCATTCATCATGAGAAGTAGCTTCTTTGAAGGAAGTTGGTTCAAAATCTGTAGACAAATTGAATTCACAATCATAAGAAACATCCATATCAACAGGTGAGTGAATTAGAGTCATCTACATTACCTCCATTTTTCTGTTTTGAATTTCTAGTTCTTGTCTTTCCAACCTCATCAAGATGAACACTTTCAAGTGTCTTTGTCAGCCACTTTGGGGGACCTTTCTCAGATGGTCCAGGCTGCTCCATTGATTGAGTTGGTACTGAATCAAGATTGAGTCTCCCAATTCTATCAATCACATCACTCAAAGTATCATCCATTGTTTGAGTTTCATGTAGGGAAGAGAGTGCTTTAGAAGAAGATTCCATAGATTTATCTACTATAGGAATCCCCCCTTCAAGATGTGGAATCTGATTATCAAATTCTTGAAATGATTTTGCATTTGTGAATCTATCCAAGCGATCAAGTTGCCTTTCAACAACATTGTCAATTTTGGATGATTCAAGAAAGATTACATCTCTAGATACAACAAACTTTTTGTTGACTTCATCATAGAGACGGTATGCTTTGGAGGTGTTTGAATACCCCAGGAAGATACACTTACGACTTCTTGCACCAAGTTTGTTTCTATGTACCTTTGGTATCAAGGCATAACAGGTGGAACCAAAGACCCTGAGGTGCTTTACCGAAGGAATGTGCCCATACCACATTTCATAAGGAGTCTTGTTTCTGATAACATTAAATGGACATCTATTCTTTGTATATACATCACATAGAACTGCATCAGCCCAAAACATCATTTTTACATTTTTTAAGAACAACATGGAGCGTACCATATTTATGATTGTCCTATTCATTCTTTCAGCTACTCCATTATGTTTGGGATTATAAGGCACAATTGTTTGATGTTTGATCCCATGTTGGCGAAGATAGTTTTCAAATTAATTTGAAGTGTATTCTTTTCCATTATCAGTGTGAATAGATCCAATATGAGATTGTGCATCATTTTCAATCCATGTATGAAAGTTCTTGAATGTTTGAAAAGCATCAGATTTGTTCTTCAATAAATAAACCCAACACATTCTGGTGTAGTCATCAATAAATGTCATCATATATTTATTTCCATTTGCAGAAGGAACAAGCATTGGACCACATAAATCTGAATGAATGAGTTCAAGTTTTCTATGTGCTCTGGAGTGTGAATCATGAAAGGAATGTTTGCTATGCTTTCCTAGAATGCAAGCATCACCTTGATTAAGCTTCCTAGGAATTGTAGGCAAACTAGTAACACCATTTTTCTTCAACAAGCGGAGGTTGTCATAGTTCAAATGTCCAAATCTAGCATGCCATAATAAACTTGATGGAAGTGTACCTTCTTCATAATGATAATTATATGAGAAATGTTGTGCATGATCAGAGGTACCCTACAACTTGAGAAGCGTTTCTTCTTCTATCCCTGTCATGACAAGTGAGTGGTCAGATGCTTTTCTCACCTCAAGCTTGCCATCAAACATATGAATGGAGTGACCTTACTAGCAGATGTGGACCAAGGACAACAAGTTTCTCCTCAGCTGTGGGAGATATAGAACATGATGCAGAAGAAAGTTTGGAAGACCAGGCAATTTAAGCTTGATTGTGCCAAGCCCTAATGGCTTGAGTTTTTATTGGTCTACAAAGTATACTGCTCCATCAACATTGTCAGTAAATTTCTCAAAAAAATATTTTCTATGAGTCATGTGGCAAGTTTCTCTTGAATCAAGCAACCAATCATTTTTCCAAGAAGCAAGTGAAGCATTAAATAAGTCTTCATTTACTCCAATATTACATTGTGCCACAGCATAATGAGCAGATTCAGGTGCTTTACCTTTGTCTGTGTCATTCATTTTACCTTTGGGGGTTTCTTTGCTACTCAATTTTGTCCCAAGCTAACTTGCATGTGGAGGCATCATGTGATCCATTTCTTTTGTAGTGCATGCAGTGCAAATATAAATTTTCTCCTTGAGAGTGTCTACCCCCCTACCTCTAAAATATCTTCCTCTTCCTCTTCGACCACCTCTTCCTCTGGAATAATCTTGGGCAAGATTCTTTTGTTTATGAGCAAGGCACACAACCTCTTCACAAGATTCAGTGGCTGTCTTCTTTGCAAAAGCTTTCTCTCTTTTAGCAAATTTTTTCACAAGAGAGTCAAAGCTAATATCTTTGGGATTTCGATTTGCTTGCAATGACTCAAGATAATTGGAGTAAGTAGGATAAAATTGCCTTGAGAAAAGCGATTAGAGGAATATCCAATTCAACCTTAGTGACTTTGATATCGTGCATTATAGATTTTACTTCGGATGCGAGAGCAAGAGGATCATTATTTTGTAATTCAAGGGTGAAGAGTTTAATCATGAGTTGAAAAACCTCAAGTGCAGAGTGTGAGTCATAGAGTTCCTTCAGCTTTTGTAAGGCTTCGAATGAATTTTAAAATGGTGAAATATGTCGACTCACCTCTTCACTTACTGATGCTGCAATCAATGCATAGGATTTGCTGTTCTTATTTTCCCAAATGGTGAGCTCCTTGTCTGAGGTAGGCTGGAATGGCGCTTCGTCTCCTTCTCTAATACACACTCCTCTCCATAGCTCATTAAAAATGAGAGTGTGTTGGATTTTCTACGACCATTCAGGATAATTCTCCTTGCTAGTGAGAACTATTCCCACAATAGATATGATTGAATGCATATCGTTATACCAACAACATTATACCAAGATCGTTCAACTTGGTATCACCTTCTTTCACCCGTATACTAGAGTTTGACGTTTAAGAGATGAACGATGGAGATATGAACAATGTTAAGAGATGAATGGCGGAGATGAGCTTTCATTCAAGCGGAAAGGAATCAAGAGTCATCGAAAGCTGAGTCGTGGATCTGTCGATAGTAGATGATCAACAGTTATCGCAAGCAAAACAAGTCGGGGCGATAATCACGGGTAACGGCGGATTTTTGGTTACAAGCGAGTTTTCGGGTGGATAAAGAACGATAAGTGGTATTGAGAGGGGAGTGCTCGATTCCACTAAGTGGTTGACACGTAGCGACTAGGGGAGAGAGAAAAACCACTCATTTCGGGAGGGTAACTCTCGTGCATCTAATGCACCTGAAATTGCTATAAACCATCATATTTTGAGGTGATGATCAACGGTGGAGATTAAAAGGCACTTTTCGGGCGGGTAACCACTGTGCATGTGGTCCCCCCGAAATCAATGTCAACCGTCAGATCTAGAGGTTGAGATCAATGGTGGAGAATGAGGTAGATAAAGTGAAACCTTGGGAACTGTGTCCGAGAGGGTTTAATGAGGGTATGATCGCATCGCAGACATGCAACAATATTGACCAAGGCAATAGATTTGCGATATGCGATTAAAAAGCAGACCCGATGATATTTATATATGGGTTTATAATACTTGAGATCTGGCTCAAGGGAACACGAAAAAGGATATATGTGAATACAAAAAAGGATATATGGTTTTTCAATGCGAAAGGGAATATATACCATATTTAGAGCAGGAGGAAATCCAAGTCATTACATAACCTTCGACGAATGTATTAAACGATAAATGAACGAAATCTGTCCTTCGGCTTCAATGCACCATACGATGCAACGACAATGAATGAGATTTTGCAGGGTTTTGACAGAGATGTCAGCTTGCAAAATAAGCAAAACAAAGGAAAAACATAATAGGATTTACAAATTAAAAAGAAAGCCAAAAATGGCATCTGCTTTGATACCATGTTAGACCAGGAGGTAACTCCTCAAGTCAAAAGTCATATTATTCATTCATGTTGTCATTATTATATACAAGAGGGAGTGACTGTTTGGTTCATCTCCCGATGACTCTCTATCTTCTCTATTATTTCTTTACATTAATTACAGTTGTACACCCAATCCCTCTGGTTAGGTGTCAACAATATTGATTGATTTGTTAAGTCAATATTTGAATATGTCCCAAAGATATGGAAATTTTATCTGACTTTTCGGAGCTTGAAACTACAACACATGGAAGCGTTCCCAAATTCCATAGGCGATTCATGTAGGGCCTTCCGTTTTTGTAACAATTTTTGGTCAAGGGGTTCTGAATCAAAATTATGGAGTAGATTCAATGAGATCACAAAACTGCTTAAGTGAGTGCACATTGCCAGGAGGCAGACTGCAACACCACCGTTGTGGGGATTCATGAAGTTTGTATGATAGCAACAGACTGACCTCTTTTGCATAGAACTCATCTACATTCACAAGGAATATATAGAAGTCTTCTAAGTACTCAGGCCAGGCTACTTCACCTTCACCATCATACATGAATTTAGACAAGAGATCGAAAAACTCCCTCGTGATGTTGAGAGGTTCGGCATGTGAAAGACATCGTGGAGGGATGAGTGTAATATAATCCATGATAGATATGCAAAGGTTAAAAACCGGATGAGAGGACACAACTTGTCATCTGGCCCTCCTTCTAGTGTCAGAAAAGTTGATGGTGTTGGACCCGCCAACATGTCAGGGGATCTCCCCGATAAGAAGTCCCAAGTAGATCTCAAACCGTTTGGTGTAGGAGTCCCAGAAGTGGGTCGTAGGGTATCGCCTTGACCGCAGTTGCATACAGAGGAAACTAAGATGTCCTTATTGGTAGCAAGGGTGTGACATATGTAGCAATTCAAGGAAGGTGCATGAGTGTTTCTAACACATGGAGGGTGAGGTGAGGCACCCCTTGGAAACCTGTGGAAGCACAGAGTTAAGAAGGGAACACACGAGCAAAGATGCATCACAAACTAGAAGGAAAGTGAGCTAGCAATCCAAAGTGATGGTTAAACCAACAAAACATTTTAGTAAGATTCATACATACTTATATAGGAAAGCCATACATGCATGCATAAGAAAATAGATGCATATATCATTTAGAGTAAACAAGATAGCTGAAATACAATATGACACATGCCTGAAACGTGTTGGCTCTGTTATATTAAGAAGTGAAAGTTCCAATCATACAATACAACCATGACCAACCACTAGTTTCGACAATGAAACGTTATAGTCACTGCCTCCTTCTCCTCCAGAGAGATATACTAGCTCTACACAGTGGAGAGGAGAAGCCAAGCCTCGTTACAATACTCTACAAGATTTCTCTAAGATACTCCTATCGGAAGCTTGGCTGACCAAAAGCCTCTATAATGAGTTATGAGGGACTATATATAGAAAAGGGTGGCGTGACCCTTGAAATTCCCTTTTGAGACTATTCATCTACCCTCTTGACTGTTCATCTACTCTATGACTGTTACATCCAACTATTGACATTTGAACTTCCACTTGACAAGACATTACATACAATATGCATATGTACCAATGTGATACAAAATAGGCTTGAGCAAGCCATTCAAGACATCACTATGACTCAGAAAATTGTGGGAAGATTAGCTCTTCGACATCATCATGATGGTTGATGGAGGCGAACTAATGCCAAGCTTGGTAGTCCATGATGGTGTCCATGTACTATGTGGTGACATCTTTCTGGAAGTGAACTCTTACCTCCATTGAATCTGGGTACACTGTTTGGGATTCTTTGTCCAACGCGTCTGATAACATGCACATCATTGTCTTGAGTGCGACCAGACCAAAAACATCCTGATGCATGGTGTCTGATATGATCGCCAAGTTTGCGCTGGTGGCTATGCGCATCAACTCGTCAAAGTACGAGTCAAGCTCCAGTCAGATTTGTGCCTTTGTATTTGCCTCCATGAGTGTCTTAATAGATGGGATCGCATGTGTGCGCAAAAAAACATCCATACTCATGAATACCCATGTATGGGAAGCCTGTAGACTAGTGATGAGCTGTGGGAGATCTTCATAGTTCCAGATTTGACTCTGCATGTGTGCCTTCAACTCGACTGCTCTGGGCTTCATCATCTTGGGCAAGTGTAACGAGGATCCCTTGTATCTCATTGTCCATGTTTGCATGTAGTCAACAGAAGTATGCACGTTTGACAAGATACGTGCTCTCCTAGCACATCACTGCTGCCAACCATTGAGGTGGACAATTGCCTTATGCACAGTACCAAACTTGGAATACAGCGGTCACATGATTGCCTCAAGGGACAATACTTCATCCAGTATCGCCTTCCTCAAATTTACTCGGGTGGATGCTGTAACCAATTCTCCTCCCTTCTTGGCCATCTGTAACTCCTTAGCCATTCACTCATTCTCAGCTATCAAGAAGCGAACACTTGAGCTAGTGGATTCATCATATGCTATGGTATCATCCGCCAATGATTCTGGATGCTTACGCATGTTAGACATGATCACTCGTTCTTCAAATTGCATGGGAGATGTGTTTTCATTCGGAGTAGACATTGCGTGATTTTGCAAATATATGTTACGACACGTCGAATGATATGTTGTGCATCTCTCCTTATGGATTGTCTCCAAGGATCTCAGTCTCTCCTTGGTTGCTTGGGACTTGCTCTACTTTCAGATCCAGTGATGATAGTGGGTCGACCTCTTGATGATAAGGCATGAGGTCTATGTCTTGCTCTAACTCCTGATGCTCCATACCCGTATCCATCTGCTCAAGTGCTTGTTCAATCTCTTGAGCAAAGTCCTTCTCCTGTGACTGCTCACCCTGTTTACTTGGTGCCAACTGTTTGGATGAGTCTACTACCTGTATGGGCGTAGTTTCATATGTCTGTACATGTTGCACGCCCAAATGTACCTTGTCTTGTTGTGCTTCCTTCTCTTGTCTACGCAGATCCTATTCCTTTCGGAGTTGCTCCTTCAACTTATGCAACTACTTCACTGTTTCCTCCATTCTTTGTTTTTCTCTCTGCCTTTACACGTTCCTCTTGTCGCGATGTTGCCTCTTCACCTCTATTGCTAAAGATTCTTTCTACACAAGTGGGTCTACTCTGAACTTGCAGCTTTGTTCCGCCTCTGTACTGTCTACAATCTTTCTCTTGCCTTTGTCGCACGCCGGTATGTTTACTTCTGTTGTTGTTGCTGCTGGTGCTCTCCTGGATGCTACTTCATGCTACTTCGCTAACCATTCGACAATGATGCCGACTGATTCATCGGGCTTGGAGAAGCTGTAACAATATCTCCATGGGTCCTACTCCGCCCAATGACATGCCCCGTGGATCCACTGAGTTGTACTCTCGCACAATGATCTTTCACAAAACAATGTAGGTCATATGGATTGAAGCTTCAGATGTCAAATTGATATTTCTTGATCTCCTCTGTTTCAGCATCCGCATACTTGAGATTATGTATCTCATACAACCAAATCCGCAACGGAAGAGTGGGCCAAGGTGCCTTATTATTCCGGTGCACCCTAGTTGACAGTCCTGTCGAGATGTGGTATGATACTTCTTTCATGATGAGATTGTCCATGGCAATATTTGGCAAAACATGCAGAGGCTTCTATGCACTGTACATTCATATGAAGGCATCTGATGGTGAGGCATACCAATCCACTATGTCGATCAGTGCCTCCACTGCTGCCTTTGACATGCAAGGTGGATCCTTCTCAAATATCATCTTGTACACCGAGGTGACAAAATGATTTGAAAACTATGTGATAACTCCTCTGAAGCTGCATTCGGAAAAAAATTTACAATAAGTGTTCACAGAGGTTTCTATTGATGTCCATGCCCACTTCATGCCTGGGAACTACTGATGGGCACAGATTGCATCCAAGATGTAAGCATACATGTTGATTTTTTCTTGCTAACCTTTGGGCGGCTGTCAAGCTCCTTTTACCTGTTCCTTCAGCTTATGAACCAACATGTCAGACTAGTTGCATGCTTTTCCTTCACTGGCCAGTTGGTCCAACGCGATCACCCAACTCCATGGGAAGGTATTCGTGCTCTCTTGGCCATACAAGTGACATGAAAAGATGACCAAGTATTGATAAGCCTTTCGCAACATCTTCGTCTTGTAAATCTGGTTGGGTGTCATCCTGAATTTGGTCAGCTCCTTTACCTAGTTCTTCAAGTTTCTTCTCTTCATGAGAAAAAGAAAAGAATAGCGAGGTAAAATAATCGAGAAATTAGAATGGATTTGAACCAATGGAATTGGAGAAGATAGATTAGTCTATTCGGGAACGAACATTTTTTCTACTTGACCAACCATCGGGAGAGGCAAGTGCAACAGGTACACCAATCACTAGTAAAAATGAAATAGCAATTAATGCAAACACAGCCGATTGGAAAGCAATAGTCATGCCACCTGAAGAAGCAGGAGTAGCAGTAGTCGCTGAATCTTCCGCCGATACATGGACCACTGTTTGGACCGATGGACTTACTAGTTTTGAATCCAGATATTTAAACTACCCCAAATGATCTGTTGAACGAATTGTGCCAGACTCTCCAGTTTATGAATGCTAGCTAAACAATATCATACTTACATGCATCATTGACCAATGAGATTGTAGCGCGGGTACTAACATTTCAGATCGTTGCATTTCCTCCAGAAGACCTAAAGTAGCAAAACCGATATCTGAGGAATAAGCATCGACTAACTTTGTGCCAACAGCCGCTGTAAGACAGAGGATGGCTTAGTCAAGTGTATTACCCGGAATCCACATCAAGGTATAGGTGGTAACTCGAAATTATATATGAGCATATATCCATTTTGTTTTACCTAGATTTTGCATTGCTACTGGGTATGTTGAAGGGTGCCCTAAGGGTAGAAATCTCTGTCCCGTTGACACTACTCAATGTCATCATCTCGGGATCAGTGTGCGAGACGATCTAATGTATCATGTCCATGCATGGGAATGTGGGATACCTGAATGCAATCCGGTACAAGCCGGACTTGTGAATGTTCACATAGACTTGGAAGTATTAGAGATCTTCCCCAAATGTGCCTGAGAATGCATCATTGACCTCTTGCCATTTCAGCTTGATGTCCTTGTCTACGATCAACTTGGTGTGTTCATAGATCGGCAAACTTGTAGAGACTCACTCAACTACTGCTTCATTTGCGCTTCCATTGGTGTCCTTTGATCCTACTCTCTTGGAGGCCATTGATCATGAACTGCTAAGATATGAACAAACACCTTCTATATTTGGAGACATGGTGACATGCATGGCAAGAAATATGTCATCTAAAACTAAAGAAAACTTGAGGAATGACATGCAACATACATGGGGATTGATTGGCAAGGATTGCGCAATTTTCACTGGGAGGCCGGGAGACTGACTACTGGAACTGCGCAAAAGGTAGTCCAGACATTCAGGAGGCTGGTTGACTGGTGGGATTGCGCAATGCACATATCCAGCTGGCAAGTGATGCATGCCCAGGGACTGCATTGCGCAATTTTTTGGTCCAACAGTCACTGCCTCTTAGAATTGCACAAGGAAAGACTATACAGTAGTCACTGGCCAAAATTGCACATTTTTTGGGAGGAAGGTAGAGCCTTCCCTCTCAAAATTGCGCAATGTTGTCTTAGTGAGGCAGAGTCCAGGCCAAGGTTATCCAGACCCGCCAACGGGCAACTGAAAGCAAATTAAGATGTGAATGCATGGCGATACTAAGTGTAAGTAGAAGTGAATGATCATGCATGAAAAGAGTGAATGCAAGGATCAGAAAATGGAACAACATGCATGAGTGTGAAACGAGTCGCTGAATTGACGACCGTTTGTACAAAACAGTGTCATGCATGTGACAATAGTGAGATGCTAAGGAAAACTGAAATGATGCTTGGTCAAGCTAACATTCATGTAAATGACAACAAGCATTCACAGAAATCAAGCAGACAACACTAACACAAGCCAAAACAGAAAAAGCGACAGAAATGTTGCAGAAGAAATTTTAAGCGAACTTACTCGGAATTAGCTGAGCTGGATGTGTCAAAGACTCCTGAATATGTTGTGGGATGTCAGAACTCCAATATTGATGTGAAGAATGAGCTCTAAATTGTCTAATAAATAAGTTTGAGGCTCATGACGCGCATGCACAAATCTAGGAAAAAGTGAAACTTGGAGGAAGGTTTCTAAAACGATCTTTGCATGTAACCTCTAGCTGCTAAAAAGAGCTCCCTAAAATCTGGGGATGATTTTTGCATGTTTATTTTTTCTATTTCTGGAAAATTCAGCCCATGCATGCAAGTCAATTTTTCTCAGTCTTGGGTGGAACCGATCAACCTGAAGGCAGACACATGCAACAACGTGCTTGCATGAGGGAGGAATTTGCACAATTTCTGGCAGGAAGATGGGATGGCTATCCAGAGGGATTGCGCAATTTATGGGAGGAGCAATTGACTGCTGCCCAGAATTGCACAATTTCTGGGCTGAGCTGTCCTGCTGGGCTAGATTGCGCAGTTTTCTAGAGGAAGGTTGCTTGATAAGATTGCGAAATTTCTGAGCCTAGAAAAATGGCAGTCAGATTTGTGCAATTTCTGGAGAGAAGACTGGTTCCCCTCCATAATTGTGCAATTTTCTGAGAGATATGCTCAACCAGCAGCTGGACCAAGTCTAAAGAAGCAACCTGAGGGGAGTGAAGCAAGCTATCACACACAGGCTGGTAAGTTGCTGGAAAACCAAGGAATCATGTGTACTTGACAATTCAATACATGCTACTAAGGATGGTTAGTAGGAAGGCTCCAAAATGAAGCTAAGGAAAAATTTTGGAGGGTGGTTGTAGCCGCTACAACACCTCTAAGATTCATTCTTCAATTAACTCCAAGATAAGCCCTCCCTTTCCTTTCTATTCATTCTTCTTCGGGGAGATCAACTTCTTCCTTTTTGACATCAGAGAATATTTCGTGGCTTCCAACCACTTCATCAAAGTTATCATCAACCTCATCATGCTTATCACATCAACGAGAATCTTCACTAAGTTGAATATTGGGTACCTGCACAACTTAAAAAGAAATTACAACCAAATCTATAGAAGCATGATGTTAGCCATATCAAAATCACAGAAGCATTTCATATACTTGCATATCATATAGCCAAACTCAATTACAAATAAGAGACATATACTCTTTAAACATCTTGCTAAGAACTTTTTTATACACCCTATACTACTTCATGACAACATCCATTCCATCTAGGGCTTCAATGTGTCTTCCAAAGGTATGACATAACTTACTACAACATATAGCAAACCCTAGAAACAATTCACACAAATATAGATCTACAAAGCATTTAACATCCTTTCAAAATACATATGTTAGACTTCTTACTGGGACTCATACAAATCCTAGAATTCATACAAAAGAATCAATCAAATTCAATCACATCTTAGTCATTAACCTGACCAGCTTCCACTAGGGTTAATTTCAAGCCCCAAATTTTCAATCAACCATCAATCAATCACTAACATGACCAACTACTACTAGGGTTAGTTGCAAACCCTATATTTCTGATCAATAATAAATCTCAATCAAAAATTCAAATTTCAATAATCTTTCATAAATATCAAATTATAATGTTGTCAACATTCATCAGAGATTTCTACTTCGACTACGGTTCAACTCCAAAACCCTAGAATTCCAATTTCAACAATCTTACACAAATCTCAAATCATCATATTCCAAAAATTTTACCTTAACTAAGGTTTAACTCCAAAACCCTAAAATTCCATTTTCACAATCTCAACAATCATTAAATACATAGATCTCAGATTGTTACATTTCACACTAGACAATGTTATTACTAGGATTTAACCACAAAACCCTTGATTTTCAAAATCATTTACTAGATTTCAGATTGGTATATCACACATACTAGACAATTTAACTTCACTAGGGTTTAGCTACAACACCCTAGATTATCAGATATCATCATCCTAGAATCTCAGACAAGGATTTCCATTAAATCCTGAGACTTATGACCATTGATGACAAGGTCAACACACATATCTAGGAATTCATAATCATTCATAAGCATAGCATATGTCCAACAACATTAATACATATAACCTAGACCAGGTTAGGGTTTCAAACAAAAGGACATATCTATATATGCCTAGATTTCGTCATCATGCAAATATATTTGTTATCATGCGTTAGTTAAACCAAACTTCACAAAAGTCAATAAGAGTTCGACACATAACCATCTTGATTACATTAGGTTTTGATCAGACAAACACACCCATACTAAGGAAAACATTTCTAAGACAATATAAGGGTCTTGATCACACATTCCACCAAACCCTAATGAGCTAGGGTTCCAATGTAGAAACATAGCAAACCCATCATTACCAAGACTTCAAAGGTTTCAGGATTTTAGACCTTATCACTCAACCTTAACAAGTTAGGGTTTCCCGATCATACCAAAATCCCAAACATGACATCATCAATAAAAATTCAACTAACATTTCACAATATCCCTAAGCAGTTTAGGGTTTTAGACATTCACATTAGCATACCCTTCAGTTAGGTTTTTCGAGAGCCTATCTAGGGTTCTACAAAATCAGTTAAGAGTGGGGTGGGTAGATTTATCAAGAGATGGAACACTTAAGCAAGAATCACTAAGATTAAATAAAACTAGTCATAACAAAAATTAGTAATAGATCATCAAATGAATAATCCTTTTAATTAATGTATTCAAAGCATACCTTTGTTTCTTGACTAACCTTGTCTTAAGAGATCCTCCTTCTTGCAGATTTTTTCCCTCAAGAAAATAGAGGGAAAAAGGTGATTAGTATTTAATAAAACCAAAGATAAATGAGTACATGAACCCAAAACTGAAAAGACATGAGATACTTATCTTTGGGAGTTGTTGGGGGATCCCTCCAAAGCTTGAGGGAAACCTATAAACATAAAACAATACAAAAATGTCTTTTCCAAAATATGTTAAAAACCTATAAATTCTAAAACATATAAAACAAGATATGTAAAGCTACAAGCAAAGGACTTAATAGTGTAGGTCCCTAATGTAGATAGATGTCTTTTGGAATCCTGATAATGTGATTAATCCGAAAGACATCTATCTACATTATGGATCACACAAGTCTTAGATCTAACATAAGTCCCTAATGTTGGGTTCTTCAAGCTTGAATTTCTTTGAGTATCCTTCTTCAACAAGGTTGGATTGATCCCTTCCTCTCTTATTATTCTTTGGATTCTCGGGAAAATAAGTTTTGTTGTGACCCTTCTTATGACATTGATATCACTTTATCTTGGACATGTCAAATTTATTCCTTGGCCCCTTCGATCTCTTTCCTTTATGATGAGCAACATAAGCATTTGATACTCCTTCAATATTGGCAACCATTGAGATCCTTAATTCTTCATGACTACACGCGGTCCATAATTCTTCAAAGGTGTGAGCTACCTTCCAACTGTTGAGACCTGCAACAAATGCACCCCAAGAGGGTGGAAATCATAATAGGGCACTGATCACAAGTTCTTTGTCTGGAACAATCTCATCGATGGCCAAGAGATCATCCCTGAGTCTATCTATCTTCACAAAGAAGGTTGCCACATTATCTTCTTTAGTTATCTTCGTAGTCCTTAGCTCATTTTTCAGACTTGCTACTTGACTAATATTCTTAATAGTAAATAACTTTGACAAGGCTTCATACATCGCTTGAGCATGATCAAGGTTAGCTATGAATGGGACAAGATTGTATTTTATTCCTTCTACCATTAGTGTCATGGCAACCAATTCTAAATCCCTGAATTTTGCTGCGGCATCATTGGCTTCTTCTGTAGGCTTCTTTACCTTTCCTTTTACCAACTCCAACACCTTGTTCTTTTCGAGGATTAGGTCAATCCTTTTCTTCCAAGATCTGAAGTTAGATGTTACTTCAAGTTTGTTCTCACCATTGATTAAGTTAGACATCTTCCTTGAATATAATAGTCTCCTTTCCTAAGATAGTACCTATGAATGTATCAAGTGCTTGAGACTGCATTTTTCTTCCTTCTTCACCAAAGCTCTGATACCATGTTAAAAAATCAGAAAGGCAGTAATGATTTTCTTGTTCTTGATAATTACTTGTGATGTTTCTTATTATTACGATTCTTTAAATCTTATTTATTTAATTCATCAAGCAATTACCAAAATCAACAAGACATAAAATACTAGACATTATATGTAGGCACATGCCAGGGAAAAACCCCCCTCCAGGGGAAAACACAGTCAAGATAGTTCTTCCTTTCAATAGTATTCTTCGAGACTCTTCACCCTAGACTAAGACCAGACCTTCCTTCCACACCAAGTTATCCTCCTAGAATTTCAACCTCTTCCCATTAGCTTCGACTATGCATCAACTTATGGCAACTGGCAGCTTCTGGCAACAATGAAACTTGGAATACTTTTCTTTATTTCATAGAGAAGGTCCCCAAGTTTGTTGGAGTTATTGATATGAGGATGAGAAGGGTGCTCATTGAAGTGGACCTTAGTAAAGTTTTGGTTGTTGAATTATAGGTAGCCTATAGAAATGACATTTTCAATCAACTTGTTTACTATCTATTGTCCCCTTCATATGTTCCTGGTTCCATGAGGTAGGGCATTTAAGACGTAAATGTCCATTCACTAATTTGTCAGCTTTGGGAAAGAAGAGGGTGATTAGGTGGATATTGGTGGCCACCCACCTATTCCACTTGGACCCCCACCACTGTTTCTTTAGTTTTCCTTAATTGTAGCACAATTTACTATTTTTGGAATTTTTTTTGGTTCCTAAACTTTTGGAGCCGTTTTGAGGTCCTAAATGACATTTTTTTGGGAAATAAGAAAACCTATGCCTTATTACAAAAACTTGCGGTAAAAAAATATAGTACTCAAATATATGTTTCTATCTAGGTATCGTACACATCAAACAAAGATCGTATGCCAAAGTTATAACCCTGAGAAGTTGAGGTACTTATTTACCGTAACGAGACGCACTGACTTTTGGCACTTCATCACCTAGGGTTAGGTTTTTCAATGTTTAGGGTTTTTCATTGTTTATCAATAATAAATAGGCCTTCGATCCTCATTGTGACACAATTTATAATTCATATAGCTGCAACATCTCTTCTCAGAGATAAGCTACCATCGCTTGAGCTAGTTTATTTCCATTTACATGTAAACAATTTTCAATACTTTGTTACTAATGAATTAAAGTTTTGTTTTCACTGTATCCCTGTGTTCTTATTCATATTGTTGTTTTATTTCGTTCCTTCATAAATATGGATCAAAGGGTGAGATTGGGATCCTGTCACTACTACATTTGGGCGGAAATTTCAATGGTGGAATTCAACGGAACGAATAAAATAAAAGAAAAAGTGTTAGAAGTTAAATGTATTTTTTGTTTTTTTCTAAAATCCCGATACCTGTTGAATATTCAACAAGAGTTATTTAATGGTCAAACATTCAACGAAATGTCTTTTCCCATCGATTATCTGACCTTTTCCTATATTCCCCACTATTATCGAATATCCAACGAGTTCTTTTACCGTCGGATATCTGATTCTATATCCAAAATGAAAATGTGGTGTCCAATTGATGACAAATGAAAAATAATTGTTGCATAACGTTCACTTCCACCATTAATGGTCTTTTCCGTTGACGACGTCTAATATGGGACCGATTTACATCGAGTTTAACTAACTAAAATAAATATAACATTAATATTATCATTATATACAATATTATTAATATATACTTAATATATATTAATATTAAAATTCTGCAAGGAAATCTGGACAGGGCAGATGATAAAGAATTTAAAAGATGAAATACAAGCAGATCTGGGCATTCCATCAAATCTGATAAATTTGATACATGCAGGTAAAATCTTGCAGGAAAATTATACATTACAGCACTATGGCATTGGCCGAGACTCAACTATCATTATAAATACAAGGTTGAGAGGAGGAAGCTCTGGATCAGGCCCTAAAGGCATTGGTTCTTTTAAAGATGCTGTCAAAGGGAAGGGGGAAGACAAAAACAAGCCATCACCATCTCCAGATCTTCCTGGTCCCTACATTGTGGAGCAAAGATTACAGACCCCTGCTCTGCAAATCGACTTGCCTGAGGTAAAAAATTTTCACTCTGATCTTGCTTCACTAGCTGTCATATGCAGATTCAACGGGTTTTGGCCTAAAACAGATGCTTTAAGACAATGGATCTTCTCCACATGGACCCCAAATTGTGATATCCATTTGTGCTCCAAGGGTTTCTTTATTGTAAAATTTGACTCGGTTAAGGAAAAAGATTTTGCCCTCCATGAGGGGCCATGGTTCTGGGGCAATGCTGGTCTCTTCATGACCCCCTGGTTCCCGGGTTTTGACCCCTCCACTATGGTGGTGTCCAAAATGCCGGTGTGGGTCAGGCTCCACAATCTACCATTACATTTCTGGTTTCCTAATGTTTTTGCAGCAATAGGGAATGCCATAGGTTCATTCATCAAGCATGATGTGGAAAGAATAGAAAGATGCATTCATACTTTTGCCAGAATTTGTGTGGAGGTTGATCTCAGTGAAGGGCTTCCTGACAATATAATCCTGATCCATAACAACTCTCAGTGGAAACAGCCTCTTGATTATGAAAATACGGCCTTCAGATGTCGAGGCTGTCAGCAAACAGGACATCTACATAAAAACTGTCCGCAAAACAAAAAAGAAAACAGAAAGAATAAAAAGCAAGTGCACAAACCAAGAGGCTGGCAATGCACAGTGAATCCAGAAGAAGAAATAGAGGATGAGGGGGAGCCTAACGCCCCACCTGAACAACATGATGATCCTATAGGGGAGAATACCGCGGCAGCGACACCAACGGTAAACAATCAGGAATATCTTTCCTCCGATCTCGGGAAAATTACTACAGCAACAAACAAGAGCACAAAGATTCACCAAAATCAGGAAGAGATGACAAGCATGGATCCAAGCATGGGAGGCATCAAACAACATCACCAATCAGATAACTCAGACTCAGATAAAGAAACAGGGATTCAGAATGCAGAATCACAGTTAGTCATTGCTTCGATCGAGCCCACTCAAGGAGAGTGGCGCAAGGTTGAAAAGAAAAAGGGGAGAAAAGCTTGAAGCGTGAGCCTCTCAGTTTTTTTCACCCTTTCTTTCTCTCTCCTCTCTTTCTCTTTTCCTATTCTTTGTGCACGTTAGTCTTCTAACGTTGCGTGGGGTGCGAAAGCACTCGGGCCCATGTGGTAGCATACGGAATGCTTCATTGCATCTGCTTTGTGTAACTTTTCATTAATTTTTTTAATAAAAGGTTACCGCTTTTTTTCCTTGGAAAAAATATTAATATTAAAATAATATTATATGATTATAATATAAATTATATATATATATATATATATATATATATAGAGAGAGAGGGAGGCCCTATCACCATATAACTTTGACATATTTGCTATATATATTAGTTGCGATTAATTTGAAAAGTTGTAGGCTTATTTTGAGGTTAATTTTTGAACAAAATCATCACTGAAAGTTTGGTGACAAAAAATGTCACATAACATTCCTCAAGGAGACGAAGAATATGTAGGATCGACATTGAGGGCTTCTAAAGATCGAAAATGTTATTACCCTTGTAGAAATTGCAAAGGCTTGAGGCCAAGGAGAATTCTAATAAAATAAGCTAAAACACATTGTAGAGACTATGGACACGCTGAAGACGGACATGGATATCATTCATTTGTAGGTTATTTATAATATATCTTTGTATTGTAGATTGTTTTTGTAAATGTTTATATGTATATTGTATTTCAGATTGTATGTCTTTGTATTGTAAATTGTATTATCTTTGTATTGTAAATGTATTTTATAATATACTTTTGGGAGGTGTTTGACCTATGTTGTCATCTTGATGTGTACTAGAAATATTATTTGATTATTTTCATTAGGGTCGATTAAGGGGCTAGGTCGAGTTAGGGGTTAATTATTTTATGGGCTTAGGGGAATGAGGTTAAGGTGTTAGGGGGTTAATGTATGTTTAGGGGTTAATTAGGATGTAGAGGATTTAGAGGTTAATAACGGTTTTTTAGGAAGCATTATTGATAAGTTTTTAAAATATATTATGCAAAATATGATATTAAGAAAGAATATGACATTATAGTGATGAATGAAAAATAATATCAATATGTTTTTTATTATGGTCGTGACTATATATCTCAGAAAGTTTTTGACTTCCTACATGTTAGGAAAAGTAGCATTTTTCTTAGATTTTTTCAACATATTCTTAATTATATTGATAAATTGCACACACATCATCATTGATTTGTTGTCGGCGTTTCAATATCTACCATATATACTAATATTACTTTATTGATTTTAATTTATATTATGCCCCCCCCTAGGCCATTGCTTGAGTGATTAAGTGATTAAGTGCTTGTTCAAGAATATGGAGCGATTGATATTGAGGATCAAGCTAATGATCCTATGGAAGAAGATAATGATGTTGATAACATATTTGAAGAAGATGGGATAAATAGATTGATCAAGGAGACATTTAATAATGTTGGAATTGATGATGATGACAACCAGTATGATGACTGTTCTTTTGATTTACGTGTACTTGAGAGGGAAACTAAACCTCTTTATGAAGGCTCAAAAACATCTCCACTTTGTTGTATTGTTGTTGGTCAACTTAAAGGTGGTGAATGGTTTGTCAAACACATGTGTGATACAACTCCTAAGGTATGTAATATATTTTGTTACATTTAATATTATATAAATGATAAAACAATTATTTTTTTTGTTGTTTTTAATGTTTGTACATTGGTTTGTATCATTTCATTAGTTAGGTGAAATATGTACAATTATTATTGTTTAGTACATTAACCAATACTACTATTTTTTTTTTTTTTTTTTTTTTTTATGTTGTAGATTATTAGGTGAATTTCTGTTACCACCGTCAAATGTTTTACCTTGTACATACCAATATTTACATGCCATTATGAAATATATTGGAATGGAGTATCAAGCTATTTATGCATGTCCTGATGATGATATTCTCTATTATAAAGAGCATATGTTGAAAGAAAATTCCCGAAATGTGATGAGAGCAGATATCAAACTGATAAAGTAACAAAAATATGCCTCACAAAGTTCTTTGTTATATTCCCATAATTCCACGTATGTGACAATTGTTTAGGTGCAAAAGCGTAAAAGAACTTATGGATTACCATGCAATGAATAGAAGTGAAGATCGTGTTCTTTGAATGCCTGCAGATGGATCTGTATTTAGGAATACAAAGGAAAAGTGGCCAAAGTTTAAAAGAGAACCTCGTAATCTTAGGCTTTCATTAACAGCTGACGTTGTCAATCCATTTGGAGAGCCCATATCTACTTACTCGATGTGACCCGTTTTTGTTATCAACAATAACATTGCTACGTGGAAGACAATAAAAAGGGAGCACATAATGTTGACAATGATTGTTATAGGTATTAATTTGTTTAGAATAATTTTTTTTAGCGCAATAACATCTCATTTGTCTTGTTTGTTTCATAATTATGTCCTATCTTTTTTTGTTTACTCATATATATTCAATTATGCCATATATTTTTTTTTATTTACTCATATATGTAGTAATTATGTATTGTATGTTCAATCAATTAGGTAAGTACCAGGTCAAAGACATGAATGTATATATCGAGCCTCTTATTGGTGACTTAGTGGAGTTATGGAACAATATCTCTTGACCAATAGTTGCAATGATTGTATGGATAATTCATGATGCTCCAAGACTAACACACTTCTGTAGTATGTTATAACGCTACCCTACACTTTAATAGTGTTTAATTTTATGAAGTTCATTTCATGTATGTTTTTTAAATAGTTTGAACTTCATTGTACATACTTAAAATAATTGATATAAAAATTATTCTGTCTCTTGTAGGTCTTCAAACAAAGGGTAAATTTTCTTGTCCAGTTTGTGGTCATAAGATGAAATCTCATCGTTCAAGAAGATTAGGAATGGAGGTGTTTGATGAGTATATATACTTCCTTTGTAAGAACCATAGGTACTGAAGTACCGAAAAATGTATTTTCAATGGGAAAAAGGAGATTGGATTAAGACCACGAATACTGACACCTTGTGCATGGAAGTTGCAATATAATAGTCTCTCAAGGCATGGATTGAATTGTCTATGTATATATATACATGATATGTTTGGATTATTTTATATTTTTATGGCATTTTATTCACTGTACTAATTGACAGGTTATATTTTTGTTATAATATGTTTAACTATGATTCACATTGTAGGTCGTCAATGCATTAATAACATGGCATTTCCACGAGGAATGAAAATTTATCCTGAGCAATTCAATAGAATCCCCTATTAGCAACACCTAGAAATTGTTCATTTGTATGATACAATGCACATCAAGAAGAATATAACAGAGACCTTATGGTGAATTTTAGATGGAAGGAGAGATAAATAAAAATAATTCAAGATTTTTAATCACATTAAGGAGGCCAATAATGCATTGAAAAGTGTGATTCATTCAAATAATGATGGAGACAACCAAATTATAAGGACTCTTCCATGGTTATTGACAGAGCAACAAAGCAAGCATGTTAAAGAGATTATTGAAAAAATTAAATGTCCAAATAGATTTTCTTCAAACACAAAGAATATCCTAACAAAGAAAAGTGAATTAGGTGGGGTAAAAACTCATAATTGACATACATAAATTAAGGTAATTATTTTGGTGTATATATATTTTATACATTGGTGAAACATCTTGTTAATTAGTGTTTTTTTTTTTCTACTAATTTGGGAAAAAATAATGATCTATCATTATTTTTGTTACGAAGTGTACCTTTATGTCTCCTAGAAAACTTTGACAATAATTTCAAACAAGTTATACATGATCTTGGAAAATACATGAGGTAAGTGGAGATTTATGTGCAAAGTGTAATTTGTTCAATAAGTTGTTGTGTTGCATATTTTTGACTGCATGTGTTTTTCTTGTCATCATGTACTATATATTTTTGTTGTTGTTGAAACCTGTGATTTGCTTGCTTCATTTGTAGATGGTTGTCATCTAAGGAAATCGATAAAGAATATATAAAGTATTGGAGGAAACAAATTCTTCGAATAATGTGTGAAATGAAAAAGTATCTATCTCCAACTTTTTCACTGCACAAGAACACTACCTTATACACCAATTTGAGAAGATTGAAAAGTGTGGACCTGTACACAAAAAATCAATGCAGATGGTTGAGAGACACTTGAAATCACTGAAGGATTTGGTCAAACAAAGAGCACTTCCTTAGGCTTCTATGGTAGAGGGATATATGGTATATCAAACCATGGTTTATATTAGTCAATATAGTGGTGAAATAAGAAAAAGTATTAATGTATTGGATCACATTTGGGATGTCAAATCCATGGACAAATTTGAAGGGGAGCACATATTGGGGAAAGATAGAATGAGAAAAGAGAGATGTAAGTAGATAGTGGCGATTTATAACACATTTGAATTTTTTGTTTTTATGTATATCATACTTATTTAATTTTTAGTCTTCATGCATAATCCATTATTATTAAGGTATAACATGGTAACTAATTATATATATTTGAATTGTTTTATTATAATACAACTGGTCGGGAGTGGGATGCAATACATTTATACATTGCGAACAATCTTGATTGGATGAAGGTATGGATTGAACGATGCAAACAAGCTAATAATGGTGGGTTATTATGGTATGGTGTATCTACATTGGTCAAAGAAGCTCAACGTAGTGGAGATACCAATATTACACAAAGGGAAGTTGATTTAGCATATGGTTTAAAAGATTATCAGGTAAGAATATTCACCCATACTAGGTTTTATAACAATTATATTGATGCATATGGAGTGTTTTTTTTCTTAATTTTCAAATTGTACAAGTATAAATATGTTTATCAATTGACAATGTATTTTTTATGTGTATTGTAGTTGAAACACCACAACAAAATGTGGTGTGATGGTTGCAAATTTTGCATCTAAAGGTTGGATGAAAAGAAGAAAACTTCTGATAGTGGGATAATTGTAGTATTTCAAGTTATCAATGTTTCCTTTAGAGGCGACAGACATCCAAAACTATCTAACAGTCAATACTATGGGTATCTGCATGATATAATCCTTCAAAATAGTTGTATTCGATGTCAAATGGTTTAAGCAATTGATCCATGAACGCGACCTTGATAGAAATGTTATTGAGCATGCTAATGGATTTACCATGGTTGATACAAGGAATCTTGAACCAAGGTCAAAGTGATATGTTATTCCAATCTAATGTGAATAAGTATTTTACATAGACGTTTCAAGGTAAAGCGGGTTGGTCATATGTTCTTAGATATTATCCCAGAGGAAGGCCAGTAAAGTATAATGTAGCGAAAGAAGAAGATGGTGGAGAGGAGCATGGGGTTCATGCAGTGTCAGACGAAGATGTCGAATAATTTCAAGGAATATATGTTAATCGAGATAATGTCAATTTGGATGAACTAGATGATATTAACGTTGTGTTGGACGAAGAACTTGAAGAAGTTGAACCAAATGTAGAAGATCATGTTCCAGATGATGATATAGACGACGACGATGATGATGCTGATATGACGAATCCTTTGTACATGAATTATGAACTAGATGATACAGATGATGAGTTGGATGAGGAAGAATATTAAAGATGTCAAAATGTTGAAATGTATGAGGTATGTATTTATATGTTTTCAGTTGTTTTCAGTTCTGGGATGGGTGACCTCCTGGGAAGTCCTGGTTACCGGGTGCAAGCCCCGGAAGTGATGATTGATGCTATGTGATTCATTTCACTAGTTTCAATCCCACTTCTTCACCCCTGTGAGCATCACCCGTTGCAATGAGTGCTAAGTGAACTATTCAAAAATCATGAGAAATTAGTCAGTTACGACTACATCTCATGGAAATGGTCATACGTGAATGACTTACTTAACGCAGTTGAATCCCAAAATGATATCTAATATAATGCACTGCGTAAAACCCCCATACTTAAATTCAAAAAGAGTCAAGGGATCTCTTCTTGAATGGTTCATGAGGCACAATACTTGCTAAGGTTTTGCAAATGGGGTAGCAAGCTAAGTGGGCTTGATTGTGGGGAAAACTCCACAGTTAAGCGCGCTTGAGCCAGAGGAGTTCTGGGATAGGTGACCTCCTGGGAAGTCCTGGTTACTGGGTGCAAGCCCCGGAAGTGATGATTGATGCTATGTGATTCATTTCACTAGTTTCAATCCCACTTCTTCACCCCTGTGAGCATCACCCGATGCAATGTGTGCTAAGTGAACTATTCAAAAATCATGAGAAATTAGTCAGTTACGACTACATCTCATGGAAATGGTCATACGTGAATGACTTACTTAACGCAGTTGAATCCCAAAATGATATCTAATATAATGCACTGCGTAAAACCCCCATACTTAAATTCAAAAAGAGTCAAGGGATCTCTTCTTGAATGGTTCATGAGGCACAATACTTGCTAAGGTTTTGCAAATGGGGTAGCAAGCTAAGTGGGCTTGATTGTGGGGAAAACTCCACAGTTAAGCGCGCTTGAGCCAGAGGAGTTCTGGGATGGGTGACCTCCTGGGAAGTCCTGGTTACCGGGTGCAAGCCCCGGAAGTGATGATTGATGCTATGTGATTCATTTCACTAGTTTCAATCCCACTTCTTGACCCCTGTGAGCATCACCCGATGCAATGAGTGCTAAGTGAACTATTCAAAAATCATGAGAAATTAGTCAGTTACGACTACATCTCATGGAAATGGTCATACGTGAATGACTTACTTAACGCAGTTGAATCCCAAAATGATATCTAATATAATGCACTGCGTAAAACCCACATACTTATATTATAGTAGATAGATTGCATATCGAAGAATTGAGAGTGATGTCGTGGGGGGGGAGGGGCCATATGAGCTTCCATCTTCACACGATTGGCCTTGTTTAGTATAGAATATATTATTCTTGAAACGAAGAGAAGCTCATTTACGTTTATAGCATCATTTCCAATTTTGACTTTAGTTCGTTAAGCAGACGTACTGAGTGAGTTGGGTGATAGGTCAACCATGCAACATGATGGTTAGGTAGATGTGAGAAGTAAGGTTGACTCATGGTTGTCCATGAACTGAGTTCTCTCTAGGGTGTCTCATAATGATTTGTAGAAAATTGATTAAATTAATGTTTATGTGTTAAAAGTCTTTTATAATTGATTAATTATGCAACATGTATGTACTAAAAATAATAATATTTTGTTGTCATTGAGGAGCTAATGATTTGTGTTTATTTATTTGCATAGAAAGGCAACCAACTGCACCCTGGGGGTGCCCATGGGGTGTCTAGGGCACCCGTGTGACGATTTGGCGGGTTGGCGAGACTTGGAAGGGGGAGATTGCACAAAAAATGTAAGGTCGGCCCATGACTTCCAATGAACAGAGTTACCACAAGAGGGTCTCATAATGATTTTTAAAAAATTGACTAAATTAATGTTTAGGTGTTAAAAGCTAGTTTATAATTGGTTGATTATGCAACATGGTACTAAAAAATGATAATATTTTGTTGTCATTGATGAGCTAACGATTTTTGTTCATTGATTTTCATAAAAATGTGAATGCTCGCGCGTTGGGCACGCCTTCATGAAGGCGAGGCTCCTATGCGCCCATAGGGGTGTCACGTGTTGGGCATGCTAGGAGGTCCGCCCCACAGTTGCACCCGTGTGACGAGTTGGTGGGTCAGCCTGACTTGGCAAGGGGCGCATACACAAATTAAGAAGTAAGGTCAGCCCATGACTTGAGAATGGAGCCAATGTTGAATTTTTTTTAGTTTGTGCTCGTATGCATTGAAATTTGACATGGTTATGGTAGATTCATGCATTGATGATATGGGATGGTTTTGAGACTCAAATATGACTCACAAAAATAATTCGATAATCAAACGAAAAAATTATAACATATATAAATGTCAAGGAGATGAAATTATTTATTACTATTTACCAGTACTAGGATTATAATGTACTTCATCATCTATAGGTTGAGAAAACTCCTTACCCTTCCATTTGAGAAAAATTCTTACTACCCTTCCATTTGAGAAAAATTATTACCCTTCATTGTCATCTTTGTCATCATCATCATCATCATCAGCATTGTCATCATCACCATCATCTTTGTATCAAGTGAGTTGGGCGATGGGTGAACCAGGTGACATGACTATCAGGCATACATGCGAATTAGTAAGGTTGGCCCATGACTACCCATGAATTGAGTTCCCACCAAGGGTTCTCATAATGATTTTTGGAAAATTGACTAAATTAATGTTTAGGTGTTAAAATCCGGTATATAATTGATTGATTATGCAAAATGGTACTAACAAATGATAATATTTTGTTGTTGTTGATGAGATAATGATTTGTGTTCATTGATTTTCACATCAGGGAGCACACCCATGCCCTTGGTGTGCTCGCACAAAGGCAGGGTGCTCGAATGACCATGGGGCGTTGCATGCTGGGCACACTAGGGCGCCTGTGAAACGAGTTGGTGGGTCAACCTGAATTGGCAAGGGGAACTCGCAGAAAATAATTAAGGCCAGCTCATGACTTCCCATGAACAAAGTTCCCACCAAGGGGTTTCATAATCATTTTTAAAAAATTGACTAAATTGAAGTTTAGGTGTTAAAAGTTGGTTTATAATTGATTTATTATGCAACATGATACTAACAAATGATAACATTTTATTGTCATTAATGAGCTAATGATTTGTTTTGACTGATTTTCACAACGAGGTAAACACTCACGTCTTGGGTGCACCCACATGAAGGCGGAGCACCTGGGCACGACCTGCATGAATGCAGAGCGCTTGGGCGTGCCGCATGCGGGACACGCCAAGATGCCAACCCAACAGGGGCGCCCCTAGGGGCGTCGCATGCTAGGCATGCCAAGATGCTGACCCAATAGGGATGCCCCTAGGGGCATCGCGTGCTGAGCATGCCAAGACACCGACCCAACATCGATGTCCTTGGGGGCGTCACATGTTGGGCACGCCAAGACGCCGACCCAACAGGGGCACCCATGCGACGAGTTGGTGGGTCAGCCCCACTTGGAAAGTGACGACCACATAAAAGATGTAAGGTTGGCCCGTGATTGCCAATGAACAGAGTTACCACAATGGGGTCTCATAATGATTTTTATAAAATTGACTAAATTCATGTTTAGGTGTTAAAAGTCGGTTTATAATTGATTGATTATGCAACATGGCACTAGAATATGATAATATTTTGTTGTCATTGATGAACTAATGATTGTGTTCAACGATTTGCACAGAAGGGTGAATGCCCGTGCCCTGCGTGCGTTGGCACGAAGGTGGGGTTCCCACTTGACAGGGACGCCTGTGCGACAATTTGGTGGGTCAGACAAATTTGGAAAATGGCATTGGCAGAAAATAAGCAAGGTCAGCCTATGACTTCCCATGAACAGAGTTCCCACAAGGATGTTTCATAATGATTTTTAGAAAATGAACTAAATTAATGTTTGGGTGTTAAAATTCGGTTTATAATTGATTGATCATGCAACATGGAAATAAAAAATGATACTTTGTTGTGATTGATGAGCTAATGATTTTTGTTCACTAATTTTCATAGTAGTGCGAACGCCCATGCCCTGGTGATCCAGGTAGCTCTAGAAACACTCAGTGATAAAAAAATGTCTCCAGAAAGTCTCAAATTTCAAAGTTCATGAATCTCAGCAACATTGGCATCAAGTTGTAGAGCTCGTCATCACAAACATAATGACATGAACATCACCTCAATTGGAGTCTGTATGACCATTTTATGACAATTACAAGTTTGCAAGTCGTAACGGGATGGGGGACCCACTCAACGTAAATGGTGATGAAATGACTAATAAGATTTTGACACATGGCATGCCAAAATTGGCCTTCTATCCTCTATATATATATCCTAAAACTAAAATAAAATAAAATAAATGAAACAAAAATATATTAAAAATGTAATAAATCATTTAAAAATATAAAAATGGTTATTAAAATAGCCACATAATAAACAAAAATCATATAATTATGGTTACCCTATACCATATTAATCCAAACAAAATGGGTGTATGACAAAAATTCAACCCAACGTGTGTAATGGGCGGTTATATGGTTATAACCATATATAATATGGTTTGATTTTTTTTTTTTAAATTAACATATAACCAACGGTTTGTTGGCACTGGTTATAGCCAACTAAACACCATAAATATATTAACATGGGCCAACGACCCTAACGAATGTTTTAACTGCCTTCAAAATATAACATTGCCCCCCAAAATAAAAAACTATACACCAATCATTATAAACAGTCTACCCAAAATAGAAATCGACACCAAACGAAGTGGGGATTTGAACTTCGATCTCCAACTTAACAATGATTGGGATTAGGCAATGACCCAATGAGCCTTGCACAAAAATCTGCTCCCGCAAAATTCTATTTAAGCACCGAATACATTTGTGCACCGGAGGGGACAAAGGAGTGAGTGCGGAACCCAATGCAGGGACGAGCCATCCCTGACACAAATTTTGAGAATAATATTCTCTAATGCATAGGAGGAATATTTAGATTCACTTGGGGGCCAATTTTTCACAGAGCCAAAACTATGCCAACTTTATACTAATTCTTCTCACTTTTTCACAGGGAAGATGATGGTGTAATCATATTTGTCATCTGAGCAGCAAATCTTCAGTGAATTTGCAAAGAGGAATCGTTGTGGAATCATGAGGGATCTAAGAGATTCCCTTGATGCCAAATTTTCACAGTGATAGAGTTATGTCAACTTTATACTCAAACGAACCAGAATTTTGCTAGGATTCTAATGGCATGATCGGTTTTCAAATCTGAGAATCAGAGCTTCAATCAACTTGCAGAGAGGAATATTTGTAGAATAATGAGGAATCTAAAAGACTCCTAAGGGCCGAATTTCGATAGTTTCATAACCATGCCGACTTTATACTCATTTTACTCAGTTTCTCGCAAGAAGTGCAAATGGTGAAGTCAGATGTCATCTAAGCAACAGAATTCCAACGGACCAACGAGAATGAATCTTTAAGATTCCCGAGGGTCCAAATTTCGACGGTGTCAAAAAGGTGCTGCGTTTATAGGCATTTGACACGATTTTGTGCCATGAATTCGACCGTGCAATGCAATTCTTCAACAGAGCTATGCATTTTCAAGCCATCCCCGAAAGTGGAGGTATATGATACAGTGGTGCAATGTATTTATTTTGATTTGCTGAGATGATGATTTTGTTGTTTGAGATCCTTATTTACCATTCTATTGAAGGATACTTGTATGCCACTTCATGTGATAATTTAATGTCTTGTCATGCTAAAGGAGGGCACATATGAGTGAGAGTTCCTATAGGAAAATGTCTCGTGGAGAGACTTGCCACCCTAATTGAGGGAGTTTATCCTTGTAATGACAACGAATACACCATATACTCATCATCATCTTGCAACATTTAGTGAAGCGGCCGCCCCACTCTTGACACCGGGCCTGGAGACGTAGCCCACACTGGGTGAAATCCATTATCAACTAGTTTTTCTTTGTTTCTCATGATTTCCTTTCATTTCCATTTATGTTATGTGTATGTATTTTATGGTTACATGCTATTTTATATGTGATTTTGAATGCATCAATGAAGTAAAAAGATTCGGATCGAGTTTGGTATTATAGCAATCTTCTCGCTGATATGTATTGCGAGTGTGAATGATAACCAAAGATTGAACATGAAAAAGGAAGGAAAATGGAGAACAACACATATCTCTACAAGGACCTCCTCAGGATGGCACACATGGTAGATATAATGTATGCAGATTATTATGAGAAAATGGCAAGAGTGAAATAGGAGAAAGAAATGGCAGAGGAAGATGCTCCATCTACCTCCTCAAGTGAACATTCTTCTTCTTCTTCATCTTCTCATCATTCAAATGAGAGATCAATTGTAGCCTACAAGAAAAGAATGCTAAATTGAGGAGACTTCCACAAGAAGAAAAAAAGGAGAAGCAAAGATTGCAGTTTCAGTTATGAGCAACAGAAGAGGCCTTGGAAAAGTTGAAGTGCAATGAAGGCTTAGTGAAGCCATCATCACCTGCTTCAGAATAAAAAACTGAGGTAAAGATTGTTGGTAGTTCTTCAGTTTCATTTTCAAATGATGCTATTTTTGTTGGAAACATGGATGTACCCATTTCAAGAACTGGCATGAGACTCCTTACCAAGATGGGGTATAAAGGAGGAGGACTTAGTGTTAATGGCCAAGGCATGACTTAGCCATTGGAGGTCATACAAATACCTTGATTTGCAGGTTTGAGGTATATTGAAGGAGAGTGATCAAAGGAAACATAAGCTTCCAAGGCATTTTCAAAGCCATTGGGAAAAGAGGATGATTGGAACACATCACAATCCTCCCATGACAATGCACATTGCAGAGGAAGAGTTAGGGAAAGCTTGTTATAAAATGTAACTATGTTCGGTCATCAATAATGTACATGAGTCATTATGTAATGTGCTTGTCAAAATAATAAATATTTTTTTTATTATTATTATTGTAACAATGACTTATTGAAGCATGGGTTTCATGCTTGGGTCATCATGATATTAGTCTAAGTCCCCATTGTGGACTTATAGGATTAATATTTAGTTTATAGATTCATTGTACATATGAAGAGACCCTTCTTGGGCTTTCGAATCATGTAAAAGGGCTTTATATCAATGAATTATATACCGTCCACATCATGTTGGCATAAGGGAGATCAAGTCAGCCTAAGGACCCCCATTTGACCCACAAGAAGCCTATATATTCAAGGAGGTCGAACTCATTTGAACCACTCACTCTCAAGCAAGTTTGATATCTCAAGAAGGGCTGGAGAAGTGCGAAGCTTGTTATCGAGAGGAAAAAAGAAGTGTGAGTTTGGGGAAGTCTATAGAGAGGAAGAAAATTGAACTTTTGGTGCCTCTCTCTCCATTTCGTGTTTTGGGTTGGGAGACCAAAGTTTCCTAATATTTGCTTTTTGCTTGAAGCTACTGCCTAGTCTAAGTTGTTGGAAGGGGTCGAAGATCTGTGAGGCTGACATGGTGTGGAGGGAAAGTTTGGCCTTGGTCTAGGGAAAAGAGTATCAAAGGATACTATTGAAAGGAAGAATTATCTTTACTGGGTTTTCCCCTCGATGGGGGCTTTTCCCTGGCATGTGCCTATATATTGTGTCTCTTGTTTTGTGGTCTTCATACACATATAATATGGTAATTTCTTGATGAAAGATAAGATTATAAAGAAGTAAAAGAATCCAACACACTCACAAATAATTATCAATAAAGGAGAATTAAACCCTAATATAATATCTTTGATTTTCCAACATGGTTTTAGAGCTAAGGTAAAGAGAAGTCGAAGATCACCTTGTTGGCATGGATTCTCCCTATATGGTGAACTACATAATATTAAGTTACAACACTACTGGAAGATGGATCAAGAAGATCATCTACTACTTATTCAACAAAGTCAAGAATCAAGGATTCTTGGTTGCCCTTACAGGTTCTCTTACTGATGACAATGCATGGATCATTGATGGTGGAGCATCGAGACACATGACAAGTGAAAGCAAACAACTTCACACAATATCAAAGGAGTCATCCTCTCACTCATTGGAATTGGGTGAAAAAAAAGATATGCTGTTAGAGGCCTAGGATCTACATCATTGAAGCTGGATAATGGATCGAAGTTGCATCTCAACAACATTCTCTATGTTCCAAGTTTGAAAAATAACTTACTTTCTATTTCTTATTAAGAAGATAAAGGGGAAGGCTTGCTTTTGTTGATGGAAAAGTATTGGTTTGTGGAAAATACTCTAGTATTGAAAAAGATAGGGTTATTGGAGTTCGTGAAGGAAGTCTTTACCGGGTTATCACTCCATCTCCTCAAGCTTTGGTTCATATGGAAATAAGTCCCATTGAGCTATGGCATCAAAGGTATGGTCATCTTCATTATAGGCTCATCCATACTCTTAGTCAACTGGTTCATGGAATAGTATTCAAAACCGGCCTAGCTAACTGGTTACTGGTCTAACTGGCTGGTTAGTAGGCCCACCAGTTGGAACCAGTCAAAAAACCAGTCAGACACCCTCTGTGGCAAAAAAGGCTGCTCACTGATCCTAACCGGGCGGTTTAGGACAGAACCGGCTAGTTTGTATCAAACTAGCCGGTTAGGAGGAAAGCCCACTGTGAGCCTAGTTAATGCATTTTTCAATGTGTTTTAGGGGTTTTGGAGGGAAACTAAGGGTGATTTCCCCCCAAAAACACCCTCTCCAAGCCTTTAAGAGGCCCCTCTCCCTCTCATTTGTCTCACACATCTGATTTGGAGTGTTTATGAGTGTTTGTGAGCTTGGAGAGTGTTGAGTTTTTGCTGGAGTAGTAATCTTGGAGTTGGAGTTGGAGCTATTTTGGAGATATTTTGTAGCTGCCAGTGGATTTTCCATCTTCAAGAGGAGGCTAAGGAAGCTGGTTTGCATTTCTAGGTAAGGATTTTCACTTGAAAATTCCTCATTTGACTGTTGTCCATGAATTAATTTTTTTAATGTGTTACAAATTTATAAACTTCTCACTTCTATCATCTATGCTATCAAATATCTAGCTCTATGCTATCGAATTTTGTAGCTTGCATGTGCATTTGTTTTCCTACATTTAGCTTTGGTTTTCCATGTTGCTTAGCTGCATTTTTTTTTAAATGGTAGATTTCTTTGAAAATTGTTATTATTTCAAGCAAACATGGCTCCAAAAGGAAAGGATAGTGCATGGGCTCTTTGTGATGTAATTGATGGAAAAATGATATGCAAATTATGCCATAAATCTATTGGAGGTGGGGGTATTCTTAGATTGAAACAACACTTGGCTGGGATAAGAGGCCAAGTAAAGCCATGTGATGCACCAAATGAAGTGTTAGTTCCTATTAGGGTAGAACACATTTCCAAGCTTGAAACGTTTTATGAGGATAAGGCTAGGGAGAAGGCCATCCAAGATGACATTGCAAGGAAGAGGGAATTATTAGAAGCCATCAAAGAGAGTGGGTATGATGATTATGAGATTAAAGACTCCTATTTATCCCTTCCATCAATGACCTCTTTCACTATGTTCATCCTTCTTTTGGCCAACCACCAAAAGGAACAAAGAGAACAAACATCCAAAGTTTTTTCTCATCTTCTGCCAACATTGCCTCTTATAATCCCACTTCCTCCCAGCCAAGTTGTCAACCCACTTTGGATCAACACTGGAAAAAACAATGCAAAGAAACTTCTTATCAATACATTGCTAGATGGTGGTATGATTCAGATATCCCATTTAATGTTGCTTTCTCACCTTATTACTAAGCTATGTGGGACTCTATTATAGCTGCAGGAAAAGGATTCAAAGGCCCTAGTCTACATGACTTGAGGGGAGCTATTTTGCAAAAAGATATATCTTCCATTGATGAGTATTTGGTTGAGTTTAAAGATTCATGGCTCAAAACAGGTTGTTCCATCACGTCAGATGGATGGACCAATGGAAAGAACCACACTATCATTAATTTCCTTGTTTCTTGCCCTCAAGGAACCACGTTTTTGAAATCAGTTGATGCATCTGATAAGGTGAAGGATGCAACCCTTCTATTTGAGCTTTTGGATAACATTATTCAAGAAGTTGGGGAGTAGCATGTTGTGCAGGTCATCACTGATAATTCCTCAAACTATGTTCTTGCTGGAAAGATGCTTGAGACCAAATATAAGACCATATTTTGGACTCCATGTGCTGCACATTGCATAGAACTCATGCTTGAGGATATAGGAAAAGTGGAGTGGGTAAAAAACATTGTAGAATATTCCAAGTGCATTACAAAATACATTTACAACCACTCATGGGTATTGAGCCTAATGAGGAAAAACACTGGGGGAAAAGAGCTTGTTAGGCCTGCAATTACGAGATTTGCAACTCACTTCCTCACATTGCAATGTCTCAATGGTCAACATAAAAACTTGCAAAAAATGTTTTCCTTTGAACAATGGTTTGAATCTCGGTGGGCTCATAGACCAGATGGAAAAGACACCAAAAAGAAAGTGTTAGACAATTATTTTTGGAAAAGGTCTGTAGAGCTTGTGAAAATTACCGAGCGCCTTGTTAAGGTGCTAAGGATGGTGGATGGGGAAAAATTGGCCATGGGCTACATTTATGAGGCTATAGATCAGACAAAGGAGTAGATATGGGCAACTTACAAGGACAAGTTAGCTAAATATGGCTGTATGTGGGAGATCATTGATAACAGATGGAACAATCAACTCCATTGTCCTATACATGCAGCTGGGTATTTTTTGAACCCAAAGTATCATCATAAAAATTGGCTAGGAGATCTGCATGATGGGGAGGTCCGAGCTGGATTGATTGATTGCTTGGAGGGCATGGTCCCTAACCATGCAGACCAGTTGGAAATACATAGACAACTTACTGTTTTCACTATAGAAGGTGGTACTTTTGGAAAAATCTTGGCAAAGATGGCAAGAGATGTGGACCAACCAGGTAAGCAATTCCAATTTCCAATTTGTTTTTCTTTTCAAGTTAAAATTGTTTACGTTATTTACAATTCAAATTATAAGCTAAGTTACTAATTAATGTCTTTTTCTTTGCAGCACATTGGTGGGAGTCATTTGGTGGCTAGTGTCCTCAATTACAAAGGTTTGCAATTAGAGTCCTCAGTCAAACTTGCAGTGCTTCAGGTTGTGAGCACAATTGGTCTGTTTTTGAGTGCATACACACGAAGAAGAGAAACCATTTGGAAAAAAAATAGCTAAATAATCTTGGTTTCGTGCAATACAACCTTCAACTGAGGAGGAACCAAATGATGAGCAAAACACCTGATCTAGATCCCATTGTGTTGGAGGATATTGATCCAACATCAGAATGGGTGGAGGAGACTGAAGATCCTGTGTTTGAGGCTGATTTTGATATCAACATGGCTTTAGTGGGGGATGAAGCAGATTATGTGGCGGCATCAGAACCAAGATCAGTAGCGGCATCAAGGAAAGGCAAAGAACCAATGGAAGGCACTAGTTGTGCAGGTTGACAAACTCATGCTTCCATTAGGTCCACTTCTATTGTTATTGGTGGCATTGATACTAAGGTTGCAGATCAAGCTGAGGCATCCTAAGACTCTGAACCAGATGATGTCTATGTAGCTCCTGATGATGATCCTATGGCTAGTAGTGGTGATGAACTTGATGATTGATCACGTGTACAATGTAGACTTGTAGTAGGCCAATGGCCTCATAGCTTGCAACATTGTTTTTGGACTTTATAGGCCATTTAGAGCCTCATTTCTTATGTATTTTGCTATTTTTTCGATGATATGTATTGCACTTGGTGCCATTTTGATATATTCACCTTTACATGGTATATAAATGAGAAAAATTTACATATTTTGTCTCTATTGACTTGGAATCATGGTTTTAAATCTTAAAAATAGTTTTGTTTCATTAAAAATTAATTATTTAGTGTATTTTTTTAAAACCAGTTCGTTTAGTCCAAACCAGTCCCGGTTAGACCGGTTCCGGTCGGTAAACAAGTTCATTAGGTGGACCGGTCCAGTCACCAGTTCCGGTTTTAAAAACACTGGTTCATGGTATTCCTAATATGAGTTTAGATCATGAAGGTGTGTGAAAGGGATGGTATTTGGGGAATCATACTAGAAAGCAATTTCATAATAGTGAAACTAGGTCTAATATTATCCATTCCGATGTATGCGGGCCCATATATGACAAATCACTTGGAGGTCATCTCTACTATGTAACATTCATTGATGATCATTCGAGGAAGACATGGCTCTACCTACTCAAAACTAAATATGAAGTATTTGACAAGTTCAAGGAGTTCAGGGTTGAAGTGGAAACCCTAACCGAAAGAAAGATAAAGACTCTAAGGTATGAAAATGGCAGGGAATACACTTCTAAAGAGTTAATTGCATATTGTAAGGATGTAGATATTAAGAGGGCACTCATTGTTCCCTACTATCCCGAACAAAATGGATTTCCTGAAAGGAAAAATAAGTCAATCAAAGAAGGCATTTGAACGATGCTCCTTGATCAAGATCTACCAAAGTTCTTATGGGGTGAAGCAACAATGACTGTTGTGTACATTCAAAATATAAATCCTCATAAGAGTCTTGAAAATACTACACCGGAAGAAATATTCACAGGGAAGAATACGAGTGTGGACTATCTCCATATATTTAGAAGTCCAATATATATCCATGTTCCGAAAGACAAGCAAAAGAATTTGGACTTGATAGGTATCAAGGTAATATTCGTTGGTTATATTCTTTCCTCAAAAGCATATAGAATTTACATAAAGGAAGGAAGACACATTGAGGTAAGTAGGGATGTCATATTCGATGAGAATCAAGCTTACAAGAAATTAAAGGATATTTATATTGATTCTAATGATGAAGAAGTTCCCATATTTGAAGAAGAAGAAGTTCATCATGAGAACTCTACTACAAATGTTGAAGAAGAAGGACCAAGTGAGCCTATTCAATCAGTGGTTATCCCAACCACAAGGAAGAGGAAAAATTGGTTGAAAGCTACATTAGAAGATGCTGAAGGACATGGAGTTGCGAAGGGGTCCTCTAGTGAAAGTAAGAAACTGAAAATATTTTCTGATTATGCTCCATATATGACAAAGTTTATTGAAGCCATATCATCTACATTCCAGGAAGCTGAGCATGAAAAGGTTTGGTAGAAATCTACGCAGGAAGAATATCAATCCATCATGAAGAATGGGGTTTGGGAAATCGTTCCAAGACCTAGTGACAAATCGATTGTTAGATCGAAGTGAATATATAAGATCAAACATGCTATTGATGGAAGTATAGACAAGTACACAACGAGATTCATTACAAGGGGTTTCTCTCAAAAGGAAGGCATTGACTATGAATAAAGCTTTGCACCTACATCATGGTACACTACCATTAGGTCATTGGTTTCATTGGCTGCTACAATGGGGTGGAATATCCATCAAATGGATGTTAAGATCACATTTCTAAACGGGACCATTGACAAGGAAGTGTACATCGAACAACCTGAGGGATTTGAAGTGAATTGTAGGGACTCTCATGTTGCAGACTTAAGAAATCCCTATATGGCTTGAAGCAAGCACCGAGGACATGGTATGCAAGAATGGATGCATATATTTTTAGAATTGGGTTTGTGAAGAGTACAACTGACCTGAATCTATATATCAAGGTCGTGAATAATGAAACCGTCATTATTCTACTATATGTGGATGATCTATTTATCACTGGTGTAGAATGAAGAATTCAAGAATGCAAGAAGATGTTGGTAACTGAATTTGAGATGAAGGATCTAGGACTAATGCATTACTACCTAGGTCTAGAAGTATGGCAAAGACTTGGGGCGATATATTTTGGGAAAGGAAACTACATCATCAAGTTATTGCAAAAATTTGAGATGATGGATTCCAAGCCGATGACTACTCCTATGATCTCCAACCTCAAGAATTTGAGGAGCTCCAAATCTAGTCTCGTGGATCCTACTTCATATTGATAGTTGGTGGGTTCCCTGATGTATCTGGTAAATACTAGGATATATATATTTTTTGTAGTAAACATTCTTAGGCAGTTTCATTTGGAGCCTAATCATGATCACTAGATAACTGCCAAACATATATTGAGATATCTTCATGGCACTATACATCATTGCCTAAAGTATGATAGTAAGGAATTCAAGCTAATTGTCTTCACAGGCTCTAATTAGGATGGTAGTGAGACCGATGGAAGGAGCACTACTGGAGGATGCTTTAGTTTGGGAGCTGCTATGATCTCATGGATGAGTAGGAAGAAAGATCCCATTGCATTGATTAGTGCCGAGGCAGAATATATGGCTACATGTGAAGTAGGAAAAAATTTTGTTTGATTAAGGAAGCTTTTGACAAATTTGTTCGAAAAGTCTCTCAATCCTAGTATGATTAATTGTGATAATCAAAGTTGTATCAAGATATCTGGATATCACGTGTTTCATTCAAGGACGAAATATACAATTAATAAGTTCCACTTTATTAGGAACTTGGTGCAGGATGGGATTGTGAAGTTAGAGTATGTTCCGACATATGAACAGGTAGCAGACATACTGACAAAGGCTCTTGGGCCTATAATAAGTTCAAATATCTAAGGAACCTGTTTGGTTTGGTAGATATTGGTGATTGTGTTGATGATAAGGAAATGAAAGATATTTGTTGAGGCTTTGCAATTGAAAGATTTCCTGGGGAGACAGGCCGACACTCTTTGTTGATGTTTGGATCTCAGAATTGAAAAAGTGGTGTTGGTTATTGAGCTTTGTTTTGGATACACACTCGTATGTTAGCAAGTAAACCTAATGGTACCTAGAGGGGTTGAAAGCTTGAGTCCACCTTAGTCCCACTTGGATAGATTGCCCTGGTCAGGAATCTATTCCATGGCATTGCGGTGCCTAAATTGTTGAGTAATTGGTTGGATAGAATGCCCTGGTCAAGAATCTAGTCCATGGAATTGCAGTGCCTAAATTGTTAAGTGATTGGTTGGATATATTTCCCTAGTTAGGAATCTAGTCCATGGCATTGTGGTGCCTAAAATTTCTTCATGCTTTCATATAGTTTGAGATATTCCATTGTATATGTACATTATGAATACCTCCCTAGTTAAGAGGGAGTGTTAGAAAATGTAACTATGTCCGGTCTTCAATAATGTACTTGAGCCATTATTTAATGTACTTGTCAAAAGAATAAAGAAAATAATTTTTATTATTGTAACAATGACTTATTAAAGCATGGGTTTCATGTTTGGGTCATCATTATATTAGTCTAAGTCCCCATTATGGACTTATAGGATTAATATTAAGTTTATAGAGTCATTGTACATTCAAAGAGACCCTTTTTGGGCTTTCGAATCATGGAAAAATGTTTTGTATTAGGTCAAATATGAATTATGTACCCTCCACATTATGTTGGCCTAAGAGAGATTAAGTCAGCATAAGGACCCCCATTCGACCACTAAGAAACCTATATATTCAAGGAGGTTGAAGTCATTTGAACCACTCACTCTCAAGCAAGTTCGATATCTCAAGAAAAGCTGGAGAAGTGATAAGTATGTTACCAGGAGGATGAAAGAAGTGCGAGTTTGGGGAAGTCTATAGAGAGGAAGAAAATCTAACTTTTTGTGCCTCTCTTTCTCTGTTTCGTGGTATGGATTGGGAGATCTAAGTCTCCTAATATTTCGCTGTTGTCGAAAGATGCATTTTGTCGGAAGCTGTTGCCTAACCGAAGTTGCTGGAAGGGGTCAAAGATCTGGGAGGCTGACATGGTGTGGATGGAAAGTCTGGTCTTGGTCTAGGGAAAAGAGTCTCAAAGAATACTATCGAAAGGAAGAATTATCTTGACTGGGGTTTCCCCTCGAGGGGGGCTTTGTCATGGCATGTGTCTATATCTTGTGTCTCTTGTTTTGTGATCTTCATACACATACAATATGGTAATTTCTTGATGAACGATAAGATAATAAAAAAGTAAAAGAAGCCAACACACTCACAAGTAATTATCAAGAAAGGAGAATCAAACCCTAATATAATATCTTTGATTTTCCAGCAAAGCTCTCATCGCCAAAAGTGTACCAGAGACAACCAAGAGAGGTATAACAGTCTCAGTATTCTAAAGTTCATTTTGATTACAATCATATTGTTAATGATGAGTAGAAATAATGGTGTAGAAAACCATGTAGTTTTTGTGGCTTGCATAAACACATGATTGTTGAGTGTTGGAAGAGAATGGAAGCAAGAAAGAGGACGAGACGTGAAAGACCTTCTCCACATCAGGGAAGGAAGAAGGTGAAGCAGGTTTAGAGGAAGAAGAATTTTTGCAATAATTGCAACAAAGGTGGACATCAAATAGCCAAATTTTGGAGGATCCATCTAGAGAAACATCTCAAGGACAAAGCGCTTGTGCAGGAACTAGCTGGTGAAGATGTTCAACAAGGGAATCCGCTTTAGGGAGATGACCCATTCACTTTGATGAGTGAGAGATGGTTTCACTATATATAGTAGCTTGTCATGGCCGAATTTTGTAAATCATGTGTTTTGATATAAATGTAAAAGTAATGATGTGTTTTCCATTACTTATTAAAACAACGAGACGTTTTTGGCCTTTTGTTGATAACTGGGGTATTGGTTTCTATTATGATGTACACTTGACCAAAGAGTGTGTCTTATAAGCTCTTGGCAAGTATGGGGATGCTTGGGTCATGATTGGTCATGTAATTGAACATGTAGTTTGCAAGGATTGTACTACAGGTTTGCAGAGGATGTAGGTGTCAGTTCATCACTTATGACTCTGAAGAACAAAGGTGAAGGAGAAGGAAGTATGGTCTGTCAGGACACTTGTTGTGTAGACAATGGAACACATCAAATGGAGATTATATTCATGATTTTGGAGGACCAAAAGATCCTCCGTGAGGAGGAATGATCTAGGTGGCTCCAGAAACACTCAGTGATAAAAAATGGCCCCAGAAATACTCAAATTTCAATGTTCCTGAATCTCAACAACATTGAAATAAAGTTGTAGAGATTTTCATGACAAACCCAACGACATGAAAAACACCTCAATTAGAGTCCGTATGACCATCAAAATTTTTCAAGTCGTAAGGGGATGGAGGACCCACCCAACGTAAGTGGTGATGAAATGACTAATAAACCTTCGACACATGGCATACTAACATTGGCATTCTAACCTACAAAAATACTATATATATATATATATATCCTCAAAATAAAATTGAGAAAAACAAACAAACCTATATTAAAAATGTAATAAAACCATTTAAAAATATAAAAATGGTTATTAAAATAACCACATTATAAACAAAAAATCATATAATTATGGTTACCTATACCATATTAATCCAAAAAAATGGGTGTATGAAAAAAAATCAACCCAACGCGTGTAATGGGAGGTTATATGGTTATAACCACATATAATATGGTTTTTTTTTTAAATTAACATATAACCAATGGTTTATTGGCAATGGTTATAACCAACCAAACACTTTAAATATATTAACATAGGCCAACGACGCTAACTAATGTTTTACCTGCCTCCAAAATATAACATTGTTGCCGAAAACCAAAAACTATAAGCCAACCATTATAAATAGTCTGCCCAAAATAAAAATTGGCACCAAACAAAGTGGGGATTCGAACCCCGATCTCCAACTTAACAATGGCCCCATTTAGCCAACGACCCAACAAGACTTACAATAAAATCTCTACCCACAAAAATCTATTTAAGCACCAAATACATTTGTGTTCTGGAGGGAATAAAGGAGTGAGCACAGAAACCAATGCAGGGGCACGCCATGCTTGGCACATATTTGAGAAGAATATTCTCTGATGCAAAGGATGAATCTTTATATTCACTTGGGGGTCAATTTTTCACAAAGCCATAACTATGCCAGATTTATATTCATTCTTCTCAATTTTTCTGATCCGAGTTGACTCAACTCTCGGATTTAACCAAGATATTTTGCTTACATGATGTGATTATAATTGCATTTAAAATAGCATAAAGGAACATAAATTCATGCTGTAAAGAAGAAGGAACATGATAAGAATTAACAACATAAAACACAAGCCACTGATAACAGAGTTCGTCTAGGAGGGAATACGTCTCCGGGCCTGGTTTCAAGATGGTGTAGGCTGTGCATTAAGTGTTGGAAGGAGTGATGATGTACATGCATGTGTTTTCTCTATCATACAAGGAATATGCCCTCACACAGGAGTGGCTCCAAGAGATGTTTTGCTGCAGGAACTCTCATTCAAAAAATGACTCCTATCAGTATGACATAATTTCACATATGACAATAATGAGAATCCCGCCAATCATGGCATCAAAGGGATCTCAATTCAGACATACATGACTACAACATGAGTATCCCGTCAACATGACGACAAAGGGATCTCAATAAAAGCATAACAAGAAGTACATCTTACAGGTGATTCCACGTCACATCAAGCAAGAACCATGAAACAAGTAAGAAAACAAGATCCCACATCAAACATCAAACAAGGATATATGCAGCAAAATGCATCTCATAGTAAAAAAAAAGTACATGAACACGCTGCGTATACCTCACACCTTGGGGCCATCTAAAGAAAAGGATTTCAAATTGCTAAAGTTGGCCATACCATCAATCTCGCGGCGTTAAATCTCATGGAAATCATTGCTCGCACAGTGAACGCTGACACCTGCACTCCACTTTGGAAAGTGGCCGAAAAATGAAATGATCAAATGAAAAATCTGATTGCACCATCAGATTTGTGGTGTCAAATAGTGCAAAATCAACTGTCAAATTTATGAATTCTGACAAAGTGAGAAACTGGGGCTTTAGGAATTTTTTAGATTCCCCCCAGATTCCTCAAAGATTCCTTCCTTCGAGTCATCTGAAGATCTACTGCTCAGATCAAAATTTTGAATGTGCCATCAGGTTCATGTCGCTAAGAGGTGTCGGATAAACATAAAATTTATCCAATTTGGACACTGACAAAATTTCGCCCTCCTGAGAATTTGGCGCAATATGGTTCCACCTACTATTTTCCTAGGTTCATGGTTCCACCTGCAAAAATTAATAAAAAAATGCTGCCTCAATTTCCGTGTCACTTTTTGCCTCCTGGAACTGCGTCATGGTTCCATTCTCCGTTCCACACCTCCGTTCTCAAATTCGTTGTTCGGTCCTTACCTCCTCTGTTTTCCCCGTGTAAAATGACTTGAAGGGATTTATATATTAAAATTGCGTCAGATTTTCCAAATAACCAACGTGGTGGAATGGTTGGGTGTTGGAATCAAAGGCGGGAGGTTGGGGGATCAAATTCCGCCCCTACCAAAATATACACTGTGCTTATATTATTTTAGTTTGAACGATTACGTTGTTTGGTGAATTAAATGGGTGCAGTTTTGTTTGTATTAAGGTTTTGGGCTGATGTTGTGTGGGCGATCGAGTGGTGGGCCGGCCATTCCGCTTGGCGTGTTCGAACCCCGCCGTCCATGTTTTGTATTAACGTATGTATATAGTGGGTAAGGGTCGTTGGGGTGTGGGTCGGGTCCACTGGAGGTGGCCTGCCCACCCCGTTAATATTGTTTAATGTTTATGAGGTTGGTTGGGGGCCGACGAGGGCTATGGCCCGTAGGCCATATTTAATTAAAAATTTGTTATGTTTGGGATCCGACAGAGGTGGCGGGGGTCACCTGAATATATTTTTTTGATTTTTTATTATATATAACATAATTAGGCATTTTGAAAATTTGGAAAATTGACCGAAGGAGTCAATTTAAGTAGGCCTCAAATTATTCCAGAATATGGCCCAGGTTTTCCAAAATCCAGTGGCTGGATTTTGTCCAAATTGCTGCCTCCTTAAGCCTGCCCAGTCACCCAAGTCAACCCTGAACTTTGTCTACTCCTAACTTTCGCATACAGACTCGGTTTGACGAACTGTTCGCACCACCACGATCAAAACGATGAGATCTTCAACATGAACCTAGTTCGAGCACAATCCAAACACTTTTATTTTTTACCCTTTCTGAGTCCTCTTGGACTTCTACATGTGTCTGGAGCCACCTGGATCAATCCTCCCCACTGAGGAGCTTTTGGTCCTCCAAAAGCATGAAAAATAATCTGCAACTTCTTTGTATCTTGTCTGCATCACAAGCATCCTGAAAAGGTCTCGCTTCCATCTCCTTTACCTTTGTTCTTTAGAGCCTTAAGCAATGAGCCGGCACCTGCAACCTTTGCAACCTGTAGTACATTGCTTTTGCAAATTGCATGCTTGAATTTCATGACCAACTAATGACCCAAGCATGCCATACTTGCCACAAGTTTATAACACATACTCGGTGGTCAAGTTTACATCGAAATGGAAACAATACCCCAGCTACAAGAATAAGGCAAACATATCATTGTTGCTTCAAGTGATGGAAAACACATCATCACTACAACAAATGATTTACAAATGTAAGGCCAAACACTATTGTTTCTTTGACAAGTGATGGAAACACAACATCACTTTCACAATTTAACATGTAACACAAAATAAGACCAAACATCATTGTTTCTTAATAGGTGATGGAAAATACGTCATCACTTTTACATCTTAAAATGAAACAAATGATTTACAAAAGCATGACCATGACAAGCTAACATATTTAGAAACCATTTTTCACTTATCGTTGTGAATGGATCATCCCCCTATGGTGGGTTTGCTTGTCGAACAACCGTTTCATCTGGTTCATGCATCGACACTTTGTCTTTAAGGCGTTGTTTTGGATGGAGCCTCCAACAAGTGGCTCTTTGATGACCATATTTGTTGCAATGACTGCAGTACACCTTATTCCTCCAGATCTGCTTAACATGCTTCTTTTCCTGCTGTTGAGAGGGTCTTTCACACCTCATCCTTTTGTGTGCCGCTATTCTTTTCCAACACTTAGAAAATGTATGGTTATGTAATCCACAAAAGGTACATGTTTTTCGATGCCATGTTTTACGTTCATCATTAACAACATGATTATAATCGAAATGAACATTCGAATATCGAGACTGGTTATACCTTTCCTTGTCGTCTCTGGTGTCATTATGGTGATAAGAGCTTGCCTCAGCTCTCTCCCTACAATGGCCACTGCCATGGGATGATGGTGATGTGTTCCCATCATTCTCTTTCCTCAACGATTTCGACGATGCCTTGGAAGAATTTGACACCTTTAAGCATTCTCCTTCAGTGTATCCCAAGCTTGCAAATTGAGGTCTCTACACAACCTCCAATGGTTGAGTTATGCCTTGGTTATTAACACCAATTTCTTTTTCCTCCTCGTACCTCATCTTGGTAAGGAGCCTGAAGTTTGTCCCTGTAATTGGTATCTCCACATTTCCAACAGAAATCATACTATGTGAAGATGAAACTGAAAGGAAATCAACATCTTTTACCTCCTTTGTCGATTTGGAAAGAACTAATGAGGGTTTCTCATCATCTGTTGTTGGTGGTTCATTGTTTGTCTTGGCGGATTCCCCAACTTCTTTCCTGACATACCCAAGTCCTGCTTGACAGGGTAATTCTTCTACTTTGATGGGGTTGACAATGCTTTGGCCATTAATACCCAAGCCTTTTCCTTCATAACCCATTTTCTTCAAGAGTTTGGAGCTAATTCCTATGGTATGATTTTCAAAAACAGCAAAATCATCATCAGGACACATACATGAATTTAGAGAATTACTTTTTACCTCACATAGGTCACGCTGCAGCTTTTCCAAGGCCTCGTCCTTAGCTTGCAACTATCGTAGAAAACTTTGTTTTTCCTCTTTCTCTTAATGTAGAAGCATCTTCAATTCAGTGTTCTCTATTTGAAGATTATGTTTGTTGTGCTTCAGTTCTTCCAGGGCCTCTTCTGTGGCTCGCAACTGAAGCTGCAATCGCTCCTTTTCCTCTGCCTCTTTTTGTAGAGCTTCATACATTATTTCCACCCTTTGGGAAATTTTGAGCATGGTCTCGTACATCACTTTTTCATCCTTTGTCACTACACGTTCCATTGTTCACGCTTTCAATTCACATCCACACAAAGACCGCTCTGATACCAAACTTGATTCGAGTTGACTCAACTCCTGGCTTTAACCAAGATCTTTTGCTTTCATGATGTTATTATAATTGCATTTAAAATAGCATAAAGGAACATAAATTCATGTTGTAAAGAAGAAGGAACATGATAAGAATCAACAACATAAAACATAAGACATTGATAACGGAGTTCGTCTAGGAGGGACTACGTCTCCGGGCCCAGTGTCAAGATGGTGTAGGCCGCTGCATTAAGTGTTGGAAGGAGTGATGATGTACATGCATGTGTGTTCTCTATCATAGAAGGAATATGCCCTCACACAGGAGTGGCTCCAAGAGATGTTTTGCTACAGGAACTCTCATTCAAAGAAGGACTCCCATCAGTATGACATAATTTCACATATGACAATAATGAGAATCCCGCCAATCATGGCATCAAAGGGATCTCAATTTAGACATACATGACTACAACATGAGTATCCCATCAACATGACAACAAAGGGATCTCAATAACAACATGACAAGAACTGCGTCATGGTTCTATTCTCCGTTCCACACCTCCGTTCTCAAATTCACCGTTCGGTCCTTACCTCTTCCGTTCTCCTGTGAAAAATGACTTGAAGGGCTTTATATATTAAAATTGCGGTAGGTTTTCCAAAGAACCCACGTGGTGGAATGGTTGGGCGTTGGAGTCAAGGGCGGGAGGTCGGGGGGATCAAATCCCACCCCCGCCAAAATATACATGGTGCTTATATTATTTTAGTTTGAACAGTTTCGTTGGTTGGTGAATTAAATGGGTGGAGTTTTGTTTGTATTAAGGTTTTGGGTTGATGTTATGTAGGCGCCTGAGTAGTGGGCTGGCCATTCCGACCGGGCGGGTTCGAACCCCGCTACCCACGTTTTGTATTAACATATGTGTATAGTGAGTAGGGGTTGTTGGGGTGTGGGCCGGGTCCACCGAAGGTGGCCCGCCCACCCCGTTAATATTGTTTAATGTTTATGAGGTTGGTTGGGGGCTGATGGGGGTCATGACCCGTTGGCCATATTTAATTCAAAATTTGTTATGTTTGGGATCCGACGGAGGTGGCGGGGGTCATGGCTCGCCACCTGAATATATTTTTTTGATTTTTTTATTATATATAACATAATTAGGCATTTTGAAAATTTGGAAAATTGACTGAAGGAGTCAATTTAAGTAGGCCTCAAATTCGCCTAGAATCTGGCCCAAGTTTGCTAGAATCCAGTGGCTGGATTTTGTCCGAATTGCTGCTTCCTTAACCCTGCCCAGTCACCCAAGTCAACCCTAAACTTTGACTGCTCCTAATTTTCACATACGGACTCGGTTTGACGAACCGTTCACACCACTGCGATTACGATGGTGAGATCTTCAACATGAACCTAGTTTGAGCACAATACAAACACTTTGATTTTTGACCCTTTCTGAGTCCTTTTTGACTTCTGCATGTGTCTGGAGCTACCTAGATATATATAAAATTAAAAGAAAAAAGAAAACAAAACTATATTAAAAATGTAATAAAACCATTTAAAAAGCTCCTCGGTGGGGAGGAATGATCTAGGTGGCTCCAGAAACACTAAGTGATAAAAAATGGCTTCAGAAATACTCAAATTTCAGAGTTCCTGAATCTCAACAACATTGGCATAAAATTATAGAGATTGTCATCACAAACCCAACGACACGAACAATACCTCAATTGGAGTTCGTATGACCATTTTATGACCATCAAAAGCTATATATATATATATATATATATATATATATAGATATATAGATAGATAGATATATACTCAAAATAAAATTAATAAAAAAGAAAACAAACCTATATTAAAAATGTAATAAAACCATTTAAAAATATAAAAATGGTTATTAAAATAACCACATTATAAACCAAAAAATCATATAATTATGGTTACCCTATACCATATAAATCCAAACAAATGGGTGTATGACAAAAAATCAACCCAACACATGTAATGGGAGGTTATATGGTTATAACCAAATAATATGGTTCTATTTTTTATTTTTTTAAAATTAACATATAGCCAACGGTTTGTTGGCAATGGTTATAACCAACCGAACACCTTAAATATATCCTCAAAATAAACTTAAGAAAAAATAAAACAAACTTATATTAAAAATGTAATAAAACCATTTAAAAAGTTCTTCGGTGAGGAGGAATGATCTAGGTAGCTCCAGAAACACTCAGTGATAAAAAATGGCTCCAAAAATACTCAAATTTCAAAGTTCTTGAATCTCAGTAACATTGACATAAAGTTGTAGAGATTGTCATCACAAACCCAACGACATGAACACCTCAATTGGGATCTGTATGACCATTTTATGACCATCAAAAGTTTGCAAGTCGTAAGGGGATGGGGACCCACCCAGTGTATGTGGTGATGAAATGACTAATAAACCTTCGACACATGGCATGCCAACATTGATGTTCTAACCCTATATTAAGAAAAAATAAAACAAACCTATATTAAAAATGTAATAAAACCATTTAAAAATATAAAAATATAAGTTATTAAAATAACCACATTATAAACCAAAAAAAATCATATAATTATGGTTACCCTATACCATAGTAATCCAAACAAATGGGTGTATGAGACCAAATCAACCCAACGCATGTAATGGGAGGTTATATGGTTATAACCATATATAATATGGTTTATTTTTATTTTTAATTAACATATAACCAACGGTTTGTTGGCAATGGTTATAACCAACCGAACACCTTAAATATATTAAGATAGGCCAACGACACTAACTAATGTTTTACCTACCTCCAAAATATAACATTGCTGCCAAAAACCAAGAATTATACGCCAACCATTATAAACAGTCCGCCCAAAATAATAATCGACACCAAACAAAGTGCTGATTTGAACCCCAATCTCCAACTTAACAATGACCTCGTTTAGCCAACGACCCAACAAGCCTTATATTAAAATCTACCCCCACAAAAATCTATTTAAGTACCAAATACATTTGTGTTCCGGAGGGAACAAAGGAGTGAGCACAGAACCCAATGTAGGGGCGTGCCATGCTTGGCACAGAGTTTGAGAAGAATATTCTCTGATGCAAAGGATGAATCTTTAGATTTACTTGGGAGGCAATTTTTCACAGGGCCAAAACTATGCTAGCTTTATATTCTTTCATCCCAGTTTTTCACGAGGAACGCGATGGTGTAATCTAATTTTTCATTTGAGCAACATATCTTCAGTGAATTTCCGGAGAGGAATATTTGTGGAATCATGAGGAATCTAAAAGATTCCCATGATGACAAATTTTCACAGTGACAGAATCATGCCAAATTAATACTCAAACAGACCAAAATTTCACAAGGAGTTTGATGGTGTGATCAATTTTCAGATTTGAGCAGCATATCCGCAGTGAAATTGCAAAGAGGAATCTTTGCGAAATCATGAGGAATCTAAAAGATTCCCAAAGGGACGAATTTTGATAGTTTAAGAACTAGGCCGACTTTATACTCATTGTACTTAGTTTCTCGCAAAGAGTGCAATGGTGAAGTCAAATTTTTCATATGAGCATCAAAATTGCAGTCAACTAGTGATAAGGAATATTTGGGGAATCTTTGAGATTCCCGAGGGTCCATATTTTGACGATGTCAGAAAGGGATTGAGTTTACAGTCATTTGACATGATTTCACGCCATAAATTCAATGGTGCAGTCCATTTCTTCAGCAGAGCCATGCATTTTCAGGCCATCCCCAGAAGTGGAGGTATATGATGCAGTGATGCCATGTCTTTCTTTTGATTTGTTGAGATGATGATTTTGTTGTTTGAGATCCTTATTTACCATTCTGTTGAATGATACTTGTATGCCACTTCATGTGAGAATTTAATCTCTTATCATGCTAAAAGAGGGCCCATATGAGTGAGAGTTCTTATAGGAGAACGTCTCATGGAGAGACATGCCACTCTAATTGAGGGAGTTTATCCTTGTAATGATAAAGAATACACCATGTACTCATCATCATCTTGCAACATTTAATGAAGCAACCTCCTCACTCTTGATACCAGGCCCAGAGACATAGCCCACACTAGGTGAACTCTGTTATCAACATATTGTGCTTTGTTTCTCATGATTTCCTTTCATTTTCGTTTATGTTATGTGTATGCATTTTATGATTACATGGTCTTTTATATGTGATTATGAATGAATCAATGAAGTAAAAATATATGGATCACCTGGGCGTGCCCGCACAAAGGTGGGGTGCCTGGGGGCCCATGGGGGCATCGCATGTTGGGCATGCCAAGGCACTTGTCCCACAGGGGTGCCCGTGCGACTATTTGGTGGGTTTGCCCGACTTGGAAAGGGGTGCTCGCACAAAAGAAATAATGTCGGCCCTTGATTGCCCATGAACAAAGTTCCCATAAGGGAATCTAATAATGATCTTTAGAAAATTGACTAAATTGAGTTGGGTGACGGGTGAACCAGGCGACACGACCGTCAGGCAAACATGGTTTAATAAAGCTTTAAAAACTAAGACTTGATAAACAATGTCCCATAAAAATTTTCATGGTATGAAACCTTGTATAAATATTTATTAATATTATCCTATTATACCTAATTCTAGTGTTCACCCAATTGATCACGTAGAATATTTATTCAAGGTTTCATTAAAAGTATTTAAAGGTGAATTACTTCTTCTCATTATTACTTGCAGTAATAAAATTCCTTGAACAAACTTACCCTCTAAAACTTGTTTGGAGTTCTCCAAATACACACATAGTTGATATGATTCACTTAGTTTCCATAGGATTTAGGAGTTCAAGTGGAATTCCCCCCAAATGTTGATCTTAAATTATACCAATCCTCAATAAATGCTTAAACTTGACATGTTATAAGTTAAATTTGACATATTCTAAGCCTAATATAACCAATTTAACAACTCATATCCATTCTAAAATATAAATTATTAATATACCCTTATAATTCATAAACAAATGTAAGCATAAATATAATCAATTAAGTAGCCATAAACAATGAACACATCGATTTCTGGGGAAAACTCATCATAGAAACACTATAAGGCTTATCTTAATAATCACAAAAGCTTTTTCAATCCATGGTGCTCCATTCTTTTATCACAAATTCATGTTCCTTCTTTACAAATGATATATATAATAATGATGATGAATGAATAAATGAATGTATTTCACTAATGCATAATCCTTACTTATAGGTAGAGGATAGGTTGATAAAATGAACCTTGATCATTAGATGAGGAACTGTTGGACATAGTCAATCACGATCCCTCTTTCTATGTTAATTTAACCAAAGTTACATTCATTTAAAGTAAGGTGGGTTTTATATACCCAACACTCAGTATATATGGCCTAGTGTGGACCACATTGTAAGCATGTTAGTAGAAGCTAATAGGTTCACAAAAACAACAATTTTAGTAGAAGCAATGAGATCACCATCTCCACATACAATATACCCTAATAATGTGCTAAAAGGAATCCAAAAAATTCACTCAAATTGAAAGAAATATGTGACAATGAATATTGCTCAAACATAAGCCCCAATGGCTACATGGTCTTTGAGTATGTTGTACATTGTCCAAGCTTCTAGATAGACCTCCAAAAACTTGTGAATGTATTATTTGAATGCTACAATGACCATCTTAGAAAACATTGTAGGGGCATACTTAAGTCCAAAATGCATGACATTATCTAAACCCCATTTATAGAAAAAGTTGTCTTCTTCTACTAGATAATATCCTAATAATCCATTGATGAAAGAACATGTTTCCTTCCCGCAACATGGTTAAGCATCTAAACATTCAATGTGATCAAGAAAGTGTCATGGACACAAGAACCATTTAATCCCTTGACATCCACATAAACACATATCATTTCTCTTATTTTCTTATCCATAATTACAATCAGGGTAATCCACTCTTAATCTTCTAGAAACAAAATATTTCAATAAATAACATCTTGTCTATTTCCTCCTTTAAGTTCTTCCTCACTTTAGAATACATCTTGTAGGACCACTTCTTAATAATTTTGACATTTGGTTTAACTTGATTTTCCTCTCCCCTAATTCTCTTTTGATTCCATTCATCTCTATAAACTCCATTAAAAAATCCTCATATTCTCTAAGCAAGGTTGCTTCTTTGTAGTACCATATTACATTTCCTTATCTTTAGGGATGTTTGATAGATTTACTCACCTTCATCATCCCCAACCTGGTGGTGCAACTCCTCACACTATCTTATAACCCCATAATAATATCACCTAATCATATATACTGATGAAATATTAATATTTAATATCCTTTAAAAGTATTAATATATATATATATATATATATATATATATATATATATATATATATATATATATATATATATATATATATATATATATAGGTTATATAATGTAGTGGTGGAGTAATATTAGAGCATTAATAATCGAAAAGGCCGGGTTCTCAGAGTGAGCAGGGCATAAGGGTGTTTGACAAGGGGGCATGAGGGAATTTGAGCAGGGCACGAGGGCATTAGATAAGTGGGCATAAGGGAATTCGAGAAGGTGTGAGCAGGTGGTGCAACATTGAGTCCACAAGTGGTGGCATAGAGGCACCTATCTTCAATATGGCAGTAAGCTAGAACCCTAATGTAATCCAAAAGATTTGTGTGGTTATTCTTGTGGCTTAGTTATTCTTGTTTTATAATGGAACAATAGAAACATATTCAAGAGTTGTATTCATAACTACAGGATAAACCCATGTATACAAAAATCATCTCGTGCAAGGAAAATTCGTCATTGAGGTTTGAAAACCTTTCATACAATTAACACTTTGCACCATAAAGTCTGGGTACATATTTTAAAATGAAACCTATAATAAAATTTTGGATTACGCATGGTAACAATTTGTTTAAGAGTCTTATGTGAGTCAAATAATGAAGTCTATCTTTGCATGTGAATTATGCGAAAATTTTACAATGTAGGGGAACTTCAAGCCCTTTTAATGATAGTAGGATAAAATTTCAAATACGAGCATAAAATCGTTTGCATAGAGCACAAGCAAGAGTTTTTATTTTTTTTCACGCGATTGAAAAATTTATAAGGGCCAGCAATAATTGTATATTGGTGTAAGGGTTTCGTGCCCTAACTAACAAGATTTCAAAGAGAAGAGGGTTTCAATCCTTTATACTTTTGTAACATAGAGAAGCCTAAAGGGAAGGACAAATTGAAACCCCACAAGGAGAGGGGTAATAATACTACAGATCACAAGACAACCTTCCAACCAAGCATACTTATTTTTGGACTTTTTTTTAATCCAAATGCTAATATCTATATCATGCCCTTTGGTTAGGGCTTCCCATTTTAATTGTGTATGATTATAGAACAAACCTATAAGGTATTTTGTTCAAATCGGCCTAGATCCTCCCCTAGGATTCTTCTTCTAACTGGCACATAGAAATATATCTATGCACTTGTCCCTTCAATATATCCATAAGATTTCTTTCAAGCATGCCTTACGTTGGAATACTATTTCCATTTTGATGATGATGATATCTTCTTTCACAAGCTTTATAGTTCCTATAATATTGTTTGCAGTAGAAGCTTCCAAGGTTCTAAGTCAAGGATCTCGACTCAAGGTGATAGATTGATCCTCTTCTTGAGTTCAGGTCAGATTTTTGTAGTTGCTCAACGCCTGCACATAATTTATCCTTTTGCTACCTTTAACAATAGGTCTAATCCATTGAGATATATGTAGCCTTCTATTGCAAGTTTGTCTATTCATGGATTTCAATAGTCCCAAAAGGATGTGAAATTGATCTTCCTTCAAAGTGTCACAACTCGATGGAGTGAGAGGTTTCTACTTGGTAAGACTTGTATAAATCTAAGAACTTTTGAAGATTATTATGGTCCTTTAGGGTGACTGAGCTTTGGATCAAACCTTCCAAACGAGCCTACAATGCATCTATATAGTTTAGTCTTGGTCCTTCTTTAAAGTAGTTTCCTTGTTTCCTATTAGGACTACCTCTAGTCCACAAAAGATGAGTTTAACTAATAAATTGGTCACCTTCATAGAATTGTATAGAACCTTATGATTTTTCAGATCTTTTAAATGTGTTACAAGACCTTGGAATTTGAGCACAAGTCTTCAATCTTTCTCCTAGTATTCTCATCCTCGTGATGATTCCAACTCTCGAGATCGATATTGCTTATAAGTTGTATTGAGCTCCTCACTGAATTTGAAGATGAAAAATCTATTGTCTATATGTTGCAGTCATTAAGCCATCTAGTCTGCTCAATGACATGTCTATGTCTCACTAGTTCAATTTCATTTCCGAGCTGAGTAGCCTGTGATTGCAACTCTATCATCTTGAACTTAAACAAACATGCCTTTCTTCTCCAATCTTGCATATATTGTGCCATAGACAATAATAAAAAAGGTCATTATTGTGAAAGGATTTCGGTTAGAATTGCACAAGGAATTGGGTGGAGGGAATATTATGGGGCCACTAATAAATAAGCTCTCAAAGATCCCAACTGAGCTATGACATAAAAAAATTTAAAATATAACCATGGTAACTAGAAGAGGATACCTAGAGGGAAGAATTATTTTGGAGAATATTATTGAAAGGTGAATATGAAGAAAAATCTCTAGATAAATAATTTTGAGTAAACTAATTGGAAGAAAATATACCATTACATGCAAGGTTTCCACCTTCTCATCAACATGAAGGGCGCGATCTCCCCAAAAGTATCTTGATTTTTGCAGATCTTCCATTTATTCACAAACATGATGCAATATCTCTTACACTTGAGACCACTTCTATGTCTCTGCTTAGACTTGATCTACAATATTCTGGATGGTTTCCTTACAACATTATGAGTATATCTTGTTCTCCTGAGATTCCCCCTGCTAAAATTATTCAACCGAGAAAATAAGAAAGCAAACTTAGGATTTAAAAATTAATTAAAAATATGATGAATACCATATTTATGATACAATAAATAATGCAATTTGCATGCCTATTTTGATCTTCCAGTTGCATTTTTTTTCTAGAACTACAATTCCCATAAATGTTGAGGATAGATCTATAGTCCTTTCTTAGTTGTAATTTCTTTGCTCTCATTCATACGCATTGAGAAAGAATCAAGCTTCTTCATAAGCAGAGCCACCTGTTCATCGGATAGCATTAGCTTCAATTTTGTTAACTAAAATTGAATGAATATAGTTTAATACAATACGCTATATAAAGGTGAGGTGCAAGTAATATTACCAAGGCATACTGAGAAATTTCATCTTTTATATAAGAGATAAATCTATCATCATAGCTCTCCTTGCTTATGTAGGAATGGGAAAATATTTATCATTGATAATGTGTGATTGATCTCACGAAAAAATGAAAAACAACCATTTCTAGAAGATGAAAACATATTAAAAAAGAAACCCAATGGCATAGTTAAATTTGAGAAATGATTTTTGTGAGTCGGGCACAAATTATAGGCTTATATACTAGTGATTTTGCAAGGGCCCCAACTTGCAAATTTTGTTGCTAAAATTGTTGTAATGGTTGTTTTTGTAATTGAGATCTTTGTTGTGGAAGCGTGTGTAAATGCACATATTGCAGGCTCATATGTGAGTGATTTTACCGGGGTGCCAACTTGCAAATTCTGCTGCAGAAACTGTTGTAATGGTTGTTGGTGTAATTGAGATCTTTGTTGCAGAAGCGTGTGTATATGTTTCTAATGATACCACATAATATGTTGTTGTTATTGTTGTATGATATTCATATGTGCTTCTTGAAGTTGTATTTGTTGAGATGGATGCTTTAATAGATGCAAAAGTTGCTACTGTTGTTGATGTTGGAGAAGCAATGAGAAGTAGAGTCTCCAATGAATGAATCCAACGTAATGTATCCCATATCCTTTGAGCTAATGGCCCATGTATCCAATGTAACATTCAAGATTTAGTAGAAGATTCATATATGTCATTTTTGCTACATAAAAAGAACAAAACTTCAGGCAACATCTTGAGCCAACTATTACAACTGAAAATTGAGTGGGATATGATAAAAATTTAAAAATTGTAATTAACAACTCAACAAGATGTTGTAACAAAGAATTGAGTAGGATATAAAAAAAATAAGAATATATAATACTAATTATAAAGTAAATAAAGGTTGTAGTTAAGTAGCCTAAGATAACTAACAAGCTAGAGGAAGAGATTCTAGGCAAGAGACTTTAGAGGAAGGACGCATGACATGCTCTATGCCATTAAACTCGTAGATAACATGACATCGTATCATACCAAAGTTAAATTCTTGGCCCATCACTCATTGTGCATAGATACACCAGTTATTGAGAGTACTATTCATGATGTTAATCTCTAATAACCATGAATATTATTCATGTTAATATCTCGTAACCACAATTAGTTTAATCGATCCCTAATTTTGGATTTTTCGACATTAAGAATTCATTCTAATATTTAAGGATATTTCACGATGGTTATGATGGTCCTCTCGAAACAAATGCAATTTGCAAATTCTCCAGTGTTATTTGCTAGTGAATAATAGATTTTGAATCTTAATTTCTTGCATAATAGACCTAGGGTTTTGGTTTAGATTACACATACACTGAAACTTTCTTAATAGTATACACACATTATGGTTCATATTACACATATAGTGAAACATTCCTAACGGTCTATACATGCTATGAGATGGTTATAATAATTGATGGGTTACACTTGAATATCATCTTATGCTTTTTCAGGTTGCACATAAACAACATGTTAATTTTATAATGCCCGAATGTTTGTAAAATGAACATTTAATTCTAGCAAAACAAAATTTCATTCCAACAAAGAAAAATTTAATAATGCTTGAATTTATATACCAAGTAGTCATAAAAATAATGCCAAATTATATAAAAAACATAGAGTTCTAATTTTTTGCATTTACAAGAGGCAATGGCTTCATAAATGGCCCAGACAGAATTTGAATTCCTAAGCTAGTACTCATGCTAGAGACACTTCTTCCATGGAAAGACACACTCTCAGAATAACTCCCTGAATCAAGATGCACACGAACATGCTTTGCAACTAATTGGGCATAATAACATGTAGGCACAATAAAAGACTATATATATATATATATATATATATATATATATAGATATATATATGAGAGAGAGAGGGAGAGTTACCAATTGATACAGACCAAGTGCACCTTGAATAGCTAGAATAACATAATAGATTCATCAAAATTACACAAAAACCAAATTAAAGTGCGCTCTATACACACTCCACTACCAATAATCAGGTCTTCTTGTACAAATAGAATAAAATGCAAAACATAGATGTGAATAAAAACATCATAGATTGCTTTTAATTGTTGTATTTTTTCAATAAATAAATTGGAATAATTCCCTTTCCCAAGTAAATCTACTTCAAGTAACCAACCCTTTACAAAATAGTTTAAAAAAAGAAGGCCAATTAAAATAATTTTATGTGACACAGAGAAAGAAACCCAATATGGGTTTGTAGTTGTTACAAACTTCAAATCTAGAAAGCCAAAAATTTTAATTATAAACTTCTATCAGTCATCTCTTGACTAACCAACTCGGGATGATAAAATAATACCCACAATCAAATTATATAGAGTAAGAACCTATGTAAAAATGAGTATGAGGATCATGCCCACCAAAAGCTTAGGTTGCTAGGAATTTGCTCTGTTTGTTAGGCCCCTATACTACTAGTGTAACCCCTTATTGTTATTAGTATAACCCACTTATTATATTGATGTACCCATGTAGTGCCCATATTGTTACTATTGTGCCCCATAGAAGCCCACTATTGTTATTATTGTGCCCTTACATTATTATTGTTATGTCGGCTCTGATTATGTTATGACCCCTTAGACTCCTATATATAGAAAGGAGGTCTTTTCATTTGTATCATCGAAGAATTGTTCATTTATGTAATGTAAAGGAGGTTGCCCCCTCGAAGAGGCTGAATTCTAAGGCGTTGATCTATCTTTTCTATCTTTTCTTGAGCTGGGTTCATAACATTTGGTATCAGAGCTTTGGATTCTAGGGTTTCGCTGCTCCAAACAGATCATCGTGGCATTTTAGCTATAACCTTTTTTCTGTGACGTTTCAGAAGTCGGAAAAAAAACCCATTTGAGAAGAAATTTCACTAAACCTTGGGTCTGAATTTCAGAGCTTTTCACGCGATATTTGCGGAGATATGTTGTGAGGAAGTTGGTCCTTTTCCAGACTCCTAAATTACATTCAAAACAGGTGACCTGGGGAAAATCGTCATAACTTTCTCTCTAGGGATCGGATTGAAATTTCTTAAGAAGGTACAGAAAGAGGACGGACTGTAGTTTCTTTTATGCATTTTTAGATCCAAAGGTTGAAACAGTGACTCGTGGCACGTCGTACAAGTTCGCTCTACTGAACTAGTCTATAATCAGGTCATATTGGGAGATTGTGCATAACTCTTTTTTGGAGAATCCAATTTGGATCAGACTGGTGTCATTAGAAAGAGGACACAGAGGGCTAATACAGGTCACAATTTCAGAACTTAAAGATCTGAAACTACAAAGTTACAGTCGTTTCAAGGTAGAGCTCCTAAAATCAAGGAAAAGCAAGATGAGGAAGTTTGATGGCAAGGATCCGGTAAATTGGATACTTCAGATGGAGCAATATTTTGATATACATGGTGTACAACTGTTATAAAAGGTATGTATTGCATCTTCATATTTAGAACCAGATCAATTTTTATGGTGCAAAGGGCTTTGTTCTCGTAAAAAACTTGTTACGTGGTCAATTTTCACGGAGGAAATGATAGCACATTATGAGGATATAAAGAGCAACACCTTCTTTAGAGCAACACCACAACAATTGGAAAGAGTAAAAGGGCTTTGTGACATAGTGGAAAGCAAAATTATGGAAACCAGGAAGTGTACCCCTCACAACTATAAAGATGGAAGTGTTGTTTCTCCTAGCCTTCCACAACCTACAAGGGTTACACCACAACAATTGGAAGAAAAAAGAGAAAAAGGGCTTTGTTACAATTGTGATAGCAAATGCACTAAAGGTCACAAGTGTGTTGAGAAGAAATTATTTTACATAGAATATGAAGAGGAGGAAGAAAAGGATCAAGAAACAACAAAAGAAGAAGATATACGCCAGGACCCCACCCCAGAGAAAGAAGAAATGAATCAGACCATATCTTGTAAAGCATTGGCAAGAATTACCACTAAAACTCTCAAGATAGAAGGACATATCAAGAAGAAAAAGGTGCAAGAAGTGAAAGGTCACATCGAGAAAGAAGAAATGAATCCAACCATATCTTGTAATTCATTGTTCGAAATTACCACTCCTCAAACTACCAAGATAGAGGGACATATACAGAAGAAAAATGTTCAAGAAGTGAAAGATCACATCGAGCATCAAGAAATGACTCCGACCATATCTTGTAAAGGATTGGAAGAAATTACCACTCCTCAAACTCTAGAGATAGAAGGACATATCAAGAAGAAAAAGGTTCAAGCAGTGAAAGATCACATCGAGCATCAACAACAAGTTCTCCAACTTTTAAAGGATAACGCCACTTCAGTGCAAAATCAAACGAAACAACAGGCACTTCAAAAATGGCGACCTTACCGAATGGGAAGACTCTTCAAGGATGAGGATGTGGAAGCATTGTTTTGTGCTATTTATATTATCCAACCAGATTGGATAAACGAAGTAAGGGATGAATGGAAGAAGGACGAAGAAGTATGGCAACTTATTCAAAAGTTGCAAAAGATCCCAATTCAAACAATATTGCCAGAAATTAAAGAGGAAGGAAAAATCATATTGGAACCTGGAGCAGTCACAGAAACAAGAACCCAACAGCTACAAAATCGATCAATTTCAGAGTATCTCATCAAGTGGAAGAACTTACCCGCTGAATATTCCACATGGGAGGACAAGAATTTTATACAGAAGCATCAAGAACTACTCAAGCGTTAAGGACAACGCTTTTTGAAGGAGAGGGGCATGTTAGGCCCCTATACTACTAGTGTAACCCCTTATTGTTATTAGTATAACCCACTTATTATATTGATGTACCCATGTAGTGCCCATATTATTACTATTGTGCCCCATAGAAGCCCACTATTGTTATTATTGTGCCCTTACATTATTATTGTTATGTCGGCTCTGATTATGTTATGACCCCTTAGACTCCTATATATAAAAAGGAGGTCTTTTCATTTGTATCATCGAAGAATTGTTCATTTATGTAATGTAAAGGAGGTTGCCCCCTCGAAGAGGCTGAATTCTAAGGCGTTGATCTATCTTTTCTATCTTTTCTTGAGCTGGTTTCATAACACTGTAACCAAAAGGAAAAGTAGCCATAAGTAAGAGAACATATAATAGATTTAATTTTAATATCACTGTTAATTCTCCTCACCTATTATATCTCAACGTTAGGTACACACGCACAAGCGAAATGATAATTTCTTTCTAGCATCACATAGACATTCAAATTGTGGTAACCAAACACAATAATTCTAATGAAAATTTGGACAAAATTGATCATGTTTTATGTGTTATTAATTTTAAACATAACAAATTTTAAACTTGTTCGATAAATCACTCTCCTTAATAGGAGATAAGCATTAAGATTTTGAAACGTTGCGAGGCCTTCCCAAGACCAAGCTAGCCACCAAACAATCCAGAAAAAGACTTCCCAAGACTAAACCAACCACTAAACAAGCCAGACAAAGACTTCCCAAGACCAAGCCAACCACCAAACAATCTTCCTTGAAAAAAAACAAGATCTCCAACAAGTCAACAAGGTTTACCTTACCAAGAATGTAATTTCTATAAATTTCAACTTCATCAATCAGGTCAACAACTTCGGCTTCCAAAAGGTCAAGCCTGTAGTAACCCAAGAATCACAGAAACTTGCACGAGTGGGCCAATAATAGTAGGAGATCATACTTCTTTCTTTTGCTGAGATTATTCTTTTCTTCGCTAGGGTGATTTCTTGTCTTCTAGCCTCCTCACACTACTTTTCTATTGCAAATCAAATGCCAAGATGTGTGTCACTAGAGGAGGTCAAAGTCTTCTTATTTATAGTCTTCACAAGGGCTAGAGTGGGCCTCTTTAGGCCGAATTTATCATGGATGGCCGACTTGGTCATGGGGTCTTTCTAGACTTTTCTAAACATCAAAATAATATTTTATTTCTTGATACAAGAGCCCAATCGGGTCTATTACATCATGACATAAACTTTGACTCAAGACAAAAACCCTAGAGCACTCAATGGGTGCTTAGGCATAGGAACCAAAAACTTTGAGCATGAAACCCATGCTTTAATAATTTTTTTTTTTTTTTTTTTCAAATAATTTTCTTTTATTTTGATAATTACATAATAGATGCATCATGTCATGATCCAAATAGAATTATGAAGACCAATACTAGTTACAATTTTCAAAAGGAACTTCGCATGTTATAGACCTTCAATGTCTCTTGGTGCTCCTCCACTAAACTCTTCTCCCCTTCTTTTTTACTTCAGATTTCTTCTTATCCACTAACTTGCTATGAAATGAAGTGCATGTGCGATGTCTCTCAATGGAGGTCAAATGTCTACTTTATATAGCCTTCCAATGGCTATTTAAGCCCAATGTGAGGCCAACTTTAGCTAGCTAGCTAACCTATTCTTGGGAGAATTATAATTTTTTTTCCAAAATACAAAATGATTTTATTTCTTTGATACAAGTTCCCAAATGGGTCTTTACATAATGACAATGACCTTTGAATCAAGACAATCCTACAAGCATGCAATGGATTCTTGACCTATTGACCAAAGACTCAAGCATGAAACCAATGCGTTATAAATTTTTATTTTTATAATTGTCTTTCTTCTTTTGATCAATATATAATAATTACATCATGAAATGAGACAAATGAAAATTATGAAGACCAAAAGTAGTTACATTTCCCAACAAACAATAGCATGTTGAGTCAAATAAGCAATATGAGAAACACCAATTATGTTGTCATTTTGAGTTTATTACTTAGTTTGGGACAAAGCTTCATTTGATACATGATGACAGCAAGAGAACTATGGTTCATGATATATGTTGCATGATGAGATTGTCTAGTCCTCCAAGTGTAGTGAAACAAGATCTCCAAGGGCACTAAAACAAGATCTCTTCAAGATGAGGGCTCTTCTAGAATTTCGTGCTCACCAAGGAAACCTGCAACACCTCCTGCAATTTTGGACCTAAGGAATGTTGAAAAATGTGTAACTAGGTTCGGTCTTCATAAGTATGAAATGTATTCTTGTAAATATAAAATGAAAAATAAATTATTATTCTTATTGGAGCATGGGTTTCATGCTCAAGTTCTTTTTTTATAAGTCAAGCACCCATTGAGTGGTTCTAGGGTTTGTCCTAGGTATAAGAGTCATTGTCATACATTGAAGACCCTATGGGCACATTGTAAAGTGTAAAGAAAAAATTGTTTTGTCTTTAAAGTGTTAAAATACCTCCAAGATCAAGTTGGCCTAATGAGCTGTCAAGTTGGCCTACATGAAGAGCTACGTCCAACCTTGAAGAAGCCTATATATAAGAGGAACTCTTCCTCCATATGGATCACTCACTCACTCATCTCTTATGCGAAGAATCAGCAGAATAAGAAGTCAAGAAGGAAGTGTGAAGAAGAGGAAGTCGAAGTTTTTGGGCCTTATCTATTCTTCTTAGAAGATCGAAGTTAGGGATTTCTGCGCTGGATCTTCTCAGGTTCGATTTTGAAGGAGAAGAGAAGAGAAGGAAAGAGAAGGTCTCTTAGGGCATCCTACTAGCCCTAGTACTAAACTCAAGGCAAGCAAAGTTATGAGGAAGGCTATTAGAGGGAGATTGAAGTCTCCTAGAAGAGCAACAATAGTTGCAGTAGTTGTCGGGGAGAAAAGTTTCGAATCTACTGGGAGGTCGAAGATATTGCAACTAGAGGTCGTGGTAGACTTTATCTTGGAGGGTACTTGTATGAGTCTAGGTCATGGTATTCATCAATTGAAAGATTTGAAAGATAAGGAAGAGATTTACGAGTTTTCACCTCAAGAGGAAGGGTTTTGGCTCTAGCTTGCAACCTATATACCGTGTCACTGTTTTTACTATTTTGGTAGTTTTTTGATATATTGCACACTATAATAATAATGAACAAAAATAATAAGTAAAATATAACACAAACAATTATCAAGTTAATAGAATTAACATATTCATTACCCTATCGAATTCTCAACATGGTATCAGAGCTTTGGTTCTCTAAGGGCATCATGAAGATCTCCTCTACAATGAAGAAGTTCATCAAGAACATTGCAAGCCATATCAAGAAAGGTATCAAGGAAGCATGGAGTCTCTTATTCTCTTCAAAGAAGGCATCAATCCATGAAAGGGATGAAGGTCTCTTTTCGGCTCTCTCTGGTACATTCCAAGACGAAGACATATGGGTAATTGATAGTGGTGCATCAAGGCATATGACTGGTCATTACAACAAATTAATGACCTTATCACAAGGAAGATCTGCTTACTCTGTGGAACTTGGAGATAAAAAAATATATCTGGTGAAGGGCATTGGATCAACTTCCATAAAACTCAAGGATGGAAGCAACATCCACCTCAACAACATTCTATTTGTTCCAAGTTTTCACAAAAATTTACTTTCTATTTCAATTTTAGAAGATAAAGGAGACAAAGTAGCCTTCATTGATGGAAAGGTAGTTGCTTGGGGGAAGGACTCAAGCATAGATCAAGCTAAAGTTATTGGTATTCGAGAAGGAAGTCTTTACAGATTAATATCTCCTATAAACCAAGCCCTGGTTCACACTGAGATTAGTCCATGTGAACTTTGGCATCAAAGGTTTGGTCATCTACATTTCAAAATACTTCCAACTTTAACTTCCATAGTAGATGGAATCCAAAATCTAAATGAAGATCATGAAGGTGTTTGCAAGGGATGTGCATTGTGCAAGAATACCAAGAGACCATTTGGAAGCAGTGCTTCACGGTCGAAATAAATCTTGGATATCGTTCACTCTTATGTGTGTGGCCATATGAATCCAAAATCACTTGAAGGCCATCTATACTATGTCACATTCATAGATGATCATTCAAGAAAGACCTGGGTTTACTTAATGAAAACCAAGGATGAAGTATTTACAAGATTTCAAGAGTATAAGGTTGAAGTGGAGAACCTTACAGAAAGAAGAATAAAGATACTGAGCTCTGATAATGGAGGAGAATATACATCCAAAGAGATTATAACATTCTGTAAGGAGTCTGGGATTAAGAGGGAGTTGATAGTTCCATACAATCCCGAAAAAAATGGAGTCATAGAAAGAAAGAACATATCCATTGAATAAAGTGTAAAATAAATGTTACACGATCAAGATCTACCTAAATTTTTGTGGGGAGAGGCAACCAAGATAACAGTCTACATTCAAAATCAATGTCCTCACAGATCTCTAGATAAAAAAACTCTGAAAGAAGTGTTTACTGGGAAGAAGCAATATGTAGATCATCTCTGAATCTTTGGGTGTCCTGTGTATATTCATATACCAAATGAAAAAGGAAAGGCATATAGAATCTATATGAGAGATAGACATCACATTGACGTTAGTCGTGATGTCATATTTGATGAGAGTATAACATTCAAGAAGTCAAAAGAACTTTCCATAGATTTTGATGACAAAGAAATTCCAGTATGAAGGGAGTATTTTTTGGGTATAGTAACGCATCAAAGGCCTATAGAATCTATATGAAATATGGACATCACATTGAAGTTAGTCGTGATGTCATATTTGATGAGAGTATAACATTGAAGAAGTCAAAATAACTTTCCATAGATTCTGATGATGAAGAACTTCCAATATTTGAGGAGGAAGCTGACAAGGAAGGAGAAGGATCACATCATGAAGAAGAAGGGCCAAGTGAACCTGTTCAACTTGTCGTCATTCCCGAAACAAGGAAAATACCTAATTGGTTAAAATCCAAAATAATTGATGGAGAAGGTCATGGGGCAGCACAAGGATCATTTAGAGAAAGTAAGAGACCCAAGAAATATTTTGGGTATGTTGCATACATGACAAAATTAATCGAAGAAAAACCATCCAACTTTGAAGAGATTGTAGAACATCGAGAATGGAAGGATGCCATGAATGAAGAGCATCAATACATAATGAAGAATGGAGTCTAGGAGATCGTACCTAGGCCTAAAGACAAATTTGTGGTTACTTCCAAGTGGATCTATAAGATCAAGCATGTAGCTAATGGAAGTATAGAAAAGTATAAAGAAAAATTTGTGGCTAGAGGGTTCTCTCAACTTGAAGGCATCGAATATGAAGAAACATTTTCTCCAACAACAAGATATACGATGATTCGATCATTATTCTCTCTGGTAGTATCGATGGGATGGAACATCCACCAAATGGATGTCAAGACTGCGTTTCTAAATGGCACTATAAGAAGTCTATATAGAATAACCCTTGGGATTTGAAGTCAAAGATAGGAAGGCATGTGTTTTCAAATTTAAGAAAACTTTATATGGCCTCAAGAAATCACCAAGGGCATGGTATTCTAGAATGGATGCATACTTACATAGAATAGGCTTCACAAAAAGTTCTGCTGACTCGAACCTTTATATTAAGGTTGTAAACAATGAACCTATAATTATTCTTTTGTATGTAGATGATCTTCTCTTAACAGGTGTTCAAGATCAAATTGAAGAATGTAAGAACCAACTGGAAGCATAATTTGACATGAAGGATCTTTGGTTGATGCATTACTATTTGGGACTAGAAGTCTGGCAAGGACCGAATGAAATCTATTTGGGTCAAGGAAAGTATGTGATCAAGATTCTAAAGAGGTTCGACATGATGGACTGTAAACCTATGACCGCTTCGATGATCACAAACTTGAAGGGACCGAGGAGTTCTGAATCAAGCCTTGTGGATCCTTCTAGGTATAGACAAATTGTTGGATCATTGATGTGATTGGTGAATCCCCGACCAAACATATGTTTTGTAGTAAATGTACTCAGTCAATTCCAAGTGAGCCGAAGCATGATCATTGGATAGCAGCAAAGCATATTCTGAGATATCTGTGAGGAACCATCCACTACTGTCTGAAATATGATAGAGGGAATGATGTCCAATTGATTGGTTATACAGATTCTGACTGGGGAGGCAGTGAACAAGATGGAAGAAGCACTACAGGAGGATGTTTCAGTTTATGATCCTCCATGGTCTCATGGATGAGCAGAAATCAAGACATTGTTGCTTTGAGTAGTGTTGAGGCTGAATATGTTGCAACATGTGAAGTAAGTAGAGAAGAAGTCTGGTTAAGGAAGCTGCTATCCGACTTGTTTGAAGGACCGATGAACCCTACAATGATACTTTGTGATAACACCAGTTGTATTCATTTGTCTGAGGATCTAATGTTCCATGGAAAGACAAAGCACATCAACAACAAGTATCACTATATTTGAGAGCTAGTACAAAATGGTGTGTTGTAGCTATGGTATATGTCCACTGATGAACATGTAGCTGACATATTGACGAAATCACTTCCAAACAAGAAGCTTGTATACTTAAGGGACAAGCTTGGTTTGGTGGTTTTTTCCTCCCTAATTGAGAGGGAGAGATACACATTACATTATTGTCTTCACTTGGGAAGAAAGAATGGAGGATTGGGTAACCATATGGCATTCAATACTCTTTGATAATGTGGTAGGGCATTCAAGACAAGAGTAGTCATGGACGAATATTCTTTGAGGATTAGCTACTTAAGATAAGAATAGTCCAATGGGAGGTCATACTCTATTAACACTCGGGTGGGGTATGTACCTTGGGAGACAATGATGATGGTGTCTATATAAATCATTGGTCTTTCCAACATTATTATCTAACCTTGTGGAGAGATAGATTTGTTAGTCAAGGCCTTGCTATGTGACAATCCTGGTTAACATGATGCTAGATAGATGGGTTACCAATCTGACTCTTCTTATGAGATCTCTTCAGATTGAGAATAACCATGTACCTCTTCCTAATTAAGAGAGAGTGTTGAAAAATGTGTTACTAGTTTTGGTATTCATAAGTATGAAACGTATTCATGTAAATATAAAATGAAAAAGAAATTGTTATTATTATTGGAACATGGGTTTCATGCTCAAGTTCTTTTATTTTATAGGTCAAGCACCCATTGAGTGCTTCTAGGGTTTTTCCTAGGTATAAGATTAATTGTCATATATTGAAGACCCTATGGGAACATTGTAAAGTGTAAAGAAAAAAATATTTTGTCTTTAAAGTGTCAAAATACCTCCAAGATCAAGTCAGCCTAATGAGCTGTCAAGTTGGCCTACATGAAGAACCACGTCCAACCTTGAAGAAGCCTATATATAAGTGAAACTCGTCCTCCATTTGGATCACTCACTCACTCATCTCTTATGCGAATAAGCAGAAGAAGAAGAAGTCAAGAAGGAAGTGTGAAGAAGTCGAAGTTTCTAGGCCTTATCTATTCTTCTAGGAAGATTGAAGTTAGGGTTTTCTACACTGGATCTTCCCGGGGTTTGATTTTGAAGGAGAAGAGAAGGGAAGGAAAGCAAAGGTCTCTTAGGGCATCCTACTAGCCCTAGGACTCAAGTTAAGGCAAGCAAAGTCAGGAGGAAGGATATTATAGGGATATCAAAGTCTCCTAGAGGAGTAGTAGCAGTTGCAACAGTTGTTGGGGAGTATAATTTCAGATCTACTGGGAGGTCGAAGATATTGCAGCTGGAGTCCATGGTATACTTGATCTTGGAGGGTATTTGTCTGAGTCCAAGTAATGGTATTCATCAATTGAAATATATGAAAGATAAAAAGAGATTTAATGGTTTTCCCTTCAAGAGGAGGGGTTTTGGTCTTGGCTTGCAGCCTATATATTGAGTCATTGTTCTTACTGTTTTGGTAGTTGTTTGATGTATTGCACATTGGAATAATAATGAACAAAGTTAATAAGTAAAATGTAACACAAACAATTATCAAGTTAATAGAATTAACATATTCATTTCCCTATCAAATCCTCAATAAGGAAACCCAAGAAACCCTAGGGTATTCACAGGTATGAACATTAGAAGACAAATTTCAAACTTTTGAAATCTTGATGTGTCTCTCAATAGGTTGAGGACCCATCTTTGTATAGCCTTTACAAGAGGCTCCATTAGCCCTCTCTAGGCCGAATTTTCCTTGGCTAACTGACAAAATCTTGGTAGCCTTCTAGACATTTCTAATTTCAAAATATTTTTTCTTTCTTTGATACAAATTCTGAAAGGGTCTTTTACAATATGAGAAGGACTCTTGAATCATGACAAACCATAGGGGCATTTAATGGATGCTTGACCTAATGAAAATGTGACTTGAGCATGAAACCCATGCTTAACAAAAATCACTTTATGTCTTATTTTGATAAAAACATAAGAATTACATCATGACATGTGTCAAATGAAAATTATGAAGACCAAAACTAGTTACATTCTTCAACATATCGAAGTATGTGGGTATTTTTTTGTAATGGAAGATTAAATGCTATTAGATTATTTTGAGTTCTCAAGTTATCGAGTGACTTCATTGGTTAGGATGAATAGGTTTTCAAGTTCTCAAGTTTTGAAATATTACTTGAATATTTTAAACACAAAGAACTTCCTTGTAACTCACTTGTACTATTATAATGTTCTTGTGGTTTCGTCAAGACATTTCTCAACATCCTTTATGACACTCGCTAACAATTTATCTCATTTAATGGAGTGTTATAAGATGTTCAACCAAATAGGTATTTTTTAGATCTATCTTTGTCAAGGGACGAAAGTTCAAGCAGGATAGAAGAAATTGACCAAAGATCTACCACGTTGTCTAGCAGGCGAAGATCAACTAGATTTGAAAAGATTAGAAGAAAATTCCATAGATGCATGCATTTTCTTCTCGCTAAAGGGGGGTTGTGTTCTTATGATAATGAGAGCATAGATGACATAGAGGGGCCCATACACATCTAGTGACACAATGGGTACCCAAGGATCTTCTTGAAATAAAAACTGATTTTTATGTCAATGAAAGGATATGACGCATTACCCCATCATCATTACATGGTTTGGGGCTATTTTCCATGGATGGCATAAAAGTTTGTTACAGAGGATTAAATGAAATGATGGAGTATGTCAAACCTTGTTACAACTACAATGATTGGGTACAACTAGTCCAATATACCAAAAGTATGTGAAGATATGGATTGGCCACAAATTATATACAACTAAAAGATAATGATGAAAATAAAGGCGCAACTATGTATATTGATGGAAGGTCAAAAGCAACAGGGAATATTGAAAAGTTTATAAATATTACACAACTTGTCACCACAAATAAGCAACCCAATTGCATGTTCCACAGACGTGAAGGAAACCGTGTATTCGTATGTGCCATTAAATTAACAGCTGCATGGGAAGATTTGTTCATTGATTACAATTTGAATATAATAAATACAAATATTGCTATTATGGGGGCAATATGTATTCAATTTTACCCAACTTGGAAGCAATTTCTGTTGTATGTTATGATTGTCATTTACTACAATATATTGTTAGACATCTTGTAACTTGAGGAAACATTTTAATACGTCATGGTTAAAATATCGTGTCAGGTTGATCAAGGTCAAAGGGAACCAACCTCACAATAGGTAAACATCAATGTCGTTGTATGTAAAATAATACAAGTATATAAAATAACCACAATATATATATACAAGTAGCATTTTATCCATTATAGAGTAAGTCAATTTCATATTTTTAGGCATCATATAACTAAATGAAAGATTCACTATGCATATGACCAACTTGAGCAAATGCATTCCTTCATCCTTTTCAAAGTATTGTTTCTACACAATATAGAATATATTCTAATATTGTCATAATGCCTCTTGCAAGAGCCTTCCAAGATGTTGAAGTTTTTATAAATTTAGAACCTTTTATATTGGCCATGATATAACGTGAAGTTTCTATATAAATTTAGACATATGTCAGTAGTGGCTTTCTTATTAATATAATGATGATTAATTGTTGATGAATTGAAAATTACAATTATTTGATAAACAAGGTGATAAGTGTTAATTTTTGTAGCATCGAATGTGTTATAGCCCTTAAATTTTGTGGAGACAGATTTTCTCGTTCTGGAGGAAGCCGAGGGTTTGGACCATACGAGAACATCATCAAACGTAGGACCTACAGGTATGTTTCCAAATCCATTTTTAGTAATTCATATGCTTTGCATACTTGTTTGAATGCTCTTTTTTGATTATCTTGTTCTACTCTGTTGAGGCTTTTAACCCTTGCCTTAGAGAATATTTCCCGCTAGCAGAATTGGCGACTCCACTAGGGAAAAAGTGGGCAAGTTATGTTGCAAGACCTATCTATGTACTCCTAGAGAGGGTTGCATCTATTTTCACCTCATCAATGGATAGACCCAAAGATGGATGCACCACTAACTCCCTCGTCTGATAGGGCACTCCATGCTCTTCCAATCTATGAAACTCCTGCAAAACTATCATGTCAGATTCCGGCACCTCCTGACGACCAGTGTCTACAAGTATTATAACCGTGTTGGTTGTTTGTGCATCTATCTGCTCCTCATCAATGGCCGGTCCAAAATATGGTTGTTCATCCTCCACTATCATGGGCTCAACATGAACGTCCAACTGACTCTCCACAAAAAGCTCGTCATGCATATTGTGCATATCATCCTCTTAGCTAACTCATGCTCCACCATATGCTGCTCATGCTGAATCCTCACTGGTGAATCACCACCCTGAATGTCTCCCATAGGGTCCACTGACTGCTCACTATACACATGGGAATATAAATCTAGTTTGCTATCAGCAACCCCACATGATTGCTCATGCTCCTCAGAGGTATCCTCATTGAACACATATACTCACCCAAAGAAGAATCCTCATCCTGAAAGTCAGAAGGAATCTCCTACTCTACATCTTCCATCTCCTCTGTGTCACTCAAGCATGAGTGGTCAGGTCCCCAAGGTCCATTGCAAATGAAGCAAAGACCCTTCCTCCTTAACTCATTCTTGCTACATGGTCCATCAAACCTGAGTAACTCCTCCATGGTAAATTGTATTATGAACAACCCAATGTTCTGTGCAACCAACCTTTAGGCTAGTTCATGACCAGCAAGTGAGAGTATTTGTTCCTTCCTCCAAATGGCCAACAACTTTAACTACAACCTCCTGAAATTGGCATCATGGCCTCCCATACATGAGGACCAAATTGACTACATGTGTGTTATGACCGTGCCGGGACGTTGTTTCCTAATGATGAAGAAGCACTGGAACATCTACAGGGTCAAGTTGTCACACTCCAGCTCAAACATGAGGTCATAAGATCTAACCATGGTCATGACTTCTAGAATATCTAGCTTCTTCCCAAAAGTAGGACCCTCATTGTTATCAAAGTCCTGAAAGGTCTCTACTTTTAGTTTGAAGACTCTCCTCATTATCATCAATGTAAGGGGGTGTAGGTGTGGTTAGCATCATGATACTACCGAGACAAGAGGTAATTGGAAGATTGACTTGTACACAAGGGTACTCCAAGTATTTGTGTTGTACTAAGGCAATCATGGCTGGTTTAAGAACCCAAATTAAGTCTTCCCCATATGTATGATCCACCTCGAAAAAGAGTGAAACAAGTTTTTCTAGCTTGAGAAGGAATTTTACTGTAACCTCCATGAATCTCAAATCTATTCCAAGTGTAAAGATATTGTATCCCAACTCATGTTCTTTCTGTGGCTACTTTTGTTGTAGCATAGAAAGTATCCCTTTGGAAGGGGTTCTGTTGATTGATGTTGCTAATTTATTAAGAGAGTTTATGAAAATTTGATTCATGTCTTAGATCGATGATGACAAGTACAAGACTCTGACAATAGCACACTAATCCCCTCTCAATAGCTAACTTAAAGCATAGATCTCTCACATTTGACTAGTTACAGACATGGCATAACAACTCAAAAATCTCAACCATACAAGTACATACTTCTTTTTTAAATTATCTAGCAAGCATACTCTAACCCTTTGTGCTAGATGTAAGCTCAAATATGTAAGTAAAAAATGATACATTATTTTCTCAATTTGCAAACCCTAGCTCAAGATAATATTAGACAATTATAGTGACAAATTGGTACCTTGTGAATTTTGCTCTCCACTTGGCTCTTCCTCAATGAAATTTGGCTCTTTGAATATTTGAAAATAGTGATTCCTGAATATGCATAAGATGGTCCAGTCCTTGGTCATTTTCCACCAGAGAAATTGCAGTTCTGGAACCCTCCTTTGGCACATTACTCCCACTGACTATGCATTAATGCCAACAGGCTTGCTTCCTCTCTCTCACCATCGAATTTCATGCACAGAATAATACTATCTTCAAATCAACAAAACACATCGATCTCTCCTTTTCAACTTCCAACTTGATTTTCCAAAGGAAGTCAGATTCGATTTCAAGGAATTTTAAGTCAGGGGATCCACTACAACCAACCTCACAAACCAATGCCAATTTTTGGAAATAAATTATGGGCTCAACCTCCTCTTCTGAAGCAAGATTTTGACTCGACTACTACAAAAATTTCCTTCACATGTCGGTGACCATGGTTTGATCCAACAATTGTTGCACCAATATCTAGACTTCAGATCTCACAACAACTCGATGCTCTATAGACTGCCAATATCCATCGCTTTGAGTGTGTATGACAATGCACTTAATCGCTACTCAACTTGTGTGTGGTGATTTTTTGTCTAACATTGCTCCAATTATTGAGCCTAAAAGCTCATTCTACAACCCATTATGATGTGTACGGATGTCGTCCGTCATCAAAATTGAAATTTTCCTATGTTTGCCACAATAAAAGATCTAAAAATTAAATACCTATACAAAAAATTTAAATAATATATACTCATAAAAAAAATTTCACATAAAAAATTAGATCCCTCTAAATTCATGTTAAATCCATATTTAAAATAAATATATATTGATTTACCTACCAAAAAAAATGATTAACACCATTCCTTGCCTTATCCTTGTGTGCACACCCTTTAAACCAACGTGCGAAAACTGTGATCAACCCAAATCATAGTGTCTTTGAATGTTATTGCACCATGACCATCGTTAATCACAATCTTAGACACGTTCGTTTGCCCACCTTCAACAAATCAGCTCCTGAAGAAAGATATTTATCAACTCTAAGACTGCTTCCACGACTTCAATCCGCCCAAACTCATATTGCTTCGCACCAAATTTCGCCGCTGGAAAATATATTCTTCAATTCGTCCGAAAAGGAATCTTCTCTGAATTTAGGCGATGAGATGCGACCGTCTGAGAATACAATTCGGTTCCCTTTATAATTAATTGGCCCAACAAGGAAATATGGCTCATCGTTAGATGAGGCGATCTGTCTCTTTTTAACAAGAAATTCGACTTCTTCAAGAGCGCTGGGATGGGCCTAATCATCCAATTCGGAGCCTCCCCTATGGAATCTCGAGCACGTTCGATCAACTGCCCGATTTGTACACGAGATCCTGAATTCGACCCCAAGGAAATATTAGCCCTTTCAACTTCTCAACCTTGTCGAAATTATGCTCATGACCACCTTCTACATGCGCCCTCTCCGGTAAAAAAAATTCAGAACTCGGCCGGCTTCAATTCGATAACTCTCCGCCTTTGAGATTTAATTTTTTATTGTGGCCCTTCTAAAGGTTAAATAAAGTCAGCCCTTTCAATAAACTTTGGCTCAAATAATTTGGCCAAGTAATATTTAAGTCATGGCCCTTTACAACATGATTCATCCCACTTTTAATAATTTGATGGTTGTGTTTGGCTTTTTAATTCCTTCGTCGCTTTGTTGGATAGCTATTAAGTGATTCACAATTTGGAAGGAAATTTGTTGGGTGTTTGATAAGAAAATTTGCTGTGCGGACTGAGTATTTAGTTTTTTCAGCAAATAAAATTTCGTACTTTCAAAATAAATTTTCGAAATTCTTCGAAATGGATCTGCAATAAACCTTCAGGCTGGTAGGAAAACCAATTCTAATACCATTATAATGTTCCAAATCAAAAGTTTCACTAAAAATTATTTCAGAAAATTAAGTAGTCAATTTTATCAATAATTGACAATTTTCAACCCTAAATTTCACATAAAACAAGAAATACAATCTGTGACTCAAGAATAGTCAAGGCAAACATGCAGAGAGTATCAACTTTATTTCATTAATATAAATAAAGACATGCAAATGTTGGAAATGGTTGAGAGGATGACCTCCCACAAATATTTGCTACAAATTATACCCGACCTCCAAAAATGGATAAAATGTTGAATACAACTTGTGAATCTTGAATGAATTCACAAAAGGGGAGAGTTAGGTACTTGCCCACTCTCATTAAATCACTTGAGGGTTTTTGTCTTGGGACTATCGTTGAAGCTGAGAACTCAAACCTCTTCACAAAAATAAATACACAACTCAAGTATGTCTCAAATGATTTTCTCATTTTAAATATCCAATAGATAGATCTCCAAGCCTCTAGAAGCATCTTATTTTATTATTTTATTATTATTCTAGAAGCTCCCTCTTGACTCCATTTAAGTGAATTTTTAATTTTAATTTACTTAAGTCACTTTTAGCCTTTTTCCCCAATTAGTCATTTCCCCTTTTTATTTTTAATTAATTAAGTGACTAATTAAAGTCACTTTTAATTCGGGAAAATGGTAAATCACCCACCATACTCTCTCTGGCCATAGAAAACGACTCCTCAACATCACATCCTGTATATCTTCTCGTTTGGGTTCCAATGAGCTACTACATTGAGGCGTTCCGTCAAATGATCCTCTTGGAATGCCACCTCAAGCGTAATTAATTAAGTCAGGTCCAATAATAACCCCGTTTTTTTTAAGTTGTTGGAATGTAACATAATGAAAGTCAAGTTGTGTGGATGATGGTATATGCCAAGCGAATGCCATCGAATCCTATAAAAGCTCCTCAAAGCTCCCTCGAGATCCCTGATGACATAATCTTGAACTTATGATCTGCCCATCCCATGCCCTAGAAATCCACGTTGTACTATAGAGGAAAATCAAAATGGGGACATGACATATGAAGAGAGGGAAGACCATACCTTTGTTGGAATCTATGGATTTCAAGATAATCACTTCTTATTACCTAAGTTTGTGCTCAATAGATAATTTTTTGCTGAAATTTGCAGATTTTACCACTCGTGGTTGATTCTATTTGAAAGAAAGAATAAAAATGAGTTCATTTATTTACTATGTACCAATGGGACATTATTGTAAGGAATTATACTCATCTATCAGAATTTTTCAAGTCGCTGAATTCTTTAAACTTCATTGAACCAAAACCTATTCATGAATTTTACCTTGAAGGTATATTTTTGAAACATTCGTTTGTGATCAAATATGGAAATTTTTTTACAATAGTTTACGAAGAAAACAAAGAAGGTTCCACAGGCTCACCCAAATAAAAGGAAGTATCCACCCTTGACAGAAAAGAAATCATGGAAACGAGTACCAATAACAAAGGAAAAACTAAACAGAGAGGAAAAATCTTTGCTATTGTTCAACCAACTTCAACACCACAGTCTTCCCCGAGTTCCTCCTCTTGTCACAAGAAAAAATATATTTTCCAGATTAGAGGAAAGAGTAATGATAGTCGTTATGGTGGAGGAGATGGAGAGGAGACACATCCCTAAGTGAGTTTAGAAAAGTCACATATTACTAGTTCATCTAAAAGTAAGAGTTCTATAAAGAAAGGGTCCCAAATTGCAAAAGGCCCTGATGATATTGAAGTTGATAATACCACCATGCTGATTGGGTTATGACATGTATGGTTGAAACCTAGAAAATGATCGAAGAAATTGGTGCTAAAGAATTATTCACACTTCAGGACCAGTCTTTGACTATATAGAATACCTAATATGACAAGGCAACTAAGAAGTTACAATTTGAAAAAGTTAAGGGTTGAAATAAGAAGATAACTAGCCAATGGAAGTTTGAAGTTGATGTTTCTGGAGTTGGACCTACAAGTCTCTTAAAGTCACATCAATCTACAAGTGAGGCCCTTACACACTTTGTTACTGAACAAGAGATACAAAAAATGAAGTTTAAGAAGTAGATAAATGAGCCTGAAGAAGCTCTAAATCTTGCTCCATGTTAGCTTGAGGGGGCCTGACCTAAGTTCAACGTTAGTTAGCCAAACAAATCCCTTGAGGGGGATGTTAGAACCAAGTTTCCGCACCCTTGAGATGGATGTGATGTTGTTTATTCCGGCTATACCTGCCTTCACGCAGGTTTCTTAGCCCTCTGTTCCACCCTTCAGTATCTTCGCGAAAGGGTAAAATTGGTTTTCGCGCAGCCCTAACCTGTGGCTCAGGCATTTTCGGGCTGCTAGGGTAGTGAATTGCGATATTTCCCAAACTAGGCTAAGTGTTTACTTATCTTATTAACCGATCTTAGTTAGCTTCGTGTAAACAGATGTTCTTACTTGCGTTCATTTAACCAACACATTTACATACATCCACACATCATTTAAGCATTATCAGTGAAATTCATACCCAACATAACAAGATGCATAAACAAGAAATAAAGACGCATAAATTGTAGAATACTTATCTTTATTGATAATTCCGGACGATTACAGACTTGACCCGCCCTGCGCACTCAGCTGCAGGGGTTTACGCACTCAGCTGCGAACTTCTAGGCCTCTACGCACTCATTTGCAGAGTCTCTACCTACGCTACGACCCAAACTTAGATTTCCACTTTAGATTTATCTCTCATACATGTCGATGCTTCATTATTTAACTACTTAGATCTTATCTCTATTTATACAATCCCATGGTCTGGGGACCATGGGTAGATATTTTATAGCCGACATTACATTTCCAAAATAAGGGCAAACAACCCTAAGACTCTTTAACACCTATGCATTTTGCGACCACAAAATGCGGAGTCTTTACATTTGGATTACAAAATTTGACCAAAATATGGGTTTTTAGCCCCAAAACTACCCTTGGGTGATCTCGTGCCAAACAGGCCTCCAACACAAACATCGTGACTCACCCTCGAGTCACTCTGCAGGCACAGAGATCTTAGCGCGAAGACCTCCTAGCTCTGTTTTGATGACCGCAACCTCGACAACGCACTGAGTGGCTGCCTGCTGGACTTCTTCCACTCATTGCTCAGTGACTGCCACTGAACCACTACCCTGAATCTTCTGCTGAGCTGCCTACAGTGTCGTGAGCTTTCCTTCAATGGAAGTTGTGATCGTATATGCCTCATCTATCCATGGCTGTAGGCACTCTTTTAGGATCGCTTCTTTGTGCCGAGTGGCATCCACCTGTTCCTTAAGCGCCTTTGCTTCCTACATCTGCACAAGCCTCTGTGTAAGGGAAACTATCTGTGCAGTCCCTTTGACCTCATCATATATTTGTTGTAGCTCGCGTGCCTCTGTCTCTAGGCGCTCTACATTTGGGTCCTCCTGCAGGGTGGTTAGGACCTTGAATGATTGTTAAAAAAGTCGCATGCAGTCTGCTACTGCACTGTCAACCACCGCTATTGTTGTTTTAACAATGGTGGTAAGTTGTTCCTTAAGTTCTGGTGGAGTTGAAGGTGGAGCCCGCAACTTCAATTCTACGATCTACAGGTTCAGCTCCAGCTGAATCCTGGCCATCTCTGTTCGAGCGTCGCACATCCCTGTGGCCAACTTGTGGACGCGCACCTCAACCGGTTCTTCTGCCTGAATGTCCAACTCCAGGACCATTCGGCAGGATTCCTCCACTACCTACATGATCTACTTATTCTATTCTACTGCCTCGTTGCACTACAGGCGCAAATGCTCGATATTGATGCAGTTCTCGCTCATCTCCTGCAGAGCGCGACTCTCCCGGGCCCTAAGTTTCGCGGTGACTCCATCCTGCAAGAGGTAGAGCATCTCTTGAGGGAGTGCGGACCATTAAATCCCACCCCTTTCAGATTGCTAACTGTGGGCCTATCGACCTCATTTTCTGTAGTAAGTGCCCCATCTGGTAGCACTATCGCGTTGGTAATCCTTGTGCGCAACATCTCCACGGTAACTGAAGTGCTGATCACGAGGTTGGTGGACACTGTGCCAGCCTGTGGAGTGCAAGTCTGCGACTCCTGCAGCTTTATCCAGAGAGCCCCTAATACCAATTGTTGCTGCTCTTCGAATTGTTGAAGGGCCTCTGTGGTGACATCCCTCACTGTTTCTCCAATATCGTGCAAATCCCCCTCAGTGAGGGTGATTTTCATGGTTTTCTTTCATGGCACTGGCTTCTTTTCTTTCCTTTCAGATTGCTAACCATGGGCCTGTCGACCTCATTTTCTGTAGTAAGTGCCCCATCTGGTAGCACTATCGCGTTGGTCACTCCTTGTGCGCAACATCTCCACAGTAGCTGAAGTGCTGATCGCGAGGCTGCTGGACACTGTGCTAGCCTGTGGAGTGCAAGTCTGCAACTCCTGCAGCTCTGTCCCGAGAGCCCCGAATACCAATTGCTGCTGCTCTTCAAACTGTTGAATGGCCTTTGTGGTGACATCCCTCACTGTTTCTCCAATATCGTGCAAATCCCCCTCAGTGAGGGTGATTTTCATGGTTTTCTTTCATGGAACTAACTTCTCTTGTGGGCGATGACGCTTGAATTGGGTGGACATCATCTATGGGTCCGCGCCACGTTGTTCTGTTGGCTCCTCTGTTTTTGGTTTAGTCCTGGGCGAAGGTGACTTCTGTCCTTTGCGTTCTTCTCCTCCTGTCCTCTGTTGTTCGACCAATTTCGTGATGTCACACTCTGCCTGGGCCTTAGCCTCTGCTTCCTCCTTTCTGCGCTTCTCAACCAGCTGCACCATTCAGAGCTTTGTTTCTTCCTTCTTATGCTACGTGGCGGACTTGTTCGTTTCCATCGCAGAGCCTACTAGAGCATGCCACGCTGGCGGCCAAGACTCGAGGACTACAAAGATAACATCATCATTCGCCAGATATGGTAAGTTATTCCATGTCTTCGTGGGGTCCTTCATCACCCTGATAAATACATGGTGGAAATCCACTTTGAACTCTACAAAGCTCTACAAATTAGCGTATATTGTGGGTGAAAACAACAACTTGCAATTGATCCCCATCCAGATACTCATCTCCATCAAGACCCAAAAGATCTTGCTTTCTTTTATGCGTTGCACGTCCTTGGTTGCCCACAGCGAAGCATACTTCACTGCCTCTGGAAGGTCCGGTGCGACCGAAGGGAATTGGTTGTCTTCTGGTAGCTCCCATGCCACTAGTACAATCGACAGTAGGAGCCACGCGTAGTGAAACGTCTTGCCTTGCTCTTGTGCCTCGTGATAGTTCGCAAGGAACTCGCCGCATAGATAATTTTCCCAATTGAACTAGACTCCTTCAGCGCATTGGGCTGCTAGTGCAATCACAGGCACAGGCACCTCATCCGCGCGGCACTTTCGCATCACCTTCCCTGCTAATATTTGTGTTGCTACCTTGATTGCAGGGTTGTTAATGTTAGAGATGGCATATCCCCGCTTATTGTTCTCCAAATTGAATTTCTTCTTCATAGCTTCCGTGAGGGCCAACTCACCACCTTTTCCTTCTGATATATTGGCTGGATCCTCCCCTGAGTAAGGCAGCCATGTGATCCGATGGATCAAGTGGTCTGTGATGGGAATGGGCTCCTCTAGTCACAAACACCCATCATACACTAAGCAGAGGAACTGCCTGATGACGAAGACGGTCATTGGGGCGCGATGGTAATGCGACACCCAGAGCAGGTTGAGCAACCCAGATTTCTCTACACCCTTGACCCATGCTCGCGGCTCCAATTCAATCGTTCCAATAGTCGCGTCAATCCATCGGCGCATTAGCTGCTCAGTCGCTAAATGGGAATTTCTCGTGATCTGCGAGGTCCCAATCTTCAAACTTTAGTACAGGAACCCACCCTAAGTGCCGCCCCTCAAAAATAATGTCATCCAGGAGAAACGAAGTTTGCAAGGATCTCTTGCTCTCGTCTATGTCATTCGGCACCTTGGGTTTTCCCTTGCACAGAGGAACATATTTGGGTAACTTGGTAATAGGGTCCGCACCCTAGGTTTGAACTTTCATTTCCAAATCCTCCTCATCTGCAAGGAATTCTTCATATTCTTCCTTGTCTGTCTCCAGATTAATGGCCTTCCCATTTTCCTGCAAAGTGAGCTTGGTCCTTTGTGGGTTTCTTCGTGAGACGCTCACCGGGATCATAGTCTGCTTATCCTTCTTTGGTCTCGATGTTCTGAGTGATTTAGGGACTTCAACTATCACTCCGGCACTCTCTCGGGCAGCTTTTGCTACCTCAATTTCCTGCGTGGCTTCCTTGGGTGTCGACATCATTCTATTCAGGAGGTCCCATGTCTCCTTCGACAATATATCAAACGCTGAAGTTGGTCTCAAAGCCTCAAAATTCGCAAGGTCCATACACACCTGATAGCGCAACAACTGAATTTTAAAAATTCCAAGTGTTTTTCGATGGACAACCACCTGTGATTTATAGGGCTTTTTGAATTCAAATCCGACTGTTTCCCCCACATTCAGCCCATTAATGCTAGATTGACGACAGATTTTCAAGAATCTAATCCATAAATTTTACCTTGAATTCCTGCCACCCGCTCCATTTTGCCATAATCCGACCATAAAATCGTGAACAGTGACTTTAACGGTCACTTTCCGGCAGACCTATGTGCTATTTCCATGAGTAGTGTAGCTACCTTCGTGATGTCGCAGATCCTGTGACACTTCGCTGCTTTTTGCAGTCCTAAAATCACATAGCTCCTCAACCCAGGAAGTGTAATTTATAGTTCCACGCCTCCTTTCATCTTCCTGGAGCGCTAAGACTATGCTACGTTCATTTAGTCACATGGCCGAACAACCGATGTATGGCTTCAAGTGACTTCCATTCACCTTTCTTGGGAAGGGTTCTCCATTCAACTTAACCAACTAGACTGTGCCACCGTCAGTAATCTTCTTAATAACATAGGGACCCAGCCAATGCATTGATAAATTTCCCTGGAAATTTATCAAACTTACTGTCATACAACAACACCAAGTCATTCACCTTAAAGGTGTGCAACTTAATATGTCGGCCATGCCATGCTTTTTCACGCTGCTTTTGGACCTATTGATGAAATCCAACCAAAAATCTTTCTTCTTCGAGCTCATCCAATTGCGTGAGCCTCTCTTCCAAGGCTCCGCGATCTGTCATACCTGTGAGCGCTACTATGCGCAGACTAGGCATGATGTATTCCTTAAACATTACGGCTTCCACACCATAGACAAGCCTAAAATGGGTTAGTCCCGTTAGCTTTTTGCATGTTGTCCGATAAGCCCACAATACTGTAGGTATGCGTAGGTCCCAATCACTTCGCTGAGCATTGAAAACCTTGGTCAACGCATTTTGAAGCACTTTTTTGAATGCCTCCATGGCCCCGTTAGCATGTGGGTGATAAGGTGTGCTCTTCTGGTGATACACTTGAAACTACTTCGTTAGTGCACTGATCGTCTCATTCAAGAAGTGCGTACCACGATCACTCATCAAGATCATTGGACATCCAAATCGCATCAGTACATGTTCAAGTAGAAACTTCACGACAGTTGCACCTGTGCAATCCTTCACTAGATGTGCTTCTGCCCAACGAGTCAAATATTTTGTCATAGTGATAATGTACCTCGGTCCTGTCTTCCCTTGGGGCTGAATGGGTCCTACAAAATCTATTGCCCACTTTTCGAAGGGTTGCAACGTCATTTGAGGATTCAAAGGCATTTCATCCCTCCGTGATGGCCTGCCTATTCTTTGATATACATCATATGCCTTGCAATATGCTTTTGAATCCTGATGAAGGGTTGGCCTCCACAACCTGGTGCGTATAATCTTTTATGTGGTTGCTATCCCTGCATAATGTCCTCCTGCGGCACCCCCATGAGCATCTACGAGGATGCTGCTTCGTTTGAACTCAGGTACATACCTTCGCAGTATCTCGTCGGTCCCCATCTTGTATAGATGCCCAACAATGACAGAGAAATATGTTGTGTGCACCACTAATTCCTCCTTTTGTTGGACAAAGTATCATTCCAGTGCAGTTCCTGTTGTTAGGAAGTGTATTATATCCTTGAAATGACCATTCGCGACATGCACTACAAATAGCTATGCATCAGGCAATCCTTCTTCCAAGTTAGTAGGTTCCTCCCCTGTTTCGATGCGCAACAGATGGTCTGGTCCTATGTTCAATCATCCAGGCTTCACAACAACTTCAAAATCATACTCTTGGAACAATAAGAGCCATCTGTAGATTCGCCCCCACAACACAGGCTTATTAACCAGGTACTTTAGCGCAGAGTGATCTATATACATCTTGAAGTGGCCTCCTAACAAGTAGTGTCAATACTTCTGGAGTGCATACACCATAGCTAGCCCCTCGCGCTCAGTGGTGGAATAGTACTTCTCCACATTAGATGGTCTGCAGCTTGCAAATGCGATAGGGTGGTCCAAGCCTTCTCTGCTATCATGTGTTAGTACTACCCCCAACGCTATACATGACACGTTGACATGTAAATGAAACTCTTTCTTCCAGTTCGAGAAGACTAGAATCAACACGGTAACCATATTTTCTTTCAATATATCCAAGCTTTTCTTACAGTCATCATTGCAGCAGAACGTGACATCCTTCTTCAACAATTTCTCCATCGGCGTGTGATCTGGTCATAGCTTTTCATAAACTTTCTGTAATATCCCGTATGTCCCAAAGTAGCGCACAACTGTTTCACATTCCTAGGCACTTCCAAGTTTAGAATCACTGCGATCTTCACGGGGTCTACCATTAGCCCTTGTCTGCAAACCACATGCCCCAATAGGTTCCCAAAAGGAATGCAGAATAAACACTTCTTGAGATTAAGCATGATTTAGTATCTTTGACGGGTATCTAAAATCAAGTGCAAGCTCACTACATGGCGCTTAACCAGCCCAAATAAAATCTAGTCATCAAAATATACCTCTAGGAACTTATGAATAAATTCCTTGAATGCTGCAACAACCACGAGCGAGAAGTGTAAAAATTCCCACCTGTAAATCACCTGATAATGCAATATACTAAAGCAAAATACTTGATCTACTTCTACAACCAATTAAGCGGAAGCTTAATCGAACATGAGCAACATCAATTGAACACATATAACTGATGAGAAGGAATCAATCACACATAACACAAAAGAAATATCCAGGGGAAAGAACTAGCCTAAAACCCCATCTCTGCATTATCATACAAGTGGAAATATAACCAATATTACAAAAAGAATCAACTCAAAAGTTATCCTTCTCTCTCTGCAATACCTCTGCTGCTCATAGACAGTCAAAGGCCTTTCTCTAACCTCTGGTCTACCCTCCAAGCCTCCTATTTCTTTGCGCAATTTTGATTGGGGTCCAGTGCAGCCACTTGTGTGAATTGGCCTCTTCACACACTCACTAACCTCTAATCCAATTACGCAGTCCTAAAGGAGATAAATCCTCATCATGGATGAGCTTTCTTTATAGGGAAAATATTCATCCAAATGATAGTACACTGTCCCTTCTCTGATCTCAACTGGATCTTTGTCTGAACTGAAATGCATGAGTTATTCATGAGAGAATCTTGAGTTATCTGAAGTGCAGCAGTTATATGCAAGCATGCATTAACTAACTAAACTTACTTAATTTAAACAAATTGTTTAATTATAACTGGACTTGACTCAGTTAACTGAGCCAACTAATTACTACTCAATATAGAACTCATCCTTATCTATTTAACTGATGGATAAATTCGTCAATTAATGGAGAAACTATTGCATGTCCTCACATAGACTTCATGTTTGATTTTTCATAACTAATTAACTCATGGTGAATTAATTAATTTATTTTCAAATAGCTGCTAAGTTCAAATTCGAATTTTACTTCCTATTTTTAGTCCAAGGATTGACTAAAATAGGAATCCATCCTGAACTGCTAAAAATAGAATGTTATTTTTGGCACTTCCATTTTTCATTCCCTGTTTCTCAATCGAGCACTGGTATCCAAACTGCTATTTATAGCAGTGCTATTTTTAACACTTCTATTTTTAGCATTTCTTGTTGCTATTTTCAACACTCCCTCTCAACAAGAAAGGCATTCAACTCGAATATGATCTTGTACCTTTGGAATGTTCTGCATGCAACACTTCTACCAAGTGTGGTTGCTCCAACAACTCTAGAAACAAAAAAAACTCCCAACTGACCTCTCTGTTGGGCTAGAAACATACTCTGATGCTAAAGCTCTACTTGCTGCTGAAAAGTGCTTCCTCTCTGACCTCTAAGCTGCTGCAACACTCCATGCATCTTGCACCATTGGACACCTCTCTGTGCCATCTTGCACTGGTGCAACACTCCTGTACCTCTCGCATTGTTGTAGCCTACTAGCTCTACACAGTCCTGGGACTCTTGCACTGTAGCTCTCTTTGCCGCTGCATCCACATATGTCTCTACCCAATCAGTTAGTCCTGCTACTCCTCATCGGGGCTCTTGTAGCAAAGTCGAATCAAAGACATTGGGTATCTCAAGGATCCTGCCCCTCCTCCTTGGGACGATCACTCCATATCGCCCTACCTCCTACCTGGAGTTATGGCTGCATGTGATCCCTTTGCCCACCTGGCTTTAAGTTCCCCCCTACTGGAGGTCTCTGCATGAGTAGATGTCTCTACTCGATTTCCTCTCAGCTTCCTTAGTTGTGGCTGCTCCACAACCTCCTGACGCTGCTTCACCAATTGTAGCTCCTCCACAATTTGGGTCTTTTTGCACAAGGCATCCAAATTTGCTATTTGTTTATGAAATTTTTGTACAAATTTTTTCATATATGCTCTACAAACTCTCGGCCCAAAACTCGAAACTTTGAAATCTCCTCTCAGCATATTGTTCTTCCTTGATCACCTGTGCTCTGATACCATGTAGAATTTTTCTACAAATCAGCTAGCTCTGATACCATGTAGAATTTTTCTACAAATCAGCTAGCTCTGATACCATGTAGAAATTCCCACCTGTAGATCACCTAATAATGTAATATAATAAAGCAAAATACTTGATCTACTTCTACAACCAATTTAGCAAAAGTTTAATCAAACATGAGCAACATCAATTGAGCACATATAACTAATAAGAAGGAATCAATCACACATAACACAGAAGAAATATCCAGGGGAAAGCGCCAGCCTAAAACCCCATCTTTGTATTATCATACAAGTGGAAATATAACCAGTATTACAAAAAGAATCAACTCAAAAGCTATCTTGCTCTCTCTGCAATACCTCTGCCGCTCATAGATAGTTAAAGGCCTCTCTCTAACCTCTGGTCTGCCCTCCAAGCCTCCTATTTCTTTGAACAGTTTTGATTGGGGTCTAGTGCAGCCACTTGTGTGAATTGGCCTCTTCACACATTCACTAACCTCTGATCCAACTACATAGTCCTGAAGGAGATAAATCCTCATCATGGATGAGCTTCCTCTATAGGGAAAATATTCATCCAACTGATAGTACATTGTCCCTTCTTTGATCTCAATTGGGTCTTTGTCTGAGCTGACATGCATGAGTTATTCATGAGAGAATCTTCAGTTATCTGAAGTGCAACAGTTATATGCAAGCATGCATTAACTAACTGAACTTACTTAATTTAAACAAACTGTTTAAATCAATTATAACTGGACTGGACTCAGTTAATTGAGCCAACTAATTACTATTCAATATAGAACTCATCTTTATCTCTTTAACTAATGGATAAATTCCTCAATTAATGGAGAAACTATTGCATGTCCTCACATATACTTCATGTTTGAATTTTCACAACTCATTAACTCATGGTGAATTAATTAATTTATTTTCAAATAGCTGTTAAGTTCAAATTCGAATTTTACTTCCTATTTTTAGTCCAAGGACTGACTAAAATAGGAATCCATCCTGAACTGCTAAAAATAGAATTATATTTTTAGCACTTCCATTTTTCATTCCCTGTTGCTCAATCCAGCACTGGTATCCAAACTGTTATTTAAGCAGTGTTATTTTTAGCATTTCTTGTTGCTATTTTCAACAAAAAGATAGCAGGCACATTCTTCAACCCAAACAACATTACAATGTATTGAAAACAACCCCATTCAGTCGCGAAGGTTGTCTTGCTCCTATCCTCTGGCGTGATTTTGATTTTGTGGTGAAGGAATATGCTTCCTAGCCACCTACATTGTCCAACACTTCATCCGTGAATGGAGTCGGGAAAGGATCATGCACATAAGCATCATTCAGTTTTCTGAGATGTACGCATATCCTTATCTCATCCTTCTGCTTTTTCTCTTGCATCACCGTTGTGCTTACCCAATCGGATTCCTCCACAGGCTCAATGATGAATGCTGCTAGCATTTTGTCTAGCTCTAAGCAAACCTTTTCCTTGTATTTTAGATTCAAGTGGTAAGGTCTCTGCTTAACTGGCTTCACGTCGGGATTTAACGTGATCTTCATCACTCCTAGATCTCTGATTATTCTTTTCAAATCTGTAAACTTGGTAGGGAATAAGTTCTGATATTCGCCGAGTAATTCAGCAACCTTATCCACCGTCACATCGTCCCAGTAGTCTCCAATCTTTGAATTTGGGTTCTGCCTCCGTACCAATGTTCACATGTTTAGTTTTCACCGGCGTGGTTATATCAGGGTTCTCAATCTGTGTTCCTTGGACCTTGCGGTGACCTTCTATTTTTGGGATGTTAATCTTCCGTGGATCCTTGTCCTCCTCTTCAACAGTTACATTATAACATTCCAGTGCGCGACTCAGCTGAGTATCCCATTCAGGCTGAATCAGGTCTAAAGGATCCTGTGGTATCCTAAAGATGGCTGCTTTCACCTCTTGTAGCGCTTCATCAATGCTGTCAAATCCGTCCTCAAAACTGAATGTCATCATGAATCCTTCGCGCAGGATATCCCATTCACCTGTCCCATGGTGGAGCTCTGTTTCTATATACTAGTTCATTAGGATAACATCTAGGGTATGACAGAACAGGTTCACCCACTCAGGTTGTGGCTTTTCTCCATAAGCCTGCGTCCATTTGGCCAGATGCACATGTGGATCATCCTGCCCATCATACTTATCTATCAGTCGCATCTTAGACTTCCCAAATCGTGCTCTCATCATCCTCCTACATTCGCGCCAATCATCAAAGCTTCCCTTGTGTGTACCCCACCATCTTGCGGGTGTAGCGCGTAAAGCCCAGTCCAAGGCCTGGAAGCATTATTTTTCTGGCACCTCCCTTTCAAATGCATCCAAAAATATATGTACCTCATTTAGACCATCATAAATAGGCATATTTATTTCCTCTGAAGACACAGTGTAGCGACCGGGTCATCATGTTGCAATTCAACATAGTTACTTCATGTAACCGATTCTGCCAATGTTCTATTTCTTCATTGGAATCCAAAGTGCAGGAACTCTCACGCTCCCATGTAATCCGTCCATCCGCGGTGGGATTCACCCAGTCTTGGTCTCACGTTGTTACCTTATAGATGTAGTCCAGATAATCATCACTCATAATCGTGGACTGGTTCCGTATAGCACGATCCTTAAGCAGGATCCAGGGGTATTATTATGCGCAGTGATTTCTTCTCAAAGGTCATCTTTTGCTTCTTCAGATTGATTACCATGTTCATATCAGTAGCCCAGCCAATTCCCAAGAGCGCAGGGTAGGGATTGCTGTCATCTACAATCTCTATTACTTCAAAATCTTCCAGCGCACTCGCTCCCTCAATATCCACGGTCTCCCCCTGCAACCACCCTATGGGTATGATTTTCTACTTTTTCGCCATCCTTAGTTGAATTGGAGACCATTGTACTGTAGGTCTCCCCATTCGCTCCCAAGTCTGCTTTGGTAGGACATTTGCATCTGAAACCAAGTACAAAATGACCTGATCCATTTCATACCCTCCTACTTGTGCGATCAGTCTCATCTCCCGTCTCGTCCTTATTTTATGCTTGCCAATCTTTCGCACTACGCATGGCTCACCTGGCGTGGTTCCAGCGCATTTATTGATGAGTTCTTGTAGCCCTTTTATAGTCTTACTATCGCGCAATAACTTCATACAAGTTTCCAGGAAATTTGTGAGCATAGAGGGGTCCATCTATGGCTTATGCTTATCCTTACTTCCCGAAGTGGAGGCCTCAGTGAAGCTCTTCTTAGCTTCCATGAAGGTTTCACGAGCGCGCTCCAAATCGAACTCTGCCTCTTTCGCCGGGGCTTTGCGAACCCAGGTACTATCATTTGGTTGTTTCCCTTATCATCTTCTGTCGTGATTCCACTCCGGAGCACTATATTTATGCTCATGTCTTCCTTGCGTGGCTCAGACCTCATCATCTACAAATTCTGAGTCCGGGGAGGCGGTAGTTCCCCTTTGTCACGTATCCTAACTATCAGCGTAGGACAATCTTCCGTTTCATGATCAAACAACATGCAATACTTGCATGACAAATGCGTTAGGTTAGTGAAATCATGGAGATAGTGCCGTGGTCCTCCGCAATTGTAGAAAATCAACTATCCTCGACCTCTACCAGGTCCTCCTCCGCCTCGGCCTTGTCCACGCACCTGAAATCCTGTCCACGCCATCCCTACATTCTAGTCAAGGGGTAGTGCTTCAGCCTAAACCCTATAGTGTGAATTCTATCCATCATTCATTCATAGCTCCTACAAGTATGCTCATCATGTCCTACCGATCTACAAAAGTTGCAGAACAACCATTGCGGGGCTTGTACATACTTCTGTAGCAAGTGACAGTTATAAGTGGCATGTTTTCCGGTGCACCATAAAGCTGGTGCCACGCTAGGTTTTGCTTGAGATTTTGGCCTTAAAGGCATTGGTCCTCCTCCTACAAGGTAATTCGTGAAGACTGGGCAATGGTCTTTGTCATGTCCCTGACTCTTTCATTTCAAGAACCATGCTTCCTCGTGTACCTCTCGCCGAACCGTCCTATCTTGCTTCAGACTTTGCATCTCAAGGCATAGATTCTTCAGCTGCGCATGGATCTGTTGGAATCCTAGATTAGGATCTTACATCGGAGTCTCATGTAGTCTCATGGAAATCTCCAAGGCCTCTGCCTGAGTGGTTATCTTCTGCTGTGACAACGCACTCCTTAAGTGTGGTAGTAGCGAAGCCACAAACCACTCACGATGCTGTCCATCAGTCAAGTTCATGTTGGCTTTGAGAATTGTACATTTCAGCCTCTGATCTAGTTCCCAAGGCGTCTCGCCTGGTTGCATCGCGATCTCTTTGAATTCCACAATCGACTGTGCCTCATATTTAGGCCTGTTAAATTCCCTATTTAGTGTTGCTTGGATGTCCGCTACTCTAGCATTCATGTTATCGTTGGAGTACTTAATATACCAGTTAGCGCGCGATCTTGCAAAGCACTAACCAGTGTCACCTTCTTTATGTGATCATCTATAACACCTTGAGCTTCCCATACAGCCCTCACAACGAACCAGAATTGGTCTGGGTCCTCATATCCCAATCCATTGAACAAAAAGGCAACTTCACTGTATTCTCCATACTAAATCGCGGTGGAGGTGGAGGTGGTACGGGTGAAGTTAGAGGTGATGGCGGTGAAGTCAGAGGTGGTGTGGGCGGAGGTGGTATTCATGGGAATCCTTATCTTATTAACTGAATAGTGCTTCGTAGAGAAACCTTCGCTATCCCTTCTTCGTTTGTTCGCGGAGGTGAAATCAAGGGGCTATGCTCTGGACTCTTATTTCCTTCGTTTCTATAAAATTTTCCACTTCGTGTAGTCCCGAACATCAAGGTAGCTACATAACCCGTTTTTCACACAACAACATTTTAATCCAAGTATTAAAGGATTTTACGTACTTACCTCGAGATCCTTTGAAAAAGCGTCGCCCCCCCTCGCTATAGCTGACTGAGGTGTTGACCTCGAATTCAGTAACAAATCCTCCTATGACGCGATCGAGCCAATGATCAACAGCACAGGTGATCTTATCCTCTGATGCTTCCAACCTTCGTACTAGCTCTAGGGTCCAAACAATAGGACCGTCAAGTTTCCACCTTCCTTGGCTATCTTCTAGTTTCGTGATCCACTCGTATAGCTCAGTAGGAAAGGAGACGAAAAATATTTCATGGATCTCCGTATATGGGTATTGGTCTAGCCACTGTTCTTTTGACAGTCGCGGGTTTCTATTCTCTTGTGCAACGAACTCGTGGATCCTTCTATCCAACCAACCTTCGATTTCTTTCTTAGTTGGATTTCAGTGATACAAAATCACAGATCTCTTATGCAGATTCTGGTCCTGGCAACAGAACCATTTGTTGGCTTGAGGGGGCCTAACCCAGGTTCAACGTTAGTTATCCAAACAAATCCCTATACTATTGGCCCTTTCGGCATCAGCCTACAGAGCACAGACTGAAGTCTCACCCGAAGCAATATGGGTGGATGCTAGAACCAAGTTTCCGCACCCTTGATATGGATGTGATGTCAGTTTATTCTGGCTATACCTGCCTTCGTGCAAGTTGCTTAGCTCTCTGTTCCACCCTTTAGTATCTTTGCAAAAGGGTATAATTGGTTTTCATGCAGCCCTAACCTACAACTCAAGGACTTTCACGCTGCTAGGGTAGCAAACTACGATATCTCCCAAACTAGGCTAAGTGTTTACTTATCTTATTAACCGATCTTAGTTAGCTCCGTGTAAATAGATGTTCTTACTTGCGTTCACTTATTTAACACATCTACATACATTTGCGCATCATCTAAGAATTATAAGTGAAATTCATACCCAACATAACAATATGCATAAACAGGAAATAAAGATGTAGAAATTGTAGAATACTTCTCTTTATTGATAATTCCAGAGGATTACAGACTCGACCCGCCCTGCACACTCAGCTACAGGGGTCCACACACTTAGTTGTGGACTTCTAGGCCTCTGGGCACTTAGCTGTAGAGCCTCTACCTACGCTACGACCCAAACTTAGACTTCTACTTCAGAGCTCTTTCTCATACATGTTGATGCTTCATTATTCTAACTACTTAGATCTTAGCTCTATTTATACAATGCCATGGTTCGCGGACCATGGGTAGATCTTTTACAGCTGACATTACATTTCCAAAATAAGGGTGGACAACCCTATGACTCTTTAACACCTACGCACTCCGCGACCACAAAATGCGAAGTCTTTACATTTGGATTACAAAATTTGACCAAAATATGGGCTTTTAGCCCCAAAACTACCCTTGGGGGATCCCGCGCCCAACACTCCACTATTTATGAATATGTTGGCTATTCAAGGACTAGAGATTGCATACAATACCCCCAATACACCCTAATGAGTTAAGAAAGCAACGCGCCTACTGAATGGTGTCAAATTATGTGTTGCACCTAATATTAGTAAGCAACTGGAAATTATCTACGAAGCATGGGAAACTGCTTTGCATTAGTGAGGAAATTATCTTAGAGGATTTGTTCATTTGTTGAATACTTGAAGAATATCTCCAAGATGATCAACACTTTTTTTGTAATCAATTATGCATGTTTATGAATAAAGTCAGTACTCTAAATGAATTCCAAATAACACAACAAAGCCTTCCTAATCTGAAGAGAATAAAGAAAATCAAAGTTGGATGGTTTGTTAGAATTAAAATGTTAATGGATGTTATTGTTGACTATTCAAATATTGATGATCATATAAGTAATACCTTTCTTAAAGATATTTACATGGTCAAGGACCTTCAAGGCCCAAATATAATACAACATTCCATGATGATTCCCCTAGATGTATTAAAAGAAGAATTACAAACATCATTGAGTGTTGAATTCAACAACTTAACAGACTTTCTGGAGGCCCGGATTAAAAAGTGGATGGTTACCTTTGTGAATGAAAACGAGGACCAATTATCTATAGCCTAACAACTATTGTCAGATGCACGAGAAATCGAGGATATCTTTGAGCTAGGTGTAAAGAAAGACATCATAGTTCCCCCCATCAAATAATATATTGAAGAATGTCTACAACAATCATTAAAATAAATCATTAATCCTCAATAACTTCCCAAGCAGTTGGGATAATGATATTTCTTATAGTCATATATACCAGACGCTTCTTCGACAACAGGGAGATCATTCCCATTTCATCCTTCTGCAATTTTGTGAGTGTTATTTTTATTTTGAAGCAATCCCTTTCTATCTTATATTTTTTGTATTATTCCAACTTTATTGAATTTGTCGCATGTTTTATAAAGCCAATCACTTGATGTGGTTTCTCTTTTCTTCCAAGTACCCTTTATCATTATTATTAGTCCACGAGAGCCTAATCCCAATCCCTGATCCAAATGGATCCCAGAAAACCCGTTAAGTCTTCAAACACTCGAAATTATCACAAGAGAATAACTTTTCAAAAAGTCAGATTACACTATTGGGAGGCAAAAACATGAAGAAATCAGTGAAAACATGCTTATCGGAAAATCGCAATCAGCGGTGTTAGGCAGAGGATATCGGAGCACACCATATGGAACTTGTGATAGTAATCAGCGGAGTCAACGAGGACCGTCGATCAAGCATGCAGATCGACGACCCAAGTTGCATCGCAGTATTGCTATCAGTAAATACAAAGGAGCGCTTACAACGGCTTGGGGTATGTGCGATATGCAATTGCAATCAATCACATTGTAATATCACGTCAACACATTACAATGGAGCGGGGCCGATATCCAATGGCTTGCGACAACCAGACCCAATGGAGTTATAGACGATATTATATATATTTTGAAATCTGGAAAGCGACAATTTCCTTTGTATTTCACATTCCGCCAAATGAATGGATTACAAAGGAAATGCGCCCGATGCGATATTATGGACCCGATGGAACTTATAGATGTGATATTATAATATTTCAAGTCCGTTCAAAGCTAATTTTTGGGGTTTTTTAGTGTTTAATATATTTATTTTATACAAAGGAAACAGGAAGGATTTCGGGAGGACCGAAGGCGATAAGTGGTTTGGGCGAGCTTTTCCCAATCCCACACATTGGCTACCATGTGTCTAGGCTAAGGAGAGAGAAAACCACCCTTATCAAGTAGTTGATCCCTGTACGAAAGGGCCACTCGAAATGAACCACAGTTGTTGGATCTGGATCTCCCAGATCAACAGTGGAGATGCGATGTCGGTATATAGGTGGACCCAATAAGAGTTATAAGGCGGATTCATAATGTTTCAAGTCTAATAAGTGGCGGTTTGGTGATTTTTCACGGTTTTTAGTGTATTTCTCTATGAACACAGAGAATGTTTTTTCTAGGTATTTCAAAGGCTCGATGACCCATTCCGTTACATAGCAAGTGGCCACCATCCCCGAAAGCGTTTAGCAATGATTGCTAACGCTCAAAGGGGGATCTGAGCGGATAGAGGTCGGGAAGCCAGAGAGCCTGAGAAGGAGAAATGAACAAACAACACCGATTCGCTTTAAAGCCATAGACAGAGAGGAAACGGAGGCAGGCAGTGTTGAGACAGAGCAACAGAGACAAAGAGTCAGTGAGGAGAGTCTGTGTACTCAAAAGAGACTTGGGGGATCCAAGTAAAGCCTTATTGTTTTGTATCTATTGTGTGAGGCTCAATTTGAGCTCACTGTTGTAAAAATCTATTTTTGAAGACATAATAGAGAGGTCACCACTGAAGGCTGGACCAGGAGACGTAGCCTAGGAGTGTTGGGTGAACTCCTTATTAAACTTGTTGTGTTTATGTGTGTTGTATATTATGTTCTTTAACTACTTCATTGTCTATGTATTTCACAATCTTATCGATCCATTGCACAAAGTAACATAGGCATATCCATGCACATGAGTCTGTAATACCTTAATAATTGTCTAGGATCTCATTAACAGATCAAGTGGTATGAGATCATTATGTTTTCTAAGGTTAGACAAGCTTGTTCTGGATTGTTGAATGCTAACTAGATCAAAGCTCAAACTAGGAGAAGGAGAACTTGTTGAGACTAATCCAGAAATTGGAAGAGTCTATCCTAGGAGGAGGATGGTAGAAAAAACCTCATCAGAATCACTCTCAGTTCATGAACGGTTTCATAACCATGAGAGCCATGGTGGAGAGGTGTATAGAGAATTTAAGAAAGGCAGAGGTGAAAGCATTTCAGCATCTCAAACAGAAAAAGGAGTAGAGGAACCTCTTCTAGATGGCCATCCATAAGGAAAAAAGAAAGAAGAGAAGCCCTCTCCACCATCTACTCCATCATCACCATCCTCATCATCTTCTTCACATAAAACTAGCCCTGAAAAGAAAAAGAAGAAAGCTGTTGTGATTAAATTAGATGTAAAATTTGATTTACCAATTTATGATGGTGAATTAAATGCAGAAAAGCTAGATAACTGGACTAGATGGATTGATGTATATTGCAGGGTGCAGAACATCAATTCAGAAAGGAGAAAGATTCATCTAGCTAGCCTTCGCCTTGGAGGAACTTACCTAGTGTGGTGGGAAGGCAAGACACAAGCTGATTTGAAGAAGCATGGTAAAATTATTTCTACCTGGAATGAATTTGTTTCTGCCATTAAAAATCAATTCTATCCACTAGCTTATATGCAGCAAGCAATGATGAGTTGGCAAACTCTTCACCAGCTAAAGGGCCAAAGTGTAGAAAGCTATACCCAGGAATTTAGAAAAAGAGCTTTAATTCTAGGCATTTCTCTAAACTCACCTGAAACTTTGTTGAAATATATAGGTGGTCTACACAGCTATTTGAGGCACACCATTCTCATGTTTAACCCCACTAACATAGATGAGGTATTCATTCAGGCTACACATCTAGGGGCTAGAGGCAAGAATGTGAACCCAAAGATTGGGGGATCATCAAAACCTGCTGCAAGCAAGAACAAGGAAAAGAAGAAGCAAAAATGGAAGGAGAGGAAGGCAAAAACTGTACAGAAAGACAAACCTTCATGCACTCATTGCAAGAAGGATGCGCATGATGATGAACATTGTTGGTCTTTGCATCCAGAGTTGAAACCCAAGAAGTTCGGTTGTAAGAAGAAGAAGACTATTGCTGCTATTTAGAAAGATTTGGGGTCAGACTCAGGTGATGAAACAACAGTCACAACCACAGGTATAAAAGGTAAAAATTCTAAAGCATCTACTAGTAATTATGTACAATCTATTGATAATGAAGACAATGAGAGGAAAAGACATGAGCTTTTTCATATTAGAGTTATTTCCAAGCATCAAAATATTGGTACTTTATTTGATAGTGGTTCACAAGTAAACTTGATTTCTGAAAAAATTGTAATAACTTGGGCTTACTAACGACACCTCACAAGAAGCCACATCCATTAGGTTGGATATGTGATAAAGCAAAGCTACAAGTGACTAGACAATGTAAACTTAGGTTTGATATTGGGTCAACTTTTGTAGATGAGGTTGAGTTAGATATAGTTCCCTTGGATATATGTGGTATTATTTTAGGAAATCATTACTTGTATGATAGAAAGGCCATTTTCTATAGAACTGAAGATAAGTATCAACTCAAAAAGATGGAATAGAATATATTGTAAGAGCTCATCAGGTCAAAAATAACTACATTCTCATAAACTCTGGGCAGAAGAAAAGAATTGTAAATTCATGCAAGAAATTTTTTCTAATGGTTGTAAAGGAAAAAACCCCTGATAAAACCAATGCATTTGAAGGCCGTGATGCTAAACAGAACGCTGATTTAGAAAAAGTTGTTTCAGAATATGATATCCTATTTCAAGAACTTAAAGGTCTGCCACCCAAAAGGGAAATAGTACATGATATTCATTTGCAGCAAGATGCTCCATTGCCTAGCATCAGAATGTACAGGTTATCTGCTTTAGAGAATGCAGAGATCAAGAGGCAGGTACATAAGCTTCTCGACAAAGGGTTAATAAGGCCAAGCACATCACCATGTGGATCTCCAATTATCTTGGTGAGAAAGAAAGATGGCTCGTGGAGGATGTGCATTGATTACAGAGCACTGAATAAAATAGCGATCAAGAATTGTTATCCTCTTCCTCTCATAGATGATCTATTAGATCAGCTGAAAGAAGTTGTTTACTTTTCCAAGTTGGACTTGCGTAGTGGATACCATTAGGTGAGAGTAGCAAAACAAGATGCATGGAAGACTGCTTTCAAAACAAAGCAAGGGCTGTATGAATGGCTAGTTATGCCTTTTGGCTTAACTAATGCTCCTGCCACTTTCATGAGAGTCATGAATGATGTACTTAGGCCTTTTATTGATGATTTTTTAATTGTATATTTAGATGACATTGTTGTTTTCAGTAAAACATGGGAAGAACATTTAAAGCATGTAAAGCAGACTCTAGATGTTTTGAAAAGAGAAAATCTCTATCTTAAGTTATCAAAATGTGAATTTGGTAAAACATCTTTGAATTATTTGGGTCATATTGTAGGGGGTGGTGAATTGAAGATATATCCCTCTAAGGTTGAAGTCATTGTGAACTGGACTATACCCAAATATGTTACAGAAGTTAGGAGCTTCCTAGGAGCAGCACAATATTGGAGAAAGTTTATTGCTTGCTTTTCCTTGATTGTAGCTCCCTTACATGCTTTAACAGGATTGAACAAGGTGTTTTAGTGGGGAGGCAAACAACAGAAAGCCTTCGACACCTTGAAAGAAAAGATTAATACAACATCAATACTAGCATTGCTAGATCTTCAAAGACCATTTGAGATTGAAACTGATGCCAGTGACTTTGCAATGGGAGCAGTGTTGATGCAACATGGTAAACCCATATGTTATCATTATGAGACATTTAATTCTGCAGTTGTTAATTATCCCACATATGATAAAGAATTGTATGCATTAGTACATAGTGTGAAAAAGTGGAAGCATTACCTAATGGGAAAAGAAACAATTATACATACTGATCATCGACCACTTCAATATTTTCACTCACAAACTAAATTGCAGCAAGCAAGACACTATAGGTGGATGGGTTTTCTACAATAGTTTTATCTTGTCATTAGATATAAGAAAGGCATACACAATAAGGTTGCAGATATGTTATCCAGACCAATCATAAATGCATCTTCTATACTTAAGCATAACTCATTATTGCATGAAAGCTACATTGAACAATATGCTCAAGATGTAGATTTTAAAGATGTATATGCAACCTTAAGTCATGGAAAACAATTAGAAGAATTGGATTATCATGTTAAGGACCAACTCTTGTATCATTTGGGAAAGTTATGCATTCCTCAAACTGAAAGAGTTAACATAATCTGAGAAGCACGCACTTCTCTAATATCAGGTCATTTTGGTGTAAGTAAAACAATTGCATAGCTGCAAAGATTCTGCTATTGGACAAGAATGCATGAAACAATTTCTAGATATATTAAGGGGTGTACCATGTGTGCTAGAAGCAAGCCCAACAATAGAAAACTAGGCTTGTACACTCCACTTCCAGTTTCTTCTCATCCTTGGGAAAGTGTTTCCATGGACTTTGTTAGGGGATTGCCAATATCTAGAAAAGGTCATGACTATTTATATGTTATTGTGGACAGGTTTAGCAAAATGTGTATTTTAATACCTTGTAACATGTAGATTACAGCTGAACAAACAACAAAGTTGTTCTTTCAGCATGTATGGGTTCATTTTGGGTTACCCACTTCTATTGTCTCTGATCGAGATTCCCGATTTGTTGGGAAGTTTTGGTCAAGTTTATGGGAGTTGATGGACACCAGATTGAAGAAGAGCACATCCTTTCATCCACAAACAGATGGCCAAATAGAGGTGGTTAACATGACAGTGATCTAGTTGCTCAGAGGCTATTGCAGCAAGCATCCCAAGCTTTGGGATGAACATTTGTGTTATGTGCAACGTGCTTACAACCATGTTAAGCACTCTTCTACACAAAGATCTCCTTTTGAGACTTGTTTTGGTTTTACACCAAGGTCTCCCTTGGTTTTTGTCTTTAGTAAAGACATAGCAGTTGTTGGACACAGTGATGTGGACAAAGCAACCAAGTTCATTGAACAGATCCAAGAAATTCACTAGGAAGTGCAGGAAAATATGGAAAAGAGCCAAGCCAAGTACAAGGCAAGGCATGATAAGCATCGAATTGAGCATAGCTTCCAGGTTGGTGATCAAGTTTGGCTATACATCATCAAAGACAGAATGCAAGGTGAAGGTAAGAAGCTGAAGCCAATAAGGTATGGGCCTTTCAAGATACTTGAGAAAATCGGTGAGAATGCTTTTCGCCTTGTTTGCCAACTTACATGCACATTTATTCAGTAGTTAATGCATATAACTTGAGACTATTTGAACCTTCATTGATTGAAGATACCAAAGAGAAAATTTAGTTGCCTTCTATTGATGATCTGTTGCCTGAATATCTCAATGAGTTGCAGGAAGATACAGTGTTGGACAGGAAGGTGAGAACTACACGCAGAAGGGATGTTGAGTACCTTAGAATTAGACTCAAAGGTTCAAAACCAAGCAATGCAAGATGGATAGAGATTGGACAAGTGAGGAAGTTGTATCCTCACTTTATTGATGCTTAAAAACCAACTTTTGGTGGTCCAAAAGCCTTTTTCAGTGGGAAGGCATGATCCAAATGGATCCTAGAAAACCCTCTAATTCTTCAAACACTTGAAACTATCGCAGGAGAAGAAATTTTCAAAAATTTTGATTACTCTATCGAGAGGCAAAAACATGAAGAAATCAGTGAAAACAGGCTTATCGGGGGCTTAAAACAACTTTGTATCAGAGTCGTTGGATCTGGCCAATCAATGGTCCATATCCAATCAACAAATCGCAATCGGCGGTGGCAAGAGAAGGATATCAAAGCACACCGTATGGAACTTGCCATAGCGATCAGCAGAGTCAACGAGGACCATCGATCAAGCGCACAGATCGACGGCCCAAGTTGCATCGCAGTATCGCTATCGAAAAATACAAAAGAGCGGTTATAACGACCTGGGGTATGTGCGATATGTGATTGCAATCAATCACATCGCAATATCGTGTCGTCACATTACAATGGAGCAGGGCCGATATCCATATGGCTTGCAACAGCTAGACTCGATGGAGTTATAGACGATATTCTATATATTTTGAAATCCGGAAAGTGGCAATTTCCTTTGTATTTCGCATTTCCGCCAAATGAATGGATTACAAAGGAAATGTGCCCGATGCGATATTACAGACCCGATGGAACTTATAGATGAGATATTATAATATTTCAAGTCCATCCAATGCCATTTTTCAGGGTTTTTCAGTGTTTAATGCATTTCTTTTATACAAAGGAAACAAGTAGGATTTCAGGAGGACCGAAGGCGATAAGTGGTTTGGGCCGGGCTCCACTTGATCCCACACATCGGCTGCCATGTGTCCAGGCTAAGGAGAGAGAAAACCACCCTTATTGGGTGGTTAACCCCCATACAAAAGGGTCGCCCAAAATGAACCACAACCGTTGGATTTGGTTCTCCCAGATCAATGGTGGAGATGTAATGTCGGTATACAGGTGGACCTGATAGGAGTTATAAGGCGGATTCATAATGTTTCAAGTCCATTAAATGGCAGTTGGTGATTTTCCACAGTTTTTAGTGTATTTCTTTGTGAACATAGAGAACACTGTTTCCAGGGATTTCAAAGGCCCGATGACCCATTCCATTACAGAACAAGTGGCCACCATCCCTGAAAGTGTTTAGAAATCATTGCTAACACTTAGAGGGGGATCTGAACGAATAGAGGTCAGGAGACTAGAGAGCCCGAGAAGGAGAAATGAATAGACATCACCGATTGGCTTTAAATCGACAGACATAGAGCAAACAGAGGAAGGCAATGTTGAGACAGAGCAACAGAGATAGAGAGTCAGTGAGGAGAGTCTGTGTACTCAAAAGAGACTTCGGGGATCCAAGTAAAGCATCATTGTTTTGTATCTGTTGTGTGACGCTCAATTTGAGCTCACTGTTGTAAAACTCCTTTTTTGAAGACATAATAGAGAGGTCACCACTGAAGGCTGGACCAGGAGACGTAGCCCAGGAGTGTTGGGTGAACTCCTTATTAAACTTGTTGTGTTTATGTGTGTTGTCTATTATGTTCTTTAACTACTTCATTTTCTATGTAGTTCACAATCTTATCGATCCATTGCACAAAGTAACATAGGCATATCCATGCACATGAGTCTGTAATACGTTAATAATTTTCTAAGATCTCATTAACAGATCAATCCCATTAGCGGGCAATTGCATTTAATTTTACGATTAAGTAATAGGATTTTGTGAATTGTGCTTTAGGCACTAAACTCTATTCTATGACTTCAAGTCCCTAATATTATTTTTTGACTCTCGTAGAGAGCTTATTTCAGGAAATCATTTCATTTTTTGTTCAGAGAAATCTTCCAAGTAAAAATTTAGGAATCTTGTGAATTTTTTCATTTTCTCTTGTGATTCCAAATGCATGATATAATTGAATAGTTCTTTGTATATGTGGACCAATGCTTTATGTTTCCCTTGATTGAATTTGTGTCATTTATGTTTCGTCACACATGCTTATGAATGTCAATGTGGACTGAGATTATCATGACTTAATCTACTGTTTTATTTAATTTTCTTTCCAAAGAACACCTAGTCCACTCACATGTGCATGAGTTGAATGTTTAATCTTTGATATTCAAGTTTTATATGAGCATGTTAAAATAAAGGAGAACCACCTCTCTGAAAATGCAAAGGGATTTTGGAAATAGACCCTATGAGGATGTCATTTTTCCTTGTCAGTAAGAAATATCAACATTCTTGGTGACTCCCCTAGGGATCTGTTGTGCTGTACAACAACCCCCCATTTCTAAAAACTTTTACACAAAATTTTTAATAAGAAATGGGTCCCTTTTAAAATAAACTTAGTGAGACTTGTGATTTGATAAATAAATTTGGTATTGACCTCATTATAAGAAAAACCTTTATCAAAAGGCCCAATGTAAGTAATCCATTTTGTAAAGCCTTTTGAATAAAGTATAAAGTGTTCCTTTGAAAAATATTATAAATAATTCTACATTGCGATAAAGCGATTGGAGATCGCGTATCGCAATGACAAAGGGATACACATAAAAGAGTCCTCATCAAATCCTCCGATCTGATAAAGGTAATCGCAATCGGCAATCGGAGGTGTCATATGACAAAGAGCTAAAACACAAGCCAAACCCTCGATTGTGATCAATAAATAAGGCATGCATCTCAAGAAGAAAACATTCGCGAAAATGGTTTGCACGCATAAGTCTTTTAAAGTTAATGAATCAAACCAATTTAACGAAAACATACCCCGCCCTATTATAATATCACTTTATCGGCAATCGGAGATATTCATTGCAAGTGATGGAGCCTTACCCTTTTGAAACTCCCGATTGCGATTTGCGATTTATCGCCGATCGCCGATCGGGGAAATCTAAAGACACGCTTGAGATAATCATTCAATATATGATCAATGAGACAGGTATTTATGATATTTATTCATCACGATTGGCGGCTTGAATGGCTATTAATTTCACAGTTAAGAGTAAATCCTTCAAAGATTTCACTCGTGGTGGTTCTTGATTGTGTCTAACTTATCATATGTCAACTACCTTAATTCTGTTCATTTTCATATTGGATTTCAGCGGCAATATCCCTATGTTACGGTTTGTAATTGCCTGTGCAGAGTTTCTTTGAACTCATGAATCAGGAGAATATGGGGAAGAAATCTAAGAAGGCCAAGGCAACTCTTGTAGCTAAAGAACCATAATCGAGCAAGAAGGGACTAATATCAGATACAACATGCCTCGGTCTGGGAAATGCGAGCTGGGAAAGCATATACAATTTGATAGAATCAGAGGAGCCTAAAGAAATGGAAGAGGAAGCCATAGCCGATTCCACCAGCAAATCAGAAGGAACTTTCAAAGAACTGGCTTGTTCATACCTTCATTGGATAGCAGTGCGGGCCAAAATTTTGCCATACACTGATGTGGTTAGATGGGTCATCAAGAAAATCCCAACTTTAGATAGAACATTTTCCACAACTGATGGAAAAATATTCGGGTCATTTAAACCTGAAGATCTCAGGAAAATGTACCATCTACCTCCACCTAAGAAGTGCTATAACAAGGCATTCCTGGAAGCATTTGCAGAAGAAAATGACTTGGAATCAAACCCGATCAGACACTGGAGGCATTTCCTGGAGAAACATAAGCACGAGTCATCGGGTAAGTATTATATTGACTCATTAGCTTTTCCTTATCGCTATGCTGGCACTATGATGTGTAGACTGTTAGAGCTTAGATTTACCTCAAGCTGAAAAGGTAGGATCCAGGGCCAACATCAAACCATGCTCAGCCTGGTAGCTAGCCCTACTAGGTCAGGAGAGGGCTCTCTCTGAGTCAATCTCAATAGCTAATGATCGATGAGGGCCTGAAATGACTGAAATATCTTCTGATTTTAGGCTATATATATGTGCAAAAGAGTTGATTTGATAAAATAGTGTTATGTTGGCTCAAAGGGAAAGGCACATTTTAGAGTGCGGGGATTGAGGTTTAGTTCTGTAGAGATCTCAATGGAGCAAGGTAGGCAATCGTTTTGGCACTTAAATTTGAGTGGGATGGAAGGAATAGACAAGTGAGGTGTTGAAGAGGGCAAGAGCAATCATGAATCCTCCCCAAACAACTGAAAACATCAAATAACTAAATCAAACTTCAAGTAGAGCATTGCACTTTCAATGGATTCTACTTACACTCTTGTTTGTTTAGTTCTGAAGAAAATAAGATAGAAAATGGCATGCAATTACATAAACAAATTCACAATTACAAAGAGAGGCACTGTACCAAGACAAATTGCCACATGAATCCCAAAGAGTGCTACAAATCCTGGTCTTAATCCCTTAGCCAAAATGCTGAAAAAGAATGTACAATGAAGCTCAAGGCTTTCTCAAGAGTCCAACCCTGCTAATGAATGAAAAAAACATAATATCGACAAACATAGCTCATCCCTGCCTCTAGGGGTTGAGCTCACATGCTTGGGAGCTGATCCAACTGATTCTAAACTGAGAACTAGAAACTAGGCAACATAACAACATGCCTCTAGAAACAAGGGAACTGATTCATTCAGTTTCAAACAATCTTTAAACTAATGAATCTACCTATACAAGTGAAAATATAACATATTTACATCATTATCCATCAATTTTCATCAAATTACATCATAAATTTGCCATTAGGAAAGTGAAAAAGTCAAACTAGGAAAAACTGGGTGAAAAACAAAGCAAAACTTGGTCAAACTGGCAATTTTTCCTCTATGCGCTGCTCCTAATTCTCTATGCGTCGCACCTGTTTGGAACCACTTTTGGAGACCTTCCCGATGTCCAAATGAGCTTTAGGTGTGCTTGCTGGAAAGCTCTTCCTATTTACTTTCCAAATCAAGTGAAATTTTTCAATTTGGCCTCCATTTGCCCCTCCAAAAGTCCATTCTCCAAACACTGTTTCCTGTGTGTCAAAATAGGGGCAGTGAGGTCATTTTTTGAGTGTTTTTGACCTTTCTGAGGGCTCAAAACCTACCCAAATTTCTTGGCCATAGGTAGGAAAGTGTACTTTTGCATGAAAAATCCAAAAATGCTGAGTTTTTGTGATTTAGAGGCCTCTAGAAAAAGCGAGCTCCACATGGCGCGACGCATAGGGCAGAAAAACCTGTTTTTTGTGCCAAAAATTTGCAAAATGCAAAAATTGCTCCAAATTTCTTGAAATTTGGGCTAAGTCTTCTCTATCAAGCATGATGTTGGGCCAAGGAAGCCTCAACCAATATCTGAAGTCCGTCATCCTATTTTTGCCTCCTTGATGCTCTCTTCAACTTTGCTTTCAAACTCCTGATTCTTGCTTGGCACACCAAGTTATGGGACAAGTAATGATAGGACAGGTTTCTCAGCATATTCTTTTCATTGATGGCCTTCTCTAGCTTCCTCTCTAAGTGGACATTGACTCTTTCAAGCAATGAATCCCAGTCGGTATTTATCTCTTTCTCCAATGAAGTGAACTCAACCCTCCTCCTCTGGGCAGCTTAGCGATTCTCCCGAATGTTTCGCAACTCCATAATCACCTGCTGGTCCTCAAGCTACTTATTCCTCTGCTCCAGGTATTGTATAGTCCATTGGGATATATCCAAGTTGGTAGACAAGGAATCAATGTCTCCCTGCTGCTCCTTAATGATTTCTCTAAGATTTGTGCCCATATCGGTATCATCACCCTCAAGGAGGATGAAATCAGTCCCCCGCTCACCTGATGGTCCTTCCTCCTGTAGTGGCCTCTTGCCTCAGTCCTGAACCTACTGTGCTGACGATGGAAGTGAGGCCCCTTCCACCCCGGGTGGAGATAACACTCACTTTTCTGCTGCAAACAACCGTCTAGTGCCTTTATGATAGGTGATGAACACCGACACACTAGTGGTCTCATGGACCTCATGCTAATAGAAAGGTCCACCTATCTCATGCCCAGCCTCTGAAGGTCCCTGTGAAGCTTTGAAAAAATCACGGGAGATGAAGTCATCTCAAGTGATGCTCTACAAACCAAGCTGATGAACGAACACAATTTTGATGAGAGCAAAATGATAAATATTGTTTCACTGCTGCTGAGGGGTCTTGTGCTGCACAAGAGTGGTCATCTTCTCTATGTTTCGGCATATCAAGTAAGGAATGTTCATCATCCATACTCGAGTAAAATGCATCAGCAACTTGATGTGATAAGCATACAAGCGGGAGAATTGGCCCTCACAGCTGAAATAATTCATGATGAGTTTCATTATAGGAGAATATTCATCTTTGAGGTACCGAAAAGGAAAAACTCTCTTGAGTTGTCTCAAAAAGTCGGGCTTGATATATGGTTCATAATGCTGCCGGTCAATTTTCTGCCTCTTGTTCCATGGATCTCCAATGTTAGGTATGCCGGTTGCTAATGAAATTGACTCTGGTGTTAATGTGAAAGTAACACCAGCAAGAGTGGCTTGATCACCATGCAAATGCAACACAAATAAGCGGGCCAACTCATGATGAAACTGAATGCTAGAAACCTTCTCACAAAATTCATAACGTGAATGACGCTGGAAACAAAAGATGGCAAGAGGGCAGACCTGTAACTCAGCAAGAGTGGTTGGTTCTTCTTTGATATGTTTTTCACCTCTATGAGGTCTCTTGGGTGCATGTCCCTCTCTGGGTGAGTCACTTTGGGTCTCCTCTTCATAATCATATGAAGGATTAGATGCCATGTCTGCTGATAGGTAAACTGTCTTGGAGAAATAGGTGCTGATATGTCAAACTGCCTTGGACTGGTTTTGGTGATTTGTTTACCTCTACCACCAAGGGAAAATAGTGAAATGAGGGATTGTAAGGGGAGGGAAAAATAGTGGGGAATTTAGGGACTATTGGGATAGATTTTAGTTAGGGAAATATGAGATGTTTTGGGAGTTTATGTATAGGATTAGGGTTTTGGATTTCACAATTGGGATTTTGGGAAAGAGAACTTGGGATAGGGGATTAGTGAATTTAAGGGGTAGGGGAACTTAGGGAATAATGAAATCAATGGGAAAAATGGGATAAGGGAGTGATGGAGGAATGATAGACTTGGTAGTAAAATAGTTAATCAAAACCCTAAGTAGCAAGTTACTTTGAGGAAATTTAAATGGTAGGGTGTGATTGTTTTTTTAAACACTCACCCTTCATCAATCACCATAACATAAACACCAACTTGGATAATCAACAGAGATGGAGCTCTACCTACTTGGAACAAGACAAATTCGGGCGTTTTTGGTGATTGGAGGACGTTCTGGAAATTTTCGGGCCCTCTGGCTGTGTGCACCGCACATCTAGCCCAATGCGCCGCACCCCACGGATGCTCCGCGCCCATGTTGTTTTACACTGCGAAATGCGGCCCAATGCGCCGCGCCCGATGAGTGCATCGCGTCTCTTGCCCAGTGCGCCGCGCCGGTAACTTACAACGATTTTCACCCGAACTTCCCTCTTACTCACCAAAATCGCTTTGCCTTGCTTCTCTTTGCTCTTGGAGTGCAAATGAGCTTCAAAAATTTGAAGAAATGATTTATACATGGAGCTTTTCAAATTTAATTTTTTCCAAACCCACTTTCATAATGTTTTACTAATGACTTTATTTCAAACTCTGTTTTTTTTTTGGACTTTTTCACTTCTTTTAAGTTTTATGATGAACTAAATGACCTGAGCTTTGCTTGTTTTGCAGGTGTTGGAGCTTCTTGGCTAAGGAAAGAAACCAAGGTGCAGATGAAGGAATTTACAATGAGGAAAACAACATTTTCATGATTTTCGTACAATAAATGATAAATACTATGTTTTCTCCTCAAAACAAAGTTTTGAGAAAAAACACATTTTCGCGCACTTGGCGATGAATTTTATTGATGTTGAAACCTCCTCATGTCCTACTGGTAATTATTAGACACTTTGAAACATTTTTTGACGAAACCCTAATGAAACCCTAGACCTAATTGACAATGAAACCCTAAAGACAACCTTTGAAATTTTAAGAAGACTGTATATGTTTTCTTTAAATGAACAAACATGAGCCAGCAGGTAGATAACATGAGGGAAACTAGAGGAATGCCACTACTATCAGATGATCTATGCACCTAATGGAATGTAGATGACTAGGCGGGACACCTAATATGAAATACAACAAGAGGATTTGATCTCTGACGGAGGGATGAAAATACCGACTCTAACATAGACTAAGGGGACAACATGATTCTGCAAGATTTACTATAGATATGGTCCCGTTAATGGAAGCTGTGATTCATGGTTATGTTATGGATTGGGCAAATATTCTATTTGATAGAATAGCCACTGAAATACTAGAATACAAAATGAAAGTATATATAACTTCCCAGATCATTCCTCCTTTTTACTACAACGCATATATTCTTGATATTATTATTTTTTTAATTCTGAATATCCCGTACTCGAATGGAAGTGGACTTCCCAATATCCTAATCTTATTCATATATATCACAAACAATCGTGGAAGGCCCACTATAAGAATAACTTGTACAGAATTTGCAATGGTTTTGTCCTACCTGTATATTATTCTATCTTCAATAAGCCTGCCCCTAGGATATCTCAGGAAGCAGAAATTGACCTAAGAGAAATGGGTAGCTAGTTCGGAGAGGAGAAATTCCATTATGTAAGGCTTTTTGGTAGTCTTACCAAACTCCATGTTTTTCCTCTATATGTTCCTGATAAACTGTTAGCCCGAGAGTTAGCATATCAGATAACAGTTAAAAGAATGTCAAAAACCCTGAGGGATTCCAAGAAACATATGTGGCCTACATTCCCCCTACAGTGTGGAGAAGGTTCCCAAAAAGGAAAAGTTTCCAAAGTAGAAGTAAAGACAAGAAACAAGTAGCGGACCCCTTGATTCAAGCATTTATATTGATCCTAAACTAATCAAGGAATGACAACAATTTGATTCCATAATTAGTAATACCGAGAGCATTCAAGGATTCAACACACCTGAGGTGACCACTACTCAGAAATCAGTAATCAACACAGTTCGGACTGAAGGAACAAGCGGCCCAGCCATGATTCATAAGGATGTAGAAATAATCCCTGAAAATCCCTCCGATGAAATTGTTCTACACATAGAAGAGATACCACCATTAGATGTCTTCTATAGCCCTAAGCATAGGGTTGTAATCAAAAGATAAAGGAAAAAGAGGAAAATTGATCAATCTCCTCTTTTGACTTCACAAATGGAGATAACAAATGTGGTATGGAGAGAGGAAGTTAATCCTTCTGAAGATCTCACCAAACTTTCTCAATATGCTGGAGCATACACAACAACCATAATGGATAAAGCATCAGAGGTTAGTAATTTACTAAAATAAAAAGACCAAGAAATCAGTTTGCTAGAAGCATAGGTATAGGAGAAACAACAAAAGATAGAACAACTGGAACAACAATTAACAATCCAGAAGCAGCTAAATGACTAGTTGAATGAGCAATTGCTCAAAGAAAAGAAAATGATTGATGAGCAAGCAATTCATAAGCAACAGGAGTTATCCTAAGCGTTGAATAAGTTGCAATTATTAAATGAACAACTGAGTAAATTGAAGGAAGAACAAATCACTCAACTAACAGTTCAGATAGAAAGATTCAAGGAATATCCCCAAGTGGGAGAATTCAGATTGGAGGCTCTACAAATTACCAGGGCATTGTCTAGCCATTTGAGCCTATTATGTCATAATATTTCACTCATTATTCCTCTGTGTGAAATTTCATCATCCATGGTTGACAAGTCAGTAGATACGAGATTGGACTTGGAAAAAGTAGATGAAAGATTAACAAATTTTCTCTCCTAGCAAGAATCTAAAGAGAGAAAAGCTGCTAATCTACCACAAATTTTGGAATCGCATAAAGAAATTCTATTCACTGAATGGAAATCTCAGCTAATGAAGGTTGAAAAAGAAACATCAAGATGCAAATCGGCAACAAACAACCTAGTTGAATTGATTAATAATAGTCTTTATTTATCAAATTTAGTAACAGAGTGTTCTCCAGGAAAACTTCCACCAGTAAAAGCATTAGAACAGATGTGGAAAAAGGAGCTGGAGCAGAGGGAAAGATTGATTATTCAAAGTTTAACATGGGAAACCTTTTGGTTTTTCCTTTTCAAACCATATAGTCAGCGTACAGCAATGAAATTCCTCACCGATGCAATTGGCCATATGATTCCCGAACTTAATGATGCCACATACACCGCTCAATTACACTCACGCATGAGTCATCCACCAGAACTTCAGCTGATGCTCGCCATTTTTCAGCTCCAATCACAAGATGATCAACCAATACAGTGAACCATTTTTGACCAACTGCAACATGCCTATTTCCAGATGATTTTCACATTTTTGGTGATTTGGTTATACTAGCGCATAACATATTTATTTCATAGTTTGTTAGTTTAAGTAGTATTTATATACTCTTTCATGTTTTTAGAAATGGTCCTCAAATTTTTGTATTAAGATTTGGATCGGAAGTTGCACTACTGTGCTTCCGATATATTTATTTTTAGAAAAACTAGACCTGAATTCTGAGTTTTGATGAAGAATGCTTTTATGTGATATGCACTATTGCTTCTTGTGAAAGTATTTCCAAATTAAAAGGCAGGATCTGAATACGATTCATATTGGAGGAGACTCAAATGCATACGGTACTACTATCTGTGTTTTTGCTTCATGCTTTTATATGAATCAACATTTATTTATTTATTTATTATTGATTTATGTATATGTTCTTACAACAATTTGTTAACTTATCACTATTGAATGTTTAAGAGTTGTTATCTTTCATATATATGTGTGTCAGTAATATATAAATATTAGTGTGATAAAATTATAATTATTACTTTGTTCAACTACTTGAACAAAGTAACTATCATATGAATGAATATTTTTATCTATGAGTAGTGTCATCTATATGCCTACTTTTCAATAAGAACCATAAAAAATTGCACTAGAAGAAAGACTTCCCGGGATAGATTAGTTACTTTTATATTGTTTCATTTTAGAATAGATCATTCATCATTCCCATTAGATATTAAAAAATTTATCACTTATCCATCCCACTTATAAATCATTGGGAAACTGCTCCCATTATATCTAGTCGGAGCCACCACACCAAACAAAAAAGGCACTACTTTAAGGTCAGGACTGGGTGGTTTTCCCCGATGTTGATGTAGCGTTTTTCGAGGCATCAACATTTTTGGCACTAGAAGGAGGGCCTGAACTATGAATGGCGAGCAAATCCAAATCTATAATCCATTCCGAGAGTAAATCTTCCTCCACCTCACCTCATACTTCTCCCTCGCATGCTAAAACTCCAGTTTCTAAGCGAGAAGATGAGGAAACAACAACCACTGCTCAATCCCAAAATATTGTAGATAAATAAACTCTAGAATCTCCTAAAGTACAGTCTCTAATTCATAAACTTCAAGGATTCTCAATATCGCCATAGAAATCTGAGTTATCTTAAGGCAGTGTGACTTCACAATTCATTCCTTCTCATCCCCTCACCAGACTTCAGAGTGAAAAGCTTGGTATTGAACCTACTAAATTACCTTAGCCTAAAAGAAAAAGAGCAAAGGAAGACAACTGAAGGGTTTGATGGTGAAACTTTCTCATCATCATCATCCATTTCATCTTCTCCATTGCAAAGTCAACCATCCACTCCCCCACTCCAGATTGTCATTCAATAGGGTGTTGGAACTTCAACATCTGCTTCTCAACCATCTGGAACTTCAACATCTTCTCCTTCCCAACCATCTGGAACTTCATCTACGCTATCATCCATTATTAGCTCAACAATGGCATAGAACCCATGGAACAATCCTGGTGCAGTCACAATGCCTGCACCTTTGAACCCATTGCCAGCTCATCCCGAGAAATGGTTGCCAAAATTCAATCCAAATGCAGGCGTTCCAGTAGATGAACACATAAAAAAATTTATGTTGTTAGTCAATTTAAAGGGAGTTATTGAAGAAGACGTGGTTGTTAGGCTTTTCCCGTATACCCTACAAGGATTAGCCAGGTCTTGGTACTTTTTGTTACCATCAGGATCCATTACTAGTTAGAATATTTTCCAAGAGCAGTTCTTAACTAAATATGGTGATGATAGATTTGTAGCAACGCTAATCAATGATCTCTCAAATCTTAAAACGGAATCTAGAGAGCCTATAAAAGAGTTCAATTCACGATTTAATAAACTCTTAAATAAGATTTCTACTGCCTCAAAACCTAGTGAACATGTTAGAAGTGAATGGGACATATTAGCCTTACCTTCAAACATTGATATCTTTGTGGATAGAACCGCAAAGCCTACTTTAGCAGAGAATATGAAAGAGGCAATTGCTGTGGAAAAATGTATCATCGCCTTAGAAAAGAAAGTTTATCTTGAAGATAGAAAATCTAAAAAAGTTACCTTAAAAGATGATTCAAAGAAGAAAATGGCTAAAGATCCATTTGATATGGAAGGTCTCCAAAAAGTTCTAAAAACTATGTCAAATGAAATGATAGAAATTAAGAAACAAGTAGCTAAGACCTTAACTAAGAAGCCATTTAGAAACTTTAAGAAAACAAAATCAAAACCCCCTAATGCTATATCTAACATAGAATCAGACCTTGAGAACGAAGAAGAAGAAGATACAGTCTTATCGTCTGAAGAAACTGAAGAAGAGGAAGCTGTAGAATGTTATGGGATGTGGGACTTCATTTTACCCAATTCTGATACTGAAAATGAACAAGAAGTTTTTCCAATAAGTACCGAGAGTAAAGGAACTCCTGAACCTGTTCAAGCAACTCAGAAGAAAAAGAACATGGGTACTACTACTAAATAAAGGGCTCCCACAAAGAAGTCTATAGCAATACCTACTCAAAATCAGCCATCAGCTTCCAATCCACCTTCATCATCTAAAACATTAGTAGTTGCAGACTCTATGGATTACAACATCATTGAAGACATGAAGAAAACGAAAGAAAATATCACTATGTTTGAGCTTAGTAAGCTTAAACATCAACAAAAATTGTTTCTCAATGAATTAAATGTAGTACCTTCTTCTCCTCTTCCGAATGTTGTATTGTCCAAAGCTGCTAATGAGACAGGTAAGCCACCAACTGGTAGAGTAGAAGCTACTAATGCTGTTCTAATCAGAGATAGATCAAATTCCCATACTCCTCCTTTTCTCTTGACCTACGAGATTTATAATAGAAATCTGCACAATTGCTTGATAGACTCAGGGGCTTCATCGAATATAATGTCAGCTTCAGTTTGTTCTAAACTGAATATTGAACCCCAAAAGTCTGCAGTGCATATTGTCTAGTTGGATAGAACTAAGGTCCAAGTATTAGGAGAAATCAACTCAGTTACCATTAGGTTATCAGCTGATCCAAGAGTGGTTCAGAGAATTGATATATTAATTGTTGATATTCTTGAGTTTTATGGTTTGATTTTAAGTAGAGATTGGTCTGAGAAACTTCATGGTTACATTTCTACCAATTGGTCTCACATGTGGCTTCCCTATAAAGGGAAGCCAAATCAGATTAAGATTGATCGGGAGAAACGTATGATTCATACTGTAACAGAGTTTGAACAAGAAAATCAGCCTATAGCTTTCAACAATAATATTCTTGGTAACTACTCATTTGAATCATTCTTTGGTAATTTTATTACTCAATCATCACCTTTCTCAGTTAATAATTTCACATCTCAAATTGAAAAAATTTCCCAAACAGATACATCAAGGTGTGTTAAAATTGCCGAGGAAATTGTAACTAAAACTGTAGATAAACCTCTATTTTGGTCATTATATTTTGATGGGTCTAAATCTAATGATGGTGTAGGAGCGGGATGTATTCTAGTTAGTCCTAAAGAAGAAAAGACTATGCTATCATGTAGATTATAATTTGAGTGCACAAATAATATTGTTGAATATGAAGCCTTGATTCAAGGACTTTGCAAAGCAATAGGTCTTAAGGTGCAATATTTGAAAGTGTTCGGTGACTCTGAAATTGTTATAAAGCAAGTCAGAAATACTATACATTACCTTTCTAGTCACCTTAAACATTATCAATCCTTGGTATAAGACCTTGTATTTCATTTTATAGCATTTAATATTTCTCCCATTCCGAGATCTCAGAATGCAGCAGTAGATTTACTAGCCAATGTTGCTTCTAGGTTCCTTCCATCTGAAGATTACAATCCCGATAGATTTTCAGTAGAGTTAATTTTCAGGCCATCGGTTCCCGATAATGTCACAAACTGGCGAGTATTCAACCATGACGACGACATTTTAAATTTCTTAACTTTTGATAAGTCCTATGATGATCAAATTATTGATGAATGTGAGTATGATCTTCAAATAAAGAAAAAATTGGAAGAAAATTCAATACCTAAACCAGTGGTCAAACTTGAAGACCTTTATGACATCAAAGATAGGTTTAAACAGGTTAATAATTCAAAGCTTCAAAGTTCTATTTTAAGATTTGAATTAATAAATCTTGGCACAGAGGACAAGCCACAAAATATCAATCTGGGATTAGGACTTACTTCAGAAGAAAGATTTGCATTTATCAGATTATTGAATAGATATAAAAATGTCTTCGCTTGGAATTATGATGACTTGAAAACATATGATACTTCTATCATACAACATACAATTCCAATGATATCTGAAGAAAAACCAGTACAACAAAAATTAAGTAAAATTCATCCAAACCTTGAAAGCCAGATAAAAACTGAGCTAAACAAACTCTTGAAGGCTAAGATAATTTTTCTTGTTAGACATTCAAATTGGGTGTCCAACTTAGTGCCCATGAGAAAGAAGAATGGTGACATTAGAATTTGCATTGATTTCAGAAATCTTAATAAGGCAAGTAAAAAAGATAACTTCCCACTACCAACAATGGAGAAAACTCTACATTCAGTAGCTGGTTCTGAATTAATGTCTTTCTTGGCTGATTTTTCAGGTATAACCAAATCTTGGTGCACCCCGATGACAGACTCAAGACTACTTTCAGAACTAAGTGGGGAACTTATGCCTATCAAAAAATGCTTTTCGGTTTAATTAGTGCTGGAGCTACCTTCCAAAGAGCAATGGATATAGCATTCAAATGTTTGATTAATAAATCAGTAGTTGTCTATTTGGATGACATTACTGTTTTCTCTAATAAAAGAGCAAATCATTTACATGATTTGAAACAAATCTTTGAATGCTGTAAAAGGTATGGGATTTCATTGAATCTTAAGAAGTCATTTTTCACTCTTGACCAAGGTAAACTCTTGGGGTTCATTGTTTCAAAAGATAACATTTATATCGATCCAGATAGAATCAAAGAGATTTTTGATATTCCATTTCCACATAATAAAAAATCAATGCAATCATTTTTAGGTCAAATAAATTTTGTAAAAAGATTTGTTCCAGATTTTTCACAGATTGTTTTACCATTACAAATCATGATCAAGAAAAACTCGGTGTTTAAATGGAGGCATATAGAAATAGAAGCTTTTGATTCAATCAAGCAAGAAATCATAAATGCTCCCACATTGAACACCCCAAATTTTCAAATCATTTTATTTTATATACTCTAGCATCTGATTCATCTTATGCAGCAATACTGACACAAATCAATGATCAAAACTTGAAAGCACCAATATCATTTTATAGTTCAAATCTTCAAGGTGCCGAGCTTAATTAATCCGAAGTTGAAACGCAAGCCTTTGCTGTATTCAAAGCCATTAAACACTTTAGGCCCTTTCTTTTAAAGGCTCACACAAAATTTATAGTCCCTTTTTCAGTAGTAAGACAGTTGCTAGTGCAAAGGGAATTGGGAGAAAAAAGGGCAAACTAGGTCACGACATTACAAGAATATGATTTGGACATTAGACCAGCAAAGATTATCAAAGGCCAAGGTTTTTGCAGGTTGTTAGCAGGAGCTTATAATATTTAGGAATATGAAGGTACCAACAATATTAAAGAAATCAATGAGATAAGTACCATCAATCATGAATCCCAATATGCAGATTTAATATTTTATTTGAAAAATGGATATGCTCTTTCTAATCTTTCCTATAAAAATAAACGTGCCATAAGACTGAAAGAAAAAAACCTCATCATTGTTGATGATGTGTTGTTTAGACGGAATTATGATTCGATTTTGTTAAGATGCTTAGAAAAACCTGAAGCGCAAAAGGTCTTGCAGGAATTACATGATGGTCCAACAGGAAGACATTTTGGAGCTGATACAACAACTCACAAAATTATTCATGTTGGGTGTTATTGGCCCACCTTATTTAAAGATACTCATCAGTATGTAAGGAAATGCAGAACATATCAAACTTCCAGTGGAAGACAAAGAAAGCCAACTTTTCCTTTGCAACTAGTCCACATTGAGCAACCTTTTGAACAATGGGGATTGGATATCATTGGAGAAATTATTCCACATTCATCCAAACAGCACAGATATATCCTTACAACTAAGGATTACTTTACTAAGTGGGTAGAAGCAATTCTTTTGAAGACAACAAACTCTTAGGCAATCATTGAATTCATAGAACAGTTCAACATTACCAGATTTGGTGTCCCAAACGCTCTTATTTTTTATAATGCATCTTATTTCTCTGGTAATTCTATACTTGAATTTGCTATCAAAATAGGATTCAAATTGAAATATTCTTCAAACTACTACCCTCGGAGTAATGGTTTAGCAGAATCCACCAATAAAAATCTTATCAAAGTCATTAAGAGAACTATTGATCTAAATCATAAAAATTGGCATAAGTCTTTCATATTTGCATTATGGGCAGACTGTATAACATAGAAGGCCTCAATAGGCACTTCTCTGTTTAATCTTGTGTATGGAAATGAGGTTGTCATACCAGCAAACTTAGTACTTTCATCACTAGCCTTAGTGCAGTTTATTGCAGAAAATCCCTCATCTTCTATCCAATTGAGACATAATCAGATCTTGAAATTAGAAGAAGAAAGGGAGAAATCCCGAACTATACATGCGAAGCATCAAAAAATTATTAAGTCTTCTTTTGATACAACTTCCATTGGCTCAAAACTTTTACAAGTTGGTGATCTTGTTTTGAAATGGGACAAAGCCCACGAGGATAAAGGAAAACACACTAAATTTCAGAAAATGTGGCTCGGACCATTTCAAATCAACGAAAAGATAGGCCCATCAACATTCATATTGCAAGATCTATCAGGAAAGAGAGATTCTCTTCCTATCAATGGGCTTATTTTGAAAAAATTCTTCACTTGAGGAGGTAACCCCTTCTCACTCTGTAAATATTCAATTTTCAGCTATATTTGTGTGAATAATTAGTTTAGTTTCTTTCTTGGAAAATAAAGTTGTAAATAGCCCTCTATTGGTTTTTACTATTTTGAAAAGGTTACTTAAAAGAAAAATAGTGTTAATATTTACTTTTGATAGATGGAAGCCTTGAAAGAAAAGAAGAAAGTTCTAGGAAATTAGGTATAATTAAACTCTGAAAACCCTTTTTATTTTTGTAAAATCTTCTCAAAACTTGAAAATACCATAAATCATTCTAAGTTTTAAAACCTAAAAAAGGTCATCAATACAAAGCAAAGACTGATCCAATCTTAACATCTTCAACTCTTAAAATTGTTATCCATGATTCTCTTAAGGAGTAAATTATTCACCCCATCCATAAAAGTTTATGATTTTTCAGAGTGTAATTCTAAAATATATTTGATATAAGAGATAAGAGGTCTCATCACGAGCCTGCTTACCATGATCATAGCGGACTAGTTCAACTGACATTACCAACACTACATACCAAAATAGGGTAATGGTTTATAATTATAATACAAGGGGTCTCATCACGAGCTAGCTTTTTTAGTTAAATTACAACCAGTGAATGGCATTGTCAATTGGCCACCAAACCAGGACAATGGCTTTTTATCTTACAAAATAAAGAAATAACGAAAAGAGAAAAATGCAATACAAAATATGTGGAAACATATCTTTTGGATTCATTCTTTTAAATTATACTTGAAATGGATGGGACAATGAATGATTAAATGGTTAAAAGGTAACCCCGTTGAGACTATAAACGTTTGCTGCTAGCAGTGGCTCTAGCTGTGACAAAGGAGTCATTATATAAGCTAAGTTTGATAAGTCTCTTGTTTTATCATTATCAACCAATAAAGGTTTACATAAACTTAGAATGTATGTAATTTTGAGATGAGAAAGAAATAACAAAAATAGTTTTCATTATATTCAGAGTTTATGATTACCTAATTATATTACATTTTCTCTATCCACTAAAGTTTTCAAATTAAGGAGGTTAAAAAATTACATTACTTTCTCAGAGATAGCTGTATCTTCCAGTGAATCACCAATTTTTGTGTTGTACAACAACCCCCAATTTCTAAAAACTTTTACACAAATTTTTTAATAAGAAATGGGTCCTTTCTAAAATAAACTTAGTGAGATTTGTGATTTGATAAATAAATATGGTATTGACCTCATTATAAGAAAAACCTTTATCAAAAGGCCTGATGTAAGTAATCCATTTTGTAAAGCCTTTTGAATAAAGTATAAAGTGTTCATTTGAAAAATATTATAAATAATTCTACATTGCGATAAAGCGATCGAAGATCGTGTATCGCAATGACAAAGGGATACACATAAAAGAGTCCTCATCAAATCCTTCGATCTGATAAAGGTAATCGCAATCGGAAATCAGAGGTGTCATTTGACAAAGAGCTAAAAGACAAGCCAAACCCCCGATTGCAATCAATAAATAAGGTGCACATCTCAAGAAGAAAACATTCGCGAACATGGTTTGCACGCGTAAGTATTTTAAAGTTAATGTATCAAGCCAATTTAATGAAAAAATACGCCGCCTTATTATAATATCATTTTATCGGCAATCAGAGATATTCATTGCAAGTGATGGAGCCTTACCCTTTTGAAGCTCTTGATTGCAATTTGTGATTTATCGCCGATCACCGATCGGGGAAATCCAAAAACACGCTTGAGATAATCATTCAATATATGATCGATGAGACAGGTATTTATGATATTTATTCATCATGATTAGCGGCTTGAACGGCTATTAATTTCACAGTTAAGAGTAAATCCTTCAAAGATTTCACTCGTGGTGGTTCTTGATTGCATCCGACTTATCATATGTCAACTGCCTTAATTCTGTTCATTTTCATATTGGATTTCAGTGGCAATATCCCTATGTTACAGTTTGTAATTGCCTGTGCAGAGTTTCTTTGAACTCATGAATCCAGAGAAGATGGGGAAGAAATCTAAGAAGGCCAAGGCAACTCCTGTAGCTAAAGAACCAGAACCAAGCAAGAAGGGACTAATATCAGATACAACATGCCTCGGTCTGGGAAATGCGAGCTGGGAAAGCATCTACAATTTGATAGAAGCAGAGGAGCCCGAAGAAATGGAAGAGGAAGCCACAGCTGATTCCACTAGCAAATCAGAAGGAACTCTCAAAGAACTGGCCTGTTCATACCTTCACAGGATAGCAATGCGGGCCAAAATTTTGCCATACACTGATGTGGTTAGATGGGTCGTCGAGAAAATCCCAACTTTAGACAGAACATTTTCCACGGCTGATGGAAAAATATTTGGGTCATTTAAACCTGAAGATCTCAGGCAAATGTACCATCTACCTCTGCCCAAGAAGCGCTATAACAAGGCATTGCTAGAAGCATTTTAAAAATAAAATGACTTGGAATTGGACCCGATCAAACAATGGAGGCATTTTTTGAAGAAACATAAGAACGAGTCATCGAGTAAGTATTTTGTTGACTCATTAGCTTCTCTTTATTGCTATGCTGGCGCTATGATGTGTAAAATATGGGGATAACATGATTCTACAAGATTTACTATAGATATGGTCCCGTTAATGGAAGTTGTGATTCATGGTTATGCTATAGATTGGGCAAATATTCTATCTGATAGAATAGCCACTGAAATACTAGAATACAAAAGGAAAGAGTATACAACTTCCCGGATCATTCGTCCTTTTTACTACAGCGTATATATTCTTGATATTATTTGTTTTAATTCTGAATATCCCGTACTCGGATGGAAGTGGACTTCCCAAGATCCTAATCCTATTCATATATATCACAAACAGTTGTGGAAGGCCCACTATAAGAATCACTTGTACAGAATTTGCAATGGTTTTGTCCTACGTGTATATTATTCTATCTTCAATAAGCCTACCTCTAGGATATCTGAGGAAGCAGAAATTGACCTAACAGCAGTGGGTAGTTGGTTCGGAGAGGAGAAATTCACTTATGTAAGGCTTTTTGGTAGTCTTACCAAACCCCATGTTCTTCCTCTATATGTTCCTGATAAACTGTTAGCTCGAGAGTTATCATATCAGATAACAGTTGAAGAAATGTCAAAAACCTTGAGGGATTCCAAGAAACATATGTGGCCTACATTCCCCCTACGGTGTGACATTTTTACCTTACATGATTATAAACATGCAGAGAAGATTCAAATGCTAAATCTTGCCACCATTCCGAATAATAAATTTGACCCAAGGAAGGTTGCCTATAACATTACCTCTCAAGCTAAATTTACCAGATTTGATCATGAAGAAGATGACTTTGATGAATTGTTTGCTTTAGCTGAAATATTTTATCGGGTTAAAGGATTGGCTCGTATCAAATATGGAGAAGAAGGACTAGAAAAATTCAATAGGCTCAGAGCCCAGAGGTTGTAAACTTTGCCTTTAGATCTATTAGCTACAATTCCAACAGTTCAGCCACAGAGTCAAAGTAAACAGCAAGCTGCCGATAATACTCCTGTAGTGGAGAAGGTTCCCGAAAAGGAAAAGTTGCCAGAGCAGGAATAGAGACAAGAAACAAGTAGCGGACCCATTGATTCAAGCATTTATGTTGATCCTAAACTAATCAAGGAATGACAACAATTTAATTCCATAATTAGTAATATTGAGAGCATTCAAGGATTCAACACACTTGAGGTGACCACTACTTAGAAATCAGTAATCAACACAGTTCTGACTGAAGGAACAAGTGGCCCACCCATGATCCATAAGGATGTAGAAATAATCCCTGAAAATCCCTCCAATGAAATTGTTTTACACATAGAAGAGATACCACCATTGAATGTCTTCTACAACCCTAAGCATAGGGCTGAAATCAAAAGACAAAGGAAAAAGAGGAAAATTGATCAATCTCCTATTTTGACTTCACAAATGGAGATAACAAATGTGGTATGGAGAGAGGAAGTTAATCTTTCTGAAGATCTCACCAAACTTTCTCAGTATGCTGGAGCATACACAACAGCCACAATGGATAAAGCATCGAAGGTCAGTAATTTACTAAAAGAAAAAGACCAAGCAACCAGTTTGCTGGAAGCACAGGCACAGGAGAAACAACAGAAGATAGAATAGCTGGAACAAAAATTAACAGTCCAGAAGCAGCTAAATGACTAGTTGAATGAGCAATTGCTCAAAGAAAAGAAAAGGATTGATGAGCAAGCAATTCATAAGCAACAAGAGTTATCCTAAGCATTGAGTAAGTTGCATTTATTAAATGAACAACTGAATAAATCAAAGGATGAACAATTCACTCAACTAATAGTTCAGATAGAAAGATTCAAGGAATATTCCTAACTGGGAGAATTTAGATCGGAGGCTCTACAAATTACCAGGGCATTGTCTAGCCAGTTGAGCCTATTATGTCATAATATTTCACTGGTTCTTCCTCTATGTAAAATTTCATCATCCATGGTTGGCAAGTCAGTAGATACGAGATTGGACTTGGAAAAAGCATATGAAAGATTAACAAATTTTCTCTCCTGGAAAGAATCTAAAGAGGGAAAAGCTGCTAATCTATCACAAATTCTGGAATCGCATAAAGAAATCATATTCACTGAATGGAAATCTTAGCTAATGAAGGCTGAAAGAGCAACATCAAGATGCAGATCGGCAACAAACAACCTGGTTGAATTGATTAATAATAGTCTTTATTTATCAAATTTAATAATAGAGTGTTCTTCAGGAAAACTTCCACCAGTAAAAGAATTAGAACAGATGTGGAAAAAGGAGCTGGAGCAGAGGGAAAGATTGATCGCGGGTATTCAAAGTTTAACATGGGAAACCTTTTGGTTTTTCCTTGTCAAACCATATAGTCAGCGTACAACAATGAAATGCCTCACCAATGCAATTGGCCATATGATTCCCAACTTAATGATGCCACATACACCGCTCAGTTACACTTATGCATGAGTCATCCACCAGAACTTCAATCGATGCTTGCCATTTGTCAGCTCCAATCACAAGATGATAAGCCAATACAGTGAACCATTTTTTACTGACAACAACATGCCTATTTCAAGATGATTTTCACATTTTTGGTGATTTGGTTATACCATCGCATAGCATATTTATTTCATAGTGATCTGAAAATCACTCTTGAGTGACCTCAGTTAATTAATTAATTAATGAAGGTATTACAGACTCATGTGTTGGTGTGTGTCTATGTTATTTTAGGCAACAGATTGATAAAATTGCAAAATACATAGACACTGGAAATATGGAAAACAACAGAGAAACACAGTAAGCAAATACAAGAACACAACAATTAATAAGGAGTTCACACTATCCTCCAGGGCTACATCTTCGGTCCAGCTCTCAGTGGTGGCCTTCTTTCATTGTGTCTTTAAAGTAGAGAATTAAAATGAAGAGCTCAAATTGAGTCTCCTGAAAAAGAACAATGTTTGGTAGGGTGGTTCTTGGATCCACCAAGCCACTAGAATACACACTCTTTTCCTTACCATAACTTGACCTTTCTGGTCTTTAATGGGAGGAGCCCAATATGGTACTTGATTCCCGACAGATCCCCTCAGGGATGGCTTGAACCTCTCAAGCTCTCTGGTGCTCGACGTTGCCTATGATTAGCTCGGCCCTCTATCTTTCTGCTTTTTGATTCACTGTCTTTGTCTTCTTCTCTCTGATTCTTCTTCTCGGTGTCCTCTTGGTGTCCTATGTTCTCTGTTCATGGACTTTAAAGCCAATCGATCTCATGATTGTTTGATTCCCCTTCCACCTCTGTTGAATCACCTGTTGTTGTTCGCTTGGAATTCCCTGTCTCTGCATCATGGTCATTGGCTCACAGGGAGTGGCCACTTATCCTCCTTTGAACTGTGCTAGCTTTTCCTCATCGGTTTGGTTTTCCCGTTACACTATGGAAATGACTCATCCGCCACCTCAGTTGTCAAATCAGACCTCAAATTCTTATGTATTGCAGCTTAATCTCCTGTCAAATCTGGTTCCTTCATTGGGCGCATTCTCAGCCGTTAGATCTGGAGCCCCCAGATCCAATGTCATTCACTCATTTCGCGTGGTTGACTTGCTCGACCGTTAGCGTGTGATGGGCAGTGGTCTTCTCTGTCATCCACGTACCACGTGTCGGGCACTAAATGGAATCGTTTTTTTTCCTCAAATCCGCTTGTTACCCAAGGGTCCCCTCGATATACTACCAGTTTTGGAGCGCGGGTCCTACCTTTAGCCTTTAGCACTTTCCTCACGGTTTTCTCGGCTTCCATGCGACCGAGCGCTTCGGGGCTTTCCTTCTCTAGGGGTTTTGCCCAGCGATGTGCGATTAGTGCTAAGCGCTAATCGTGCATCAAAAACAACCTCCTTTTCCCGATCTGGGCTTCCTAGGTGCCAGTTTTTCCTCCTGCGCAGTCTCCATGGGCCTCGGTCAGCACGTTTTGACCAAGGTCCTCGTTGTTCCTCACTGGCTGCCAACTGCCACCGTTCAGAGGTCTTTCTGATTACTCTGTGCTCTTGAATTTGAAGTTTTGTCCTGATTTGATACAGTCATGGCACTATGATAATCTTCATGGATCCAATTCGGATCATGGCCTTCCCACTGAAAAAGCTTTTGGACCACCAAAAGTTGGTTTTCAAGCATCGACTAAGTGAGGGTATTGTTGTCTCACTTGTCCAATCTCAATCCACTTTTCATTGCTTGGAATTGAACCCTTGGGCCCTACTCTAAGGTACTCAACATTTCCTCTGTGCGTCGTCCTCACCTTCCTGTCCATAATTGTGTCTTCCTACAATTCATTAAGATATTCAGCTAGCAGGTCATCAATAGAAGGCAATTGACTCTGCTCTTCGGGATCCTCAATTAGAGAGGGTTCAAACAATCTCAAGCAATCTGCATTTATGACTAAGTAGATGTGCATGTAAGCTAGTAGATCAAGGCGAAAAGCATTCTCACCAATCTTCTCAAGTATTTTGAAGGGTCTATACCTGATAGGCTTTAGCCTTTTACCTTCACCTTGCATCCTGTTCTTGCTGATATACAACCAAACTTGGTCACCAACTTGGAAACTATGCTCCATCCGATGCTTGTAATGCCTTGCCTTGTATTTGGCTTGGCTCTTTTCCAGTTGTTCCTGTACTGCCTGGTGGATCTCTTGGATTTGTCCAATGAACCTAGTTGCCCTGTCCACATCACTGTGTCCCTTAACTGTGATATCTTTACCAAAGACAAAATCCAAAGGAGACCTTGGTGTGAAACCAAAACAGGTCTCAAAAGGAGATCTTTGTGTAGAAGAATGTTTTGCATTGTTGTAAGCATGCTGCACATAACACAAATGTTCATCCCAAAGCTTAGGATGTTTGCTGCAATATCTTATGAGTAACTGGATCATTGTCATGTTAGCTACTTCTGTCTGGCCATCAGTTTGTGGATGAAAAGCTGTGCTTTTCTTCAGTTTGGTGTCCATCAGTTCCCACATACTTGACCAAAACTTCTCCACAAATCGGGTGTCTCGATCAGATACAATGGAAGTGGGTAATCCAAAATGAACCCATACATGTTCAAAGAACATTTTTGCAGTTTATTCAGCTGTAATATGTTTATTACAGGGTATCAAAATGCACATTTTGCTGAACCTATCCACAACAACATATAGATAATCATGACCTTTCCTAGATTTAGGCAGTCCTCCAACAAAATCCATGGAAACACTTTCCCAAGGGTGAAAAGGTACTGGTAATGGAGTGTACATGCCTAGTTTTCTGTTACTGTGCTTGCTTTTAGCACACATAGTACACCCTCTTATATATCTAGAAAATGTCTCATTCATTTTTGGCCAATAACAAAATCTTTGCAACTGTGCAATTGTTTTACTTACCCCAAAGTGACCTAATATCAAAGAAGTGTGTGCTTCTCTAATTATTTTTACTCTCTCAGTTTCTGGAATGCATAACTTCCCACAATGATATAAGAGGTCTTTCACATGATAATCCAATTCTTCTACTCGTTTTCCTTGACTTAAAGTTGCATATACATCTTTAAAGTCTATATCTTGAGCATATTGTTCAATATAGCTTTCATGTAGCACAGAATTATGCTTAAGTATAGTAGATGCATTTATAATGGGTCTAGATAACATGTCTGCAACTTTATTGTGTATGCCCTTTTTATATCTGATGACTAAATGAAACTATTGTAGAAAACCCATCCATCTATAGTGTTTTGAGTACTGCAACTTAGTTTGGGAGTGTAGATATTGAAGTGGTTGATGATCAGTGTGTATTACTGTCTCTTTTCCCATTAAGTAATGTTTCCACTTTTTCACACTCTGAACTAATGCATACAATTCTTTATCATATGTAGGATAGTTAACTACTGCAGGATTAAAAGTATCAAAATGATAACATATGGGTTTACTGTGCTGTGTCAACATTACTCCCATGGCATAGTCACTGGCATCTGTTTGGATTTCAAAAAACCCATCCATCTATAGTGTTTTGAGTACTGCAACTTAGTTTGGGAGTGTAGATATTGAAGTGGTTGATGATCAGTATGTATTACTGTCTCTTTTCCCATTAAGTAATGTTTCCACTTTTTCACACTCTGAACTAATGCATACAATTCTTTATCATATGTAGGATAGTTAACTACTGCAGGATTAAAAGTATCAAAATGATAACATATGGGTTTACTGTGTTGTGTCAACATTACTCCCATGGCATAGTCACTGGCATCTGTTTGGATTTCAAATGGTCTTTGCAGATCAGACAGTGCTAGTATAGGTGTTGTACTAATATTTTCCTTCAAGGTGTCGAAGGCTTTCTGATGTTTGCCTCTCCACTGAAACACCTTGTTCAATCTTGTTAAAGCATGTAAGGGAGTTGCAATTGAGGAAAAGTTAGAAATGAACTTCCTCCAATATTATGCTACCCCTAAGAAGCTTCTCACTTCTATAGCAGTCTTGGGTAACTGACTGCCACCTTAGAGGGATCTATTTTCAATTCACCACCCCCTACTATATGACCCAAACAATTTAGAGATGTTTTTCCAAATTCACATTTTGAGAGTTTAACATGAAGTTTTTCTCTTTTCAAAACATCTAGTGTCTACTTAACATGCTTTAAGTGTTCTCCCCACATTTTACTAAAAATCAGAATGTCATCCAGATACACAATAACAAAATCATCAAGAAAATGTCTGAGTACATCATTCATTAATCTCATGAAAGTAGCAGGAGCATTAGTTAAGCCAAAAGGCATAACCAACCACTCATACAATCCCTGATTTGTTTTGAAAGCAGTCTTCCATGCATCTTGTTCTACAACTCTGACTTGATGGTATCCACTATGCAATTCTAGCTTGGTGAAATAAACAGCGCCTTTCAATTGATCTAAAAGGTCATCTATGCAAGGAAGGGGATAACGATTTTTTATTGTTATCTTATTGAGTGCTCGATAATCAATTCACATTCTCCACAAGCCATCCTTCTTTCTCACCAAAACGATTGGTGACCCACATGGTGATGTGCTAGGCCTGATGAACCCCTTCTCAAGCAACTCCTGCACCTGCTTCTTGATTTTAGCATTCTCTAAAGCAGACAACCTGTATATTCCAATGTTAGGTAATGGAGCATCTTGCTGCAAAATAATATCATGTACTATTTCCTTTTTGGGTGGCAGACTTTTAGGTTCTTGAAACAAGATATCATACTCTGAAACAACCTTTTCTAAATCAGCTTGTTGTTTAGCATTACAGCCCTCAAATACATTGGTTTTATCAGGTTTCTTTTCCTTTACAACCATCAGTAAGAATTGTTTGCATGAATTTATCATTCTTTTCATCTGCCCTGAGTTTATGAGAGTATAATTATTCTTGAGCTTATGAGCTCTTACAAAGTATTCGATGCCATCTTTGACAAATAGATACTTATTCTCAGCTCTATAGAAAATAGCTTTTCTATCATACAAGTAAGGACTTCCTAAAACAATTCTACATCTAACTCAACCTCATCTACTAATGTTGATGCAAAATAAAACTTGAGTTTGCACTGTCTAGTCACTTGTAGTTGTGCTTTATCATTCAACCATCCTAATGGGTATGGTTTCTTGTGAGCTGTAGTTTCCAATCCCAATTTCTTTACAATTGCTTCAGAAATTAAATTTACTTGTGAGCCAATATCAAACAAAGTATCAATCTTTTCATGTTTGGAAATAACTCGAATATGGAAAAGCTCATGTCTTTTTCTCTCATTTTCTTCATAAGTGCTAAATTGTGCAGAATTACTAGTAGATGCTTCAGAATTCTTACCTTTTATACGTGTGGCTGCAATGGTTGTTTTATCTCCTTAATCTGACCCCAAATATTTCTAAATAGCTGCAACAGTCTTCTTCTTCTTACCCTCAAACTTCTTAGGTCTTAGCTTTGGATGCAGAATCCAACAATGCTCATTATCATGCCCATCCTTTTTATAGTGAGTGCATGAAGCTTTGCTTTTCTGTGCAGTGTTAGCCTTCCTTGCTTTCCACTTCTGCTTTCTTTTCTCCTTGCTCTTGCTTGCAATGGGTTGGGATGGTCCCCCAACTTCCAGATTTCCATTCTTTCCTCTAGCTTCTAGATGAGTAGCTTGTACAGATACCTCATCTATACTAGTGGGATTAAACATGAGGATGGTGTGCCTCATGTAGCTGTGTAGACCACCAATGTATTTCAACAGAGTCTCTGGTAAGTCTAATGAGATTCCTAGAATCAATTCTCTCTTTCTAAATTCTCGAGTGTACCCTTGTACACTTTTCCCTTTCAACTGTCGAAGAGTTTGCCAACTCATCATGGCTTGTTGCATGTAGGCCAATGGATAGCATTGCTTTTTTATTGCAGACACAAATTCACTCCAGACAGAGATAGTCTTACCATGTCTTTTCATGTCATCTTGGGTTCTGCCTTCCCACCAAACCAAGGCAGTGCCTCCTAGGTGTAGGCTTGCCAGCTGAATCTTGATCTTGTCTGAGTCGATGTTTTGTACTCTGCAATACACATCAATTTGTCTAATCCAATTGTCCAACTTTTCTGCATTTAACTGTCCATCATATATAGGAAAATCAAATTTAACATCTAGGTTGATCAAAGATGCTTTCTTTTTAGGGTTATCAAGAGGTGTGAGAAAGCTTTCCTCTTTCCCTTTTCCTTTTGAGTGGTCATGGAGGTGAGACTAATCTTCTTCTTTGTCTTGCTTAGAGCCTGATGAATCTTCATCCTTATGTTTTCTAAAGTCCCTACACATTTCTTCTACCATGGACTTTATGGCTAGGAAACTTTCTATGAATTGAGGGTCTGGACCCATAGGACCTTCCTCTGACATTGTCTTCCGAGGATAGACTCTCCCAATTTCAGGATTAGCTTCGACCAACTCTCCTTCTCCTAATTTGATCTTTGTTCTAGTGAGCATTCACAGCTAAACCAACACAAGCTTGTCTAACCTTAACAGCGTAAAGCTCTGATACCACTTGATCTGAAAATCACCCTTGAGTGACTTCAGTTAATTAATTATTGAATGAAGGTATTACAGACTCATGTGCTGGTGTGTGTCTATGTTATTTTAGGCAACGGATCAATCAGCTTGCAAAATACACAGACACTAGAAATAAGGAAAACAATAGAGAAACACAGTGAGCAAATACAAGAACACAACAATTAATAAGGAGCTCATCCTATTCTCCAGGGCTACATCTCTGATTCAACTCTTAGTGGTGGCCTTCTTTTATTGTGTCTTTAAAGTAGAGAATTACAATGAGGAGATCAAATTGTGTCTCTTGAAATAAAACAATGTTTGGTACGGTGGTTCTTGGATCCCTTAAGCCACTAGAGTACACAGACTCTTTTCCTTACAAGAAATTGACCTTTCTGGTCTTTAATGGGAGGAGCCTAATATCGTACTCGATTCCTGACAGATCCCCTCAGGGATGGCTTGGACCTCTCAAGCTCTCTGGTGCTCGATGCTTCCTGTGGTCAGCTTGGCCTTTTGTCTTTCTGCTTTTTGATTCACTATCTTTTATTTTCTCTGTCTTCGTCTCGGCGTCCTCTCAGTGTCCTCTATTCTCTGTTCATGGCTTTTAAAGAGAATCAATCTCATGACTATTTGATTCCCCTTCCACCTCTGTCGAATCACCTGTTGTTGTTCGCTTGGAATTACCTGCCTCTGTGTCATGGTCATCGGCTCACAGGGAGTGGCCACTTGTCCTCCTTCGAACTGCACCATCGTTTCCTCATCGGTTTGGTTTTCCCGTTACACTGTGGAAATGACTCATCTGCCACCTCAGTGGTCAAATCAGACCTCAAATCCTTATGTATCGCGGCTTAATCTCTTGTCAAATCCGGTTCCTTCATCGGGCGCGTTCTCAGCCGTTAGATCTAGAGCCCCCAAATCCAACTTCATTCACTCATTTCGCGCGGTTGACTTGCTCGACCTTTAGCGTGCGATGAGAGGTGGTTTTCTCTCTCATTTGCCTACCATGCATCGAGCGCTGAATGGAATCACTCATTTTTCTCCAAATCCGCTTACTGCCCAAGGGTACCCCCGATATACTGCTGGTTTTGGAGTGCGGGTCCTGCCTTTAGCCTTTAGTGCTTTCCCCACAATTTTCTCGGCTTCCATGTGACCGAGTGCTTTGGGACTTTCCTTCTCGAGGGGTTTTCCCAACAATGTGTGATTAGCGCTAAGCGCTAATCGCGCATCAGAAACAGCCTCCTTTTCCCGATCCGGGCTTCCCAGGTGCCAGTTTCGCCTCTTGCGTAGTCTCCATGGGCCTCGGTCAGCGCGCTTTGACCGAGGTCCTCGTCGTTCCTTGTTGGCTGCCAACTGACACTGTTCAGAGGTCTTTCTGATCACTCTGTGCTCTTGAATTCGAAGTTTTGTCCTAATTTGATACAATCATGGCGCTGTGATAATCTTCATGGATCTAATTCGGATCACATAGTTTGTTAGTTTAAGTAGTATTTATAGACCCTTTCATGTTTTTGGAAAGGGTCCTCAAATTTTTGTATTAAGACTTGGATAGAAAGTTGCAATACTGTGCTTCCCATATATTTATTTTTATAAATATTGGACCTGAATTCTGAGTTTTGATGAAGAATGCTTTTATGTGATATGCACTATTGCTTCTTGTGAAAGTATTTCCAAGTTAAAAGGCAGGATCTGAATGTGATTCATATTGGAGGAGACTCAAATGCATACGGTACTACTAGCTGTGTTTTTGCTTCATGCTTTTATGTGAATCAACATTTATTTATTTTTTTATTATTGATATATGTATATGTTCTTACATCAATTCTTTAACTTATCACTATTGAATGTTTAAGAGTTGTTATATTTCATATATATGTGTGTCAGTAATATATAAAGATTAGTGTGATAACGTTATAATTATTACTTTGTTAAAATACTTGAACAAAGTAATTATCATATGAATGAATATTTTTATTTATGAGTAGAGTCATCTATATGCCTACTTGTCAATAAGAACCATCAAAAGTTGCACTAGAAGAAATACTTCCCGGGATAGATTAGTTACTTTTATATTGTTGCATTTTAGAATAGATCATTCAGCATTCCCATTAGATATTAAAAATTGATCACTTATCCATCCCACTTATAAATCATTGGGAAACTAGTCCCATTATATCCAGTAGAAGCCACCACACCAAATGGAAAAGGAGATGCTTTAAGGTCCGGACTATGTGGTTTTCCCCAATGTTGATGCAAATTTTTTCAAGGCATAAACAAGATCAAAAGGTCAATATTATTTTCCCTGTAGATGAATTGTCCTCATCTAGACCAACCTAATCTTCCCAACGAACTGGAATATCAAAGGATCATATTGCATCATTTATACAACTTGGTCTTGAAAACTGTGCAAACCCAAGAAGAGGTCAATTGATCATGACAAGTTCTAGCCCAGTAGGAACTTCTTGTGTTGGGCGCGAGATCCCCCATGGGAAGTTTTGGGGCTTAGAGCCCATATTTTGGTAAAAAATTGTAACTCCGATGTAAAGACTCCACATTTTGTGGGCGCGGAGCTTGTAAAAGTGTCATAGGGTTGTGTGCCCTCAATTTTGTAATGTAATGCCGGCTGTAGAGACTTACCCATGGTCCGCGAACCATGGGATTGTATAAATAGAGTGAGGATCTAAGTAGTTAAGACATCATCATGGAAGAATAGTCTAAACATGGAATAGAAGCGTAGTGGAAGCACAAAATTGTAAAGTCTAGTTTGGGTCGTAGAGTAGGAGAAGGCTCTGTAGCTGAGTGCACAGAGGCCAAGTAGTCCGCAGCTGAGTGCGTAGAGCAAGTAGAGTCTGTAACAGTTGGAAGTATTGCTAAAGAGAAGTTTCATATCAATTATGTGTATTTATTTCCTATTTTATGCATTGAATATATTGGATATAAATTTAACTTCTATTGTTTATATGATGCGTGAATATATATGATTGTATTGATTAAGTGAATATAATATATAATATCTATTTACGTGACGTTGACTGACATCTGTAAGAAGATAAGTAAGATCCATGGTGTAGATTGGGGAAATAGTGCAGTTTGCTGCCATAGCAGCGCAAAATCATCTCAGCCTCTGGTTAGGGTTGTGCGAAAGGTGATTATAATAGATTGTGAGGGTATTGAAGATTAGAACAGTGCGTGAAGTGACCTGCGTGAAGATAGGCACAGTTGGAATAATCGACATCACAGACATCTCAAGGGTGTAGAAACTTGGTTCGAGCATCCCCCCATACTACTTCGAGTCAGACTTCAGTCCACACTCCATGGGCTAATGCTGAAAGGGCCAATAGTGTAGCGATTTGTTTGGCTAAATAACTCCGAACCTGGGTTAGGCCCCCTCAAGCCAACAAATGGTTCCGTTCATGGGACTGGAATCTGAATAGAGAGGTCTGATGTCGTGTCATTAGAATCCAACTAAGAAGGAAATTGAAGGTTGGTTGGACAGAAGAATTCATGAGTTTGCAGCATAAGAGAATGGGAACCCACGATTGTCAAAAGAAGAGTGGTTGGACTGCTACATGTACACAGAGATCCATGAAATCTTCTTCACATCCTTCCCTATTGAGATATACGAGTGGATCGTGAAGCTAGTAGATAGCCAAGGAAGGTGGAAACTTGACGATCCTATTGTGTGGACCCCAAAGTTAGTGCAAAGGTTGGAAGCATCAGAGGATAAGATCACACGCGTTGTTGATCATTGGCTCGATCATATTATACAAGGATTCAATTACTCAGTTTGCGGTTGACACCTTCGTTAGCTACAACAAAGCAGAGCGACATTTTCTCAAAGGACCGAAAGGTAAGTATGTAAAGCATTTGAATACTTGAATTAAAATGCTATTGTGCAAAAAAAGGGTTATGCAGTTACCTTGATGTTCAGGGCTACGCGAAGTGGAAAATATTATAGGAATGAAGGAAATAAGGGATCGGAAACTAGCCCCTTGATTTCATCTCTATGAGGGGATGAGGAAGAGCTCGCGAAGGTCTCACCGCAAAGTGAAATCCATTTGATAAGGCAAAGAATTCCGCGAATACCACCTCCACCCACACTGCGACTAGCTTCACCACCATCACCTCCATCTTCACCCATACCACCTCCACCACCACCACGATTCAATATGGCAAGCACAGTGAAGTTGCCTGTGTTCAAAGGTTTGGGAAATGAGGATCCAGACCAATTCTAGTTCATGGTAAGGGTTGTATGGGAAGCGCAAGGAGTTACAGATGACAATATAAAGAAAGTGACACTGGTTAGTGCCCTATAGGACCGCATGCTGACTTGGTATATTAAGCACTCCAATGATAATCCAAATGTGGGAATTGCGGATATCCAAGCAACGCTAAATAGAGAATTTAATAGGTCGAAGTCTAAAGCATAGTCGATCATTGTATTCAAAGAGATCACGATGCTATCAGCTGAGACTCCTTGGGAGCTGGATCAGAAGTTGGAATGTATGATTTGCGAAGCTAATATGAATCTGATGGATGGGAAACATCATGAGTGGTTTGTAGCTTCGCCAATGCCACATTTAAGGAGTGTGTTATCGCAGCAGAAGAAAATGACTCAGGCAGAGGCCTTAGAGATTGCTATGTGGCTACATGAGACCCTGATGTAGGATCCTAACTTAGGAGTTTAGGAGATCCACGCGCAGCTGGAGAATTTATGCCTTGAGATGTATAGTCTGAAACAAGACAGGACAACTCGACTAGAAGTTCACAAAGAGGTACGGTGCATAAAATGCAAGGGTCAGGGTCATGACAAGGACCACTGCCCGGTTTTTGCAAATTACATTGCAGGAGGAGGACCGATGCCCTTAAGACTGGAAGTGCAAGTAGGACCTAGTGTGACACCTACTTTGTGGTGTGCAATTTGTCAAATAGCAGGAAAACATGCCACAGAAAATTGTCACTTGTCATAGAAGTATATGCAAAATTTGCAACAGTTGTTCTGCAACTTTTGTAGGTTAGTGGGACACGATGAGTGCACTTGTAGAAGCTATGAGTTAATGATGGATAGAACTCCCACCTATAGAGTTCAGGTTGGAATGCGGCCCCTTGGAAAAAATGCAGGAATGGCGTGAACAGGATTTCAGGGGCGCGGACGAGGTCGAGGCGGAGGAGGACCTGGAAGAGGTCGCAAACAGTTGATATGCTACAATTGTGCAGGGCCAAGATATTATGCCCACAATTGCACAAATCCAACACGCTCATCGTGTTTTTATTGCAACTTGTTTGATCATGAGACAGAAGATTGTCCTACATTGATAGTTAGAATACGCGACAAAGGAGTGTTACCACCTCCCCTGACTCAAACCTGCAGATGATGAGGTCTGGGCCACACAAGGAAGATCTGAATGTGAACATTGTGCTCCGAAGTGGAATCACGATGTGAGATGACAAAGGAAAACAACTAGAAGATAATACTTGGGTTTTCAAAGCTCCGTTGAAGGAAGCAGAGTTTGATTTGGAGCGCACTCGGGAAACCTTCATGGAAGCTAAGAAGAGCTTCGTTGATGCCTCCACTTCAGGAAGAAAAGATAAACCAGAGTTGGATATGGACCCATCTATGCGCATAACGTTCCTGGAAACATGTATGAAGCTACTGCATGACAATAAGGTGGTGAAAGGGTTACAGGAACTCATTAACAAATGCGCTTGGACCGCACCAGGAGAACCGTGCATAGTCAGGAAGATCATAAAACATAAGACAAGAATGGGAAGAGAAATGAGACTAACCATGTAGATCAGAGAATATGAGATGGATCAAGTCATCATGGATTTAGGATCAGATGCGAATGTTTTGTCGAAACATACATGGGAGCGAATGGGGTGACCTGCGCTGCAGTGGTCTCCAATTCAGCTAAGAATGGCGAACGAACAAAAACTAATACCCATGGGGCGATTGTAGGGAATAATCGTGGATATTGAGGGAGCAAGCGCACTTGCAAACTTTGAAGTGATAGAGATTGTTGATGACAACAATCCCTACCCCACGCTCTTATGCATTGATTAGGCCACTGACATGAACAGGGTGATTAATCTGAAAAAGCAAAAAATGATTTTTGAAAAGAAGTCACTATGCGTAATTATACCCCTGGACCCTGCTAAAGGATCGCGCTATACGGATCTGGTGCGTGACTATGAAAGTGATGATGATTTAGAGTGCATTTATAAGATAACAGCGTGAAACCAGGACTGGGTGAATCCCACCACGGATGGGCAGATTGCATGGGAGTGCGAAAGCTCCTGTACTTCGGATTCAGATGAGGAAATGGAACAATGGCAGAATCAATTGCATGAGGTAACTACACTAAATTGAAATATGATGACAAGGTCACTGCACTGCGTATTGACAGAAGTAAGAGACCTACCTACTTACGGTGGTATAAGTGAGGTAGATACCTTAATGAATAAATTTGAAAGGGAGGTGCCAGAAAAGCAATGCTTCCAGGCCTTGGACTGGGTACTGCGCGCTACGCCCATGAGGTGGTGGGCTATGCACAAAGGGAGCTTTGACGACTGGCACAAATGTAGGAGAATGATGCACATGCAATTTGGGAAGCCTAGGGTGTGATTGACATACAAGTACAATGGACAAGATGATCCGCGCACACATATGTCTAGGTGGGGCAGGCATGTGGAAAACAACCTACGCAGAGGCACGTGAACTCTGCGCTGAAATGTATGATCAATAAGCATGTGTTGGGGGGACCGATGTGAAAACAACTCTTAATATTGGGAAGATATTATGTAAAAAGAACAATCACACAGATGGTCCTCCGTGCAGAAGCGTTTAACAAGGTATGCCATGCGTTGAGCAAAGTATGCAATGCGCAATGAAGTGATTGGGACTTGCACGTACCTACAGTATTATGGGCTTATAGAATGACATGCAAGAAACTGACAGGATAGACACCTTTTAGGCTTGTCTATGGAGTGGAATTAGTAATGCCTATGGAATACATCGTGCCTAGTCTGCGCATAGCAACACTCACAGATATGACGGATCGCGGAGCCCTTGAGGAGAGGCTCGCTCAGTTGGAGGAGCTTGAAGAAGAACAGTTTTTGGCTGGCTTTCACCAACAGGCCCAAATGCAGCAAGAAAAGGCTTGACATGATCGACATATTAAGTTGCGCACCTTCAAGGTGAACAATTTGGTGTTGTTGTATGATAGTAAGTTTAATAAATCCCCATGGAAGCTCAGAATGCATTGGCCGAGACCGTATGTTATTAAGGAGATCACAGATGGTGGTGCGGTGTAGTTGGTAAAGTTAAATGGAGAGCTCTTCCCAGGAAAAAATCAATGACAGCCATTTGAAGGTGTACACAGGGGGCTTGGCCATCTGACTAGCTGACAGAAGCATAGTCTTAGCACCCTAGGCAGCTAAAAGGAGGAGCAGGACTATAAACTACTATGTTCAAGATCTGCGTGATGTCAGGACTACACGCAGTAGCAAAGTGTCACAGGGTTTGTGACATCGTGAGGGTAGCTATGTTGCCACGCGGGTCGGCTAGAAAGTGACCATTACAGTCACTATTGACGATGTAATGCTTGGTTTGAGACCAAATGGAGCGGTCGATAGGCATTTAAGGTGAACTTTATGGGCTAGATTCTTGAAAATATGCTGCCAATCGAGCATTAATGGACCGAATGTGGGGGGAATGATTGAATTCAAATTCAAAAGGCAATATAAACTACAAAGGGCTGTCTAGCAAACAACACCTGGAAATTTGAGGGCTGAGTTGTTGCATGCATAAACATTCATGAACCCAGACTTGTTTGATCTTTTGAAGGTGAATTTGTTGCTTGAGAAATTACCTCAGCTGTTAAGAGAATTGTGGAATAACAATATGGCAGCACCCAGGGAAGCCATGGATATCAGAGTAATGATCGCTGAGGAAGCCGCATAGGACATGACGGAAGTGGAAGTCCCAGAAAGTCTCAGGATAGTCAAAGAAATCCCTAAATCGCCACACACGTCTAGACCTAACAAAGACAAGCAAGCTATGGTACCAATGTGCGTATCCCCTAGAAATTCGTTAAGGACTAATCTTACCATGGAAGAAAAGGGGAAGGCTATTAATTTGGAGGCTGATGAGGAGGACGAATTTGAAGAAATCTTGATAGAGGAGGAGGAGGATGTAGAAATGAAGGTTGAAACCCAAGGTGCAGACCCTCTTACCAGGCTGCCCGCATATGTTCCTCCACAGAAGGGAAAATCTAAGGTGCCTAAAGACATAGATGAGAGCAAAAGCTCTCTGCAAACTCCATTGTTCCCTGGCGACATTATTTTTGAAGGAGTGCACATGGGGCGAGTGCCTATACTGAAATTTGAAGACTGGGATCTCGCGAACCATGAGAAGTTGCCACATTTGGCAACCGTACAACTAATGCACCAAAAGAAAGACGCACTGATAGAAATCATAGAGTTGGAGCCGCGTAAATGGCTAAGAGGTGTGGAGAAGGCAGAACTGTTAAACCTGCTCTGAGTGCTGCATTACCATCGTGCCCTAGTGACCATTTTTGTCATCAAGCAATTTCTCTGCTTGGTGCATGATGGGTGCTTGTGGCTGGAGGAGCCCATCCCCATCACAGACCACTTGATTCACAGAATTACTTGGCTCCCTTGCAAAGGGGAGGACCCAACGAACATCTCAAAGGGTAAGAGTGATGATTTGGCCATCGCGGAGGCCATGAAGAAGAAGTTCAAACTGGAGAAGAAGAAGAGAGGGTATGTGATTTCTATAATCAATAACCCTGCGGTCAAAATCGCGATGCACATATTGGCAGGGAAGGTTATGCGAAAGTGTCGCGCGGATGAGGTGTCTGTGATGGTGGTTGCACTTGCAGCGCAATGCGCAAAAGGGGTCCAGTTCAACTAGGCAAACTACTTATGTGGAGAGTTCCTTGAGAACTACCGCGAGGCACATGAGCAAGGGAAGAATTTTCACTATGCGTAACTTTTGTTGTCCATAGTACTGGTGGAATGGGAATTGCTTGAAGACAACCAGTTCCTGACAATCGCGCAGGACCTTCTGGAGGCAGCGAAGTATGCTTCGCTATGGGCAACCCGAGATGCGTAGAGGATAAGGGATAGTAAAATCTTCTGGGTGTTCATGGAGATGAACATCGGAATGGGGATTAATCGCAAGTTGCGGTTATCACCCATCGTCTACAATAGTCTACAGAGCTTCGCGAAGTTCAAGGCAGATTTCCATCACGTTTGCATCAGGGCGCAGAAGGACCCCATGAAAACATGGCACAAGCTACCCTACCTGGCAACAGACGACATCATCTTCGCAGTCCTTGAGTCGTGGCTACTGGGGTGGCGTGCTCTAGCCAGGTCCGTGGTGGAAGCAGAAAAGTCTGCCACACAGCGGAAAAAGGACGAGGCGAAACTACGAATGGCGCAGTTGGAAGAAAAACGCAGAAACGAAGTGATAGTAGCTAAGGCCTAGGTTGCGCGCGACGCTGCAAACATTGTGGAAGAACAACAGAAGGCCACCAAGGAAGAGCGTGAGGGAGAAAAGTTGTCGTCGCCTGAACAGGAGACAGACACAGAGCAAGGTGGCGCGGACCCGCAGACACCGTCCACCCAACTGAAACAGCCACGCCCAAGAGAGCAAGTAGGGCCGCGGAAGAAGTCGAAGGCTTCAAAGACTTCTTTTGACCTGATCACCCTCACTGAGGGCGATCTGCACAACATTCGGGAGATGGTGAGGGACGTCACCGTGGAAACCCTCCAACAGTTCGTGGAGGAACACCAGATGGTGTTGGGGGCTCTCCGAGAGCAAATATAAGAGTTGCAAGTGTGCACCCCACAGGTTGGCACTGTGTCAACCACCCTCGCACTAGGCACGATCACGGCTGAGGAGATGATGTGTGCTCAGATGACTGACACAATAGTGTTTCCAGAGGGAGCACTAGTTACAGAAAATGAGGCCGACAATCCTATGGTCAGCAAGCTGAAGGGAATTGGGATAAATATGGTTGCGCTCCCTCAAGAGATGCTCTATGTTTTGCAGAATGGAGTTACTGTAGAATTGGGAGCCAGGGAGGGTCGCACGCTCCAAGTAATGAGAGAGCAGTGCATCAACATTGAACAGTTGAGCTTGCAGTGTGGCAAGGTAGTCGCGCAGAATAGAAAACCTGTACAAGTGGTGGAGGAAGCTTCCCAGATGGTCTCAGAGTTGGCCATCCAAGCAGAGGAACCAATGGAGGCGCACGTCTGGAAGTTAGCATCAGGGGTGCGTGAGAAAAAGGATGAAATGACTGGGGTTCAGCTCGAACTGAACCTTCAGATTGACGAATTGCAATTGAAGGCACAACCTCCAACTCCGTCGGAGGTTAAGGAATAGCATGCCAATAGCAATACCAAAGGTTAACAGTGCAACGACAGACTGCACAAAGTTGTTCGAGAAGTCATTCGAGGTTCTCACCACCCTGTAGGAGGACCCGAACATATAGCACCTAGAGACAGAGGCGCACGAGCTATAGCAGAAATACGATGAAGTAAAAGGGACCGCGTAGATGGTTGCCCTTACACAGAGGCTCGCGAGGATGTAGTAGGCGAAAGCACTCAAGGAATAGGTAGATGTTGCTCGACATAAGGAAGAAATTTTGAAGGCGCACTTACAGTCGTGGATTGATGAGGCATACATCGTTACAGCCACCATTGAAGAAAAGCTCGCTGCAGGAAACACAGGAAAAGGTTCAGGGTAGTATTTAAGCCAGAATGGTCTCTAAACAGCGAGTCGAGGAAGTATAGCAGGCAACTGCTCAGTGCGCTACCAATCTTACAACAATTCAGGCAGAATTGGGAGGTCTTCGTGCAAATATCTCCGCACCAACAAAGTGACTCGAGGGCGAGTCACGATGTTTGTATTGGGGGCTGTTGGGTGTGGGATCCCCCATGGGAAGTTTTGGGGCTTAGAGCCCAAATTTTGGTCAAAAATTGTAACTCTGATGTAAAGACTCTGCATTTTGTGGGCGTGGAGCTTGTAAAATAGTCATAGGGTTTTCTGCCCTCAATTTTGTAATGTAATGTTGGTTGTAGAAACCTACTCGTGGTCTGCAGACCATGGGATTGTATAAATAGAGTGAGACTCTAAGTAATTAAGACATCATTATGGAAGAATAATCTAAACATGGAATAGAAGCATAGTGGAAGAACAAAAGTGTAAAGTCTAGTTTGGGTCGTAGAGTAGGAGAAGGCTCTGCAGCTGAGTGCACAGAGGCCTAGTAATCCGCAGCTGAGTCCGCGGACCCCTGCAACTGAGTGTGTAGGGTGAGTCGAGTCTGTAATAGTTGAAAGTATTAATAAAGATAAGTTTCATATCAATTATGTGTATTTATTTCCTATTTTATGCATTGAATATACTGGGTATAAATTGCATTTCTTTTGTTTATATGATGCACAAATATATATGATTCTATTGATTAAGTGAATACAAGATATACTATCTGTTTACGTGACGTTAACTAACATATGTAAGAAGATAAGTAAGATCTGTGATGTAGATTGGGGAAATAGTGCAGTTTGCTACCATAGCAGCGTGAAAGCATCTCAGCCCCTGGTTAGGGTTGCACGAAAGGTGATTATAACAGATCGCGAGGGTATTAAAGATTAGAAAAGTGCGCGAAGTGACTTGCGTGAAGATAGGCACAGTTGGACTAAATCGACACCACAGATGTCTCAAGGGTGCGGAAACTTGGTTCTAGCATCCCCCCATACTGCTTTGGGTGAGACTTGAGTCCGCACTCTGCAGGATGATGCTGAAAGGGCCAGTAGTGTAGGGATTTGTTTGGCTAAATAAATCTGAACCTGGGTCAGGCCCCCTCAAGCCAACATCTTGCACGTCGGAATCCATAAATGTGACTTCACTGAAAGATAAATTTAAAGCTGGAGGATTCATATAATTTAAATAACCTAACAAAAAGGCTTGTTAAAAAGGTTGGTACCACTGAGAGCGAAGAAAGTTATATTTTCTTTCCACAGAAAAAGGAAAAGATGTTGAATCATGAAGAAAGATGGGAAGAAAGGCAAGATGCTAGAAATTAAAGGAATGATAGACAAGAAGATGATAATATGGGAAGAAGGGTGAATCCTTTGTCCCTGTAAGGTGAACAACATCCCCTTCCTACTATGCCCCCAGGAGTTCTACCTATATTTGATGGTGATGGTGATATCAACCTCAATAAACCTATGTACCAATTCCTAGGCATTTTTTATATCTAAGAAATTGTGCACAAAGATGTTATGATTAAAGTATTTCTTTAGACACTAATAGGACCTACTTATGGTTGCTACCTCTCCTTTTTTGTTGCCTTAATTACTTCCGATGACGATATTGAATGAGATTTCATAGGGAAATATGTTGAGCCCATTGCATACTTTACCTTGCTTACTCAATTTACCCAGATTCATTTAGAAAAGAATGAAAAGATTAGAGATTTGAATCTTAGATTCTTTAAGACCTTATAAAAGATACCGCAAGAAACTCATCATAAATAGAATGCCTAAGAATATACAAAATTAAATAACATGACTAATAGGATATGAATAGAGGCCATGACCTCAACAAAATGTTGGAGGACCAACATATGGTTTCAAAGAAAACCCTAATCGAGGTCAAAATGTCAATGAAGTACCTTTGAGGGGACTGTTACGCACCACCAATGGGTGGCATCTATAGGAGCAGTCGGAAGCTAGAATCCCCTTACATCCTCCAAATATCTCGATGTGTCACCATTCTCCCCCACCTAAGCTAGCCATCATGTGCCCTCACCCATCTATTATGACCGTATGTTTGAAGGTGGGTCTTCCAACCTCGAAGGTATGGCTTTCATTATGTAATTGGTTATATTTGCTTGCTTTTATTGGACACATTTGGACATGAATTAGTGGGGGGATTTAGTGGAAATAATGGGCTTGGTCTATACTCATGTTCCCTTGTCCCAACTTGGTGGTTAATCTTGTATCCTAGTCTTGTGGGATCTCCTCTATTGGCTACTAGCTTTAATAATTACACTTCATTGGAAACCCTTATTTTGGTTGCATGGTCCTGCTTCCTGACACCATATATTTCACTCCTCTCTGCTCATTATAACCCCTTTTCACAATTTTCCCATCTATGTCCACATTTTTCCACTGGGTCCACAAGGAGTTAGCCTCCCCATCCCCTTGTCCACACTTTGGGTTAGGCCTAGAACAATACCCCAGAGGTTGATTCAACTAAAAAGAAAGTTAAAAGCATAATTTGGCCACTTATAACAGGAAATGTACCATAAAATGAAAAATATGGCCACGACATAAAAATTTAGCTCGTGGGAAAAATCCAATCCTGATCTCTACCCCTATCATTATGGCCACTACCCTGGTTCCTAAGGCCCCTATGTGTGCCCCCTGCATCATTAAGGAACCAATGAGTGTCCCAACCCCTAATGGGCGATGAACTATCTAACCTTAATGGCGTAATCACTACTTTATCTTATGCATCACACTCTCATCCCCTGGAGCCCCAAACAATTAAAAGAAAGAAAAATCAATAAAAGGAAAAAAGAATATGAAGAAGGGTGGAAAAAAAGGATGGAGTAACTCATGTACCATTAATATCCCTATACATTTATACACCCAATGTGTGAGCTTCCCTTATCATAGCTACCTTTGTACCATGGAACGTGGCTTGGAGCCTCCCTGTTGCCCTGTTCCATTCCATCATTATTTCTCATGACACATGCCATTTGACATATGTACCATTGACTAGTCACTCCCTTAGAGGTTGAAACCACTTAATAGGGTCCTTGATTAACCCCTTTTGTGAGCTTGATGACACTTTTACACTCTAAATCCCATTAGGAAGGGCATGCCACTATGAAGTGTCCAATTTTTCCCCTGATTTGCAAGCTTATTTACTCAATTGCACTAATGAATTGTTGTACTGGAAGGTAAGGAGACACATTGTATCTTATACAAGATTGCAAGTGTGTCTTCATCTTGGGCTTGACCTCCCTATAGGGAATCCAAGCTCTCCAGAGGTCATAATGGCACTTGTAGGGTGAGCTTTAAGAACCATGGGCTTCCACCATATTAGAGCATTCATTGTCACACCATGGTGTTGGGCATGGAATCCCACCAAGGCATGTTTTGGGGCTTAAAGCCCAAGTTTTGACCAAATCCTTTTGTAAAAGCTCCACGAATTGCGGGCACGGAGCACGAAATCATAATAGAGTCACAGGGTTTCCGCCCTAGTTTTTGTAATGTAATTTCGGTTGGATAGAGCTAGCCATGGTCCGTGGACCATGGGATTGTATAAATAGATCGAAGCTCTAAGTGTATAAGATAACTAATAGGGAGTAGCATAACAACAGGAGAAGTCTAAGTGGTTGAGTAAAAGAGTAAAGTGTGTCTTTGGGTCATAGAGTAGGGGAAGGCTCTGCAGCTAAGTGCGCAGAGGCATAGTAGTTCACAACTGAGTGCGCAGACCCCCGCAGCTGAGTGCACAGGGCAAGTCAAGTCTGTAACCATTGGAAAAATCAATAAAGAGAAGTTTACCATATTTCTGTGCATCTTTTCCTGTTTTAATATATGATTGGATATAATTTGCAAGTATACTGTTTATTTGCCATGTGAAATTATATGAATGTTTTGGATAACTAATTATAATGTAAGACATCCAAGTACGCGAAGGTAATTATCTGGTATAGGAAGATAAGTAAGATCTCAGGTAATAGCACGGAGCGTGGCTCTAGCAACACGGAAGCTCCACAACCCCTAGTTAGGGTTGTGCCTAGGCAGTGTATCAGGGCGTGAGGAACAGGGAAGTCCGCGAAGTGACCTGCGCACAGGGACAAATAGTGGGACTAGTCGAACCTCTTAGACATCTCAAGGGTGCAGAAACCTGGTTCTAGCACCCTCCCATACTACTTCAGGGGAGATCTCAGTCTGCGCTCCGCGAACTGTTGCCAAAAGGGCCAGTAGTACAGGGATTTGTTTGGCTAATTTACTCTGTACCTAGGTCAGGCCCCAACAAGCCAACAAATGGTTCTGTTGCCGGGACCAAGATCTTCATAGAAATTTCTGATGTCATATCACTGGAATTCAACAAAGAAAGGAATTGAAGATTGGTTGGACAGGAAGATTCACGAATTTGCGGCGTGGGAAAATAGGAATCCATGACTATCAAAGGAATAGTGGTTAGACTGCTACTTATATACAGAGATCCACGAAATTTTCTTCACATCCTTCCCCCCTGAATTATATGAGTGGATAGCAAAGCTAGCAAATAGCTAAGGAAGGTGTAAACTCGATAGACCTATTGTGCGGACTCCAAAATTGGTGTGTAGACTGGAAGTATCATAAGATAAAATCATGCATGTTGCTGATCACTGGATCGATCGAGTCATAGGAGGATTCACCATTGAATTCGTGATAGATACTTTAGTCAGTTATAGCGAGGCAGAATGACGCTTTCTCAAAGAACCACGAGGTAAGTACGTTAAATCTTTGAACACTTGGATTAAAATGCTACTATGTGAAAAATAGGTTATGTGAATAAATTGATGTTTAGGGCTACGTGAAGTGGGAGAATCTACAGAAACGAAGGTAGCAAAATACTAGAAACTAGCCCCTTGATTTCACCTCTGCGAGGGGGTGAAGAAGAGCTTGCGAAGGTCTCGCCAAGAAGTTCGACCAATCTGATAAGGCAGAGAATTCTGTGCATACCAACCCCACCCATACCACCGCCAGATTCACCGTCTTCACCCCCGTCTTCGCCCACACCACCTTCGCCACGACTGTGAAGCAGTATGGCAAGTGCAATAAAGCTACCAGTGTTCAAGGGAGTAGGGAATGAAGATCCAGACCAGTTCTGGTTCGTGATAAAAGCTATATGGGAAGCATAGGGAGTCACGGATGATAATATAAAGAAGGAAACATTGGTCAGTGCTCTGCAGGATCACGCACTGACCTGGTACATTAAGCATTCCAATGAAAGTCTGAATGCGGGGATCGCGGATATCCAAGCTGCACTGAACAAAGAATTTAGTAGGCCAAAGTCAGAGGCACAGTCGATCATTGGGTTCAATGAAATCACAATAGACCTCGTGGGAGTTGGATCAAAGACTGAAGTGCACAATTTGCAAAGCAAACATGACATTAACAGATGGCCAACACCATGAATGGTTTGTAGCGTCGTTAATGCCGCATCTCCAGAACGCGTTGTCGCAACAGAGGCTAAGCACTCAAGCCAAGGCCTTGGAGGTCACGATGAGATTACACGAGACCCCAAACAAGATCCCAACCTCAGATTCAGCAGATTCATGTGTAGTTGAAAAAATTGTGCCTTGAGATGTAGGGTTTGAAACAAGACAGGACAACTCGCCCAGAGATGCGCAATGAGGTATGGTGCGTCAAATGCAAGGGCCAGGGGCATGAAAAGGACCACTGCCCGGTGTTCATGAATTACCTTGTGGGAGGAGGGCCAATGCCACTAAGACCGAAGGCACAAGCAAGACCAAGCACGGCGCCAGCACTATGGTGCACGATTTGTCAGATAGGAGGAAAGCATGCTACAGATAACTACCATTTATTATAGAAGTATATGCAGAATTATCAGTAGTTGTTCTGCAATTTCTTTAGGTCAGTGGGACATGATGAGCGCACCTGTAGAAGTTATGAGCTGATGATGGATTGAACTCCTACCTATAGAGTTTAGGCCGAAACATGGCCCCTCGATTAAAATGCAGGAATGGCATGCATCGGATTTTAGGGGCACAGACAAGGCCGAGGTGGAGGGGGCCCAAGAAGAAGTCGCGGACAACTGATATGTTACAATTGTGGAGGGCCAGGGAATTATGCCTGCGATTGTATGAATCCAACATGACCATCATGCTTGTATTGTACATTGTTTGATCATCAGACAGAGGATTGTCCCACATTGATAGAGAGGCTGCGTGATAAAGGAGCACCCAAACCTCCCCTGATTTAGTACCTGCAAATGATGAGGTGTGAGCCGTGTGAGGAAGACCCTAATTTAAATATTGTGCACTGGAGTGGAATTACGATAGGGGATGACAAAGGAAAGCAACTTGATATAAGTACCTGGGTTTGCAAGGCTCCAACAAAGGAACCAAAATTTGATTTGGAGTGCGCTAAGGAGATCTTCATAGAAGCTAAAAGGAGCTTTGTTGATTCCTCCAATTCAATAAGTAAAGATAGACTAGAGCTGGAAATGGACTCATCGATGCTCACTACATTCTTGGAGACATCCATGAAGCTGATGCGTGACAACAAGGCTATAAAGGGGCTGCAAGAACTCATAAATAGATGCACTAGAACCGTACTAGGAGAATCGTATGTAGTCCGGAAGCTCGGGAAGCAGACAATGCGAATAGGAAGGGAGATGAGATTGACCGCGCAGATTGGGGAATATGAGATGGACCAAGTGATTCTAGATCTAGGATTAGACGCGAATGTCCTGCCAAAGCAGACATGGGAGTGCATGGGCAGGCCTGCACTGCAATGGTCTCCTATCCAACTGCGAATGGCAAACCAGCAAAAGATCCTACCTATGGGGAGATTGCATGGAATACAGTAGATATCGAAGGAGCAAGTGCGCTAAATGGAGTGATAAATTTAAAGAAGTGTAAGATGATCTTTGAGAAAAAGTCTCTGCACGTAGTGGTACCTTTAGACCCTACAGAAGGATTGCACTACACAGAGCTAGTGCGTGACTACGACAACGATGACGATCTGGACTACATCTACAAGATAACCGCATGGGAGCAAGACTGGGCAAATCCAATGGCGGATGGCCAAATCTCATGGGAGTGCAAAAGCTCCTGCACATCAGATTCTGACGAGGAGATAAAACGATGGAAGAACCAGTTACATGAGGTAACCACGCTCAATTGTAACATGATGACGAGGTCGCTACACTGCATAGAAATGGAGGTAAGAGATCTTCCTACATATGATGGGTTAAGTGAGATGGACGACTTCTTGAACAATTTGAAAGAGAAGTAACAGAACAGCTGCGCTTCGACGCTCTAAAATGGGTACTATGAGCTACGCCCGCAAGATGGTGGGGTATGCACCAAAGAAGTTTTGAGGAGTAGCACGACTGCAGAAGAATGACGTGCACATGGTTTGGGAAGCCTCCGATGTGATTAACAGACAAGATTGTTGGAAGAAACGACCCATGCACCAACCTATCTAGGTGGAGATAGGCATATGGTGAAAAACCTGCACGAATGCACACAGTCCTCGCAGTAGGAGACACGATCAGTAAGGAGGTGAGGTTAAGGCAATGGCGCAAACGACCCTGCTGGTTGGGACCACGAAGTATGGAAATACCAAGTGCACAGAAGGATATCCACGCAGAAGCCTTTAACAAAGTACGCAAAGCGCTGAACAGGGTCCACAATGCAAAGCGGATTGACTGGGACCTGCGTGTACCAACGGTTCTATGGGCTTATAGGACCACGTGTAAGAACCTGATCGCGCAAGCACTGCCAGGGTTGGAGTATAAAGAAAACATTGTAAGCCCTATAGTACATGAAAATCTTAGACCGGGCGTGATAGCACCAGTAGATATGACGGTTCGTAGAACCTTGGAAGAAGAAATCAAACAAGGAAATTATATGCTCCAAGAACTTGAAGAAGAAACGGTACGATTAAGGAAAAAAAGCGCTCTAGTAGATGTGGAAGCCAAGAAGCTAGAGGACGAGATAAAGGAAGATTTTCTCGGTAAAAAGACCAGGGTGATAAGGCAGGATGCACACGATCATGATGACAAGTTTGAGGCCTATCGTCGTGAATTGATCAATCTGATGCCTTGGCTTGGACCACACATTACTAAGTGAATCGACCAAGGTAGCGCGTTGCAGATGATAAAGTGCGCGATGATGCGTGTAACAATAAAAGGTGGGTATTTTCCAGGAAACGTGATGGATGACAGGATGAAACTTTACATAGGTGATGCGACCACCTAACTAGCCGAGGGAAGTACAGCCTTAGCACTCCAGGCAGTTGAAAGGAAGTGCGGGACTATAAACTATTCTACCTGAGAGCTGTGCAATGTTGGAGCTACACACATAAGCAAAGAGTCACAAGGTCCGCGATCGCACACGGGGAGTTACGCTGCTATGTGGGTTGGCTAGAAAGTGACTGTTGAAGTCACTATTCATGATGGGATGCTCGACTTGAGACCAAATGGAACGGGTGACAGGCATTTAAGATGCGATTTATGGGCAAGATTTGGGAAAATCTGCTACCAAGGGAGCATTAGTGAACCAAATTTGGGAGGAACGGTCGAATCCAAATTCAAATTACAAGGGGTTTCCCAAAAAACAACACTTGGTCATTGTGAATTGAGCTATTGAGCAGAGCCCTTTTTGTTTTGTGCCGAGAGTTGATTGAGATCCTGAGTTCACAAGTGATAGATTTCTGGCCGGACACAATGGCAAGAACTGAGGAAGTTATGGAAATAACAGAAATGACCGCTGAAGAGGCCGCGCAGGCCCTGACTATGGGGGCTACTCTGGAAGGCGCCTAGATTGTGGCATAAATCTGGAAATCACCGCGCATGCCAAGACCAAAGAAGGATAAACAAGTGATGGTTCCCGTACGTGTGTCCCCGCATAACCCGCTGCACACCAAGCTTTCAATGGAGGACAAGGGGAAAGTTGTCACGATAGAGACCGATGAAGAAGAAGACCTGGAGGACCTTATAATCGAAGAGGACGAGGACAAAGGCATGGAAGAGGAAACTAAGCCTGTGCACCCTCTGACGAAGTTGCCCGCCTATGTCCCCCTGCAGAAAGGGAAGGCTAAAGTGCCCAAGGACCTTGACGAGACCGAGAGTTCGCTCTAGACCCCGCTCCTCTCAGACAACATTATTTTTTAGGGCACGCACCTGTGACGGGTGCAAAGCTTAAAATTTGAAGATTGGGACCTCGTTGACCACAAGAAGTTCCCACACCTTGAGACCTTGCACCTCATGAAGCCCAAGCAGAACACCGCAGCTGGGGTTACAGAATTAGAGCCGCGAAAGTGGTTGCATGGAGTGGAAAAGGCCAGGCTACTTAACCTGCTTTGGGTGTCGCATTTGCACCGTGCCTTAATAACAATTTTCATCGTCAGGCAGCTGCTCTGCCTGGTGCATGATGGGTGTTTGTGGCTGGAGGAGCCCATCCCTATCACAGAAGACTTGATTCACCGCATTACCCGGCTTCCATGCAAGGGAGAGGACCCCACAAACATCTTAGAAGGGAAGAGCAGTGACTTGGCCATCACAGAGGCCATGAAGAAGAAGAAAAGGGGCTATTCCATATCCAGCATCATCGATAAAGCAGTGAGAGTAACGACCCAAATATTGGCTGGTAAGGTTACGCGCAAGTGCCGCGCGGACGAGGTACCCGCGCCTATGGTAGCACTTGCTGAATAGTGCACAGAGGGGGTCCAGTTTAATTGGTCTGAGTTCCTCTGAAAGGAATTATTGGAGAATTGTCGTGAAGCTCAATATAATAGGGTAAAATGTTCCACTATGCATGGCTTTTGTTATCCATAGTGCTCGTGGCAGGGGAATTACCAGAAGATAGTCAATTCCCCACAATTGACAAGGATCTGTCGGAGGCCGCGAAGTACGCTTTGCTCTGGGCCACAAAGGATGCCAATAGGATCCGCGACGGTAAAATATTTTGGGTGTTCATGGAGATGAACCTCAGAATGGGGATCAACCGCAAGCCGCTGTTGTCGCCCACTATCTACAAAAACCTGCAGATTTTTGCAAAATTTAAAGCGGACATCCATAGTATATACATCAGAGCACGCAAGGAACTGGCCAAACAATGGAGAAAGCTACCCTTTGTAGCCACAGATGATGTCATATTTAACATATTGGAGACATGGCCGCAGGAGTGGTGCACAATAGACATCGCGGAGATAGAGAAGTAGGCGACACATAGGAAGAAAGAAGATGCCAAACTGTGCATCACACAATTGGTAGAAAAGAGAAGTAAGGAGGTCGCAGAAGCAGTAGCAATGCAGGAAGCAACCGCCAAGGCGCGAGGGCCAAACATCGCCTTCGCATGGGAAGGAAGAAGAGGAACAGGAGGGAGGCACAGACCCACAAACCATGTCAACAAAGTTGAAGCGCCAACACCCAACTGAGCGGACAGGGCTGCTCAAGAAGGTCAAGGCATCGAAGTTGTCTATTGACCTGATCACCCTAACCGAGGGTGATCTACACGACATCAACGAGACAGTGCGTGATGTCACCTTCGGGGCCCTCCAAAATTTTATGCAGGAGAACCAAATTGTGTTGGGGGTCCTTAGAACGTAGCTCCAGGAGTTATAGGTGTGCCCTCCCTAGGCTGGTACCCTTTTGACCAACCTCGCAATCGAAACAACGGCAGCAGAATAGATGTTGTGCGCTCAGGTGATGAATACCATAGTGCTGCCAGAAGGGCCACTAGTGACAACAAATGAGGATGACAGGCCTAAGGTTAGCACGCTAAAGGTTCTTGGCATCAACATGGCTGCACTCCTATGGGAGACCTTGTATGATCTGCAAAATGGGGTAATTGTAGAACTGCAAGCTAGGGAGAGTCGTGTACTGCAAGTCCTCAGCGAGCAGAAAAGCAACGTGAAACAGTTGAGCTTGCAACGCGATGAAGTGGTGTTGCAAAATTGACTGATGGTACAGGTAATAGGTGAATCCCAGAGCTGCCCATCCCAGCAGACACACCAGTAGAGGCGCGCATCCACAAGTTAGCAGCAGGGGTGCATGAGGCCCGGAAGGAAATGACAGAATTTCTACTGGAGCTAAACCTTCAGATCGCCGAGTTGCGATTAAAGGCACAATTGTCCACCCCTCTGGAAGTCAGAGAATAGTGCACTAGTGCTATTACATCGGGACTAGAAGAGATTGGTAGTGCAGTGCGAGACTGCACCAACATGTTGGAAGAGTCATTTGAGGTCCTCACAAACCTACAGGAGGACCCCAACATCTAGCGCTTAGGGAGAGAGGCACAAGAATTCCAACAGTAGTATGACAATTTCAAAGGAATTGCATAGATGATGGCCCTCACTTAGAGGCTCACACCGATGCAACAGGACAAAGCACTAAAAGAACAGGTGGATGTGGCACGCCACAAGGAAGTAGTCTTGAAGGCGCACGTTCAACCTTGGATAGACGAGGCCTTCACCATCACAGTCAAAATTGAAGGCAAGCTCACACACATGCAAGGGATACAGGCACAAATGCAAAGAAGCACTTCTGACACCACGGTATTGGAACAACGCATGCAGCAGATCCAACAGGAAGCAGCTCAGTGCATTGCCGACCTTGCAACAGTTCGAGCATAGTGGAAGGACTCCGCGTGAAGATCTCCATGCTGAAAGAGTGACTCGAGGGCGAGTCATGATGTTTTTGTTGGGGGCCTGTTGGGCATGGAATCCCCCCAAGGCATGTTTTGGGGCTTAAAGCCCAAGTTTTGACCAAATCCTTTTGTAAAAGCTTCGCAAATTGTGGGCGCGGAGCGCAAAATCATAATAGAGTCATAGGGTTGTCATCCCTAGTTTTTATAATGTAATGTTGGCTAGATAGACGTAACCATGGTCCATGGACCATGGGATTGTATAAATAGAGTGAGGCTCTAAGTGTATAAGATAACTAATAGGGAGTAGCATAAGAGCAGGAGAAGTCTAAGTGGTCGAGTAAAAGTGTAAAGTGTGTCTTTGGGTCGTAGAGTAGGGGAAGGATTTGCAGCTGAGTGCACAGAGGCCTAGTAGTCCGTAGCTGAGTGCACGGACCCCTGCAGCTGAGTGCGCAGGGCAGGTCGAGTCTGTAACCATTGGAAGAATCAATAAATATAAGTTTACCATATTTCTGTGCATCTTTTCCCATTTTAATAAATTATTGGATATAATTTGCAAGTATATTGTTTATTTGCTGCACGAACTTATATGAATGTTTTTTATAACTAATTATAACGTAAGACATGCATGTACACGAAGGTAATTAACTGGTATAGGAAGATAAGTAAGATCTCGGGTAATAGCACAGAGGCAGTGTATCAGGGCGTGAGGAACAGGGAAGTGCACGAAGTGACCTACACGTAGGGACAAACAGTGGGATTAGTCAAACCTCTCAGAAATCTCAAGGGTGCGGAAACCTGGTTCTAGCACCCTCCCATACTACTTCGGGTGAGATCTTAGTCCGCACTTCGTGGACTGTTTCCGAAAGGGCCAGTAGTACAGGGATTTGTTTGCCTAATTAACTCTGAACTTGGGTTAAGCCCCAACAAGCCAACACATGGGCTTCTTCAACACCACATATTTCTTGCCCATGCCCCATTCATATATATATGATGATGAACTTGGACCATGTTTCCCATCCAGCCACACACTTGGCAGCTAATCCAGGGCCCAAATGAGGTGTTGTCTCATCCAAAGAGACATGGGAGGGATTGTATCATTATTCTAGCACTTATTGATGGAGCATGATGTGTTTGATCCAATTGGAGACCCATGAGACCATTCATTGTGCCCCACAACCACTTGGGATTACCACACATGTTTTGCTTGGAAACTAAAGGGCCAACCCCTTAGTCATCATGTTGAGATCCCTCCTTTTCATCTTGGCAGATGGAGGACTTACCTTATCCTTCCTACAACTTTCTTACATCATTATTCTATAATTTCGGCCTCATTAGGAAGGCTTGTTGTCCACTTTTGAGAATAGTATTCAAAACCAGAACCAGTGACTGGACTGGTCCACCTATCAAACTGGGTTTTAAACTGGGAGATATCAATGAACCGATCTTTAAAAAAATAGATGAAATAACTAATTTTTAATGAAAAAACTATTTTTTATATCTCAAACCAATAGAGACAAAATATGCAAAGTTTTCTCATCTATATACCATGTAAAGTTTAATATATCAAAATGGCACCAAGTGAAATACATATCAACAACAAAATACATAATCAATGAAGCTCTAAATGGCCTCTAGAGTCCAAAAACAATAAAACAAGTTATGGGGCCACTGGCCTACTACAAGTCCACAAATAAGTGATCAACCTGATCACTCCTCATGATGTTCAAACTCATCACCACTAGTAGACATGGGATCATCAACATAAGCTACATAAATAATATGGCTCAGAGTTTGAGGACTCCTAAAACTCCTCAGGAACCTCAGTAATAGGGGTAATAGTAGCAGCAAAACTAGACATGAAAACTGCAAATCACTAATCAAAATGATCACTCATGAAATTCATCGTTGATTCAACGCTACTAGAAATGGGATCATCAACTAGAGATACATATGTTGAAAAATCTATAGGGCTACAATTAGGATGGTTTCTCTTATATTTTATAAATTCTTGTGATGTATTTTCACTTTTTTCTCAATTATTATCTTCTTCTCTTATTATTATGTTGTTCTTATCATCAAACAACTACCAAAAACAAGAAGATCAATAATACACAAAAAAATAATATGTAGGCTACAATCTAGGGCCAAAACCTCTCCACTTGAGAGGAAAACCCACATATCTCTTCTCTTCTTATAGATTCTTCAAATGATGAATTCCAAGACCTCTAGACTAAGACCAATACCCTTCTAAGACCAAGCAACACCTTCTAGATGATGTGATTCTTCTATCCAAGTCAAACTCAGTTAAATCTCTTCCAGTTGCACCATTTCGACCCCCAGCCATAGAATTTCATCCTCCACTGCAGGTTTGAAATTTTCATCCCCTGTAATAGTTGTTGCTTCCACATGTGTGAGCTAAATTAGGGCTTCCAAGGCTTCCTTTTTCCTTCGCTTGGGTTGTTTCTCCTTCTAGGTTTAAAAGGTGACCTAAAAGTCCTTTCCTTGACCTTCTTTTTGCAACTTGACAACTTTGTCCATGCAACTGTAAAACCCTATCCTTATATTCACATGTGAGAGAGAGCGAGAGAGAGAAAGAGAGAGAGAAATAGCCCACAAACTTTGTCCTTTGTCCTTCGTCCTTCTATCTGTTTCACTTTCGTTTCTTTTGCCTCTTCTTCACTTGGATGATGAGGAGTGGGTGTGTGTCCATAAGAGGTTGAGTTTTCTCTTTCCATTTGATAAGTACTTATTGTCATAATTGAAGATTAATCATAACTAAAGTACTTAACATACAAAAAAATCTTAACTCAAGAAGCACTCAACAATCTTGCATCAAGCATCCTAAGTTAGTCTTGCATTAATATCTTGAGGAGCCTAACACCTCTTTAGTGGTTAACATGGTGACCTTGCAGTGGTCAACGCCACAATCTCTGTAGCACCAGAGGCACCGGGTGGTTAGTACCTAAGGGGAGGTATTGTTAATCAAGCCTATGTTTGCTTCCCCTTGGCCTCTTTCTCACAACCTACTCTAGAAACTAGCTTCAAAATAGTTAGGAGGAAAGATACACCTAGAATAGGCATTTAATTAAAGGTAACCAAGATCCTTGCATCACACCTAAGTTTTAGGATTTGCATAATCATATAGGATAGTTAAACATTCAAGCAGTGGTTGTTCATCTGGTCATTTGGTCATTTTATGAGAAGACAACTATCATAAAAGAAAAATCAGGGAGGCCATTGAAATTATGAAATACTCTCAGAACCTCAACAGGGACAATGGGAGTGAAATCAGTGGAAATTGGCTTCCTCTGATAAAGCAAATAAACCCCCCCGGACCCTTGGAAGCTCAGGATCGGAAATAAAGGGTCTTGCATTCCGGGAGTTTACTTAAAACAATTAAAGCAAATTTATATAAGTATATAATAATATTAATTATATTAATATAAATTAATATAAATTAATTTATATTAATTATATTAATTAATTTATATTAATTATAGTATTTATTATATTAAAATCTTATTAAATCTTATAAATTATATTAAACAATTTATATTAAATTATATTAATTATCTAATTAATTTATATTAAATTATATTATTTATATAAGTATATAATTATATTAATTATAATTTATATATATATTAGATATATTATTTATATATATTAATTATAATAATATAATTAATATAATTTAGTTATATTAATTATTATAAATGAATTATAGTATAGATCTTAATATTTGTTTATAATTTAATAATTAATATATTTTAATTATGGTAAAAAAAATTATTCATAAATTTAAATAATAAAAACCTGATTTAATAAAAAGGAAAATAATAAATTAAAACAATTAAAGCAAATTTATATAATTATATAATTATATTAATTATATTAATATAAATTAATATAAATTAATTTATATTGATTATATTAATTATATAAATCATATTAATTAATTTATATTAATTATATTAATTATATTAAAATCTTATAAATTATATTAATTAATTTTTATTAAATTATAGTAATTAATTTTTATTAAATATATAAATCAATTAAATTAATTAGAATAATTATATAAATCAATTATAATTTATATATATTGTATATATTATTTATATACTAATTATAAGAATATAATTATTATAATTTGGTTATATTAATTAATGTAATTTAATTATAGTAAAGGTTTTAATATTTGTTCATAATTTTAATAATTAATATATTTTAATTATAGTAAAAATTTTAATATGTGTTCATAATTTTTAATAATAAAAAACCTGTTCTAATAAATAGGAAAATAATATATAAAATAATAATTAAAAATCATATGTCGGCCTTTATTTATGAATTTAGGGTTCTTGTATTTATTTTCAGGTCGCAATTCTCTTCTCTCTCAATAATCTCTCATTCTTATTCTTTCTAATTTGTCCTGATGATGGACCCCCTTTGGGGTTTGAAACGTTGGCAGAATGAACTGAAGACTGTGGTTAATCCGGATCATGAATCAAAAAACTCCCACAGAAGCCTAAAATCTAACAAAGTAAGTAAGTTGACTCCATAAGGCACAGATCTCATAAGTAATCTAATCAAATCTTTAAAGCTTGCTACAATCAACCAAGCAGCTAGGCAATTCAATTGTGTCTCCTGGACTTGTTGGTTGCCAATAAGTATTGCATTTCTATCTTCCATAGGGACTACCCCCATAGCCTGTTGTTGGGAGACAACTAGAATGGAGTGGGCAGGGATCAGAGTGACAACCCCCGCCCTGAGTCCTTGTCGTACCATGCCTGTACAACCTTAGCGACAACAACCCCTAAGAATGATGAATCCATGGTATAAGGATAGGTCATCAATTTGACCTCCAATTTAGACTCAAATATGAAAATAAAATAATAAAACATGAAAAATCCCCTCAAAAGCCAAATGTGGGCGTGAAAAGGCCTCAAAGGGTGATGCCATCCTCAAAAGACATGTATCCCCATAAAAAAGTGCAATGAATGGTCCCAGGCACATGTTTCCTCATCAAAGGTCATGTCTCATGATCCAAAAGTGCTCTCTCAAACCTAATGTCATCCTCCTCAAGCCCATGTCATGTAATGGGTGCCACATCATCATGTAGGAGAAATGTCATAAAGTTAATTGGCAACCATCCAAGATTCCAAGGGTGGAGGAGGGTCTATGGAGGTGTGCCAAGTCATCATCAAGCCCAATGCTCACCGTCAAGTGTGCAACATCCAATGTGAAGTGGTAGACCCTCCAAAGGGTGTGCAATCATCATCAATGAAGTGTAAGAGAACCATCATCAACATCCTCCAAAGGACCGTGATCATGTCTATATCATCATCAAATACGAAAACAAGGAATCAAATAAGATCAACTAAGATCAACTAGCATAGACACAAGAGCCATTGAAGCATAAAAAGTGGACCATATCCAATGTTAAAGTCGTGTAAGTATATCACACAAAGTATCTTCTTTAAAATTCAAAGTAGGTTAAGACCTTATATAAGTTGTCACATCTAGGTTTATGAGGATCATCAAATGCCCCTATTAAGTGCTCCTAGTCCTAAGGGTTGGAATAGTTCCTAGGCCAAACTTTCAATCAATAGGTGTGTATGATAGGTGATGTGGTTTGGGGTGTACTTCATGAGAGTTGTCATAGTAAACATGGATTATGCAAGACTATCATCCATGAATGCCTTTGTGGAAGGAGCGCTTGCATTACTCCACTTACCCTTTCACCGACATTGTTTTTTCCACCCTTTACTTAGCATTTTTCTTTGCTTTGATTGGCTTGCTTAGCAAGCATCCATCAATTTCATTTCAATCCCATTTTTTAGATGGGCAGTTCATTGCTCATAGGGTTTGGGATGCTTTCTTTAAGTCCCTTTTACTTTGATAGGCATGGTATGCACAAGACTAGAGTGATGGCCTCACATGAGGGAGTAAAGCTCAAGTTACTTGGCTTCTAATCATCATTCATCCCTTGCCACTTTTTTGCATTTTGACAATTGGCATATGCTTTTATTTTCTTTCTTTTTGCAACTGCATCAACCTCTGGGCATTTCCAAGCCCCTTTTCTCATAGGATGAGGTAAATGGAAAGTGTTAAGTACGGAAAGATGTAGACACACTACCTCTATTAAGGCCCCTTATTTGTGCCCCTCTTAAACAGTGAAAGAAAAGCCCCAACTTCCAAGGTGCTTACACTTTACTAGAAAAAAGAGATGGCCAACATTGTGAAATAAAGCAACATGAATGACTTCGAAGAATCATGATCCATTATCAAGCAACATGTATAGCTTCCAAGAATCATGATCCATTATCTGATTTCAACCCATAAACCTTAGATGCCTAAAACATTAAATGTAAGCATTTTGCATGAAACAATGGCTAATGCACCTCATGGTCATTGACCTACGTTCATCGAAAGAACATGCTGATCAAGTGAATGAGCTAACCAATGAATGGGTGAGAGGCATCTAAGAAGCTGCTATCTAAGGGTCATGTGAAGCTGCTGGCTGGAAATCTGCATTTTAGGAGAAAAAAATTCTCCTAGGGTTACCCTTGTATATAAATGGGTAACAAGGCTAAGCCACGCAATGAAAAAATTCATGGAAGAAAGCCACAACATCACATAACAATCCCTATGTGAAGATACTATAACGTTAGAGGTTGCACACACTCTGAGCTAACAGCCAATCTATGGGAAGACGGTATCAGAGAGGTTGGATCACATGTTCTCTGTTGCCTAAGGACATGCATAAAGGCAAAGCATGTGCAGAATGATATTACAATTCCTCACTAAGTTAAAAAAAACTTGTGCAACCACAAGGAAAGATTGAAATTATCAAAACCTAAACCCAATCGCATGACAATGCCACCTGTGGACAGCACAATACAACATAGGATAAGTTGGCTGTACTATCCGTAAATCCTACAGATGTGTAATATTTTATTCTACTGTTGGTCACAGAGATCCATTGAAAAAAAAGGAACAGTTAGTTGACACCAACTAAATAATGTTATCTTTGGATTTTGACTTCCCCAACAACAAATAGACTTTAATCAATTCAGATGTAGCTTATAGCTCGAAATGAACCTAAGTATGCATGTGTACCCACTATTTATCCATATTTGGTATGCTTCTCCCTTAAACCTGTATAGCTCAATTACAGCCTTCATCTCAAACAGAGACTACATTGACTGGAAAACTTTCCTTTCCATCATACTTTCCTTTCTAGTTATTGGCATCATCAGGAAGATCAAGCATTCATCCGGACCCTGTTGTTACAGTACTGGTAAAACTGTTTGTTTGAGCTTTAAGTTGTTAGAGCTTTTCACATTCCCAATTCACAATGAAATTATCCGGTATTCAGGAACTGTCATTACTTTCAAACTAATGTATGCTTATGGAACAAATCTAGGCCAGAACTCTGGTGGATGGAATGAAGCTTGAGGTTTGCTATAGCTATTCAACTGAAAAACATTACGACATGTATTAAGTAAAGCTCAGTCCCAAAGCTAAGCCAATAGTGTACAATAATAACCCTCTTGGCATTAACATCAAAGCCTTTCCTTAGTCATCGATTATTATTTTATAACGTTGAATAGCTAGGTTTTATCTGGCTGAAATCTTTATTCAGAATAAGGGAATCACTGTAGTGAAACCTATTTCAGTTCAGCGTAATCTCCAATTAGAAAACATGAGAGACTCACGAACAATGATGCTAGATCTCAGCTTTATAGGAGCTGATGCTTCTAGGAAGCAGACATATTTTCATAAATTAACCCACAAAAAATAGAATACCTAATAAGAGGCTTAAAATTTTGCTTTGCTACAAAAGCTAACAAAAGAATACCTGACAGAAACACAGCAGTAATGATTTACGGTATTAGTCAGCAAAGAACATCATAAATGATATTTGAAATTAAACTATAGACAATACATAAACATTCTGACAGCCATTTACAACATTTCAATAATAGATCCATTGGCTTTTTAAATTACATCAACTGATCAGCATACAAAATTGTAATGAAACAAAAAAACAAACACAAACTACAATATAAACATTTATGGTCTCTAAATGGTGTGTCGTTATGATATCTATTAAACTTGAACCAATCACTAAGGAGAGGGTAAGGGTGCCTCTTCAATTGGATTAATGTCAAAGATTTGTGAGTTGGATGTTTCGGGTGCCTCATCAAACAGTCCCTGAGACTCAATTGCTTCCTTATACACTGGTGTTTCCTTAAAGTCCGTTGCACCAAAATTGTATGTCTTGACTGCGACTCCACAAGCAACCAGCTGCATAAGGCAAATATCAGTAATTAAACACAAATTCTCTCTCTCACTCACTCTCTCTCTCTCTATTTCAGTGGGTTGAAAGGACAACCAAACTGACTCAGAACAAAAATATGTAATCAAGTCTCAATGAAATAAAGATTTTGACATTATTGCATGATGTAATAAGAAAATCTGTCAGAAGAAATCAACACCACAAAACACATCAGAAGGTTCTTTTCTGGACTACGAATTAATAAACTCCTTTGGGTCACCGTGTCTGTGAGGATCTCTACCATATCTAGACCATATTGAAATGCAGAAAATTACAGAGATCACCTGGAATTTGTGTTATTATTTAAATCAGTATCCATTTTAGATGCATTTCCACGCATCTTCTAGGCTTCCTAAAGTTCATAATTACAGGCACATGAAACTATACAAGTTAAAAAGAAAAAGGAGCTTCAGATAGATACGCTTTATTTAGAAACATCTTTTACAGAAGTTCTTTACATGCCAAAACAATTAGGTCTGTTTTGCAATATAGTATTGTCATCAGGATACAGCCATTTGGACCCTCACATGAGTCTTAGTCCTTTCCACTTACCAGATTTCGATATTGAAATATTTACCAATGATAATAATTAATCGACATCCGGTATAAGTCTTAAGATGCATTAAATCACATGTGGGGCAGCAGCTGTTGGAGCTGTCATTGTGAGCCCCGGAGGAACAATAGAAACATCCTATGCATGGCTTCAAGTTTCAACTAACAATCTTGCAGAAGCCTATGCCTTGCTCCAAAGTCTGAAGACAGCTAACAACTCCTGCATTCAAATTTCAAACACTGATTGTGATAGGAGATTTGAAGGCAGTTTAAGTCAGATGGTCAGGAATTCTACCCCAGCCAATTATCTGTTAGCATCAGCGATAACTCAGGTAAGACAAGAAGCAAAAGAATTCTCCTCCATCAGGTTTTTTCATGTGCTAAGGAAGAATAATAGTTTAGCAGATGGCCTGGCTAATTGCACCACAACATTAAAAACTGGGTATATAGCACCCAATGGTAAGGTTTATAACTAACCTATCCCATGATTTGCAACGGGAAGTAAGGCACATATCAAGCATTTATGGAAGTCGCATGGCACATCGTAAGGAATCCTGATTCCTTAAGTGTATAGCAGGGCACGTAATGAGACTCGACACAAGCTAATCTTCTCACATGTTTTTGTATCCTTCTCTGCACGTATTTAAATACTGGAGGGTAGTTTCCGCCAGCCTGGTGAGATTATGGCACGTCATTCTTCTCACATGTTTTTGTATCCTTCTCTGCACGTATTTCAAATACTGGAGGGTAGTTTCCCCCAGGCTGGTGGGATTATGGCATGTCATTCTGGCATTAATCTGTGGAGTTAGTGGGTTTCTGGCTTTTGGGACAGTCGAGGTAACCCATTTCTCTTGGTTTTGGCTGTTGTCTTTGTTTATATTTCTCTTATGGAAATCTGGTGAGCCTCCCATTTGGCCTCCATTTAGTTTTTAAAGGCAAGTTCAGGCTGATTTTGTTCCATGCAATTCTGAATATATCTCTGTTCCAAATTCTGGGGGTCTGCCATCCTCTTTGCTGGAAGCAGTCCCATTCTGGAAGTGGCCCATTCGCTTGGATGCTTGCTCACTCATTTCCGTTTCATGATTGAGGAGTCTCTGTGCTAATTGGGACATGCAAAAGAATTCTCTGTATGTTTCCTGTTCTGGGGAATTTGTCTCTTTTAGGTGTAAGTCGATATTAAGCTCTCGAATCCTATCTCCAATTCCTCTATTTCCTCGATTAGTCCTCTGCGAATTCTGCTTTGGTTTGTGAGGACCTGGTTTGTATTGGGAATTGTGAGAAATATGTTAGTTTTTGTAGCATCGGAGGTGTTCTAGTCTCGAAACTTTGTGGAGAGGCTAAAACACAGGAATTCTCCATAACCCGGAAATCGTTTCTAGAAATTCCACCTAGAAGTGTCTCAATTAGATTATTAGTCTATTTTTAAATATTTCCTAAGTCTAAACTTAGGAAAAGCAACTAATTAATCAGTATTAATTGAGAAAGGTGAGAATCATCTAGAAACTCACAAGGACTGACTAGGACATCATCTTAGCCCTTGATTACGTTTTAATCTTCGCCGTTGGAATCCCAAAAGAAGATTATAAGAAGAAGTCAATGTGTAGATGGAGAACACACACTTGAAATTGATTTCCTTGGAGAGTTCAATTTTCCAAAGAGCAGCAGCAGTTGCCGGAAGAGGTCAAGCTAGAGAAGGAAGCTGAGACAGAGAGGGGCAGGGAAAGTGAAGCCAAAGGAAGATTTTCCAAATCCGGTGAGTACTTTGCAAAGAGGTTGAGATTTCTCCAGAAGGTTACTCAGAGGGAGCACAAAAGCCTCAAAAGGGCAGTTCGACTTTGCTGGAGGAGAAGACGTTTTCAGTGCTAGAAGCCAGGGAGAGTTTCCGAAGGGCAGGAGAAGCGTTTTCCCAGTCAATAGCAAGCAGGATGGCTAGATGAGTAGTTGATTCAGGTAGCATGTGTGGCAGGCAATGCCAGAGTGATGTAGAGCCTGCGCAGGCCCAGTTGGACGGCTAGCTTTTCAGAGGTAGACTGTGTTGAGATTGCTCGGAGTGAGGGTAATTTCCCTCAGATAATTTTTGCCAGTATTTTCTCTGCAAGATTGTCAATTTCCAACATCCAGATTGTACTCAGATTATTTCACTGCTGCATAATAATAAAAACCCTCAGCTACTACATTGGTTTTCCCAAGTTGGGTTTTTCCGAGGACTTTTGTCCAAAAACAATTGTGTCAATTTTTATGTGTGTATGTTAGAATATTTCTCAGTTTCCAGTGCTATTATTTTCCGTAGTATTTTTGTGAAGATTACAGTGTGTTTATTTCGTAGCAATAAACTGCTAATTTAATTAACAGTTAAAAGAAATAATACTAGTTGTTGCAATTGAATTTCAGTAGTGAAATTTTCACAAAATACCCCTAGGCCTTATGAGGTTTTGGTTGGTATTTGAGAAGCTTGAATTAAATATATATATCAAAGAAAATTATACAAGAAAACACACAAATTTCTCAGACAACCCGAAATTTACGTGATATCTAACAATGTGTGAAGGAAACATCCATGGGTCAAGGTATGGTATTTTATTGCTTAAGGAATAAGATTATAATCAGGATTGCAACACCTACATCCCATCTCTCGAGCTATATCTGACTTGGCACCATTACATGTGTTACGTGAACTATCAAATATTTAATTGAGGTAAATTTTGGTTTTTACAACATAATTTATTTTAATTGTTGTCATGAATTCCAACAATCTCCACCTTGACAACAATTTATCTGATACATTGACCAAGCCCTTTCATCACCTCTTCTATAAGCCAAGAGAAGCTAAACACCACCACATCTTCTCTAACAGTACTGGTTTTGTAAACATGTATGCACAATTTTCTTGTATGGACTTTTAACGATCTACTCCACCTCCATTAATAACCTGTATTACAAAATGGTACTTAATATTAATATGCTTAGTTTTACTATGATAAGCCAGATTGGCAGCCAAACAGATAGCACTTTGACTGTCACAAAATACAATTACATTGTCTTGTGTTCTTCCAAACAAACCCAAAAGACCCTTCAACCAAAGTGCCTCCTTGCATGCATGTGAGACAATGAAATATTCTGCCTTAGTAGTGGATTAAGACATTGTTTCTTGAACTCTTGGCATCCAACGAATAGATCCTCTTACAATAGTAAAGACATAACCTAAAGTGGATCTCCTCTTGTCCAAATCACCTACAAAATCTGAATTAATATAACCATAAAGAAAATCACTACAATCGTTAAAGGTGATACAATAATCACTTGTGCCTCTAAGAAACTGAAGCACCCATTTCACTGCATTCCAATGTTGTCTTCTTGGATTTTCCATGTATCTATTGACAACACCAACTGCATGTGAAATATCTGGTCTAGTACATACCAGCGCATACATTAAATTTCTTATTGCATTAGCATATGGTGCACAATACATCTAATCCTTTTCTTCCTCACCACTAGGACATAAACATGAAAAAAGCTTAAAATGGGAACCTAAATTGATACTTACATGTTTCACATTATTTATGTTGAATTTCACAAGTATTTTCTCCACATGCTTATGTTGTCATAACCTGAGCTTACTATTTTTCCTATATTTCTATGCCCAAGATTTGTTTTGCTACTCCTAGATCCTTCATATCAAATGTCCTAGCCAACTAAGCTTTTAATCCGTTGATCTTGTCCATGCTTTTACTTGCAACAAGCATAGTGTCAACATATAAAACCAAGATAATAAATATACCATTCTAATTTTTTAAATAAACACAATGGCCATACCCCCTTCTAGTATAATTTTGGCTCATCATGAAGGAATCAAACCTCTTGTACTGTTACCTAGTGAAGAATTGATCCATCTTCAGGAATCAAACCTCTTGTACTGTTACCTAGTGGAGAATTGATCCATCTTCTTCTTCCGTGTCTGAGAGTATATGAACTACTAGTTACAACTTACGTTATAGAAAGCTTACCAGGAATTAGAAATCCTTTGGTCTATACATGAATATTTCTGGGTGTGTGCCAATAATCTATGCTGATAGGAAAAAGTAGATCTTGGAAAAGCCCTGTATGGCAAATTGATCTTTCATCTTCTTCAAAGATTAAATGAGGATGATAATTGTGCCCCTCCAAAATTCATGACATTATGAAGTGTTAAAGTTAGCTTGTAGCAAATTATCAGATGAAGAAAGTGCACCAAAAGAACAATGAAATAAAATATATGATGCGTGAGGATACAAGTTAGACAGATGAAAAGCATTTTGATGTACAAGACGTTTCTGCTAGTTCAGTTTTTGATGTATTTTTTGGCTCAAGATTAGTCACTGACGACATTATTGATTGCAAGGATAATGGAGGTTGTTGTGCCTAGGCTTCTAGCTTATTATTCAATGTACTGTCTTCCGAGATACTTTATGATTAAAATGTTTATTTTTAATTCGACCAGTCGACGGAAGAGGGAAAAGACTCATCTGACTATCTGCCTATATAGAGGAGCTTCTACCTAAAATTAGTGGTTGCGGTTGTTCTCTTTCATCCCCTTGAGTTAGAATCCTAAACTAGATCTGCTAAGCACTCCTTGGGCTCCATTGTAATTCATTTTGAAACTTCATGAGAATGGCTCGGCATTTAATGCTCTTATGATGAATATAATGCTTTTTTTTACTTACTTTAAGGACTTGAGTCATGTTAGGGAATGGATTGATTTATTTTTCTGCTTATGTTAGATTTGGAATGTAGAAATGTTTAGTATCTGGGCTCTCATACTCGATTACGGCTGTCCCTGCAAGTATGAATTAAAGGACCAACAGAAATTAAAAGCTCAAGAGTCCAGAACAGGGAGATTCTTTAACATCATAAGTAAGCACAAATACTCCTACGGTTCAACTATATATTGGCACGAAAAGAATGGGTGATAGGTTTTTGATGGAAGACCTCTCAGATTTTAGTGCCTAAGGTCATTTCCCAATAAGTCATTGTCTTTTGAGGTGTAAATCACTTTATGATATCTTGAATTCTCTGTTTTAGCTGAAAGGCTCTTTGCCATAGCACAAGTTCAGAGAATTATATAGCTGGTGCCATTTTTCAACTCTTATGTTCGATTCCGTCCTACCAATTTTCTTTGAATTCCTGGGTGCTTGCATCCCAATTATATGAATCTAGTTTAGATTAAAATTAGTTGGGATGTGATTTACCCTTTGATGAGAGGGGAGTGCCTAGACTGTGAAAATAGCTGCTTTTTGGCAAGAGCTGATATACAATACTATCTTAATACTGCAACTAGTTGTGAAACTATAGATAGTTAGAGACATTATACAATTGCCAGAATACACTATCTACAGTTATGTTGCTTTTAGAACCATCAATCAAGCACAGAGTTGAACAAATTACAAGGAATGAAATACTACTTGCAGAATTGGGATCCGAGAAAGTGAAGGCTTACTGCAAAGAGGAAACCAAAGGCCCACAAATACCGAATGATGAAACCAAAGGTATTCCACTGGGGACCCTCCCAAAAGTCAGGCTCCTCTCCGGGTAGTTTAGGATCATCATATTCCTCATCGAAATCATCTTCGGCTTCTTCTTCTAGTGGGACAGTGGCTGGTGAAGCGGAAGAAAAAGAAGAGGAGATGGTATCCCTCTCATCGACTCGTTCTGTCCTTTGGCTTGATGATACCCTTTTGGCAGAAACAACTGTCAATGTCCTTCCACCACCGGTGGCTGGCGTAGGAGGGAAAGAATAGAAACTGAGTCTGCCTGCCAATTTAGTGAGGGCAGGTGGATTTTGGCGGCGGCCAGGCAATCCATTGGCATCTGTAACAAAACAACAACTCGCAGGGCAGTTGCATGAAGATGCCATGAATGCAAAATCGCCCCTCGTATGATTTCTGAATTTAGAATTCTGTACACATCCCGCACAACCAACAAAGCGATGAACGAATATGAGATAGCGGGGCCGTCACTAGTCCAATGTCATTATCGCAGGCAGGTATCACAACAAAAAGAGATATTTACCAGAAGTGATGGTAATGGTATGCTTCAACTGACGCTCTGTGGACGCCTCCTTTTGTTTGGCCTTGGGCTCCCCGCTACTCTATCACTTCATTTTATTTCAAACGGCCACGCCGTTTCCACGTCGAATATCAACGAATGGAAAGGAAGATAAAATTATCCTATCTGATTTATATATTTATATAATATAATGTATTTAGTTTTTATTGAATTTGGTTTTTTTATTAAAAAAAAATTAAAATTTTAAAATCTATCTGAAGTATAAAAATAAAATTTACTTTTATTTATCTCAAATATGGTTCTTATTTATCAAACTAGGTATTTAGTTTCCTATTTATCAAACTAGGTATTTAGTTTTTTATTGACTTATTATTAATTTGTTTTACTAAAATAATTTAAAATTTATCTAAAGTTTAACATTATGAAATTAAATTTATTATTTTTAAATAAAATTTATTTTTATTTATCTCAAATATGGTTGAAATGTCTTCTCTCTTATTATGTAATGATGCAAGAAGTGACTTTTGTGTACTTTATTATTAATTACCATGTATTATATCACTAATTACAATGTACAATAAATATAAATAATTTGAAAAATTTATATATTAATTATTATGTATTATAAACACAAATGGTTTGTAATTAAATTTTAAAAATCCATTTTTTCATTGGTGTAAAGTATTGAATAGACAATTTTTTCGAGTTTTATTTTTTAATTTACAAAAAAATAATTTAAAAAATATGTAAAGATAACATGTGTACAATTTGACAACACCTTCAAGAAACTAGCTGCGTTGAGCCGAATGACGCTCTGCATCTGCGCCTGAGGTTTCTCGGCCCTGTGGCCGCCCAAAGGCTCTCCCGAGTGGTCCATCATCCAGCAAGGAATACGCATCCCCTGCAAGCAGTCAAATCGCATCACCGAGCAGGGTAGATCGACTATGCCCGCCGTGGTTTGGGTGAGCTCGATCCGGTCGAGCTAAGGCTTCTCCCATGGAGTCTTCATCGCCCTCCCCTGCCGAAGCCGAGGCCTTTGCTAAACTTCTGAATTCTCTGCCAAAAAAGAAAGCAACAGAGGTTTCGAAATTTGTGAAACGCCTGGATGATATCCCAGAGATCTCGCTCCCTCCTGAGAAACCGATCCAGGTTGCCCTTTCCCTGTCTGAGCGTGCCTTGGTGGGTCAGTTCACAGGACTCTGGCCCTCCCCTAAATCCACAGAAAGTTGGGTCACAAGGAACTGGGCGCCGCTAATATCGGGCAAGGTCACTTCATATTTCCTGGGGAAGGGTTTCTTCCTGTTCGAATTTTCTGAAAAGGAAGATAAGGATCTGATCTTCCACAATGGACCCTATTTCATGGGCCCCCAGGGTCTGTACCTCAATAAGTGGACGACCGACTTCGATCCTGCAGTTGATGTGCCCATAACCGTCCCTATGTGGGTTAAATTACCCAATCTGCCAATGCACTGTTGGAACTGGGAATCCCTTAAGCATATCGGAAATACCCTGGGTAGATTCATTGATCGAGCAAACAACAAAGATCAATATGACTGTGCTAAAATTTGTGTTGAAATTGATCTCGAGGTTGGCCTACCTAAGGAAATAAAGATCAGAGTTGGAAGCTGGACGCATGTTCAAAAGCTGGATTATGGACAACTTCCGTTCAAGTGCAGGAAGTGCCAGGTCTATGGTCATTTCGCTAGAGGATGCCCAAAAAATACTGAAGCGGAGAAAGGCAAAGAGGACGGATGGATGCAGGTTAAAAGGACCAAAAGCAAAGCCCCTAGAACAGGAAATACTAATGGGAAAGCTCTCCAAACAGGATCAGGGTCTCAAAACCCGCACATGGAAGAGCAAGGAAATAAATTTATACAGCTAAGTTTAGCAACAGAGGAAATCCAAGATCTGGAGACACAAAAGGAAGGATCGCCCCAAAAAGAGCCCCCCCAGGGACCAAAGCAAGCAGATAGTAAAGCAGACATAACGAAAGATACACCCTCAGAAGAGGCTGAGGAAGTACAAGGCTCAAAGGACTCAGAAGAAGAAGGTGAAATAGGTGAATCGCAAACCTCGGCCAGAAGATCTTTGAGGGGCCGAAAATCTGCCCGTGAGAAAAGAGAGCAGGAGACCTACAAAGACAAACTGCAAGGAAGCCAACCCACCCTCGAGAAACTCCTGGCTAAAACTCCGAAGATGAATAGAAACCCACCCCAGAGCTCTAAAGGAGCTCTCCATTCCAAAAGCAAGTGATGAGGATCGTCTCCTGGAACTGTAGGGGTATGGGGAGCAAAATTAAAGAAGAAGTTGTCAAAAGTTTGATAAGATCTGAATATCCTGACATATTCCTCATCCAGGAGACTAAAATGGAGGACAATGCCTTCCTCAATATCGGCAAAAATCTGTGGAAAAGAAGTGAAGGGAAAGCTGTCTCAGCGAGGGGTGCCTCAGGAGGCCTGGGCACCCTCTGGAATGCAAAAAAGTTCACAAGGGTGAAAGAGATCGCCAACACTCATTGGTTATTCTCAAAACTGAAGCACGTTGACTCAGATGAGACCCTCTGTCTCTTCAATGTGTATGTCCCAGTTAGCGCAGGAGAAAAAAAGAATTGTTGGGACTCTATTAGAGAACTGGCAGACTCTGAAGATTTAGCAAATATCACCATTGTTGGGGATCTAAATCTCACTTTAACTATGGCTGAAAAACGTGGAGGGAGCATTGTAAGGGATCCAGCGCGAGAATGGGTTGAGGATCTGCTCCAGGATTGGGACATGATCGACATCAAACCTTCGTCGGGCAAATACACCTGGTCCAACAAAAGACTCGGTCTAGGCCATATCGCTGCAAGGTTAGACAGATTTCTTGTTCAAAGTTCTTTTCTTCTTCTTGGTCTAGATTCTAGAATGCATATTCTCCCCTGTAGTGTCTCTGATCACAGGCCCATCAAGCTCGATCTTTTGGCTCACTGGGATCAAGGCCCCATTCCTTTTAAATTCAATCCCCTATGGATCAAGGAACAATCCTTTTTGCATTTAGTAAAAGATACTTGGAAGCAACCAGTCAATGGCTCTGCATTCTTTGTATGGGAGGAAAAGCTCAGGAGAGTGAAGGCTGCATTAAAAATTTGGGCAAAATCTCTCCCAAATCCTGCAGGGGAAAGGAATAAATTACAAGAGTAGCTAGAGATCCACCATCTTAATTCAGAAAATGAAGAGATCACAAAAGAAATTCTCGAAAAAGAGGCGGACCTCCAGCAAAAGCTGCTTAAAGCAAGCCTGGCTGAGGAAGAGTACTGGAGGATCAAATCTCGCAGGCTTTGGCTTAAGGCAGGCGACAGGAATTCATCCTTCTTTCATAAGCAAGCCCAAGCACGGAAAAATTTCAATTCCATCACCGAAATCAAGGAAGAGAACATCATCCATAGAGACATTCAAAGCATAAAAAATGCGGCCTTCCTCCATTTCAAAAATCTATATAGTGAAATAGAGGGGCAGGGTCAAATTCCATCGATTGTAAATGAGGTTCCCACGTTGATATCTATCAGAAAGAATCAGTTCTTCGAAGCAGAAGTCACAAATAATGAAATCAAATCCGCCCTCTTCTCTATGGAGCCGGACAAGGCCCCGGGTCCACATGGCTTTACTGCCAGATTCTTGCAGAACTGTTGGCAGATAGTCGAAAAATATTTATGCAGAATGGTCCAAAAATCTCAAACCTGTCAGAAAATAGGGGGAAGCACTAACTCGGCTTTCCTGGCCCTTATCCCCAAGGAAAGAGGTGCCAACTCCTTCTCCAGATTTCGTCCTATATCCCTTTGCAATATAGGCTATAAACTGATAACAAAAGTGATTGCGAACAGATTGAAAACAATTCTCCCTGACATTATTCTAGAGAATCAAGGGGGCTTCATTCAGGGACGACAGATTGTGGACAACTACATCCTGGTCCAAGAAGCGATTCATTCAAGCTTGGCCCGGAAAGAGAAAGGAATGGTCGTCAAACTCGATCTTGAAAGTGCCTTTGACAGGGTGTGTCACACGGAATCTGTCAAGGGTGCGGACACGACTGACCTTCCTAGAAGTCTAAGACATTCTAATGACAAACAAGACAAAATGGAGTGATCTTTCTCTAAATACACCTTTTACAACATGAAAACTACAAGTGTTTAGGCTTACCTTATTCCAAAACGCTGTTGTTGAAGTCCGTTCTTGACGATCCGGATGAGCTCCTCCTTCAAGTCAATTCCTGCAACCACAAACAATCAAACAATTACCAAGCACTTGCATTTCATATAATAAAACATATATTCAACATGCAGACCAAGGAACACATGAAATAACTCATTAACATAAGCTATTGAGAAAAATAAACCAGTTTGTATTAATAACGAAACAAAGAAACTCTTACAACCTGGCCTTGGTGTTGTGCAAGTTCCTCCCAGGGTCCATCAAGGGTTTTCCTCTACTTTGACAAAGCTCACCCTCTCCCAAGTAGAATCAAGTGAAGACAATCTCTCCTCACAAAGGCTCTAATGGAAGACCTAAATCCTGCAGCATTTACCCAAAGAAAATGTATAGCTCCAACCTCCCCTCCTTCTGGCTCAATGCCTTCATTTATAGTGCTGTAAAGAGGTTATTCAGGTCCACTATCAATGGGATCATCCCCCTCTATGGGTGGGATAGCTCCCTTATTGATGGGATAGGTTCCCCCTTAATAGAGATACATGAACCAACTGGAGGCGCATCCATTTCATCAAACCGACCTCTAGAATGTTCTAGAAGTAACCACAAGTAACTTTTTCAAGATAAAACTCGCGCATTTTGCCTTTTACAGAGGGACGCACCTGTCCCTTAACATACAGAGCGTCCATGGACGCATATTTTGTGAACATGATCAGCGTCCCCGCAGGTAAGGCTAGAGAGAACCTGCGACCCCAGAGATAAACATGATTTTTACAAGACTTTCTCTCTTCTTTGAGTTTGAGATGGATAACAGAGGCATGAGACTTGCCTAAGAGGGTAGCATGACTTGTTGATTGGAGCCATACTAACTGTAAGTAGTCAAGGTGACATTTTTTAGTGTAACAGATTGCCCCCTAAAGTGCGAAGCCTGGAATAGAATAGGGTTTTGTAATTCTAGGAAGGGTGAAGCGCTTTATCATTTCAAGGATTGCCTTGTGGATGGCCTGGTTGGAACCTGCAATTTTCAACACAAAATACATGGATAAGATTATATCATCACTGAGGTAGGCATTCCCATACTCAGATTCAAAACTTTAACTAATGGACTAACTATTCTGATATAGGAATGATCTTGCAGTACATCATTTTTATAGACTTTTGTAGACACAGTATGGACGCAGCCATCTGTTTATGATTAGTCTACATAGATAATGAATACAAAACTCCTCGCAGCCTGGATGGTAGAAACTAGATCCAGGGTCTTCACTTCTACTTCCCGAATTGGTACGATTCTAGCCATGTGATTAAATGATTCGATGTCGAACATGGTAGAAACCACTTGATTACCAGTCAATGATGTAAACTGTTAACAAGCGTGAGAGAAACCACCAGTAATGTCAATGGTCCTCAAAGTACCAAGCACAACCCGTGAAATGTGAATAGATGTTTTGATGTCGAACACTTCACGGAATCCTTTGATCGAAAGTCAATGATGTAAACTGACGTCAAAGGCGAGAAACCTGCCATTGATGCATGCAGACTTCAAGGTACTGTCGATTCCTAAGTCATCTTTCTAGATAATGTGTCGATGTCGATAGAAAGCGACCCGTTGCAGGCAAGCCTGCAACACGAAATCATTGTTCAAGTTGAAGAAATGTTGCTGTAAGGACTGACTCAGGGATGGTCAATGGATGACAAGTATTTTGCAGATGAAAGTTTTGCTTGCAGACCTCTTGAACACATAACGACACAACAGATGGTTTGGTGACGAATAACTCAAAGTTGATCCCTGAACCCGGTTAAAGATTTTCAAAGTGATTTAGTCAACTGTGAGGTAAAAGATTTCCCAACCCAGGTGAATGAAAAGTGTCGTGTTCAAGAGCGGTAATAAAGTTTCTTCTGAGGCAAAAGGTGACAAATAGGTTCATTCTTCTCTTTTTTCCCCCACCATTTCTGGCAAGTACCTCTTTATTTTTAACAAGCTTGAGGAGGATAACATATGCTTGATTATAAGCTCATCCTTCGGACGAGTCCAACCTAGTTTAAATGCGAACCCTAGGAAGGAGTGGTTCGTTCCTGTTTGTAATTGAACAGGTCCTTTACTGTAAAAGTTTAACGAGCCCAGTATAGGAGAAACTCGGCGTTTTTCATTTTTAGAGAGTCTGAAAAACTTAAGGAAACTCCACGTTGAACTTTTTCGTATATTTGTGTCCCTCAAGCCCGAAAAAGTATAAAATAATACCTGGGGGAACCGCTTGATCTTGCGACCAAGGAGTACTTTCATAATAGAATCGTTGATCTGAAAAGTAAAAAGCGATCAAAGACACGTCGTTTTATTTCCTTATCGAGTTTGAAACGACAAAAACCCGGCAATCTTTTCCTGATTTTACGGTCAGAAAAGAGCTAAAAGGGGACCGTCTTTTAATTCCGTTTTAACGAGTGAAAAAGAAACACTCGGCGATCTTTTCATGTTTTAGGAGTCAGAAAAGGGCTTAAAAGATGACTCTGAAATTTTGTTTGTGAAAAATTACAATTTCCCTTGAAATCCCTTCGTCCTGCACAAAAGCGACACATTACTCATACCTGTTTAAAATAGGCAAAAATACATTTGAAAACATCTTTTCATGGTAAAAAATGAACTAATTCATCCAAAAAACCTATAAAAAGACCTTTTACCATGTCATTTTTACCGTTTCACTGTTGAGGTTGAAAAAGGAGCTTTTGACAAGAAACTTCCCGTGGTTGCTGCGGAAAATCTGACCGTCGGAATCGAACGCCGCTTCACCGAGGTATTTTACACATCCCACTCTTCATTTTTATCCGTTTAGTTTTTTGTTTTTGGTCTCTGTTTCATTTTTTGGGGGGGTTTTGGGTTCAAAATGCGCCCCTCGGCGGACGCAGGTGCCCTTCGGGTGGCCGCGTCCCCCGACTTTTTCTCACACGGGAAAAAGGTCTGGGGACGCGGTCCGCCTTCAGGCGAGCTGCGTCCGGACGCCCTGTGCTAAAAAGCCGGGGTGCGTCTTCCGCAAAGGGCGCATTTCAAAACCCTAACTCTCTCAAAAAACCACCAAATTTTTTCAAATTAATTTCTAATTGACTCTTTTGATGTGCAGGGCCAAAACATGTTAGACTGGAGAGAGAGAGAGCACGTAGAAGACGATGAAGCTGCGATTAACCACCAACCCTCTCTGGATGCCTTAAGAACATGTGGATTGTACAAATATTGGACCATACCGGGCATGAGGGGCCAGGTAAGATTTTTGGAATGGCTAGTTGAGCGATGGAACGTTCAAGATCAATGTTTTTACATTGGAGGGCACCAGCTCGAGATAGAGCCCTCGGATGTATACTTTCTCACTGGCTTGCCAAACAGAGGTGAGCAACTCAACCTTGCGGGGACCAGGCCGGGTGGCCAATCCCTTGATGATCTCCGCGAGGAGTGGTGCAGACCAGGGACTCGCCATAAAAAGGGCGTGGAGATAAAGCACATCGCTCTGGCGGAACTTAGAGTTATTGCATTTACGGTCACTAGGATTTGTGGCGCGGCCGCCTTGCACATTGCTTCCGGATCCCAAATGCGGATGGCAGTTGACTGTTACCAAGGCACCATCTTCAACTGGTGCGAAGCTGTGTCGGCTCATATGAAGAGCCAACTAACCAAGGCAAAGAACGGACGACTAAAGACTTTTGGATATGGGCCTCTAGTCGTGAGCTTTGCCTTGGAGAGAGTTCCTATGCTGATCCCTCAGCAACTCACTGTTGATGACTTGGGTCCTCGGGAGCCAAAGCTTGTTCGATGGGTTGCGGTGATGGCCCGGCATCCTGACGAGGGTGCTGCAGTGGTTCGATTCTCTGACAGTTACTTCGACTGGCTAGAGGGCCAGCTTTTTGTGATACAAGACTTTCCATATGCCGGAATGGATTTCAGAGGTGATCCGGACATGGTTCTTCCACAGGGAGAACAATGGGATGACAGAGGTACTTTCATTTTCACAAGTTTTCTAATTATGTATTTTTTTATTTTTCATATATATCGTCTCAAAGTAACAGTAAAATTTTAAAAATGCAGATGTTGGACCACAGCGTCCAGCCAATCTCCGGCCTTACGACAGACGACATCCAGCTGCACCGGCACCGGCCTTACAGGATGCGACAGCAGAAGTACTAGCCGATTTGGAGCATGATCTAGAGCGTCTCACGGCAGATATACCTGAGACTACTATGGATGACATTCCAATGAGGCTTCAGCGCTTCGTGGTTGCAGTCCCTGGACCGTTTAGGAGATTTCTGCGCAAGATAGCCCGCGCAGTGGTGTCGTACAGAGAGCACCACCAGTGATTGACTAGTCACTTTTGTAGTCACATGTGACATTTTTGACTTTTTGCACTATCATTTTGCCGATCATAAGGTGTGTTAAACCTATGATCGAAGACGATGTATATATTTTTGGACACACTTCTATCTATATCTATATATCACTATTATCGGCTTATCTTGTTTAACATGTATGATGAAATGTCTTTAAATTTACTTGCATGATTATTATAAATGTCTGTCCAACACTTGAGAAGCAATTGCATCTGCTAATGTATTCAAAGACCTTGGAATATGTTGATATTCAATGTAATCAAATTCACGTTCCAAGAGACGCACTCTCAAAAACAACCTTAATAACACAGGATTTCTAATGGCATAAACTCTATTAAGCTGTAATACAACAAGTTCAGAATCTAACCTCACTATCAAACGTCGAATTCCAAATGAAATAGATTCGGATAATAATTCAACCACTGCACTGTATTCTGCAATGTTATTCGTTGTTTGACCGAGGCTTACCCCATGCATAGAAACTAACTCGTCAGAGGGCGAATAGATAACCCAAGCTGCGGAAGAGATATTCCGTGTACTACGACAAGCACCATCAGCAAATCCAATGTATGTTTGGAGAGGCGTCGACATCTACAATATCAAGAGTAAAACCAAGATGAGCCAAAATAATGACGAAAAAACACACTTGCTAGCTAGAAAGGAAATCTAACCTATCTAAAAATTTCTCCATCCACCATTTTAAGCATAATACCTCTTTAGGTAAAGTCCATTTCTGGGTTTGCCCAAAGAGTCCCCATCAAAATCAACTAACTCATAAGCCCCTTTTGCTAGCTTTCGCTTTACAATGTAGGGCCCATGCCACATGGGAACGAATTTTCCAGCACCTAGCTTATCGTTCGCTTGATCATATAATAGTACTAGGTCTCCTTCCGAAAAACTTCGAGGGGTTACATTTTTATCGTACTGAGCTTTCATTCGTTTCGCGTGAGTCTCGATAGCTAAAGTAGCGTCACGTCGAGTCTCATCTAATTTAGCTAAGTATAACAACCGTTTCTCCTCTTCGGAAGTAGCTGGAAGTAATTCGACAGCCATTTGAAGTGATGGGATTTCGCACTCAATAGGTAACACAGCTTCTAAGCCATAAACTAGCTGAAAAGGGGTGAAACCTGTTGAATTTTTCACTGAAGTTCGATATGCCCATAGTGCCGAAAATAACATGTTATGCCAATTCGTTCGATGGATACCAATGATCCGTCGAATCATGACGACTAGAACTTTGTTGATTGACTCAACCAAACCGTTGGCTTGCGGATAATAAGGTGTAGAGCTATCGTGGCGCAAACCAAGCTGGCTTGTAAGTTCAGTCATCATGACATTTCGAAAATGGCTTCCATGGTCCGTAATGATTGCTTGTGGGACACCAAACCTAGTTATGATATGATTGAATACGAAAAGTGCAGCTGTCTTGCCGCTTGCGTCGAATGTAGGCATCGCCTCGGCCCACTTAGTAAAATAATCAACCGCAAGGATGATATACGCATGCCCCCCGGCCGAGTGAGGGTTACAAGTAATAAAGTCAATGCCCCATTTGGCGAATGGACCAGCGGCAATTATAGGGTGGAGAGGAGCAGGTGGAGCGCGCATCTTGCGATCAAACACTTGACAGTTGTGGCATTTTCTGACGGCAAGGATACAATCTTTAAACATAGACGGCCAGAAATAGCCAGCGCGCAACACCTTCTGAGCTGTGGCATACCCAGACATATGACCGCCACATGCTCCAGAGTGACAATCATTCAAAACTCTCTCAGCCTCATCGTGAGTTAAACAACGTCGAAAAACTAAGTCTGCCCCCAGGCGATAAAGTGTATCTCCAATAATTCTGTATTGCTGGGATTGAAACCGAATTTTTCGACGGTTTTCCTTGGAAGTTTCAGGCCGAAAGGTTTGGGTTTGGAGATAGATGATTATATCCCCATACCACGGATCTACAGTGCTAATAAGAAACAAAGATTCGTCCGCAATGGACTCCTCTGCCACAGTCTCTGTGTCAGCACTCGGGAAATCACACATCAATTCCGCAAAGACTAAAGATTTCTTAGACTTGGACTTCTCAAACTCCAAGTCGAACTCTTGCAGGATGACGATCCATTTAGAGTACTTGCCCCCTAGCAGTTGTTTTGTCAAGATATAAATCATAGGGTTGCAATCCGAAATAACAGTAGTTTTGCGGAGAAGAATGTAGTGACGAAAACGCTGGACAGCTTGAACGGCTGCCAGGGCCAATTTCTCCACATGTGAATATTTTAACTCAGTTGGATTTAAGGTTCTGCTAAGGTAATATATCACATGCTCTGCTTGAATTCATCTTCTTGAACTAACACCATTCCAATGGTGGAATGCGAAGCTGCGAGGTATAAGAAGTAGTCCTGGTTGTAGTTGGGAGGATGCAATAACGGTGCATGGGTCAACGCGTGTTTCAGTGCATCAAAAGATTGTTGAGCAATCTCGTCCCAAAAGAATTGTACATTCTGTTTCAACAACCGTGTAAAACCTTTAGTGACCTCGGCGTAGTTAGGGATGAATCGGCGTAAAAAGTTTGCTTTCCCTTGCAAGCTTTGGAGTTGGCGCAAACTCGAAGGAGGAGGCAATTGGATGATAGCCTCGACTTTCGAGGGATCGACGCGAATGCCGGTTTTGGAAACAACAAATCCCAGCAATCGACCTGTTTCTATACAGAAAACACACTTGTGGGGATTCAACCGAATTCGATAATGCCTACACCTCATAAAGATTGCTCGTAGGTGGACAAGGTGATCAGCTCGGTGTAAAGAATGAGCAGGCAAATCATCGAGATAGGGTTGCACAATGTGCTTGATGTCATGAAATGCATAAGACATGGCCCGTTGAAAAGTAGCACCGGCATTCTTAAGGCCAAAAGGTAATTTGCAATAAGCAAATGTCCCCCATGGACAAATGAATGCCGTTTTTGGTTGATCGGCAGGTAGAATATTGATTTGATTATAACCCGAGAAACCATCCATGAAGGAAAACATCTCACTTCCGGCACAATCATCAATAATTTGATCGATATAAGGCGTAGGATAGTTGTCTTTTGGACAAGCTCGATTGATATCCCTATAATCGATACAGATTCTTATTGTTCCTTGTTTTTTATTGACGGGAACAATATTCGATACCCAATCCGTTAACGGGATCGGATAAATGAAACCTGCTTTCAACAGCTTTTCGACTTCGGCTTTGATTGCAGCTGCTTTTCGAGGGTGAATCTGACGCAACCGTTGCCGAATGGGTTTAGCATCCGGGTAGGTTTTGATTTCATGAACAACAATGGCAGGATCGATTCCTGGCATTTCTTCGTAGGACCAGGCAAACACGTCGCGGAATTCTTGGAATAGGGCCTTGTAAGTTTCAATTTCTTCGTCAGTACATGCGGCACCTATATGAATGTTCTCCTTGATTCCGGGCTTCACTGAAATGTCAATGGGAATAGTACGAGAAATATTCCCTAAATTCAGCTCTGAATCAGAATGTTTCGTTGGATCCTGAGCGTCTTTGACATATTCAGCGGTAAAGATAGATGAAAAATCATTTTCAAAGACATCATCCTTAGGTAAAAACGAAGATCTGTGATGGAGATCGTCCCATGGTAGATCATCTACACTTAGGATTTCGCGAAGTTGTTCGTCAGATGACACTTCTTCGGGAAACGTTATCCGTTCTAAGGGTGAGGTGAAAAGTGACTCTTCACTGACCACATTCATTTGGTCGGTTGAATGAAAGTCGGTAAAAGACATAAGAGCTTCATAAGCAATCTCATACGGACTCAACGGCATAACATTACCGAGTGAGTCTAGCTCAGAGTCAGAGGGAACATACCAAGGATCATCATAAATAATGTTTTCTGACGTGATCATATGAATTGTTGCGAATGAAGGGTCTGCATTGAGTGGAGGGAGAGGAAAAGTTCCCAGTAAACCGGAATCCTTAACTAAACCTACACCAATGTCCCTATAAGGGATTGTCGTTTTACCAACATGCTGGATAGTTTCTGAAGAGGTTGGGTCGGATGAAAAGTATGTCAGCTGATCAATAGTCACGATCTTACCGTTATGTGGAAACTTAATGACTCTGAAGACCGATGAAACGACCGCTGTCATAGCATATGACCAACTTCGACCCAAAAGAAGGTTGTAGTCTAGAGGGGCATCAACCACTTCCACATCCAGACTAACGGTTTTACCTTCGACCCCTATAGGCAATTCTTGTAGAATACCAAACGGACGGAACCCACGGCCATCAAAGGCCTTAAGGATGGTGGGGGATTGGTTCAACGAAGGAGAACCAAGCGATCTCCAACATTGAATCGACATAATACACGTAGAAGCTCCCTCATCAATCACAGTCCGATGAATAGGCCTGTTTTTGACTATCACTGGAATTTGGAAAGCCATTTGATGGGGGAGACGCGGTGTACTACTTTCTAGATCAAAGATCATTAGGTTCGGGTCCTGAACATCGACAGCTCCAATAGCCGACAAAAGCAATTTTCGTTGCGCTGGACATGATTGCAGCACTTCGAGTGCCGACATTGCTGAAGGTGAAACAGCTAAATCTTCAACAATGTTGTAATTCTGGGCTGCTCTCGCATGTGGATTGAAAGCAGACCTTCGAAGTACACCCTTGGCGGGCGGCTTAATCACTAAGTCTGGGTTAGGTTTTTCGATCTGTAGTGGATCGGAACCAGGAGCTGAGGTTGATGGGTTAGAGTTAGAAGATTCTGCTTCTTTACCATCAACAGGAGCCTTACTACCATAATCTTGCGATCGAGTCGCAATCCTGACATGAGACATCATCAAAATGGGTTCTTCACTGGCATTCGAAGAAGAACCTATCATCTTATTTTCCTGCTCGGGGAATGGATTCTTTAACACAGCAGGAGTCGGAGAACCTTTAACTATTTTCACTACCTCGGCCCGATGAGGGCAGTCTCTCGTAAAATGATCTTCTTCACAAATGAGACAAGGATAACGAGGTTTGCGCTTTTCGTCATTAGTTTCCGACTTTTCCGTTTTCTCCTTTGGAGCCTTGTCTGCTTTAGCCTTCTTCTTTCCTTTCTTCTTTCCACCGTTTTTGGATTTGGCCGTAGATGACTCTACAGCGTGAATGTCGGCGGTAAGTTCAGGAGGAGAAGACTCTCCTGTCGGAGAATCAGGCAAAGTGATAATTGGAGTATTGGAGGTCTTGGAAGACTTCTTCTTACTCTTCGTAGTCACGATACCGATCATACCATCAGCGGCATGAGATCCCGAAGGAGCAGCAGCGATTTGGTTTGACTTGGGAAGATCCGGTATTTTCTCGTGTAAAGTACCCGACTGAGTATAAACTAAGTCAAGGTACTGTGCCTGAGCAATGACTTGCTCCTCAGTAACTACGCCGGCCTTAGCTACATCTTCAGTAATTCTTGGTAATAATGATTTTACAAACCATTCAGCTAAAATTTGGTCCGGGATAAAAACTTTCACTAATCTCCTTCGACGTCTCCACTCATGGATGTGATCAGAAATGTACGTGGATGTCGATTGTTTTAGCGAAGTTAATAATTCTGTACCATTATCGTATCTGACTGGTAACTGAAAATGAGTTAAGAATGAAGTAGCTAACTGGCTAAAGTTGTAAAAAGAAGCCCGTGGCAACTCAATGTACCACTTGGCTGCGAGACCAATGAGTGTACGCTGGAAAAGACGTAAGCGGATAGAATCATCTGAGATGGAATTTGATGCACACCAGAGGTGGTAAGTCATCACGTGATTAGACGGATCCTCTCCAGACTTACCTTCGAACTTAGGTATATCGCTGGGCAACTTATTTGGCATTGGCGGCCAGAACGGAAGATATTGAATTGGATCGTTCGTTAGGCGCGTCAAGTCGGGTAAATCTAAAGTCGCAATAAATGGTAACTGCCGGTTAGGATCTCGGAAACTCTGAGTCACAATACCAGCCCCAGGAGGAGGATATCCAGGATAACTAGGAACAGGATTCGCATTGGGGATATTATATCCTCCTGGAAAACCAGGATTAACCGGACCGTACTGGGGTTGTTGAGGTGGTTGATAATTGTACCCAGGATACGGTTGATACTGGTAAACCGGTTGTTGGGCAGCTTGACCAGGTTGATACTGTCCCTGGTACGGAGGTTGAACAAATTGAGGTTGAGTAGTAACAACCGTACTTGTACCAGGTTGACCTGCAGGCATCTGGACTGTGGTTTGAATCGTGGGTCCAGACAACGGTACAGATGTCTGAGGAACGGTTACAGGGACAGTAGAAACCGGAGCTGCCGATACTCCAGATGTAAGCATGGTAGATGAAGCGGTAGCTGCTGCAGCCGTGTGAGGTGGAGTACTCGGTGCAATTGGCGGCTGAGTAACTACAGAAGTTACAGGGGTCTGAACACTTGACTGGACAAGTTGCGGTTGCTGGGATGGACCAGGAACTGCAGGTTGTCCTGCTTGAGGTACCGACTGTATACTTGGTTGCGACATCTGTTGACCCTGTGACGGATCCCATGTTAACATTCCAGGGTATTGACTCATAACAGGTTGAGGATACTGAGATCCATAGCCGTATTGAGGATAGGGTTGATAACTGTAAGGTGTAGTCCCATATGATTGCCCTTGAGGTGGTTGATAACCTTGACCAGGGTATTGACCCGTAGGTTGATAACCTTGAGGTAAATACGAATACTGGGGTTGACCTTGACCTTGAGGTTGGTATCCTTGAGGTTGATACCCTTGGGGTTGATACCCTTGGGGTTGCCATCCTTGAGGTTGCCATCCTTGAGGTTGATACTGATACTGAGGTTGACTTTGGGGTACATATTGAGGCTGGGGTTGATACCCTTGGGGTTGATACCCTTGAGGTTGCCCCCCAGTCACAAATGAAGTACCTTGAGGTTGCCCCCCAGGCATTAACGAAGGTTGCCCCCCAGGCGGTAATTGGCCACCTTGAGGTTGGTTAATGGGAGTTGAACCTGACATCATATAAACTTCACCTATACTCAATGGTACATTACCACTGTTTCCAACTAATAACCCATGATCAACAGGTTGAGGAGATGCTCCCGCAAAGGTACCAGAAAGTGACTGATACCCAGTAGGAACAGAAGGACCGCCATGTAAAAATGATTCAGGACTTTGCGAAAACACAGACGACTGACCAGACATATTTACAGGAGAATGAATTCCTCTGGGTGGAACCGGAGTACGAGGTGTAGAAAAACCTACTGAGTTGTCTAAAAAATTGGTTAATGCAAGGTACCAAGACTCACTTCTAGGAGGACTGTAAAAGATGGATTCACGCTCCCTTAGATCAAGGGTAATTAGATCTTCAGAATCAGAAACGCCTATTTCTTCCTCTGGAACAAGTTCTTCTATAGCAATTAACCCAACAGGAAGATTTTCGGTGATAATTCTTTCTATTCTTGGTGAATCAGGAACACTAGGAGTTGGAGTAACAGGTTCTGAAATTTCAGGTTCTTCGCCTGTTTCACTGGCAGATGAAAAACTACCAGCAAGCTCGGAAACTGTAACAGCTTCGGGATTGTAACCTGTTTCTAATCTTTCGTAATCTGGATGGACTACCAAAGAAGATTCTCCTTCTTCAGGTGGACCTACTTTACTGCCACTAGGAGTTACAAGGACCTTTAAACCCTCTAAATAACTGGGGTCGTCTCGAGGAGGTGAACCCCTAAGTTCACGGGATCTTCTCAACAATTCGGCCACAGATACAACTTCAGGAGACTGGCCCGCAATACGACGGGACCTTCTCGGTAATTCCGCCACAATTAAAGATTTTAACTACAACACACGAAAACAAAGTAAAAAATTTCAAATCAAACCACCTAAAGTCTTCTAAAGAACCAATCAAATTTGAAGCACACGCCTAAATAATCTAGAGCGTCAAACCACACACAAACAGTAGTCTTCCGGACCAAAAGCGCTAGTTGGTGATTAGGCCCAACCTCGCAGGATTCAGTACAGAAATAGTGGGTGGAACAGTTACCCCGGCAACCTGCTTAATGAATAGACTGGACCAAGTTCCTCCACTTTAACCGTCTCGAAGTGAAGCGAACCCCCCAGAAAATCCAAGTGAGTATAACCGACGTCTGCTCCAGGTACAGTGGGACCTTCCCTCCACCGTCACCTTGGGTAGAATCCTAGATATTATGGCCACTAAGGTTACCAATCACAACAATTACACCTGGGGGAACAGTCTAAACTCCGACAGCACGCAAGGGCAGAGTAGCAAGCTCCAATCCCCTTACCGGCTCCTTGACAACAATCCAAGGTTTACCGATAAGTGACCCCTGGCTCCTCGACAATGGTTAATCCGAGGTTTACCGTTTGTAATACGTACTGCCTGGCGTCGTTCCCAACGAGGGAGGAATGATCCCCTCACTGGTTCGGACACGAGCTCGTGTTTCTCCTTTAAGAGGAGCTTTCCCAGAATGTAACTGAAACAATTGGATTTGTTCTACTCAAGATAGACTATCTGTTTGGTTTTGTAGTCTTGGAGAGTTAAGTACTCACCTACTCCAAGACCCTAGCCTAAGCTATGTTGGTGCTTCAGAGCCCTAGAAAAATAAAGATTACTAGATTGATTTTAATTTAAGCGTTACTTTTAAGGTTGTTTCTTAAGTCAAAAGGTGATGGAAGTGAAACTAGTGGTATGTTGACTCGACTCGAAACCACTACAAAATGCACCTAAAATGATTTATCCACTACTTTACTTTTTCGATGAATTGCTTAACTAAAAAGTTGAGAGAATGCAATCCTTATAAAAGCAACTTCTTAATTGAAGACAATCAAAGAAACAATTCGTTTTTCTTTTCCAAGCATAAAAACATAACTTCTCTTTACATGCACGAAAAAACTCTTTTCTTCTTTTGAAAACAAAAAGCTACTTGAAACAAGACTTTTAAGAAGATGTTTTTGTATTTTTCTTTTAATAAAGCAAATAAATCTAATATAACCAAAAATCAATCTTAACAACTCTTAAAATCTATGAAAATGCACTCATAAGCAAACTAAAGGCAAATTTACTCTAAGCAATCTTAACGAGGCCAAAACTAACAATGATTATTTCTAAGGTGTTTTACTTGATCACAATCAAATCAAGGACTAGCTTATTGCAGAACCAAAAACTAGTCAAAACAAAATTCTAATCTTTTTGTCCTTTTTGAAAATGGAAATCAATACTTTAAAAACAAGCAATTCGAAATTTGACCCAAAACAACTCAAATGACAAGTTGCTCAAACAAGGAGACTTTACGGCAGGCTCAACTTCTAAGAAGGTTGACTAACCAGAGATATCTAAGGCTGGAACAACTTTCTAAGCTCAAAGTTACTACAAAGCCTTTCCAAAAATCAAACCCTAGGTCTAAACTTCGTTGAAAACCACTAAAACACTCAAAGCTCACAAAACCAGTTCAGGTAAGAATTCTTGACAGGGTACTAAAGGATCTGGGCAGAAAACACTAAGAAAAAACAAAATCTAAAAGTAATTTAAGGCAAAAATGGAATTTTCTTAACTTTTACAGGAAGACGCAGGCCAGCAGTTGTCACAGGTGCGACCCCGCACTGTGCAGTCGACAACAGCGCGTCCAAGGACGCACTGTGCAGCACACAGAGACTGCGTCTTTCTGGAAAAAGGAAGAAAAACTAAAGCCAACTAAAGCTACAGCTAAGCCACCCAAATACTAATTCTCACAGTCAAAAACCAGAAAATAAAAATGATTTTCTCAAAGCAAAGTTCATATAAAGGAAAAGACTCTCTCATTAATGGATTCCCCAGTGGAGTCGCCAATTTGTCACACGGAATCTGTCAAGGGTGCGGACACGACTGACCTTCCTAGAAGTCTAAGACATTCTAATGACAAACAAGACAAAATGGAGTGATCTTTCTCTAAATACACCTTTTACAACATGAAAACTACAAGTGTTTAGGCTTACCTTATTCCAAAACGCTGTTGTTGAAGTCCGTTCTTGACGATCCGGATGAGCTCCTCCTTCAAGTCAATTCCTGCAACCACAAACAATCAAACAATTACCAAGCACTTGCATTTCATATAATAAAACATATATTCAACATGCAGACCAAGGAACACATGAAATAACTCATTAACATAAGCTATTGAGAAAAATAAACCAGTTTGTATTAATAACGAAACAAAGAAACTCTTACAACCTGGCCTTGGTGTTGTGCAAGTTCCTCCCAGGGTCCATCAAGGGTTTTCCTCTACTTTGACAAAGCTCACCCTCTCCCAAGTAGAATCAAGTGAAGACAATCTCTCCTCACAAAGGCTCTAATGGAAGACCTAAATCCTGCAGCATTTACCCAAAGAAAATGTATAGCTCCAACCTCCCCTCCTTCTGGCTCAATGCCTTCATTTATAGTGCTGTAAAGAGGTTATTCAGGTCCACTATCAATGGGATCATCCCCCTCTATGGGTGGGATAGCTCCCTTATTGATGGGATAGGTTCCCCCTTAATAGAGATACATGAACCAACTGGAGGCGCATCCATTTCATCAAACCGACCTCTAGAATGTTCTAGAAGTAACCACAAGTAACTTTTTCAAGATAAAACTCGCGCATTTTGCCTTTTACAGAGGGACGCACCTGTCCCTTAACATACAGAGCGTCCATGGACGCATATTTTGTGAACATGATCAGCGTCCCCGCAGGTAAGGCTAGAGAGAACCTGCGACCCCAGAGATAAACATGATTTTTACAAGACTTTCTCTCTTCTTTGAGTTTGAGATGGATAACAGAGGCATGAGACTTGCCTAAGAGGGTAGCATGACTTGTTGATTGGAGCCATACTAACTGTAAGTAGTCAAGGTGACATTTTTTAGTGTAACTCGCCAATTTGTCACACGGAATCTGTCAAGGGTGCGGACACGACTGACCTTCCTAGAAGTCTAAGACATTCTAATGACAAACAAGACAAAATGGAGTGATCTTTCTCTAAATACACCTTTTACAACATGAAAACTACAAGTGTTTAGGCTTACCTTATTCCAAAACGCTGTTGTTGAAGTCCGTTCTTGACGATCCGGATGAGCTCCTCCTTCAAGTCAATTCCTGCAACCACAAACAATCAAACAATTACCAAGCACTTGCATTTCATATAATAAAACATATATTCAACATGCAGACCAAGGAACACATGAAATAACTCATTAACATAAGCTATTGAGAAAAATAAACCAGTTTGTATTAATAACGAAACAAAGAAACTCTTACAACCTGGCCTTGGTGTTGTGCAAGTTCCTCCCAGGGTCCATCAAGGGTTTTCCTCTACTTTGACAAAGCTCACCCTCTTCCAAGTAGAATCAAGTGAAGACAATCTCTCCTCACAAAGGCTCTAATGGAAGACCTAAATCCTGCAGCATTTACCCAAAGAAAATGTATAGCTCCAACCTCCCCTCCTTCTGGCTCAATGCCTTCATTTATAGTGCTGTAAAGAGGTTATTCAGGTCCACTATCAATGGGATCATCCCCCTCTATGGGTGGGATAGCTCCCTTATTGATGGGATAGGTTCCCCCTTAATAGAGATACATGAACCAACTGGAGGCGCATCCATTTCATCAAACCGACCTCTAGAATGTTCTAGAAGTAACCACAAGTAACTTTTTCAAGATAAAACTCGCGCATTTTGCCTTTTACAGAGGGACGCACCTGTCCCTTAACATACAGAGCGTCCATGGACGCATATTTTGTGAACATGATCAGCGTCCCCGCAGGTAAGGCTAGAGAGAACCTGCGACCCCAGAGATAAACATGATTTTTACAAGACTTTCTCTCTTCTTTGAGTTTGAGATGGATAACAGAGGCATGAGACTTGCCTAAGAGGGTAGCATGACTTGTTGATTGGAGCCATACTAACTGTAAGTAGTCAAGGTGACATTTTTTAGTGTAACAGGGTGAGGCATAGATTCTTGTTGGATGTCCTAAATAAATTTGGATTTCGGCATAACTTTATCAAATGGATCAAGGCTTGCATCAGTGAGCCATGGATTGCCCCTCTGGTGAACGGGAGAGCCACAGACTTTTTCAAAGCCTCAAGAGGGCTGAGGCAAGGGTGTCCTCTCTCCCCTTTGCTCTTTGTCCTCCAAGCCTCAGCTCTAAGCTTCCTCTTGAATAGAAAACAGTCAGACCAAGAAATAATGGGAATAAACATCGCAAGAGGAGTTAAAAGCATAAATCATGCGCTGTTCGCAGATGACTCTCTGTTGCTGGGTGCTGCCTCTTTGGTCTTGGCTAAACGATTTAAAGAAGTAGTGGACGCCTATTGTGCAGACTCAGGAAGCAAGCTCAACAAAGGCAAATGCCATGTCTTCTGTTGGAATACCTCTGTTAGAACGCTCCAAGCCATCTCTAATTGTTTTGGCTTTGCGGCCACCTCTTCTTGGACATCATTCAAGTACCTGGGGCTCCCTGTCTTTCAAAAAAGGGCTCTCAGCAGAGAATGGCTGCCTCTGTTGGAAAAATTCAAAACTAAAATACAATCCTGGGGATATAATTGGCTCAATCTAGCAGGTAAGACAGTGCTAATAAAAGCAGTTTTGAACAGTCTACCCATTTTTCAGGCAACAGTGATGATGGCTCCCATTGGCATAATGAGGAAGATGGAGGCTTACATAAAAAACTTTTTCTTGAAAGGTGGCAAAGCTAACGAGAAGAGAATCCCATTAATAAGCTGGAACACGATTTCCCTACCCAGAATGCAAGGGAAATTTTAAGAACCCCCCCTAAATTTATAAATATAATAAATGGGCGAATCTCCATGGTATATAGGAAAAATGGAAGGCGATTTTATCAATAATATAATATGTATATATAATTTTTTGGCGAATATTTTACTCAATTATAAAATCTTGTAATATCTTGGCGAGTCTTTCACTAAATAATAAAACTTTGTAAAGTCCTAGTGAATCTTAGCATAGGCTACATGCTGGTTTAATTCCCCCGTTTAAATAGGCTACATTCCAGGTGAATACCATGGGTCAATACCATGTGCCATTTTTATTTTTATTAATTCTAATATTAGGGTTAATAATGGTTTTTTGCATGGTATTAATAACAATCTAGTCCATGGTATTTGTCCCATAGTATTTTGGCCATAAGTTTCACCTAAATATAACCCATTTTTTGAGTGTTCGTAAATATAAGGTGACTTATGGAGTAAATATAAAAAAATGTTTTATTTGTTTACCATACCTCTAGTTTATTTATATTTTTATTAATTTACCATACCTCTTTTACAAATATGGTATTTGGCCCATAGGATTCACTTAAATAAAACCTCTTTCTTGAGCCTTCATAAATAGAACGAGGGTTATGGACTAAATATAAAAAGAGGTTCTATTTATTCACGATACGTATTGTTTATTTATATTTTTATTTATTTACCATACCTTTTGAGTAAGTATAAAAAGACGTTTTATTTATTTACCATACCTCCACTTTACTTCTATTTTTATTTGTTTACACCCTTACATGTATATAAGGTGACTTATGGAGTAAATATAAAAAATGTTTTATTTATTTACCATACCTCTCATTTATTTATATTTTTATTAATTTACCATACCTCTTTTATAAATATGGAATTTGGCCCATAGGATTCACTTAAATAAAACCTATTCTTGAAAATGGGTGAATGGATTCACTTAAATAAAACCTATTCTTGAAAATGGGCGAATGGAAGGTTGTAAGTCCTAATTTCAAGGGCTAAATTTACCTTTTTTACCCTCTCCCTTAAAATAAGGTGGGCTATTTGGGGTGATTTGTAAAAATGTACTATGATACAAAATATTCGCCCACTAAAAATTTAAAACCCCTTAATTTCGCCAAAGGGCGAACATTCGCCCCTAAAATTATCCTTGCCAGAATGGAAGGCGGTTTAAATTTTAAAAAACTTAGCAATCAAAATATAGCCATGGGTGTAAAATTGGTATGGAGGATCATCGCTCCAAAACCGGGTTGGGTACAGCTTGCACTGTGGAAAAAATATTATGGTGGGCAGAGAACACGCTGCTTGAACAATCCAAAGATAATTGCAGGTTCGATGATACACAAACTGTGCGAAAAAACCTCAACCCTGATCAAGCAATATGCGCACTGGATTCCGGGTAATGGTCAGCGCATTCAAATTTGGGACGACAGTATCATGGGCAGTGAGCCGCTTGCCGGAGACCGATCTTTAGCCTCTCTGAAAGATTGGATGGACAATGTAGGTATCAAAATGCTGTGGGATTTATCCCATTGGGAAAACGATGAATAGCAGTGATGGAAACAATTAGAGGTGCCACCGAAACTTGTCAATGATTACGCTGTTTTTCTCTCCCACCTGAAAGGCAAAGCCCCAATGAACAGAAGGAAGGCAGACAGCCGCGGTTGGGGCCCGATCCCTGGTAAATACACTGTCTCGCAGGGATATATCTAGCTCTCCCGCTATCCTAATGTACTGCCCGATCCGAGGCCCTGGCAGGGGATTTGGTCAACAACAATGCTACCAAAATTGACTCCTTCTGTTGGCTATTATGTCATCACAGAATTTTGACAGAAGATAGGCTCAGGAAAAGAGGATATTTAGGGCCATCTCGCTGCTCACTGTGTGAGGAACAAGAGGAAAATGCCTCCCACATGATGTTGTCCTGTAAATTTGGTGCAGATCTGTGGAAGAAGGCTTTAGGCCCATGGAGCATGAATTTCGCCCCTCTCAATCACTGCTCAGAACTGTTCTCTAATTGGAAGCGAATGTACCTTGGTGGCACTTCTCAGAACCCCCAAATCAAAGATGCATGGCTTGCCCTGCCCAAATTAATCTGCTGGCATATCTGGCTGGAAAGAAACCAAAGGATTTTTAAGGATAAGAAGAGCGCTTCTAAGATAATCTGGGTAAAAATTAAAATCCACCTCAAAGATTGCATGGGAGACCAGATTGACACGACGGATCTCACTGAACAAGAAATAGTTTGGGGAGCCTCCCTGGATCTCCAATTTTCAGATAAAGTAAAGGCCCCCTTCCCCCCCTAAAACCTTGGCAAATATGCCTTAAAGACAGTGAATTTGTTGAATTTTGCATCAAAAAGGCGAGGAAAGCTCTTTTTTTGACGGTGTAGCTAAAGGCAATCCAGGCAAATCTAGATCTGGTGGTGTTATCAAAAGTGCAGAGGGCAAAATGGAAGCTAGATATGCTTGGGGAGTGGGCATTAATACCAGTATTCAAGCTGAAGCACTAGCTCTCCTCCAGGGACTCAAGGTGCTCAAGACCTTGGGAATCAAAGATGCAGTTGTTTTTGGGGACTCTCAGACTATTATAAAGGCCATTGTGGACAACTCCTCTCCCTCAGATTTAAGACTATCTAGATTGCTGAGCAGAATTAACTCCCTGACATATTCCTTCCAGAATTTGGAATTTCTTCACATAAAGAGGGATAACAACAAAGAAGCAGATGCCGAAGCCAATAAAGCGGTTCTCCTTCCTCTCGGAAATTATATAAGAGACGGAGAAGAAGGTTGGGATCCCATCCCCTAGCTGTCCGATAAAAATGTTTTACTATCTTATATTAAAGCAGTTTGTTTGCATCTATAAATTAGGAAAGATAGAGAAATCTGCAAGAAATATAGAATGCAAAATTTGCAGGATCTTTAGGAGGATAGTTACACGGTTCCTGGATGTGGCGAAATCTGAGCCCTTCCACCCTTTTTGTAACCTGAATTGAGGCATTTCAGCCAAGAAGTAATATATCGGTCTAACCGTTCCTATTAAAAAAAAAAAAAACATGTGTATAATTTGTACAACTCTCATTATATCAATCTATACTCTAATGACATGACATGTGTACTATAATATGAGCATTATATAAAAAATTGTTATCATTCAATATTAAATAAATAATTATTAACTTGATATCATTCTCTTCAATGTCAATTATATATATATAAACTTTATCTACCAAAAAATTGTTTAATTATATTAAAAATAAAATTAAAAAATGTTAAACAAATATTCATATAACTCATTTTACAATTTTATTATTCTTTGGAGTACATACAACCCATCATGACATTAAAATATTTTATTAAACTAAGCGGGAGAGAACGCTAGCTATGTGGCCTTGTTTTTTATGAGTCAGGGAACGTGTTTGTATTTGTTTGATATTTTGGTGTGCGTTTAGTTTATAAAATGAAGTGAATGATATACTTGTTTGTATTTGTTTGATATTTTGGTTTGTGTTTAGTTTATAAAATGAAGTGAATGATATTTTAATGTTCATCACATTAAAAATAGTCTATGGAACTATTAGAGTTTTCGTTTTTCGCGTTTTTTGTTTAGTCTTTTTGTTTAAAAAACAATGTCAAGGGACTAATGCTAACATATTCCTATATTTGTCTTTGATGTCTCTTAAAGCATCACATTCCAAAACCAAATGTGTTTCTCATTCCACTGCCTCAGACGTGCAAAGTGTACACACCGATTCTTCCCAAGCTTCTTTAGGTATTTACCACCATCATGTTTCCCATCGGAGTTGATGCAAGTTAGTTCTTAATTGAGAAATAAAAACTTTAGCATTCCAGCCAATGTTAGCTCCAATGTACTCTTTTTGTTGAAGATCACAAGTAGGGTTGAATTCCTCAACATAGTACTTCTTCTTTCTACCCAACTTTTTTCCCAATACGTTTACTGAACTTTTTCATAACAAAATTCTTTACCTCCTTGCTATTTGTAGGATATGCATTGAGTTAGATATTCCATTTTTGCATCCATGTGTAGTTTTGTCTCATCCATGTTTTCTTTCTTTCGCTCATGCCTTCATTGAAAATAGCATTAGGCCATCTACCTACTCCCATTTGTTCAATTCTTTTTAGATATCTTATGAGACGCACCATAGCAATTGCTTCAATGGAAACTACTCATATTTTTCTCAACATTTAAGGAACTAAATTTTTTATTTTGAACTTGCTCATGATCAAGTGTTCTTGGATTTTCTCAATTTGTTTCCGCCCTATGGAGTTTTGGTGTTTGGAATCAATTTGCAGTAGTCCCACCCATGTTCAATTTGTTTCCATTTTGTGATGGGGGAGTTGCTAACCCACAATTCACACCCATATAGCATCATTGGACAAACTAGGAGTCCAAAAAGCACTTTAATCATTTTTCAATCCCATAACTATGCTTCTCTACATTTGTTTTGAAGAGCATATAATGCTTTCCACCCTCCTAAAATCCCCTTCTTTCTGTAGTCCTCCCAATTAAGCTTGTTGTTGAAATCAATTGACAAGGTACTTGTACTCATTTACTTCTTCAAGAATGTTGCCTTCAAAGAAGAACGTATGTTGGCTCGCTTCATTTTTTTAGAGAAAATCATTATTTTGGTTTTACTAGTATTGACTCGCATCTCTAATGCTCTACAAAAATTCTCAAGGGCATATTGGTGCATCTGCAATCCATGGGCCGAATTAGCAATCAATACAAGGTCATCAACATATAAAAGAAGTTTGATCACAAACTCCCCCAATTGAACACCATCTCCACTTTACAGATTTAGCTACTCTTCCAATTTATTAATATATCAACCAAAAAGAGTATGGGATAAGGGGTAGCCTTGCTTGACTCCAATGTCACTTCTAAAGCTTTCTAAAATGTTTTTTGAAGTTCTAATTTTGACTTTCACACCTTCATAGAGCCTATGGATAGTGACTTTATAATGCAAATAAATTTTCATTTCTTCCATTCTACGCCACATCTTATCTCTAGGCACTGTGTCAAATGCCTTTTTGAAGTCAACAAAGAAGCAAAATACTTCTTCTTTGTTCCCCCAAACCTTTTCAATATTGTGTCTCGGCGTGATACCATGATCCACTGTAGAATGTTTCGGCCTAAAACTCGCTTGCCCTTTTACCCTTTTTTCTTTTACTTCTGCCCACTTATTGACTCTATTTTCTACGATGTTGCCGAAAAGCTTTACAAACAAAGGTTCGATCATAATGGTTTTATAGTTGGAAGGATTATTAATGCCTCCACTTTTAAAAAAGGGTATTGTTATGCTAATTGTCTAGTCTCTTGGGAATCCTTGATGTTGTTGAATATTTCCATGATGTGTGGTGCAAGAGTGTTCATTCCCCATTTTAGATACTTTGTTTGATGTTCAACCAAGTCATTTGTCTTTCCTATTTTCAGTTTCTTAATTCCAATATCTACATCTTGTAACGTGAAAAGTTTTGTAGTTGTGTTGATCCTAAGGGAAGCTCAACCTCTGATCCTTTCTCATAGAGTTGTCTTGCATAATCAAAGCATTAATTCGTTGTAATATTCTTTTTTATTTGCCTTTTCCTTAATTGAAATTGCTTTGGATTATTTTTGCCTAAATATATTAACTCTTCACACCTAATTTACATAAAGTCATTCTTTTTCCTTTTTAAAATTTTCTTATATAATTTTACATTATTTTTTTTAACTTACATTTTTCAAAATTCTCTCTTTCATTTTACCTTCTCATCCAATCAAGCATTTGAATTAGTATAAATGATACTAAGATGAAAATAAATTTAATTCTTTTTCTCATACGTTTGGTCTTAATGGTTAAATTGAAATTGACAAGTCATTAGTTATTTCATTCTTCCTTTAAATGTTTTAACGTTCTAAGTTGTATAAGATGCTTTAAATATTTTTGAAACTATTAAGTTTAGTTCAATTAGTTTATCTCATTGTTATTAGTTCGATATGCCATGTGGGTTGAAAATGGGGAAGCTACTTCGATATGTTATCTTTACACTCAGAAGCTCCTTTGGCATTTCTTTTTCTTTGAGAATTGTATCCAAGGAAAACAAAATGGATAAGTTAAATGTTATTGTTGCAAGTTTTTAATAAGGCGAGGTATATATATGTTAATACGATTGTGATGCATTTATAGTTTAACTTTATTTTAAACTTTGGGAAAGAAGAATATTTTATTAGTTTAAGTTATAAATTAAAATTAATTATAAGTAATAGGAAAATTAATTAAAAATAATTAAAAGAAAAAGAAATATTATAAATTACTTTAATAAAAGAAGAAAAAGATTCATAGTTCCATGATTAGTAAAAGAAATAAAGGAGATGAGAGCTTACTCCTTAGGTATATATTTTGGATTAGTGTTTCGTTGTTGTTGAGTTGAGCACTTGAAATTTGTTTGGGTGAGAGACTACATTATGTAGAGGGTTAGTTTTGATGGTTAATGGTCGACCCTAGCTGATCTAGCGAGAAAATGTTTTAGTAATGAAACATATATTATGGCAGCTCAAGACCAGAGATCAAATAGGATCCGCTCACTAGGCTTAAAGTGGAGATCACAAGCAGAGGTCAATTAGATCTCTCCCACGAGCATAACTTTGGAGGTGCTAGTGTCAACCATACTATATATTGGTGGAGTTGTAACAAGTTCTCAAAACCATATTTGACATGTATTTCCATATCCATATTTAATATAATAAGGTTGAATTTCTAATAAGTATTATATATATTTTTCTTGCTAAATTTTTGCAAAAGTGCCCTACTCTTATTTAAATGTACTGCAAAATTACATGTGTAAAATTTCTGAAAAATTTTGAAAAAAAAATTATCTGAAATTTTAAAAAATAATATATATATATATATATATATATATATATATATATATATATATATAATTTAAAGTTAGTATCACATTATATTTAAAAACGCTTTATTTTAAACTAAATCCCTTACAAAATTCATCATGTTCCAAATACTCACTACTTTCAGAGATCCACAATGTAGATATCCTATTCTTATGATAGTTTTTGCCTCCTACTCTAAAAATATCCCTGCTCTAAACTCGACAAGAGACTCATAATATCAAAATATTTCATAAATAGTAAGACTAATGAATAAAGGAAAAAGCAGGTTCAAATAGAATTGTATCCATGCCAATTATATCCAAATGTCTGGGTCGCCTTCGCACAACGAGCCTTTTTCTTCGCAGGGTTGATGTTGGTCTTGGCCACCTCCGTAATGTGTTGGTCATCTTTTTTGGAAGTTTCCTCCAATTCAACCACCTTTTTGCCAAGTGTTGTCAACTCTGACGTAATCTCCGCCTGAAATCATTCCAAATTGCTTCGTTGTAGGACGTGCTTAGATTCCATGAACCACTGGAATGATTTCCTTTCACTTTCCTCCGCAACATTCTATTGATGTAGAGCAGTTAAAAGCCCTTTGACGGACTCCAACAGTCTCTCCAGAAGCTGGATAGTTTTAACTTGTTTGCTTTCCTGAGACTGATCAGCCAAATTTGCCATGGCAGATCGCTCTGTGAGATGAATTTCAAGGGATGAAGCTACCATTGTTCAATGATGGAGTCCCTCAATAACAACGTACTATAGAACTAGAGGACTATCCAATGCCTTGAATAACTTCATCTTTCTCTGCACTATCGCCCTGAAGCATTAAAATGTGGGGCTTCCATATCCAGCCCAAGATCCCGACGAACCCCGTGGGATGTCATTTTAGAGATACGTAGGAATGAAGATAATAACACCAGCCTGTAGTAAATTAAATTCTTTGCCATAGCTGAGGGTCACTTGTTAGCACTACTTCCTGTGTTGAATCGCCATATGTTCTTCTGATTAAGAAATGATTTCACTTCTTTAATGTTGTGTGGCCAGATATTTATTATTGGCCACCTTCTCGAGCATGCTTGTCATGCCCCTACACCTACGGTAGTCTTTCAACTGCTTATAGCGAGGTGCGGCACTACCAATCGTTTTCTTTTCACCAATACTTACGATTGTAGACTACGCCTAACATTCCATACTTAGTTTTATTTTCGTTACCAAGTATTATTATGTTTCCTTTATACAAGTGAAAGCCCATAACATTCACATAAACAGCAGATACAAGAGAAATGCACAACAGTATAAAGGGAAGGGCAACTCCCTGCAATATGAGTATGCCCGAATCAATATATTATACAATCTTCACTTTTACAAAGTACAAGTTAAATCTTGGGAAACTCCAAATTTACACAGCGAAATTTCAACTTCGGCAAACTCGGTTGCCCAGCTCGTCGGCACCTCCGCACGGTCGCCACACAACTCACCAACCCTTCGTTCACCTCGTCGCACAATCGTGTTGTTTGCCTAACTTGGGCGCGCCTCGTCATAACAAAGTCGCCACACACGGGTGCCTCCGCACGAGTCACACCTCCATTCACAATCTCAACACTTCACACCGGCAGATGACTCCACCAAGTCTCCACCTTTTACCCTTGCACGACGGGTGGGCACTCACCCAAGCTACCCAAGAACCCGTGCCAAGTCGTCACGTAAACCGGGCGCCCACACCCGTGCACGCCCTACTCTTTGACCGGTGGGCGCTCCTCTACGCGCGGCCTCACCCAAACCAAGACAATGTGTTTTCCTTGTGTAGCCTCGCCCAAGGTTGGGCGCATCACCGTGCTGCGACTTCCCTTTATTTGTTGCGGCTACCTTTTATTTCACGCACTTCTCCTTTGTTGGATGAGCAAAGATAAAATGATGCAAATGTCTCCAACTCGTGCTTGTTTATACAAGTGGCAGGCCAAGGTCTTGGCTACCCAGCTGACCTGCCCACGCCCTCATATCCATTGCAAATACTTCTAAAACATGAGTCGGCCTTCCTCCAAACGCCCACAAGTAAGGTCGGCCTTGCTACGTTTGTTGGTTGGCCGTGGGTTGAGCGTTCATGCTCCCCACGCATATAAAACAGCTCACTCTCCTCCTACACACTTGTATCATAACATAACTTCATCGTGTTGTAAGTCTAAGCTCGCACTTTAGTCAATCCGCGCGCCCGAGGGATGAACCAACTCATCGCACCAATGGGAGGTCGTGCCAAGGACTGCAGGTCCTTACATCCTCCTCCACCTGAAATCATTGTCGTCCTCGACAACATACCATCCTGGTAGCCATCCACCAAGATCATCAGCAACTGTCTCACCCATGATGTCAACTCTTCCACATACTGCAATCATCTCTGCAACATATGTAGAACCACCATCTCCATCATGTCTCCTCTCGACAACCATCTGTCACCAAGGTCACCATACCAAGGTATACACCCCATCGGTATGTCATACATCGGAAATCATCTCAATCCGTGATCATTGATCACCCTATCACAATCTCTACATGCTGCTCCCCATCGTGGAAGGTTGGTCCCTCCATCTCAAGCTACATGCTTCCTGCAACATATCGTGTCGACCTTATCATGTGTCGTCCTCGTGTGAACTGCTGCCATGATACTCCAACAAATGCTAACACATCTCTGCACACTGGATCCCCTCATGTTTGAACTAGTCAGGTGATCAGTCCAACTATCCGCTCAAACCATGAGAATGCACATCCTCATGCCATCACCAGTCGTTTCTCAGAACATCTCGTCGCATCCTCAACTCGATTAAGAATCCATCTCCTTATAAGTGTAAGCCATGCTCAGGTCCATGAAGTAGTCCTCATCTCATCTGGAACATGTTGTCCATGATGTCTGGTACTAAGGTGTTGTATGAAATCAACCACATCTACCCCAACATCATCATCCATCTGCAAAACATCCATCTCCTCAAAGTGAAGAGATCATCTCATCGAACTCCGACTCTCGATGTGCCACATCCAGGTCCATGAAGTAACCTCCATCATATCTATAATGTGTCATCCCTCAAGTCTGCCATAGAAACAAGTATACACCTGTCTCATCTATCCATGTGCTGCCCATGATCATAGATCAATCAGCTCCCATGTGTCAAAAGTGGTTGAGTCTCGGCTCAACCCTTGCCCAAGTGTTGCCACCAAGGCATCATCATCGTCATAACTCCATCACTCCAAAGTGTCTCATATCGATCCTCCACATCAAGTCACTCTTCCAAGCCATGCCCATACATGTACTCGGAAGTATGCACCCCGTCCTGCATCAAAGTCTTTGACCTCAGCGCCTCAATGCATCAGATCCTCCAAGTCCACCATATATGAAGTTCCTAAAAGTCACAACTTCATGTTATCATGAGCTCCATGAGTCATCTCCAACCAACATCTCAGCAAGTATACAAGTCTCGGCCCAAAGGTCTCTGCAAGATGCCTCAGCTCTCCATGTAGTAGGAATGCTCCATAGTCTACTCACAACTCCATCCAAGTCCATGGCCTTGTTGTACATAAGTGCACAACCTCTCCATCGGCTCATAAGTAATAAGTCTCCATGTCACACCAACAAATCCACCTGCACAACATCCCTGCCTTGGCACTCCTCATCGGATGCCCATAAGTGACACCTCTACAAGTGCTCCTGCATAATGTCCCTGCATAAGACTGCCATGCTCCATGTCTCCAACCTGATGTCCATGACTAAGTTTCCCATGTTGTCCAACCAAGTAGACTCATCACAACAATCGGTCATCCTCTTCCAAGTCCGCAATCTTCGGTCTAGTGAACTCGGTCACCCAACCATATCATCATCACGAGTCCCTTCCATCATAGCTCCCCCCACTGAAGGTTCCACCAAGACTTGCTCTTGGTCTCGACCATGAGAAATCCACCCAAGTATCATCATACCCAAGTGTGTGCCCTTCTCTAAGTTGTCCATGAGTCATGCCGGGAACTTAGCCAATTATCCATGTGGCTAAAGCATGACCCAATCCTCCGTAATGATCATCATGTTCCTCCCTTGTCACGGGCCTTTGCACCTTCTACCATAAGGTCACAAACAACCCCAACAAGTCCTGCAACAGTCAATAATACTTGCTTCTCCATACAAGGTCTCATCATAGAAATCCATGGTAAGATGCTCCCTTGCATCAGCAAAATGACTTTGCTCTTCCCTGCATATGATCCATCTACCAAATGCTCAAATGAAACACAAGTATCAATAGTACTTACATCATCATCATGAGGCTCCTCCATGTGAGTATCCTCATCCATCCATGACTGCAAACTGCACGATCCTAGTCCAACTTGATCAATCTCAAGTTCATCCTCCATCATGGTCACGTCTGCAACATCCTCGACCATCACGGCTTCCTCTTCCTTGTCAGCACAATCTACAACTTCATCTTGCTCTGTTGCCCAACCAAGTTGAAGAAATTCGTCTTCAACATTATTTTCCAAGACTTCAAGCTTATCTCGAATCTGGGGGTTCTCTTCTTTCATATGCTTCAACCTGTATAAGGTAAGCAAGATCTTCCCTTCACATTCTTCCAAACTTGCCATGCCTTTTCGTTCAGCTTGGCCCAAGCACTAAGCTTCACCTCTGCTAAACTTGTTTCACCATTCACCTGAATCACCCTGATATTCCACCTGTCACCTGCAAAACTTGAACTTCCTTCCAAGTCTTCGGTCTTCATAGAATCAACTCCTTGATTCAGTTCACCAAGTTTCCTGCAAAACTTGGACCAGCTTTGATACCACCTGTCACGCCCCTACACCTGCGGTAGTCTTTCAACTGCTTATAGCGAGGTGCGGCACTACCAATCGTTTTCTTTTCACCAATACTTACGATTGTAGACTACGCCTAACATTCCATACTTAGTTTTATTTTCATTACCAAGTATTATTATGTTTCCTTTATACAAGTGAAAGCCCATAACATTCACATAAACAACATTATACAAGAGAAATGCACAACAGTATAAAGGGAGGGGCAACTCCCTGCAATATGAGTATGCCCGAATCAATATATTATACAATCTTCACTTTTACAAAGTACAAGTTAAATCTTGGGAAACCCCAAATTTACACTTAGCCAATTTTCAACTTCGACAAACTTGGTTGCCTAGCTCGTCGGCACCTCCGCATGGTCGCCGCACGACTCACCAACCCTTCGTTCACCTCGTCACACGATCGTGTTGTTTGCCCAACTTGGGCGCGCCTCATCGTAACCAAGTCGCCACACACGGGCGCCTCCGCACGAGTCACACCTCCGTTCACAATCTCAACACTTCACACTGGCGGGTGACTCCACCAAGTCTCCACCATTTACCCTTGCATGACGGGCGGGTGCTCACCCAAGCTACCCAAGAACCCATGCCAAGTCATCACACAAATCGAGCACCCATGCCTTTGTTCAACCGTCGGGCACTCCTTCGCACAACTGGGCGCCCACACCCGTGCACGCCCTACTCTTCGACCGGCGGGCGCTCCTCTACCCGCGCCCTCACCCAAACCAAGACAATGCATTTTCCTCATGTAGCCTCGCCCAAGGTTGGGCGCATCACCGTGCTGCGACTTCCCTTTATTTGCTGCGGCTACCTTTTATTCCATGCACTTCTCCTTTGTTGGATGAGCGAAGATCGAATGATGCAAATGTCTCCAATGCGTGCTTGTTTATACGAGTGGCAGACCAAGGTCTTGGCTACCCAGCCGACCTGCCCACGCCCTCATCTCCATCGCAAATACTTCTAAAACATGAGTCGGCCTTCGTCCAAACGCCCACAAGTAAGGTCGGCCTTGCTACATTTGTTGGTCGGTCGTGGGTTGAGCGTTCATGCTCCCCATGCATATAAAACAGCTCGCTCTCCTCCTATGCACTTGTATCATAACATAACTTCGTCGCGTTGTAAGTCTGATCTCAGTCAATCCGCATGCCTGAGGGATGAACCAACTCGTCGCACCAACGAGAGGTCGTGCCAAGGACTGCAGGTCCTTACAATGCTTATTCCAAGCTACGAGTTGTATTTTGAAGAGCGGAGATGGATGTGGGTAAACAATGATTATATTTAAAGGATCCACCAAAGAGACTCGTGCTATGATCCAATTATTAATACCAACGTTAAATTTACAAAAATAAGTGTCACTAATCCCATGATTAAGGAATGGGTGAATAACGAATCAATACAAGGTTTCCTTCCTCCATTGAAGCTCCTTTATTGGCCATTGAGTCTACCTTTGTGTTCAAGTTTCTAAGTGAAAAATTCAATTCGCTTAAAGTGCAATAATTGAAGAATGATCCTTTGTAGAATAAAAGGTTGATCTAGACTTTGTGATTTTTTAACCTTCTTTAGTTGATGGATTGCCAACATTGATTTTCTAAACGCAAATATTTTGGTAATATTTTTTGTTCATGTTATTTCCAAACCTTGCCATAGAGTTAGGCATTCATAAATTTCTTTGTTAATGTTATTTCTAAACCATGCCATAGAGCTAGGCATTCAGCTTGGTTATTGGAGGCGATACCCAATCCCCATGCACATTGAGTCATCTTTTATTCATGGGACATAAGATAACCCATCCGGCTCCTACCACCGCCAATAATTTAAAAGAATATTATAGTAGTATCAAGATTGGGTTTTTCTGCCAGCTTGAGGATTTAAAGGGTAATTTCATCATTGTGAAGGTTTAAAGGGTAATTTCACAGTGCTTAGATTCATAAGAGTTCGTTGACGGGGGCAAATTCATTTCCCAGTGTCGAGAGGGTTATAATAGGTGTATAACCTATAACAGTGTACCAATGAAATAAATTGTGCTTTCCATCGCAGCAGGTCCAGGTTGCAATCATCTAGGTTGAGGTGTTGCCATTGCTGTCGGCACGAGTTATCTAGCCACATAATTTCAAGGGTTCAAATTACTGCTTTGAAGGAGACGGTGTATATTTCAATTGGGGTGAGTCATCTATTGGAGGGGCCAAGCTATATGCATAGAGAGTCACATACACTTCAAGAGGCCAAAATTCTGATCACAAATTTGGGTCGATTCACTACATCCTTGAGGCCTAATTAGGTTAAAGGTGCATGGGGTAAAATTATTGACTTAGAATGTTGAACTTGCATCTGAGAATCAACTTTTTGTAGGTCGATTCAAAAAAGCCCTAAATTAAGTTGTGACTTCTCTCAAATGCTGAAAATCATGAAGGTTTTTTTTGGAGTGGCTGAGTGTGGGTCAAACTGCCAAATTCCTTAGGGTTTTGGAGCAGTTAAGTGTGGGGCGAGATTGGAAAATTAGGGTGGTGATTCCCACTATAAAAAACCAAGGTCTAGTTGCACCAATTAGAGGGTTGAATATGGGTATTAAAGACCCAGAAATTTGTATTAGCATGGAGGGTTAAGTATCTCTTTGAGAGGGAAATCAGGTTCCTCTGTTGAAAGAGCAGATTATCTATAGTTGAGGACGAGCATTCTTCCAATACTAATTTTCCAGTCCTTGGGGAAAAATTGTTGAAGGAACAAGTTGATATAAACCCTAACGTGAGTGCCAATTTCTAGGGCAGAATGGTGGAGGGTTGAGTTAATTAATCTTAGGGGACAAGTTGACATAAAACCCTAACATGAGTGCCAGATCCTAGGGAGAAATCGTGGAGGGTCAAGATGACTAATTCCATGTCAAATTACTGAGGCTAAATATCATTTTTCTACAAGTCGAGTGGGTAAGCGTGTAAACAACAATTTCTGAAGTGTACCTATCAGGTTCTATCTCATAAAATTTGTGTAAAATCCTTCCCGAGAATAGCATTTTAATAGCATAGTGTCGTAGCTTTAGAATTCTATTTGTGAGTTGCACATTTTACTTCACTACTGGTGATTTCTATTGTGAAAGTTTTTGAGTGGTTTTTATGGTGTTTTGGAATAAAAAATTGTACCCTAAATTTCTCATCCAAAACCCTTGAAATTTCAATTAAATTAATAATCATGGTTATTAAATGCCTTCATGACTATATGCCACCATTGGATTATAGACAATAGATGGAAACATGCTTTAGAATGCATCACAAACGCCATAAATAACTTGGTGAGAAGGTTGTAGTAGTTCAATAATATATCATTTGGTTCTTTGGGCAGTAACGCTTTAATGAGGCAAAGAACAAGGCAGATCAACAAACCCTTCTTAGGATTCCAACTACTCTTTAGCAAAAGCAGTCGAGGGATCTACAGAAAGAAAAGGACGTGGGAAATTGGATTTTTGCACTTCTTTCAAATTTCAAGTTTATAAAGACAAGGGATGTCCTCTCTAAATTGGAGGAGTTAGACACATTCTTGTCCAAAGTAGCCCAAGCAAATTGGAGGATATTAAGTTAGGCAGTGAAGCCATAAATGCTAACCTTGGTCCAACACAAGCTTATGGAACATCCTTGTAAGGAGGTAAGGCTTGCATTTGCTTCTTGTCTTGTGAGATCATAAGGATAACTGCTCATGTTCCCCCCTACAACGATGACATTCTAACAAGGGTGTTACAACTAATTGTGGAGAGCTTCCAAAGATTGCATAATATCGAGGACCTTACTTATGGTAAGAAACTCGAGGTTTTGGATATGGTGGCCAAAACCAAAACATGTGCCAACATGTTCAATCTAGATTGCAATGAATTGATTTTTCAAATATTCCACTATTTCTTTACCAACATTAGAGAATATCATACTGGCATTGTAAAAACCAACATGCAAAATATTTTGTCTTTGATTCTAGGTGATGATGATGTTGCAAATAGTTGCAATCAAAGGTGTTGGCTATTTGGAGGAAAGAATAGGTTTTTTCACATGTTGATCATGAACTCTCGAGAATTGATCTTAACCTTATATGGTTCAAAAGGTAGCTAACTGAAAGAGAGAAATCCAATGGGGTTACAGGTGACACGTTATGCCAACAAGGGTAAGAACCAAAAGGGAAGGAAGCAAAATTGTCCATCACAACAGAAAAGGAGGACAATTGGTCACTGGTAAGGAATTGGTAAAGGAAAATATTTATTGTAGTCAAAGGGTGCTAAGGAAAAAATAGTAGGTGAAACTGTGGAGCATGGAGTCAATGGCATACCCCAAGAACAAAAACATGTTAGCTAATGAGGAACCTATAAAGAAGAAAGATTTAGTGAAGCACAATCTTCATCATCTATAAATACCATAACATAGGTGGATGACAGAAACAGTGACACCCAAGGTCGGATGGGTGAGTTGAATAGGTACAAAGATGTTGCAAATTTGTAGGAGATTATAGGAGGCCTCTTAGAAATAAAGGAAAAACTCAAGAGGCTAAAGGACACAATATTTAAGAAGGATAGTGAGCTTGAAGAATGGAGGATAAAAAAATTAAGGTCAGTTGTCAAGCTTTTTAGTATTGAGGAGCAGTTAAAACACCTGAGAGGGAAACAATTAAAACATGCTCTTAATGAGAGCAGGAAGTGAGACGTATAATAACCCTCTTTAGAAGTACATAAACAAGGCTTTTAGCACATTGAGTTCACAATTGTAGGAGAGTAGAAGTGCAAGTAACAAGAAACCTTGCACATTATTGCTCAACCCACATAAACAAAAGATGTTGGATGGATGGATACAAGCTTCCAAGATGTTTGAGAGAGATAGCAAGTATAGTGGGACGCAAAAACATTAGTAAGAGCTATGGCATAATGGCATCTCAGTTATAATTAGAGTAGTGTAGCATCAACATGGTGGTTTATCTTAGGGGTTGCTAATGTTTGGTGGGAGAGATACTCACTAGGAAGTCAGGGACTTTAAAGGTGTTATGGTGGAATTTGACATTTGTTATGACAAGGGACCCCAGTAGTTAGACTAGAGAAAGATTATGAGTTATTACTCTATCAAATGGGAAATTTATGGGAGATTACTTCTAGCCAGGGGTACAACCTAGTTGGAGTGTTCAAACATTGGGGATGATAGATTCCCTATTTGCTAGTGGGATCTAGGAATTGGTCCTGACATACATATTTTGGATTCCATCTTAGTGATGCATCAGGGATTCTTCATATTCATTTGGGATCCTAGTATCGAGGTTAGAGTTGAATTGCTTGGGGTCAAACAATTTTGGGAAGGGAGGAATATAATGTCCCTTTTTCTGGACATCGGGAAAGGAGAGTATCTCATTAGCCTGGGTTACAAATTAAAATTAATTATGGACTGTGGGAGAAATAATTATTCAAAACTGGCTAAAGAAAAAGAAATATTATAAGTCACTTTAATAAAAGAAGAAAAAGACCCATGGTATTTCGATAATCCATGACTATTGAAGGAGATGAGAGATCACTCCTTAGGCATGAATTTGGGATTATTGTTTTGTTGTTGTTGAGTTTAACTCTTGGAGCTTGTTTGAGTGAGAGTCCACATTATGTAGAGGGTTAGATTTGGTGGTCAGTGGTCCACCCTAGTTGATCTAGTGAGGAGCGTTTTTGGTATTAAGACATATACCCTAGCCACTCAAAAGAGTAGGGATCAAATTAGATCTACTCATTGGGCTTAATGTGGAGATCGCAAGGAGAGTTCAATCATAACTCTCGCAGGTGCATAATGTTGGAGGAGCTATTGTCATCCATACAAATATCTTACTGTTATTTAACAAGTTCTCATAGCCATATTTGTAATGTATTTTTGAATCCATATATATAATAAGGCTAAGTTTCTAATAAGTATTATTTGTGTTTTTATTGCTAAGTTTTTGCAAAATTACCATGGTGTTATTTAAATTTATGACAATTTTGCTTGTGTAAATTTCTGAGGAGAAGATTTATCAAAAATTTAAAAAATAATTAAAAGGAATATCACAACACCATAACACTAGCCTAATCATACAATTGGGCTTTGCACGTAACATTGACATTATGGTTGTGTAGTACGGGGACGAGTCCTCTTTCAAACATATGGCATATGGATGAGGTAGGCATAAAACAACTTCAAGTCCCTAATGATCAAAATTAACCTCCCCCCAAATGTTTATCTAACTTGACTTTAACTTCATGGTTCCCAAGGAGATTAAGGGCAATTGACAATTATTATCAATGCTCCACCCATGCCTTCTTAAAGGTCAAGATACAAGGAATGAAAAAATTCCCAATGGAAGGATAAAGTGTTCTATTTATATACCTTGTATGGTTACTCATGCATTAGTTAAGTGCAGAGGCATGACCTTGTTATACCCCTTTGGCATTGTGATTTATGTTTTATAGGATTTCCATGCAACTCCACTAACTTATATGGAAACACTATTGAATACATTCATTTTGTGGGAACCTCGTTGACACTTTTCATGCTTGAACATCAATAGCATTCATCAAACCAAACTCATGTAATTGATGTCAAATCCTCATCACAACAAATTCATGTGATCAATCCCACCAACCCTAGATTGTTCAAACCAAGCCTTAAGTAATGACATCATACATCTTTAACACTATTGCTATAATCAATGATCTATGTTTGTATTTACCTAGGGGGGGTAATATGGGGTGCCTAGAGAGGTATACAATGAGATAATGAATGTAATGTAGTCATAATCATGGAATATGCCCACTTGGTAATTGATGGGTAATAAAGAGTCCCACTAAGTATTTAGAGGAAATATATAATAATAAAGGGTAGTTGTCATACATTCATAAAAAATTTCATGAGAGAGTATAGATACACAAGTATGGTCAACTGGATGTAGCTTGAGTGATTGGGATAAATGTTGTTATCCTCGCCAGTTATGTTTAATTTTCGCATATGACATGTTGATCTCATAATGCATATATCCTTGCAATGACTATGAGCCTTGTTGTCTAAGAGTCCCTTGAGGATCTGAACATGTATATTCCTTATATGGAATGTAAGATATTTCATCTTGAAAAATAATACACCTAAGCATCATTGTATTAAGATATGTTAATGTTGATTATTATATTGTAGTAGGCATGGTTTGTGGGGTGATTCTCTCCATAAAGAGTATTTGATGATGCCACTCTACCTTAAAGGTTTTATCTACATTATTATGTTGTTTATGATGTGAATGTATGTTGGTATCTTTTAATATAAGATTTATTTTTCAAGCTAAGGTTTTATCTTCCATATATTATCCATTAAGGTTTACTATAAGTGATATCAAAGTTCTTTTTTGGGCCAAAAAACAAATAATTTTTTATTTTTACACATTTTCCAATGGAAGAAGGATGATGGTATTTGAGCTAGTTTTTAAAACTTTCTATGCATAATCTAAAGAATCTAGTTGTATATGTGAGTTCCTTCAAAAAAAACACTCAAAAAAAAAGTAGATTCCATGAAGTGGAGTTAACATTGATTTAAAATTATTGTTTTTAGGGTTTTCCAAGAATGGCCACACAAATTGCAGATAAAGTATGTTTTGATATAATGTTTATATTTCAATCAAACAAATGTCAATAAATAAAAAATTATAGTAATATTTCATACTTGTGATTGTAGTACTAATTACAATCAATATTGAGGGAGTCATGATCATTTCAAATTTGTCATCTCAAAATCATAGCCACATAAAGAGGCTCCATTAAAAAGTAAAGTATTTTCTTCAAAACCCTGGTTTTATTTCAAGTTATCGCAACAAACATGGCCTTTACAAGAGAAGTTGATCATATTCATATTGAGAATGAATACATAGTACAACGTTAGGAGATAATATTGGTTATCGTATGGCTTAAAAGAAGACATTCCACTAGATATGCCAATTGCTTAAACAAGGCAACGTCTTTAAACTTCCATGTGAAAAATATAAAAAGGTATATTTTGGCAAGTGATCACATGCTATGAAGAATGATAAACAAAGAACTAAGGGTTTATGTTCATGTGACAACTTCCTATTACAGGTTGATAGTGAAATATTGGTAGTTCAGAAGGTATTTTTGGGTGGACTAGGAGATGATAAGTTGGCTTAGGCATATGAAGGGTCCGTTGGGAGTCGAATAGATTTGTTGATTGGGAAACTCACACCCCTTCACATCCCTCATGTCTTGTCAACAAGGAGGTCATGTGAAGCTCTGAGACAACATCTAAAGGAGGAAATTGTGGCCTTAAGGAGCTAGCCACAGGGCATGAGGAGGAGGTCACAGGGCTGCAACACTGTTATGAGGAGGTCGCAGGGCTACAACATTATTGTGAGGTGGTCGAAGGGTTGCAACACTATTCTAAAGAGGTTGTAGGGTCCCAAAACTATTTTAAGTAGGTTGTAGGGTCACAACACTGTTCTAAGGAGGCCACAAGGACACAACACTGTTTTAGAGGGTTGATAAGGGTGTTTCTTGTGTTAGATCACCTGCAACAAGGAAGGCATTCGTCTTTTGGTTTAGGGTAGCCACATCCTTGTATATTGTTGTACAAGGAGGATCCAAGGCCTAGATGAGGCAGGACGAGGCTGAAATAGCTAAAAGGAAGTTGGTCATAGGCCCAAGCACGCAGACCACGGACATAAGAGAAGAGGTTGCAAGCCTATGGTGGAGAATTAAACCGCAACTAGGAAGAAGCAAGTTGCAGGGGCTTAACGGAGTAGGCCAAGGACCTGAGAAGAGTACAAAAAGCTAGAAACAAGGTGAAAACAATATCTTGAGGGCTATAAAAGGAGCTCAATGGTGAGACAAGGAGGCTATAACAAGAAGGAAAGGGTTTTGGCCCTATGGAGTTGCTACAAATAGAAGGTTGAGGGCCTAAGGGATAATATGAGGCTTGATAAGTTGACAATCAAGTTGTTAGGTGGATAGAGAGTTGACTATAAACCTAAAGGAAGCTAGTTTGGCATTTTGATGAGGGAAAGAAGTGCCTTGTGTGCCACAACAAGTGGTTGTACGTTTTGGTGGAAAAGGAAAGCCACTTGTTAATAAGTTTGAAGGCATATGAGAGTTGAAAGGAATCGGCTTAAGCCAAAGTACTTTGGTTAAGTGTTTTGTTTTTTATTTTGGCATCGTACAAGGATGTAAAGGGCCATTATCCCTAGTACGAGATCCCTTGGTTTTCTTGTTAAAGGATTTATAAGAAAACAATTTTAGGTGTTAAATTTTGTATCTTGTGCATTGATCTAATTGTTGGTATATTTTGTCGTGCAAAGTTTTAAAAGTTAGGCATTTTCAATGTGTTTATGTTTTCTAGCTAAAGCATAATCCAAACTTGGGGCACGTGGAATACTAACATGGTATCAGAGCGACTTTGAAGAATAATTGGATTAGATTGTGCATAGGTGGAAGCTCTGAGAAGGGGTTGTGGGACTATTATAAGAAGCAACAATTTTACCAAATGAGTTTGCTAGACATGGGGTAGAATGTTCAAATAAGGGGTTGTGGATTATTGCAACTTAGGGTGGCAAGATGGGTGTTGCTTGAAAGGTTGAGAACTCAGAGCACAACAATATGTTGAATGGTGGGTTGTTTATACCATTGTTGTACTTCCATTGACTTGTCAAAGTAAGTTGCAACAACTCAGGTGCCTTGGCAAAGAGTGCTTTGTCATGGACAAGGTAACTTCATATGGATTGTAGTTTGATGAGTTTCATAGGATTGTATCTTCATTGGGTTTCAAAGTTGCACATCCAGTAGTGGAGGCATGTGCATATGAGGTGTTTGACCCAAGAGGATGATGGAAATTGCATATTTAAGTTGCAGTGGTATAGAGTGGACTAGGCAAAGTATTCAACCACAACTCAAGACTAACCTTGAAAGGGAACAAATTCAATTGTAACATGTGCATAGGTTTTCATGAGGTTACTTTCTGGGAGTGGAATTCTAACCTTTAGGTTCAAACAAGAAAGTGGAGTCTTCCAGATCATGTAAGGAAAGTCATGGATTATGCAAGGAAAGGCATGGTGTGTGAAAGAAAAGTCATCAACCATGCAAGGAAGTCATGGTGCACGTAATGAAAGTCAAGGTACATGCAAGGAAGTCATGGACTATGTAACGAAAGTCATGATTATGTAAGAAAATTCATGGCACATGCAAGGAATTCATTGCCATTCAAGGGAAATTCATGGAGATGGAGATTTTGAGGATCAAGAAAAGTCATGGTTTAGATGGCCATGTAGGATGATCTTAAGTAGGAGTCTTCTAGGAGTAGTGTGTCTTCAAAGATCCAGGTCTTCTAGAAGGATGTGGTTGCGGATTAGATTCGGAGGTAAGGCCACTTCTAGGTGTTGGTGGAAATAACTTCCTCATTAAGAGGAAGTGTTGAAATATTAGTAGTTTGGAAGTTATTTTTGAGTTAGCTAGGAGATGATAGGTCAACTTAGGCATGTGAAGGGTTGACTGGGAGCCAAACAGATGCATCAGTTGGGCTATTCCCACACCTTTTCATCCCTCATGTCTTGTATATGTGTGTGTGTGTGTGTGTGCAAGGCATGCCACCAAAGAGGATGTGTGGAGCTCTAAGTCAAGGTATAATGTAGCAAACCATGGCCTTAAGGAGCTAGTCATGGGGATTAAGTAGGATTTTGCAGGGCCACAACACTATTCTAAGGAGATCGTAGTGTTGTAACAATGTTATGAGGATGCCATAGGGCCACAACACTATTATGAGGAGGCCACAAGGTTACAACATTGTTCTAAGGAGACCATAGGTCTGCAAATATATTTTGGAGATTGAGAAGTTCATTGGTTGTGCTAGATCACCCACAACAAGGAAGGCATATGTTTGTTGGTTTAGGGTAGCCGCAGTCCTATAAAGTGTTGTGCAAGGAGGGGTTGAGGCCTAGATAAGGCAGGGAAAGGTTGAAAACAACTAAAATGAAGCAAATTGTAGGCCTAAGCAAGTAGGTTGCAACCATAAGAGAAGAGGTTGTAGGCATGTAGTGGTGAAATAGGTCACAACAAGGAAGAATCAAGCTGCAATGGCCTAAGGGAGCAGGTCGAGGGCTTGATAAGAATACACCAAACTAGAAATAAGGTGAAAGCAACATATTGAGGGATATAAAAGGAGGTTGAGGGTGAGACGAGTAGGATGCAACAAGAAGGAAATGATTTTGGCCTTGTGGAATTACTACAACTAGAAGATTGAGAGCTAAAGGGATAAGTTGATGCTTGAGAAGATGATATTGGAGTTGCCAGGTGGGTATAGAATTTACTGTGAGCCTAAAGGAAGTTGTTTGAGCACTTTGACAAGGGAAAGAAGTGCCTTGTGTGCTACAACAAGTGGTTGTAGGTTTTGGTGGAAAGGGACACCACTCGTCAATGTGTTTGAAGGCAGATGAGAGTTGAAAGGACTCAGCCTCAGCCAATGTTTTGGTTAAGTGTTTTGTATTGTATTTTTGCATTGTATAGGGATGTAAAGGGCCACTTCCCTAATATAGGAGACATTTGTTTTCTTGTTAAAGGAATTATAAGAAAACAATTTTGGGCACTAAATTTTGTGTCTTGTGCATTGATCTAATTGATAGTATATCCCATTGTGCAACGTTCTTAAATTTAGGCATTTTTAGTGTGTTTATATTTTCTAGCTAAAGCAAAGACGAGACCTGGGGTGCATGGAAATCTTATAGTTGATGGACGTATTTAACAAGAAAATGATATTATTTCTATAAACCCTTGTAGAAAACATACTTTCATCGTTGTTAACCTGGTTAAAAGGTTGAAAGTCCCCACAAAGCATATTCAAAGCACACAAGTTGAGGGTGTGAATGTCTAAATTATTAAAGATTTGAATATTCCTAGGGATGAATATGCGCTACATTCAAATTTTCATGTTATAGATATGAATGATGTGGATATTGTTTTGGGATATCCTTGGATGGACTTTATTGGTACATTAATTTTTAATGTCAAAATAATTTTTTGAGGCTTCGGTATAAGAAAATGAAAATTGCATTATAGGACATTTCTCTTACTAAACAAGGTGGACCCAAGGTGCCACATGAAAAATTCCTTGAAAAAAATAATTGCAACACATAGTAACACATTAGGTGAAGAGTCTAAGGTTGAATTAGAAGAAGAAGCTTTAAAAGTACATGAAGAAAAGTCCCATGAAGGGCATGAACATGAAGAAGAATATAAGGAACTACCTACCTCAAATGAACCACGTGTTAAAGAGTCAACTACCTAAGAACCATTGGATAAGGTCATTATGTATTACCACCCACACCATTTAGAGAAAAAAAAATCATCAAGGAAAGGTGGTGAGTGTAAAAAATCTTAATATGGACCAACATGGAACTAGAAAGGCACATGGAAGACCAAAAGTGAATCATGGATATATTACAATAGGACAATGACAGGATGGAATGAAAGGAGCAACCATAATCCAGATCGAGGTGTCAAGGAAGTAGTTGGACCCTATGTCCACATTTCATTGGGATGGATGGATTCTCATGTTCAGTGCAAGTTGACTACATTGCTTAGCAAACCATATTCTCTACCTTCCACTCAAGTTTTGAGGATAAAATATGCAAAGGGAGATGGAATGTAATGTACCTAGTGAGGATAATATGGGGTGCCTACTGAGGCACCCAAGGAGATAATGAATGTAATATGGTCATAATCATGGAAAAGACCCACTTGGTAGTCAATGGGTATTAAATAGGCTTATTAAATAGACTTTCCATATAGTTAGAGGAAATAATATATTAATAAGGGGTATTTGGCATGAACCCCTATGAATGCTCATGCGAAAGTATAAATACATGAGTAACATTACATTGAGGCATATTGGATGTTGATTATTATATTGTATAAGGCATGACTTGTGGAATGATTCCTTCCATAAGAAGTAATTAATGATGTTACCCTATCTTAAGAGTTCTCTATACATTTCTCAAAGGACAATAGCTCAAGTGGCAGCTAGCGAGTTTAATTCTCCCTCAACTCGGGTCCTCTTCTCCGAAGAGTTATTAGCTTGTGTGACAAATATCTGAACAAGCTCAAAATCATGACAAGTAATTCCTATAAGCCTAAAGAGGCAACAAAAGTTGAATATCTTGATATTAAGGTGAATAATGGCAGTCATTGTGATTCAATCTTGGATCTTGCCCATAATAGTTCTTCGAAGTAACCGATTCACTAGTTACCTTTAAAAAAAAGAGTTATCTCTACAGTTTTTTGTTGTCTCCAATGTGAATGTATTTTGGAATTTCTAAAGTTAAAGGTTTATTTCTTAAGCTAAGGGATTCTCTTCTATCTATCGGCTATCAAGTTTTTTTTTACAGAAACGGGTAGTGGATATATTAGAAACTTGGCCTTAATGCCAAAGAGCAGATTACAAAAGGTGAGTCTAAATCCAAAAATGCCGAACAACCTTGCAAGACCGTGACAATTATGTTTAGCTCACATCTCTTTTTTGACTCTACTATGCAGTCAATTTCAGAGATTTTCCCAAGCTTTTGGATACAAACAAACTGATTTAACAGAAGGTGATAAAACATGACAACTTTCTGAATTAAGGAATTGGTTCCCATATTTCCTGTCTGCCTCTGAGCAGGGCACCAACCGTAAGAAGGGCTGCTTTGTTAGCTTCAATGTTCACCTCCTTATTATTGGCTCTCAACACATGATAGAAATTCAAGTTCTGGAAAGAGTCTCCAAGGTCTGAAATTTTGTGAATCAGCCTTGCTAGCCTTAGGTCCATTGGCTTAGAATGAGTCACCATAACGTTAATAATAACCTGAGAGTCTCCAATAACATTAGCCTCCCTGATGTTCAACACTTTCAAAATCTTGAGTCCTTGAAAAAGAGCCAAAGCCTCAGCTTGAATGCTAGAAACGATGCCCAAACCCCAGGTGAAACTGTGGATCCTAAAACTAGCTAGATTCATTATAGCTCCTCCAGCACCAGCTCTTCCAGGATTTCCCTTTGCAGCCCCATCAAAAAATAGAGAGTGCCTCGGTTGGTTTGCAATCCATCCCTGGAACTCTTTTGCTGTAGTCCTTATTTGCCAAACTTTTTGGAGGGAGATACTCTTTGCCAATTTTTGGAACTAAAGATCAACAGAAGATCCCCAGTTTTTATCTTGCTAGGTGAGATTTAAATCATATTTGTGGTCTCTCAGACACTCTTTTAACCGGCATTTAATTTTAACTACCACTAGCTTGACATCTTGTTCGCAGTTTCTGAAATCCTTTTGTTTTTCTCAAGCCAAATCTGCCTGCAGGTAATTTTAGGGAGAATAAACCAAGCAACTCTAATAGTTTTGTTTTTTGGAGGAGGACCAGGGTACCTTTGAAGCCATTTAACAAAAAAATCAGCAGTGGAGGAAGGCAACACAAAGCTAGAACTCAAAGTTTCCAGCAGCTCGGTCCAGATCTGCAATGTAAAGGAACATTCAAGAATCAAATGAGAAACACTTTCCTGAATTACCTTCTAAAGTCTGCACCTTGAAGGGCTGTGGAAGCCATGCTTCTGAAGATTATCGTCTATCAAGATTTTGGAATGGCATAACAGCCAATTGAAGTAATCGATTTTTGGTAGTGAGGGATAATGCCATATCCCTTTTCATGGCTCTAGGTACGTGGCCACATGGGGGCGCTCACACAGCTTGGAATATCCCTGAGCAACGGAATAACCACCAGCTTTCACACCACAACCTCTTGAATCCCTGCTTCGCATCCGCGTTGGAGCCAATCCGTGAAGCTTAGAGAGCAATTCCTCGCATTCCATAGACAAATCTGGGGCGTTTCAAGTTTCCAGCCAGCCTAGCGTGAATCCTGCCAGACTGAGGTATCCCACAGGGAGCGCAATCCAGCATTGTTCATCCAACTAAGCAACGCTTAAAGAGAGCGACAGTCTCCTAGTGGCTCATTGTTCATAATTCTATTTGTCCAAAGGTTGATCCTTTTTCCATTGCCGGGGACCAAGTAGGCATGAGTATTTATAAGCGGACAGGCTTTGGTATAGAGCTTCTGGAAGGGCGTATTCAGGAGCAGCAGAGGATGGTCTATACAGCAGGAGCACTTGCCATTGAAGTATTTTTTCCAAAGAGCTAGTTATGCCCAGCTATGGTTAGGAGCAATAATTCTCCAGATGAGCTTAGCTCCCATAGCGATATTTTGATATCTAAGATTTTTGAAGTTCAAGCCTCCTTCCAAGAGTGGTTTGTAGATGGATTCCCAGCTGACTAACAGAATCTTTTTCTCATTTTTCTTGCCCCCCTTCAAAAAAAAATTCCGAATGATATCCTCCATTTTTCTGAAAATGCCAGAGGTAGCTAGAAGAACTGAAAACTGATATAAGGGAAGACTGTTAAGGACTGATTTAATAAGGACAAACTTACCAGCAATGTTGAGCTAGGAAAATCCCCAGGCAAGCAAATTGTTCTTGAATTTCTCCAAATGGGGGAGCCAATCTCGGTTGAAGGCTCTTTTAAGAAATACAGAAAGGCCTAGGTACTTGAAGGAAGTCCAGTTTGAGGTGGCTGCGAAACCAAAGGTTCTGGAAATGGAGTTAAGCAAGCTGGAAGTGGTGTTCCAGCAATAGATATGGCATTTTCCATTGTTAAGACTGCTTTCTGAAATCATACAAAACTCGTCCAGGATTCCTTTAAATCTGGAGGCTATAAGCACAGAGGTAGCTCCCAATAACAAGGTCTCATCCGCAAAGAGGGCATGATTAATGTTTTTAACACGTCTTGCTATACTAAGCCCAACAATTTCCTGATCCATCATTTTATTTTTTCTAAATAGAAGCTGAGGACAGAGGCTTGAAGAACGAAAAGAAGGGGTGAGAGAGGGCACCCCTGCCTAAGCCCTCTTGTGGCTTTGAAAAAGTTAGCAGCTCTACCATTTACTAAAGGAGAAATCCAAGGCTCCAAGATGTAGGCCCGAATCCAATTTATAAATTTCTCCCCAAATCCAAATTTGTGTAAGACTTTCAGCAGAAAACTATGCTTGACTCTATCAAAAGCATTTGCTAAATCGATCTTGACAATCATACCTTTTTCATTGCGACTCAGACTTGAGTGGATTGCCTCTTGGACCAAAATGAAATTGTCCATTATATGTCTCCCTTGAATGAATCCTCCTTGGCTTTCTGGAATGAATTTGGGGAGGATGAGCTTAATTCTATTAGTGATGACTTTAGTAATCAGTTTGTAACCAATATTACATAGCGAAATCGGTCGAAACTTGTTGAAGATGTTGGCTCCTTTCTCTTTGGGGATGAGAGCAAGAAAAGCAAAGTTCGTGCTACCTCCTATTTTCTGGCAAGCTTGGGACTTAATAACCATTTTGTATAGATATTTTTCCACAATCGGCTAGCAAGATTGGAGGAATCTGGCTGTAAATCAATCTGGCCCAGGGGCTTTGTCTGGGTCCATGGCAGAGAGGGCATCCTTGACTTCATTCTTGGTGACTTTAGCTTCAAGAAGGTGATTCATTTCAATAGTAATCAAGGAGGGAACCACGTCAATCATATCGGAGATTTGGTCCATATTTATGTCTTCACTATACAACCTTTTAAAGTGAAGGGAGGCAACTTTTTTGATGCTTGCATTATCTTTGTGAATAATAGTGCCATCTTTGATTTCGGAAATGGAGTTGGTACATTTCCTTGCCTGATCTTGTTTATGGACGAAGGAAGAGTTCATGTCCCTGCTTTAAGCCAAAGGTTGCGTGACTTAAGTCTCCAGTACTCTTCTTCTGCTAGACAAGCCTTGTGATAGTTTTGCTGGAGCTGGGCTTCTTTGTCTAGAATCTCTTTAGTTATGTCAGCTGTTTCAGCTTGGAGATGATGATTTTCCAGAATGCGTTGGAGATTTTTTCTTTCATTTGCTGGATTGGGCAGAGTTTTGGCCCAGCTTTTTAAAGCCCTTTTCACTCTTCTGAGCTTCTCCTCCCAGACAAAAAAGGGGGAGCCTTTGACCAGCTGCATCCAGATGCCCTTGATTAATTACATGAAGTCTGATTCCTTAGCCCATAGTGGGCTAAATCTGAAGGGAATTGGACCTAGGTCAAGTTGAAACACCAGTTCCAACTTGATGGGTTTATGATCAGAAGTGCTGCATGGGAGAATATGAACTCTAGCCTCTAATCCAAGCAGAAGAAAAGAGCTTTGAAGTAAGAATCTATCTAATCTGGCAGCAATGTGGTCAGGGCCAATTCTTTTATTAGTCCAAGTGTACTTACCAGAGATTGGCTTGATGTCCATTAGGTCCCAGTCCTACATAAGGTCCTCTGCCCATTCCCTTGTCAGATATTGAACAATGCTACCTCCTCTCTTGTTCACTGATAAGAGAGTTAGGTTAAGATCTCCTGCTATGATGGTATTCTCAAGATTAACGAGATCTGCTTGGGTTCTAATGGAATCCCAGCAGGCCTTTTTTTCCACAGCATTCACAGGGATGTACACGTTGAAGAGACTGATGATCTCTTTTGAATCTAAGTGCTGCAATTTTAAAAACAGCCAGTGAGTATTGAGGGTCTTAGAAATGACTGAGAATTTGCTAGTGTTCCAAAGAGTGCCCAACCCACCAGAAGCCCCTCGAGCTGAGATTTCTTTTGACTCACATTTGTTCCAGAGTTTCTTACTTGCCTGAAAGAAGACAGAGTCTTCCAATTTGGTCTCTTGGATGAAAAGTATGTCAGGAGCTTCTGTTCTTATTAAACTTCTGATGGCTTCTTCTTTGATTCTGCTCCCCATACCTCTACAGTTCCAGGAGACTATCTTCATCATTTTTATTTCTGGTTGGCTCCCTTGGAGCCTTGGGGTTGGTTTCTCACCATCTTTGCTTTTGATGCTAGTAGCTTCTCAAGGGTTGGTTGGCTGCCTTGGAGCTTATCCTTGAAATTTTCCTGCTCTCTTTTTTCTCGATCTGATTTACGGCCTCTTATGGATCTCCTTATCGAAGCTTGGGATTATCCTATTTCCCCTTCTTCCTCCGAGCAGTCTGATTCATGCTCATCTTTCTCTACTTCAACATTGTTTCCTTTGGAGCTCTCAGCAAGGCTTGCCCCCTTGGGAGAAGAGGGGGTACCTTTAGAGGGTGGGGTTGATTTTTTATTTTTTGGTTCCTGAGTTTCCTCTATTTGCGAGCTTAGAGAAGTGAATTTATTTTCTTGATCCATTCTGGGAGGGTGTTGCTTAGGAGGGGCCTGAGGACCTCTTCCATTTCGACCAACCTACTTTTGGATTTTCTTGGCTTGCTTGGCCTGGTTCCAACCTTGTTCTTTACCCTTATCTAGTTCCACATTGGTTGGGCATCCTCTGGCGAAGTGACCGTAGACATGACATTTTCGGCATTTGAAAGGTTTCTGCTCGTAGTCCAGCTTCTGCAAATGGGTCCAGTTTCCTACTTTGATTTTGATGGCTTCCGGGAGACCCACTTCTAGGTCTACTTCTATGCAGATTCGGGAACAATCGTATTGATCTTTGTTGTTTGCCCTATCTATGAATTTCCCGAGGGTGTTTCCGATGTGTTTCAACGAGTCCCAATTCCAGCAATGAATTGGGAGATTAGGGAGTCTGACCCATACAGGGATGGCCATGGGAACATCTACTGCAGGGTCGAAATCCGACGTCCATCTATTGAGGTACAGGCTCTGGGACCCCATGAAATAGGGGCCATTCTGAAATATCAGGTCCTTGTCATCCTTTGAGGTGAATTCGAAGAGGAAGAACCCTCGTCCTAAGAAGTAAGAGGTGATGTTGCTCTTGATCAAAGGAGCCCAATTCTTGTTGACCCAGGTCTTAGTGGTCTTAGGAGAAGGCCATAGACTGGTGAACATACCAACAAGAGCCCGCTCAGCCAAGGAGAGGGCGACTTGAATCGGGGTCTCAGGCGGTAGGGAGATTTTAGGAATGTCTTCCAGCCTCTTGACAAACTTGGCTGCTTGACTCTTTTTCTTCTGCGGCAAGCCGGCCAAGAGCCGAGAGAAGGCTTCGACAGATGAAGGTGGGCCTGCCTGGGGCGATCTCGGGACCTCCATGAGGGCGAGCCAGGCTTACTAGCCCCTCCCAGTAGCAGAAGTGCACTCTGAACCACAGGAACCCAAAAAAGAACACAGAAAAGGAGGGCAGATGGCCCAAAGCCATGGGCCGTAGAGTAGCAAGGGTGCAGAGGTGCCGAGGCGCAGCTAGGGTTTCATGGCAGTGCTCCAGAGCTCAGCGGACCATCCATTAAAAACCTATCGGCTATCAAGTTTTACTACATAGCGATATCAATATTAACTTAAGATGCCATGTCAACAAATTACATGACCCAAAATGGATCTACGCAGTTTTAATATTTTGTAATTAATGCTCTAAAATGGGGAAGACACAATTCAAGACCCATAGGGAGCATTTAAGGTTAGATCATAAAAACTACAATCACGCACTAAAAGTAAAAAAAACCTCTAGTTTGGAGCAAAAAATAGATAAATTTGGGGCCTCTAACATTGAGAATAATTGTCATGTACATCCTCATTGCATTCAACAAGTTTATGGCTTTCCAATAGTGGATCATTTGTAATCTATATACAAAATTTATGCCCCCAATAAGGTAACAGTGCAATTATCCCTTGTGGGCCCATATTGAAGCCACATCAACTCACCATGATTCACCCATGTGGAACCAGTAACATATGTAGTCCACTATAGATTTTTAACAACATTTAGAAAATCTAAAATGTGAACACATATGATGATGAAAGAGTGTTTAAAACTTAATTGAAAGGAGGTGTTTAGTCAATTCAATGTTCTTAAATTTGTTACATAAATTATCGACCAGAGCTGGTAAACTTGTGAAGTGCAAGTGCACTATATATGCTAGAAGCCTTTTTGAGTTGATTAAGATGATGATTGTGTTTGTTTTAAGGATTTTCTTTATTCCTATGTTCCTAATGAAACTGAAGGTTTACAATTAAATTCCTACAATCAACTCTTGAAAAGGAAAGTAAGACAAGCTATCATGATCCTATTTAACTGACTATTGTTAGTTTCAAAAGAATTACTATGGAAGGTGATGGAAAAGCAAAACTACTTTGTAAATTCTATGAATACTTCTTTAAGATAAATAGTGTTTTTGAAAAGAACTAAAAAGAAAGTTGTTCTAGAATATATAAATAAACTACTTATGTTCTGTAAAGACAATTATTTTTGCTCTACAAAGAATCACTTTTATTCAAGAATAAATTTATAAAGCAATCTATTTTAAGATCCACATACTACAATTAATAATTCTACTTGAAATAATAAAACAAAAGTAGGAGTGTGCTCTAATCAAACATATTTGCTATGAAAAGAAGAGGATTATGTACATAGTCCTATTTTAGAAAGCATACAAATGATTTGAAATTGACAGACAACAAACGAAAGACTGTAAACAAGTAATTACAAAGAAATTGAAGTTGTGATAATGCAATTCTGGAAATAATGAAAACGAAATGAACTGAGCTAAAAATAAAAGAAAGAACCTCGATTGTCTACAGGGGCCCTCCACAAAACAACAGGTTTTAAGACTTTAATTCAACAACTAACTGTGCATGAGATTGATGAGAATACTTCTTCAATTAAAAAGAACAAAGTTATGAAACTTCAAACTGTTAATTAAAGATTACATATGCGTCCTCGCTTTCTATTTATAGAGTTATATATATAGAATTTGTGCTCAACAAATTGAGACTTTTATGCCTTAAAAACTTAAAACAATCCTAATCTAAATTATAATCTTATAACGAAGAAATAGCATTTCTCGGTGATTTTCTATTTGGAAATCAAATCAGAGAGTCATGATCTATTTGAACTCTCGTTGCTCTATTTATCCACGTATTGACCTACTTCTTTGACTATGCCACTGGGTGATTTCCTTGATGATTTGGCTTGGGCGAATAGGAGGAGATCCATGAGGAGATCAATCCCCATCTGCCCATGTGCTTCTTTGCTTGGCTGGTGTATTGGAATTTGGAAAACCACGGATATAGTTGCGGAATCATGAAACAACTGCAGAATTGTGTTAATTCTGTAGCTGTGTTATGAAACCAGCTCAAGAAAAAGATAGAAAAGATAGATCAACGCCTTAGAATTCAGCCTCTTCGAGGGGGCAACCTCCTTTACATTACATAAATGAACAATTCTTGGATGATACCAATGAAAAGACCTCCTTTCTATATATAGGAGTCTAAAGGGTCATAACATAATCAGAGCCGACATAACAATAATAATGTAAGGGCACAATAATAACAATAGTGGGCTTCTATGGGGCACAATAGTAACAATATGGGCACTACATGGGTACATCAATATAATAAGTGGGTTGTACTAATAAAAATAAGGGGTTACACTATTAGTATAGGGGCCTAACATGCCCCTCTCCTTCAAAAAGCGTTGTCCTCAATGCTTGAGTAGTTCTTGATGCTTCTGTATAAAATTCTTGTCCTCCCATGTGGAATCTGGTGGGCTCCAGTATTGTAGCAATAATGCTACAACTCCTGGGGCTTCCTATCTCTAATTTTATCAACCCGGTAGTTCGTACAAACTTGGAAGCGACGGTGCTGTATGCACAAGTACTAGCTCTTGTCGCAGCTGTCACTTGGTCAGCTGGCACAAGTCCGCTAGGGCTCAAGCCAACTTCTATATGCTCTCAGAAGAAGCTTTCTAAATGATGGACGAAGGCTATTTCAAAAGAAATGAATCTACTTTGCAGAAATGAACTGAAAGCCAACCAAGACATGAAACCCTAGTAAACCCTAATTTGACTAGTTTAACCTCTATGATGCAATAGTGAGAGTGAAAATGTCTAAAAAGGATGCCATTACTTCTACTGATGTGAAATGCATGAACTCAAACTACTTCCATTAAAAAGAACATTGTTTTTGTATTTTTGCTTAAGTGGTTGGAGTGATTATGGTTTTGTTTCTTATTAGGGTTTGGCTGTGCAGAGGTGGTGCGAAGGGAGAGAAAGCTTGGGAAAGGTCAGGAGGGCTAGGAGAGGTCCCAGAGGATCCCTAGCATCAGTCCACAGAAGTCCACAACGTTCAGGTGCTCGGCAACCAAGTTTGCAGGCTTCTACAGGATGTCTGCAGGGGATCCTACAGGAAACTCAGGGATTTCTACAGGAAGGCTGCTAACTTCTACAGGATGTGCTGTAGTTGGAGTTTTGGGTGATGGTGAAGTGATGGAGCGGTATGGGTGGATAGGTAAGATGGAGATGGAGCTTGTGATGGCTCAGGGGCAGAGAAATAAGATGGAGAAAGAGTGCACGAGGTTGGTTGGTGGATAGAAGGATGGAAGCAAGGAAAAGTTAAAAAGATGGAGCTACGTGAGAAGTAGAAGGGTTGGAAGGCTAACGAGCTGAACAGAGGTCGAGCAGGTGGCTTTAGGCGTGGTTAAGAAGAAGAAGAAGGAAGTGGAATGATACTGAGCAGTGTAAATAAAACAAATTGCTTATGTCTTGCACCAAAAACGAGAATTCATTAACCTGTGCTACCTGTGCTATTTAACCAATGAACAACAATGTAAATCGTGAAGAGAAGTCGTGCATGGAGTTAGAATGAAGAAGTATGGATCTAGAGCAAAATGCATGGAAGGATCCACGATTAAAACGACTGTGTTGCAGCTTGCATAAAAGTAGAAAAAGACTGCGTTTTTTTGGTGGTTGGTATAGACTGCACCCCAATCTCTAAACAGAGATGGCAGTGAAGGCACTAACAACCTTTTCTTGGAGCTCCAGTGAATTACAATCCTCCTATTCTAATCTAAGCAACTGAAAGTGATTTAACCATAAGCTAATCCTACTCAATCTCATTAAAGAAATCAAATCAGCAGACTGTGTTCTTGAAATGCACATCAAAACAAAGAAACAAAGTGCTGGAAAGAAAGGCAAATAACACTACAAGAAGAGGAGATCTATTGCTCTCAGGTTGGGCCCTAACCTGAGAGCTATAGCTCCCTTAAAAGCTCAGAATTAGATCCAAATCTGCTTGCCTTTATTCATAAGCAAGAGTCTAATGTCATGCCAAAACTGGCTTACAAAAACAAACACCGAGCTGTGCTCAGAAATTACAATATCAGTCCAAAAGTTCAAAAAAAGCTCTTAACAAAGGCTACGGCCTTCATATTTATACACAATGAAGATCAAGCTGGCTTCCTCCATTCGTGGAGCTTGGCTGTCCAACTGAAAGTCAAACTGCTGTAAACTGTTGATCCTGTAGAACGTGTTGGCTGCCTTTAAGCTCGGTGGGGAGAGCTGTTGGAGCTCGGAGTTAAGGTGAAAATCACGAGGAAGGTCATCAAGACTGTGGACAACCTCCCTATGAACCCGCAATGCCACCTTTGTTGTCTCCTTGTCTCCTTCTGCGTGGTCTTTTGCTCTCTTTAATGCCAAAAACCTGAAATCATCATGTATTAGCCACATAGATATAATGCCTGCCCTTCTTCCTACAAATAACACGAATATACTAAGAAATGAATGCATAAGTGATAAAAGATGAATGGTTGAGCAAGGTAAAATAGGCCAAATGAGCCCAAATTGTACCAAAAATTGGGGCTCATCATCACCCCCCAGCTAAAATATTTGCTCATCCTTGAGCAACTTTGCTCCAGCTCCTTGTCCTCGGCCGAGAACTAGGGCCCGGCACATGCTCTTCCTTTCCTGTTCTTGGTGGCCCTGCCTCTTCTGCCCCTGGCGGTGACGAGGGTGGCGCTTCTTCCCTCTTTCCTGTTTCCTTGAGCCGGGCTTCGGAAGCCGATTGGCCTATCCTTCGTGTCCAGGAAGTTATTTTTGGGCTTCCCCTCTCGGGGGTGGCCGATGTTTTAGAGGGGGATCTTTCACTGGGTGAAGTAGGGACACCCCCTATCATGGTTTGGCTGCTGGGTGGAGGCTGCGGCTTGCCCGTGTTTATTCTCTTACTTCTCCTGGCTTCAAAAGGGAGAGGGATCTCCCTCTCTCTCTTCTCCTTTGGCTTTGGAGGTGTACTGAGGGCGGCCAGCGCAGCTGCTGCCTCCTTTTCGAGAATGCCAGCCTTCTCTTTCTTGCGTTTTGCTTTCTCAGGGCTCCCTGTAGAGGGCCCCTTCTTTTCTGATTTCGGGCTTCCTGTAGAAGACCCTGCTTTACCCACTTTCGGGCCTTCTGTAGAAGACCCTTTCTTTACCACTTTTGGGCTTCCTGTAGAAGACCCTGTTTTAGCCAATTTCGGGCTTCCTGTAGAAGACCCTTTCTCTGTTTTCGGGCTTCCTGTAGAAGCCTGTTTCTGCTTTCCTGTAGACACAGGTGTCGCCACCTTGGCTTGCTTTGCTGGATGGGTTTTGCCTTTTGGTTTGGTTGCAGGTGCTGATGAGGTACTTGGGCTGATGTGGACCATCTCAGCTTTGTCCGTTCTGCTCTGCAACCTCTTTTCTCTTGCTGACAAGATGGGTGTGTCACCTTTTCCTTTGTCATCCTTTGTCTCATGCTTCTTCTTTTGTTCTTTCTTTTGCACTGTGGTCGGGGTCTTCTGGCCTGTTTCCTTCTTTCCCTCGGCCACTGATTCTTTTTCCTCGCTGCTGGAGGAACCCGTTTCTTCAATCAACATCCTTATGTCTCCATCTCTTGTCAAATTCCTGAATGATTCCCATGAGAGGGGAACCTTATATGAATGAAGCGCATCCTCCACAAGAAGTTTGATCAACCCATGGTGGGCTACCTGATCTGGTATGCCTTCTTTTAACTTTGTGGCACACTCAATTAGGGACTGTAGCAGGAAATAAGGAATGCTCAGTTTCTCTTCTACAGGAAGATCAATCCGGTGCCTCAATTCAGTGAGCAACCGAAAGTGATACGCGTACACGATGCTAAAACGGCCTTCACAGGTTATATACTTCATGATTTGCAGGCTGACTTCATTCCATGGTGGCAGCAAGCTGGTTCTTCGCACCCCATTTTTGTCCTCCGAGAATTCCTCCTCAGGTGGAAAGAATTCTTTCTTGGCCTGCTGGCTCAACTTCCTTTCTTCCTTATCCCATGGCAAACCCATCGGAAGTCCAGTAATTCGACTGATATATTGCGGGGTGAGCTTGAGGCTTAGACCCCTGAAGTTCACTGTGGCCAGTGTCTTGGATTTCGGCTTCAGAGCCTGCAAAAATTCTTCTGCCACTTCATCGTCGTAACCCTGCAATTTGTCACAAAAAGATATCCATTGAACCCGTGTGAAGAGCTCCACCACCTCCTGGTTTTCCCTTAACTTGGTTGAATCAGTGGGTTCTCGTCTAATAAACCCACCCGGCATGATAAACAGTTTCCTTAACCAGAGGTGGTGATTGTGGAAGAAATTTGGTTTACTGAGACAGAGCGTAGACTGTTATGCACATAATCCACAAAACTTATCCCTGAGGAACTTAACACAGTTTAATTACTCGACATCCTGTAGAATGACAGTATAGGCACAGCAGACAACAATTTCACCATTTTTCTATGACCAGACTGTGAACGACAATTCTGCCACCTTTAAAAACCAGTTGCATGAAGAGTTCAGGGTTACCTTTTTAATTTGCCACCTTTTTACGTGAGGCACCCGCTTCCCTGTAGAAACTGCGTTCCTGTAGGATGACAGCGTTCCTGTAGAATGACAGCGTTCCTGTAGAATGCAGCGCGCGATTTTCGGGAAAGACTGCAGTCGGTCTGCGCCTTGGGTGTGCCTCACAATCGTTCTGATAGCCAAAGGCTCGGCGTATCGAACTGCAGAAAGATCAGGATAGCCACTCGAGTTCAAAACGGTGGTTGATAAATGCATGAGTGCAATCTAGCCGATTAGATTTTGAATCGGCGGAATCCGTGGCGCGGGGGTGAGCTGTCCCCGTCGGACCGTTGGGTGACGTCATCCCATCATTCAACTACGCGTTCACTTGCTGCCGCATCAATTCCCGCAGATCTGCCGCCGCCTCTTCTGTTAAACTTGTTTTTTTCGACGGGATTGCTCTCACGTGCGTGCTGCCCATTCTTTTTGTCATGGCCGCCACCCAAACATCCAACTAGACCATTAACTGGCCGACGTGGCCGGCCAAATGGCCATACGGCCGCTCAACCCATTCACCTTTACACTTTGCAATCAATCAAAGTAACATTCATGCAATCTGATGGAAGGAAGGGTCGAGACACTTACCTGCGCGGCTGCACACGATGTTTCGGTTCTTTGGACGCTGATGAGTGGATTTACCTGCTGCTGGCGAACTTACACAGGCCCGGAGGTCCATGTTCACAGGCTGCCGACGATGGATTGGATGCTTTGGTTGCATGCGCCCACGTTTCATTGCATATGGCCTGCGCTGTGAATGGTATCCACTCTAGCAGGCTTAACTGTTACAGGACTCCCGCGGGATGTCTTGTAACAGTTCTTCCTCCTTGGGTGCATGCTGCACGACGAAGGATCTGGCCTCACGATCACGCTCCCAGAGCTTCTGGATGACTGGGATGAATATGGTGTGAGATCTCTAGCGTTTTTTTTCATTTACAATTTGCTTTTTCTTGAGAACTCATCGATCTGCTTTGCTGGTGCAGGTAACTTCGTTGCATGTCGACAAGGATGGTGGAACAAGATAACAGCAATGTGCAAGGGTGACAACAGTGGCTTGCATGCGTCCAAACCGATCCTTAGCCATTAGATCTCCTCATGAAATGAATTCTGGGCCGTTCTGAGCTTCTACAGGAAGTTTCCTGTAGAAATACAGAGCTTCCTGTAGAAAGGTTGCGTTTCCTGTAGAGAGTCTGCACCTTCCTGTAGAAAATCTAGATCTTCCTGTAGAAACTCTGCATCTTCCTGTAGAACATCTGTGTCTTCCTGTAGAAAACTCAAGTTGTAATAAAATTGCACATACCTTGGAGAAAATGGGTATTCTTGGAGGAGGTGCTGGTGATGTCCTGACTGCATGATGAGGACCCTTGGCTTTGAGTTGAGAGGCTCCCTCTCCTCCATAGAACACCTGCAACCTGCATGCAATTTTACATAATGAATCTGCTGACCTTGTTTTTTTTTTGTTTTGTTTTTTTTTTTTTTTTTTTTTTTTTTTTTTTTTTGAAAGATAACAGGGGCGCTTCATTGAGGTTTTCACCCTTACCATCTGCCTTAAGCGCCTCAAAGAGGTTTTCACTCAAGGATCTTTTTCCAATCTCTTTTTTTTTTTTTTGAAAAGACAATAGGGGCGCCTCAATGAGGTTTTCACCCCTACCACCTGCCTTGGGCGCCTCAGAAAGGTTTTCACCCAAGGATCTTTATTATTTCTTTATTTTTTTTTATTTTTTTTAGATTCTTCAGGGTATGCCCAAAGTAGAGGTAGAACCCTTCTCTATGACCAACACTGCCTTCTCCATAGTTTTGATGAACTCTTGTCTTGAGGGAGGCTTCCTGTAGATCTTCAATCGATGCCCATTGACAAGCATGGGGATGGCTTCCTCATCAATGGTCCAAATAAGAACAGATCCATTGTCATGACATTTTTCCACTGAATATGGCCCTAGCCATCTGGTTCTCAGCTTCCCCTTGAAATCTTTGTATCTGGAGTCATACAATAAAGCCCAATCTCCCGGCTGAAATTGCTTGTCATGGAGATGTTGGTCATGCCACACCTTTCTCTGAAGTTGAACCACTTCTGAGTGAAGGAGGGCCTGCATTCGGTGCTCATCCAGTCCATTCAGCTGCAATAACCTTTCTTGTTGTGCATGGCTGAGATCTAGGTCCAGCTGAGCTGCCATCCTCAAAGTGTTGTATTCAAACTCAATGGACAGCAAAGCTTTCTTCCCATAGACCAGCTCATAAGGTGTGAAGCCGGTGGTGGTCTTCCAAGTGGTGTTGTAAGCCCATGTGGCTTCAACCAGGCAATCTGTCCAGTCCTTTCTGCTGCTGCTCACCACCTTAGTCAAGATCCCTTCTAATGCTCTATTGGTGACTTCCACCTGCCCATTTGCTTGAGGGTGATAGGGGGTGGAAGTCCTATGCTTGATCTTGTGATGAGCTAGTAGATCTTCAACCAGGTTGGAGGTGAACTGGCTCCCTTGATCGGTGACCAGCTCTCTTGGATAGCCAAACTTATATAAGATGTTTTCTCTTAGGAACTCGGCCACCTTTTCTTCTGTTGCTGCTTTGATTGCTTTGGTCTCTGCCCACTTTGTCAGGTAGTCAATGCACACAATGATGTAAGACCTTTGCCTCGAAGGAGGGTTGATTGGGCCCACAAAGTCCATACCCCACTTCTCAAATGGCTCAAGAGTCACCTGAGGTTGGAGAGGCATCTCATCCCTTTGGGTCGGTTTCCCCATTCTTTGGCATTGGTCACACTGGCTGACATATCTTCTGACATCTTGATGAAGTGTGGGCCAATAGTAGCCTGCCTGCAGGATTTTGAAGGCAGTTCTCTTTGCTGCAAAATGTCCTCCACAAGGCCCATCATGACAGGTGAGGAGGATATCAAAGACTTCCTCCTCCCTTACACAACGCCTTAAGATCTGATCGGGGCCAAGCTTGAACAGATTGCCCCCGATCCAAGTAAATGAGGCACTTTTTCTGATGATTCTGCTCTTCTCTTTTGAAGATAGGTGCGGAGGGAACTGTGCTGAAACAAGGTAGTTTGCTATATCAGCAAACCATGGAGAGAGTACTGAAATAGAAAACAGGTGTTCATCGGGCATCTGGTCATCCACGGTTCCATCCTCATCTGCAGACAAATCCAATCTAGATAAAAAGTCAGCAACAACATTTTCTCTACCTAGTTTGTCAACAATGGTCAAATTAAACTGCTGCAATAAAAGTAACCATCTAATAATACGAGCATTCACATCTGGTTTATTCATTAAATATCTAATTGCAGCATGGTCTGTATGTACAAAGGTTTGATAGCCAGTGATATAGTGTCGGAACTTGTTCAGTGCATGGACCACAGCCAAAAATTCTTTCTCGGTTACAGTGTAATTCAGCTCAGCTTTGGACAAGTTTTTGCTAACAAAGTAAATGGCATATGGAAGTTTTTGCTCAACTTGTCCTAAAGCTGCACCTATGGCTTTGTTCGAGGCATCAGTGTGGATGTGGAAAGGTAGGGCCCAGTTTGGACCTCTCAGGATTTGGGCTGACACCAACTTGTCCTTCAATTCATTCAAAGCCCTCTGACAATCGTCAGTCCATTTAAACTCCACATCTTTTGCCAACAGGCCAAACAATGGCGAGGCTAGCTTGCTGAAGTCTTTAATGAATCTCCGGTAATATCCTACTAATCCCAAGAAACTCCGAACATCCCTTACCCTTTGAGGAGGTGGAACCTTCTTGATGAGAGCAATTTTGTTAGGATCCACCTGTAACCCTTGGCAAGAAATGGTATGGCCTAGCACGGTCCCTTCAGTCATTAGGAATTCACATTTTTCAGGACTAAGGGACAAGTTCATCTCAATGCATTTGGTTAGGACTTTTCCCAGATTGGACAATGCTTCCTGGAAGTTGGCTCCATAAGGAGTAAAGTCATCCATATAGATTTCCACTGCATCATGGACCAGCTCCGAGAAGATGCTTAAGACAGCTCTCTGGAAGGTAGCAGGAGGATTGCATAGCCCAAAGGGAAGAACTCGGTAAGAAAAGGTACCCCAAGGGCAAGTGAAGGTGGTCTTATCTTGGTCTTCCGGGCTGATTTGGATTTGGTTGTACCCGCTAAACCCATCCAGGAAAGAGAAGAACTTCTTTCCTGCCAGTCCATCCAACACTTGATCTATGAAAGGTAGAGGGAAATGGTCTTTCTTGGTAGCTTTGTTCAGTTCTCGGTAGTCCACACAGATTCTCCACTTCCCATTCTTCTTGGGAACCAACACCAGAGGGGACACCCATTCACTATCTGAGATGGGGTAAATGAATCCGGCATCCAACAGTTTTTGCAGTTCTTCCTTGACAATGTCCTTAAGGGCTGGATTCATTCTCCTCTAAGGTTGCCTAACTGGTTTACAACCCTCTTTGATGTATATGTGATGGGTACAGACCGAGGGATGGACTCCTTTCATCTCCTTATAGCTCCAAGCAAAAGCATCTAGGTGACTGGCCAACAGGCTACACAGCTCCTTTTCCTGGGAAGGAGATAGGGAGGAGCTGATCTTTAACGTTCTCTTAGGGCCGAACTCCACAGTCTTGACTCTGGGAGTGACAGGGTTGGTTTTACAAAGATCCACTAAGGTGCTAGCTTGGGCATCCTCCACCAATTTCTCTAAGGATAGTGCACTGGAAGGTGGATTCTGGATCAAGGTCTCGATCAAGTCATCCTCGGTTGGGGGGTCTCTTCTAGTGGTATCTAGGGTGCACAGAGGTGCTGAGTACACCTCGTCTTCCTCTCCTTCCTCTAACCAGAGTGGTAAGTCATGCTCTAAGGAGGGTTGGGCAGGAGGGTATAGGACTAGCTGCTTGGACATAGGACCATTTTTGATGGTCATATTTCCTGCACGGCAACTTATGTAAGCATCTGCAGTGGCTAACCAAGGCCTTCCCAAAATGAGAGGATATCCAGTAAGCTTTGCCTTGGGTTGCAGAACCAAGAAATCTCCAGGGTATTCCCAAGAGTCGATAGAGACCAAGACATCCTCCACAATCCCTTCGGGAGTCACCGTGGAGCGATCTGCTAATTGCAGTACTGTCGAGGTCTTCCTCAAGGAACCCTGAAGATTGAGTTTGAGCATGGTATCCCTGGTCATCACATTAATGGCAGCCCCCAGATCAATCAAGGTGTGTGGTATGATGGTGCCATTGATGTGGACATCTACTACAGGACTTCCAGGATCTAGGTACTTTGGGCAGATGATTTGTCCTAACATAAGGTCAGACAGTTGTCCTATGACATTGATGGTTGAAGCATCTTTCTTCCGCCTGCCTGGGTGTTTGAAACACTTTTCCTTAACCAGTTTGTTTTATATTGGCACATCCTTGATGGCTTGGAGAAGTGGTATTTTTACACACAACTGCTTGAGCTCACCCAGAAGCTCATCCTCCTCTGGGTTGGGTTGTGTGGTGGCTGTTAGTCTCTCAGGAAAGGGTGGAATAGCCTTTGGTTCACTTTCCTGTTTATCTTCCTCATCCTCTGGGGGAGGAGGTTGGCGATCTGGTAGAGTCTTTCCAGATCGAAGATTGATCTCCTGGATCTCCACAGCATATGTAGGGCATGAGGTTTCCCCAGTGTATACCTGCTGGGCCTGTCTATTGTTGGGGTTTGGGTTCGGTTGAGCAGGCATTTGAGGTTGCCTTGGAGGAGCAGGAGGTAATGGCTAGGGTTGAACTGGTGGTGGAGGCAAAATGGCAGGAGGAGTGTTGTATTGGGGCCTCCACCCGACTGAGGTGCATTCCACTGAGGCTGAGGCTGGGCATGTGAATGATATGAATGAGAAGTAGGTTGAGTAGGGTACTGAGGTGGATAAGACCATGGAGGAGGCATGGACCAGGAAGGATGAGCAGGGGGACCCCAGGAAGGCATAGGAGTCGATTGGTTGGGGCTGTAATAAGCTTGAGGTGCCCCTTGCATTCCCTGCTGATAAGGTCTAGATCCTTGTGGCCTCCTTTGGTTGAGGTAATAGAGAGGTTCAGTGGGAGCTTCTGTCCCTTAGTACATGGCTTTAAACCCAGGTAAGGTTGGACACTGATTTGTGGGATGGCCCTCCTCACAAACGAAACATACTTCAACCGAATGCAATGGGCATTCGTTCTTAGGGTGTCTCCTTGTGCACCTAGGGCAGAAGACAGCCAAGGCTCTCTCAGCTTCTTCTTTCTTCTGCTGGATCCTGAATGTGTCCAGCTGCATGGCAATGGTCTGTCTCACCTCACTCTTAAGATCTTCTAATTGATTTGCAAGCTCATGTTTGGAGAAAGGGACACTAGTTGAGAGGAGGTTTCCTCTACCTCGTTTCCATGCTGCCCTGGAGTGGTTTCTAAACACAGTCTTGATGTCCTCATAAGGCAGTTGGTAAATGTCCCCCCCAGCTAACATGTGAAGGGTATCTAAGAGGTCTTCAGGGACTCCTCGGAGCAGGACCAACTTGAGGGATTCAGGGTCAAGTGTGCACCTGGCCCGCTTATAGCTAAGTTGGAACCTCTCCTCATAATCCTCTAAGGACTCATCATTTCCCATGGTCATCCGAAAGATTTCTCCCTTGGTTTCCTTAGACCTACAATAATCCCTGTACTTGGTATTGAAAGCTTGCTGCATCTGAGCCCAAGTTGTGATACTATTCCCAGGTAAGCCCATGAACCAGCGTAATGCTGCATCCTTAAGAGTTGAAGGGAAGAGTTTCAGCTTTTGCTCATCTTCAGTATAGTCATAGGTTCTACAAAGGACAACAAACTTAAACAGGAAGGTATCAGGATCTTCAGTAGTCAGTCCATGGAAGTGAGGTAAGGCGGAGGGGCTAATGTTCTTCATTTTCATCTCTCCATTGGTCTCTCGGATGGGGAAGGCACCTTCTATTCTCTCATCTTCTCTTCTATTGTCAGCCATAGCTTCAGATGGAGTGGTCTCTAACTCTTCTTCTTCTATAGGACCTTTGTATATCTTGGGATGTTCACCTATAGGTTCTTCTGGATCACTGTCACCAAAGAAGAGAGAAGGGTGACTCAGTGATGTGGTGGGGGTGTTGGGTAGGAATTTGCCTGATTTATCTCGGTTTCTACGAGGCATGAAATGGAAAAGACTTTTTTTTTTTTTTTATTGCTTTTGCTTTTTTCTTTGGTACCTGCAAAACTGAAACAGATTGATCTACAACTAACTATAAAGATGCAGAATTAAACTGAAAGCAGGAAAGAACTAATCTACTTTGCTCAAATGAAATTGCAGGAATGGAAATGCTAGTCTACGCTTGCAGAATTGAAACACTAATCTATGAAAGCAGGAAATGCTAGTCTATGAAAGCAGGAAATGCTAATCTATGAAAGCAGGAAATGTCTATGCTACTTTTGCAGAATGGAAATGAAATAAACTACGTAGCAGAAGGCAAGAGTAAGAAAATAGAAGAAAAGCAACAATTACTAATACTCTGACGCTTCCCCGGCAACGGCGCCAAAAAGATGGTGGGCTCCAGTATTGTAGCAATAATGCTACAACTCCTGGGGCTTCCTATCTCTAATTTTATCAACCCGGTAGTTCGTACAAACTTGGAAGCGACGGTGCTGTATGCACAAGTACTAGCTCTTGTCGCAGCTGTCACTTGGTCAGCTGGCACAAGTCCGCTAGGGCTCAAGCCAACTTCTATATGCTCTCAGAAGAAGCTTTCTAAATGATGGACGAAGGCTATTTCAAAGGAAATGAATCTACTTTGCAGAAATGAACTGAAAGCCAACCAAGACATGAAACCCTAGTAAACCCTAATCTGACTAGTTTAACCTCTATGATGCAATAGTGAGAGTGCAAATGTCTAAAAAGGATGCCATTACTTCTACTGATGTGAAATGCATGAACTCAAACTACTTCCATTAAAAAGAACATTGTTTTTGTATTTTTGCTTAAGTGGTTGGAGTGATTACGGTTTTGTTTCTTATTAGGGTTTGGCTGTGCAGAGGTGGTGCGAAGGGAGAGAAAGCTTGGGAAAGGTCAGGAGGGCTAGGAGAGGTCCCAGAGGATCCCTAGCATCAGTCCACAGAAGTCCACAACGTTCAGGTGCTTGGCAACCAAGTTTGCAGGCTTCTATAGGATGTCTGCAGGGGATCCTACAGGAAACTCAAGGATTTCTACAGGAAGGCTGCTAACTTCTACAGGATGTGCTGTAGTTGGAGTTTTGGGTGATGGTGAAGTGATGGAGCAGTATGGATGGATAGGTAAGATGGAGATGGAGCTTGTGATGGCTCAGGGGCAGAGAAATAAGATGGAGAAAGAGTGCACGAGGTTGGTTGGTGGATAGAAGGATAGAAGCAAGGAAAAATTAAAAAGATGGAGCTACGTGAGAAGTAGAAGGGTTGGAAGGCTAACGAGCTGAACAGAGGTCGAGCAGGTGGCTTTAGGCGTGGTTAAGAAGAAGAAGAAGGAAGTGGAATGATACTGAGCAGTGTAAATAAAACAAATTGCTTATGTCTTGCACCAAAAACGAGAATTCATTAACCTGTGCTACCTGTGCTATTTAACCAATGAACATCAATGTAAATCATGAAGGGAAGTCGTGCATGGAGTTAGAATGAAGAAGTATGGCTCTAGAGCAAAATGCATGGAAGGATCCACGATTAAAACGACTGTGTTGCAGCTTGCATAAAAGTAGAAAAAGACTGCGTTTTTTTGGTGGTTGGTATAGACTGCACCCCAATCTCTAAACAGAGATGGCAGTGAAGGCACTAACAACCTTTTCTTGGAGCTCCAGTGAATTACAATCCTCCTATTCTAATCTAAGCAACTGAAAGTGATTTAACCATAAGCTAATCCTACTCAATCTCATTAAAGAAATCAAATCAGCAGACTGTGTTCTTGAAATGCACATCAAAACAAAGAAACAAAGTGTTGGAAAGAAAGGCAAATAACACTACAAGAAGAGGAGATCTATTGCTCTCAGGTTGGGCCCTAACCTGAGAGCTATAGCTCCCTTAAAAGCTCAGAATTAGATCCAAATCTGTTTGCCTTTATTCATAATCAAGAGTCTAATGTCATGCCAAAACTGGCTTACAAAAACAAACACCGAGCTGTGCTCAGAAATTACAATATCAGTCCAAAAGTTCAAAAAAAGCTCTTAACAAAGGCTACGGCCTTCATATTTATACACAATGAAGATCAAGTTGGCTTCCTCCATTCGTGGAGCTTGGCTGTCCAACTGAAAGTCAAACTGCTGTAAACTGCTGATCCTGTAGAACGTGTTGGCTGCCTTTAAGCTCGGTGGGAGAGTTGTTGGATCTCGGAGTTAAGGTGAAAATCACGAGGAAGGTCATCAAGACTGTGGACAACCTCCCTATGAACCCGCAATGCCACCTTTGTTGTCTCCTTGTCTCCTTCTGCGTGGTCTTTTGCTCTCTTTAATGCCAAAAACCTGAAATCATCATGTATTAGCCACATAGATATAATGCCTGCCCTTCTTCCTACAAATAACACGAATATACTAAGAAATGAATGCATAAGTGATTAAAAGATGAATGGTTGAGCAAGGTAAAATAGGCCAAATGAGCCCAAATTGTACCAAAAATTGGGGCTCATCAGAATCTTCAGCGGGTAAGTTCTTCCACTTGATGAGATACTCTGAAATTGATCGATTTCGTAGCTGTCGGATTCTTGTTTCCGTGACTACTCCAGGTTCCAATATGATTTTTCCTTCCTTTTCAATTTCTGGCAATATTGTTTGAATTGGGATCTTTTGCAACTTTTGAATAAGTGGCCATACTTATTCGTCCTTCTTCCATTCATCCCTTGCTTCATTTATTTAATCTGGTTGGATAATAGAAATAGCACAAACAATGCTTCCACATCCTCATCCTTGAAGAGTCTTCCCATTCGGTAAGGTCGCCATTTTTTAAGTGCATGTAGTATTGCCAACATTTCCTTCTCATAAATAGCTTGCTTGAGATGTAGCAGTAAAAATACCCAATCACCTACATCAAAACCTTTTTCACTATGATGTTTATCCACCTGTTGTTTCATTTGATTTTTCACCGAAGTGGCGTTATCCTTTAAAAGTTGGAGAACTTGTTGTTGATGCTCGATGTGATCTTTCACTACTTGAACCTTTTTCTTATTGATATGTCCTTTTATCTCTAGAGTTTGAGGAGTGGCAATTTCTTCCAATCCTTTAGAAGATATGGTCAGATTCATTTCTTGATGCTCGATGTGATCTTTCACTTCTTGAACATTTTTCTTCTTGATATGTCCTTCTATCTTGATAGTTTGAGGAGTGGTAATTTCAACCCATGAATTACAAGATATGGTTGGATTCATTTCTTATTTCTTGATGTGATCTTTCACTTCTTGCACCTTTTTCTTCTTGATATGTCCTTCTATCTTGAGAGTTTTAGGAGTGGTAATTCTTGCCAATGCTTTACAAGATATGGTGTGATTCATTTCTTCTTTCTCTGGGTGGGGTCCTGGCGTATATCCTCTTCTTTTGGTGTTTCTTGATCCTTTTCTTCCTCCTATTCATATTCTATGTAAAATAATTTCTTCTCATCACACTTATGAACTTTAGTGCATTTGCTATCACAATTGTAACAAAGCCCTTTTTCTCTTTTTTCTTCCAATTGTTGTGGTGTAACCCTTGTAGGTTGTGGAAGGTTAGGAGAAACAACACTTCCATCTTTATAGTTGTGAGGGGTATGCTTCCTGGTTTCCATACTTTTTCTTTCCAATATGTCACAAAGCCCTTTTACTCTTTCCAATTGTTGTGGTGTTGCTCTCAAGAAGGTGTTGCTCTTTGTATCCTCATAATGTGCTACCATTTCCTCCGTGAAAATTGACCACGTAACAAGTTGTTTACGAGAACAAAGCCCTTCATACCATAAAAATTGATCTGGTTCTAAATATTAATATGCAATACATACCTTTTGTAACAGTGGTACACCATGTAGATCAAAATATTGCTCCATCTGAAGTATCCAATTTACCGGATCCTTGCCATCAAACTTCCTCATCTTGCTTTTTCTTGATTTTAGGAGCTCGATCTTGAAACGATTGTAACTCTGTACTTTTGAATCTTTAAGTTCTGAAATTGTGACCTGTATTAGCCCTCTGTGTCCTCTTTCCAATGCCACCAGTCTGATCCAAATTGGATTCTCCAAGAAAGAGTTATGCACAATCTCCCAAGATGACTTGATTTAGACCTTTCCAGAAGAGCGAACTTGTATGAAGTGCCACGTGTCACTGTTTCGACCTTTGGCTTTGAAAAATATATACAAGAAACTACAGTCCGTCCTCTTTCTATACCTTCTTACAAAATTTTAATCCGATGCTCAGAGAGATAGTTATGACGATTTTCCCCAAGTCACTTGTTTGGAATGTAATTCAGGAGTCTGCAAAAAGACCAACTTCCTCAGATCATATATCGGAAAATATAGCACGACTAGCTCTGAAATTCGGACCCAAGGTTCAGCGCGATTTCTTCTCAAATGGGTTTTTTTTGCAACTTCTGAAACGTCGCATAAAAAAAGTTATAGCGAAATGCCACGATGACCTGTTTGGAGCAGCGAAACCCTAGAATCCAAAGCTCTAATACCAAATTTTATGAAAGCAGCTCAAGAAAAAGATAGAAAAGATAGATCAATGCCTTAGAATTCAGCCTCTTCAAGGGGGAAACCTCCTTTACCTTACATAAATGAAAAATTCTTGGATGATACAAATGAAAAGACCTCCTTTCTATATATAGGAGTCTAAGGGGTCATAACATAATCAGAGTCGACATAACAATAATAATGTAAGGGCACAATAATAACAATAGTGGGCTTCTATGGGGCACAATAGTAACAATATGGGCACTACATGGGTACATCAATATAATAAGTGGGTTGTGCTAATAACAATAAGGGGTTACACTAGTAGTATAGGGGCCTAACAAGCTGTTACAATCTTTTAACTTAATAATAAGGCACATTAATAAATATGAAAAATAAGACATCTGCGTACCTTCCCATGTCAAAATCTATAGTTTACTCTTTATCTGAGTTTATAGCAATGATAAAAAGAGGAAAAATGGATGGAAATGGTGTAAAAAACAAAACAGTCATGAGACTCTACATTCCCCCATGCTGAGGTCTTTGCATGTCCTCATGCAAAACACAAAACTAATGTCTCCTATTTAATTACTGCATTTCTTTTGAGACCTTTGCAAGTACATCCAACTTCATCTTTTTCCCTTTCTTTCCAACCACTGCCATCCTTGGCTTTTTCATGAGAATCTTGTACTTCAGGTTGATGACTTGTCTTTGTAGAGCTTTATTTCTCTGCTTCAGCTTCTTATTTTTCTTATACCACAGACTTAGGTGTAAAAGGAGATTGTCACTCTTAGCTATTTGGATTTCACTCTATGCCTTTAGGGTTTGATTCTCCTTCTGAATGTACCTGTTTAGTGTCTCCAGCTCGAAAATTTCTTGTTTTAAAACATTTATTACTGGAGGTTCTTGTGGTTTACTAAATTGGACTTCTTCTTGATTTGAAGTTGATGTTTTTGCCGCATCTCTTTTCTCCAGGGACTCAATATAATCATAAATCTCTTGTTGTACAAGATCAATTTTAGGTGTTCTTCAGCCTGGACTCTAAGGAGGTGTGATGAAAGTTGGTGGAGAAACCCTTGAATCTTCCTCTGCTTCTAAGTTGATATGCTCCATACTTTTTGAAGGTCGTTCTTTTGTTGTTGGATTGAGTTTAGTACTTCTTCTTAAGCTTGTCACAAGAGGCATTTGAATTTTTGCTTTCTTTCTTTCTATCTTAGGCTTCTCTGTTTTGGGTGTGCTCTCTATCTTTTGGCTGGCTTTCTTTCTCCTAACATTATCTTAGGCTTCTCTGTTTTGGGTGTGCTCTCTAGATTTTGGCTGGCTTTCTTTCTTCTAACATTCTTTCTTGTTTATATTCTCTAAAATTTCTGCAAGAGGAATGTCATCCTTTGATGGCTCCTGTGACTGTTGTTGTCCTTTTTCTACTGGTTCTTCAGTTTTTCTTTTTCTCCCTCTCTTGGTCTTGTTGCTGCTCGGTTGTTCTTGTTCCACTAGTTCTTCAATTTTTCTTTTTCTCCCTCTCTTGGCCTTGTCGTTGCTCGGTTTTTCTTGGTTATCTTCCTTAAAATGGTTCCTCACTAAAAAGCTTTCCCAATTATCACCCATATTTTTAAGATGAAATTCAACGAGGATTTTAATAAGACCATGGTGATACATGGTGTTCTCTATAAACTGAATTTTCCTTCGAACATTCCTTGACATCTTTCTTACACTATTAATAAGTAATATGGAAGAGTTATTTCATTATCCTCAATAAAATTCATCAGTAGTCATATATGATAAAAAAAAATGCATCCAAACCTCCCTTCGTAAGTAACAATTTTTTGAATTATCAAAAGCAAATTTATCCACTTACTTTTTAATGATGTGCTCGGAATTCCCTTCTTGAAAATGGTGGTGTCCATGCTAGGGTTCTTCAGAAAAACCTTTCAGACTTCTCTCTCAATACCTCTGTTTTTAAACCATTTTTCTCTAATTCGAGCCAATCCAGTAGCTTTGGCAACAAAGGGTTCTGTCACTGTAAATTTAATGTCTTCCTATCTTGACTTCCACCCCATCAAAGTCTCTGGCGAAGGATTTGGTTAATTCTTTGTGGAAATCGTCAATTTTCTCCACAAAATCCAGCCACTGCGCTTTCTGCAACAATTCTCTTGTCTATGGATATCCTTATAAAAAAATTCTTCCTGTTGGTTCTGTTCTGACTATAACTCCCATGGCTGAGAAGCTTTGTCTCAATATTGTTTGTTTGACAGGGTATGAGGGTTTCATAGTAATGAGGATGAGAGTGTGAATGATGGGAGTGTAAGTGGTAAGGGTATGAAGAAGTGCGACATAATCTAACTGTTGAGAGCATGAATGAGCATGATTTGGGTGATCGGATCAATAAAATCAGGATGTGGGTTGGAGCGTAGGTATAATGACAAGGAGTGAATGGAGGATTAGATCCAATTTGACACGATACTCTCAACTCTTAGTAATAATGACTTAGAATTTGGTAGTATGATGTCCATATAATTCATACAATTAATGTTTTTGATCCCTATTATCAAATTAAAGAATTGCATACCTTTGAATTATTGCTTTCTAACCTTTGGTTGTTGTCCTTTCTATTGCCTTCAGGTGCTTTGCAGTGGAGGGATTCAATCACTCTTTCAATTATTCCATCAGAATTTCTGTCAAATTGGTTGCAGAAATCTGTTAGGGCTGTAGAAACTCAATAATTTTGTAGCTATTTTATTTTTGAAAATAAAAGAGTGGGACATAAGAAATAGGTTTAGAACAGATGTGAAGAAAATTTAAGGTGTCAAAAAATGATTTTCAACTTAGATTTTATGTATAAACATGCCAACCATTTTTTTTTTACTAGAAAGAAAAAGACTTTTGGAGATCAAGTTGGAGAAGAAGGAAAATCCTTCTTCACCAACTTTAAATCAATATTATCTTGCAAATATTTGATAAATTCTTCCTTGGTCAATGGCTTATGATAGATTCTCAGTCGATGACCATTCACAAGAAAAGTGATCCTTTCTTCATCAATAGTTCTGATCCTAACTGCACCATTGTCAAATATTGTTTCAATCTCATAAGGCCCAAGCCAATGAGTTTGAAATTTCCCTTGGAAATCTTTGAACTTTGAATCAAATAGTAATGCCCAATCTCCTGGCTGGAATTTTCTCTCTTTGATATATTTGTCATGCCATCTGGATCTCTGTTGTTGAACTAGATTGGTTCTTTGGATTGCATCTTGTCTTATCTCATCAAGTTCATTTAGTTGCTCCATTCTTTATTTTTGTGCTTCTAAAAGATCAATACCCAATTTGACTGCTGCCTTGAAAGTTTTGACTTGAAACTCAATATGAAATACGACTTGTTTTCCATAGACAAACTCATAAGGAGTATGCCCTATAGTACTTCTCCATGTGGTACGATATGCCCATAAAGCTTCTGGAAGCTTTTTTGCCCAATCTCTTCTATGTAGATGCACAATTTTGGTGTTAATCTCTTCAATGACTTTATTAGTAGACTCCACTTGTCCATTTGCTTAAGGATGATATGGAGTAGACTTTCGATGTTTGATTTTGTATTCCTCCATTATCTTCTGTACCAACTTGGATGTGAATTGAGTACCTTGATATGTTACAATTTCTATTGCAACACCAAAACAAGTAAAGATATCCTCAAAAAGAAATGAAACTACAATGTTTTCAGCAACAGAAAGAAGTGCTTTATCTTCTACCCATTTTGTAACATAATCAGTGCAAACAAGAATGTACCTTTTTTGTCTCGAAGGTGGATTGATTGGATCAACAAAATCCAGGGCCCATTTTTCAAAAATTTCAATAAATACTTGAGGTTGTAGAGGCATCTCATCAGAAGGAACAAGTTTCCCCGTCCTTTGATAACTATCACATCTCTTAACATACTTTCTGGCATCCTTAAAAAGGGAAGGCCAATAGTATCCTAAGAGAAGGATTTTGTAAGAAGGTCTTTTGTCAGCGAAGCGTCCTCCACATGGCTCATTAGGACAAGCTTTCAATGTCTCTGGTACTTCATCTTCTCTCACACGCATTCGGATGATCAGATCAGGACTTGTTTTATACAATTCTTCATTTAACCATGAATAAGATGCACTAATTTGAACTACCTTCCCTTTTTCTCAAGGAGAAAAGTATGATGGTAATTTTCTTGTAGCCAAATAGTTAGCAATATCTACAAACTGTTGAGATTTAGTAGATACTGCAAAAATATATTCATCAGGAAATTTATAGTCTACAGGAATGTCAATGTTATCATTTTGAATCCTTGATAAAAAGTCAGCAACTATGTTTTGTTTTCTAGGTCGATCCAAAATAGTAATGTTAAACTCTTTCAGCAATAACAACCATCTAGTGATTCTGCCATTAATGATTAATTTATTCATTAAGTATCTAATTGCAGAATGATCAGTATGTATAAAAGTTTCATAGCTAGTGATATAATGTCTGAATTTATTGATGGCATGAACAACAAATAAAAACTCCTTCTCTGTGAATAATTTAACTTTGTAGGAGTAAAATTTTCATTGGTGTAATAAATGGCATATGGAGTTAAGTCTTTTTGTCCTAGTACAACTCCTAAAGCTGTGTCTGAAGCATCAATCAAAACGTGAAAAGGTAATTTCCAATTTGGTCCTCTAAGAATGGGTGCTTCAGATATTTTCTCTTTTAGTGACTCCAAGGCCTTTTGGAAATCAGATTTCCAATTGAATTCACAGTCTTTTGTGAGTAGTTTGAAAAGTGGAGATGAAATTTTTGTAAAGTTTTCTATAAATATTCTATAATAACCAGTGAAACCAAGAAAACTTCTAACATCTCGTTGACAGGTTGGAATTGATAATTAAAAATAACTTCTACTTTAGATGTGTCCACTCTAAATCCATTTCCTGAAATATGGTGTCCTAAAAAAATCTCCTGAGTAAACATCAAAAGACATTTTTCATGGCTTAATGAGAGATTTACCTCTTTACACCTAGTGAGAAATTTTTCCAAATTTTTAAGATCTTCTTCAAAAGAATTTCCATAAACTGTAAAATCATCCATATATACTTCCACACAATCATGAATTATATCAGAAAAATGCCTAATACTGCTCTTTGGAATGTTGCAGTAGCATTACATAATCCAAAGAGAAGTACTCAGTAAGTATAAGTTCCCCATGGGCAGGTAAAGATGGTTTTATCTTGGCCTTCTAGGGCTACTTGGATTTGATTATACCCACTAAAACAATCTAAAAATGAAATATATTTATGTCCTGCCAATGTATCTAAAACTTGATCTATGAAAGGAAGTGGAAAGTGATATTTTAAAGTGGATTTATTCAATTCCCTATAGTCAATACACACTCTCCATTTTCCATTCTTTTTAGGAACAATTACTAAGGATGAAACCCACTAGTTGTCTAATATTGGATAGATAAAATTGACATTCATTAGTTTTTGTAGTTCTTCCTTAAAAATCTCCCTTAGATTTCGATTAATTCTTCTTTGAGGTTGTCGAACTGGTTTGGCATTTCTTCAATGTAGATATGATGTTTACAAGTATTAGGATCAATTCCCTTCATGTCAATATATTCCCATGCATAAGTAGATGAATGTTCTTGTAACATCTTGATTAATTCTTTCTTTTGAAATTCTTCCAAATTATTGTTGATATTCAAAGTTTTTCCTGGAAATATTTCAATTATAGAATTTCCAAATTTTTCCATAGAGTGCAAGGATAGTTGACGAGATGATAAATATTCAATATTGCATTGCCCTTGAAAACTCTGACTAGATTCACAATATGATGAAGATTCATTATTTTCCATTAAATTTAAAATTTGATCTTCTTCATCTAATTGTGAAGTAGCAAAGATTGGTCTTATATCAAAGTCATCATCTATCCATTCTTCATTTTCAACCTCTATTTTTGTTTTTTCTGGTGGATATAGTGTGAATTTCTTTGTTGTACTCCCATCAGAAATGAACATATCACCAAATCTACAACTTATGAAAGCATTGGTTGTAGCTAGCCATGATCTTCCTAGAATCAATGGATGTCTTCCTAAGTTATTCTTGGGTGTTAAAATCATAAAATCAATAGGGTATTCTCAAGAATATAAGGATACATATATGTCTTCTAATACACCATCAAGTTTGATTACAAATCTATCTACCAATTGTAATAGTGTAGGTGTATATTGAAGATTAGAAAGTTTTAATTGATTCATAGTTTGTTTACTCATGATATTTATGGTTGCTCCTAGATCAATCAATGTATTTGGGATCTCTACAATCTTTCCAACAAGTTGGATTCATTTTGAATTGTTGTTTTACCCATCATGATATCTACAATCTTTCCAACAAGTTGGATTCTTTAATTTCTTTTCTATTTCTTCCAGGTCTTTTTATGCTCAAGTCCCTAATTGTTTTTGTGAAATTTGGTATTTCCTTAATGGATTGAAGTAAACGAATATTTATGCAAACATTATTCAGTTCATCTAACATGTCGTAATTAGGATATATATTTTTTTTTCTACCCCTTCATCAATTTTTAATCTTTCAGGGAAAGGTGGTTTTGAAACATATACTGAAGGTTGTTCCATAATAGGAGTTGAGTTATTTGAATGTGTTGGAGTAACTTGTTTTTGAGTTTCTTCTTTTTTATTATTAAGAGACTTTTCTTCTTTAGGGATCTTTTCTTTTTCACTTTCTTGAATAACAACTGAGGGGGACTTCTTTTCTAATATTCTACCAGATCTAAGTTGAACATTATTTAGATCTAGTGGAGTTATCATGTAGGTTTGAAAATTTTGTCCTTCCATATTGTAAACAGGTTGTGAATTTTTATTATTATTTGGATTTGGAAGTGGTTGGGTAGGCAATTGATTTGGTCTTTGAGGAAATGGTAATGAAAGTTGTGGATTCACATTGTGAGGTTGAGTTTGTTGAACAGGTTAAGGATAATATTGTGGAGGAAAAGTAGGATATGATTGTTGAAATTGTGGAAATTGAGGATATTGAGGATATTGAGGGAATTTTCCATAACGATTTTTCCATCCTTGTGACCAAGGTTGTGGCCAAGATTGCTAAGGCATTGGGGCAATCCAATTACTTTGTGAATATTATGCAAATAGAGTAGTTTTAAAACCTTGAGTTGTATTTGGCTGTGGATTCTGCGAACGTCTTTTAGCAATAAAACATAGAGGATCTACCTGATTTGGTACTCTTTCTTGATAAAAAAACTTTAAGACTTGGTATTGAGGGAAAATATTTTGTATCATGATTTTCCGCACAAATAACACAAGTTTCTTCTTTTTAAATCAAGAGGACATCCTCTCAAGGCATGTTTCTTTCTGCACTTAGGACAAAAAATGGACAATGCATTATTTTCAGCTTTTTGTTTGTTTTGTATTTTAAGGGTGTCAATATGTTCATTAAGACTCCCTAAAATATCTATTTTAAAATTATCAAGAAAATTTCCTAATTTTGCTCTACTTATTGTCCCAACTGCAGATTTATTAATCCTTGATAGAAGAGGATCTCTTGGATTTTTCCCAGTTCTTGCTTTGCCTCTTGAAATGTGTATGCACAATTCAAAAATTTCTCCTAGTGATAACTGAGAAATGGCTCCCTTACCCATTAGATTAATAAGATCAATCCACTCATCTCTAATTGATTTTAATAAGAGAGCTTTCAAAGTTTCCTCATCTAGATTATTCATTTTTGCCCTTTTTACATTGTAAGCAAATCTTTCGACGAAATCTTCAAGATTTTCATCTTCTTTTTGTGTCATTTTAAATAATTGATCTTTAATGTTATGGGGCATATATTCTCTAAGAATGTAGTTTTCATTTGTTCCCATGTTCTTATGGAGTTTATTCCTAAACCCATAAAACATTTTAATGTTGCATCTTTAAGGGTTGCAGGGAATAATTTCAACTTTTGAATATCATGTAGATAATCATATGATCTACACAAGACTTCAAATTCAATGAGAAATGTCTCAGGATCTTCACTCCTTAATCCATGAAAGTTTGGAAGGATAAGGGGTGAGATATTTCTCTTTGTTATAGTTGTATCTTCATCGAGGATTGGAAATCCAAAGGGTTCTGGATTTATATTCTCTCCTCTTCCTCTTCCTCCATCTCTTCCACCTCCTCTTCCACCTTTTCTTCCACCTCCTCTTCCCCCTCCAATCCTAGGTTGTTCACCATTCAAATTATGTACCTCTCCTTCCCCTTCTCCAGCCATTGTATATTCTTCAGAACTAATATAGGGTTCTGATTCTGGTTCTAAGATTGGGTTTTCAACCTCCTATAGTTCCTTTGGTTCTTCTATCAATTGTTTGAAGTAGTTTTCTTCTTCCTCTTCTTCAATAGGAACTTCCAAATCTTGAGCTAGAAGTTGTTCTCTAGTTGAAGATAGGAAAATTATTCTTGTTGTTGGGGATATGGGATCTTCTTCTATTATGGCTTATGTTGATGAAGTTGGTGAATCTCTAGGTTGGATTTCGGATCTTAATACCTCAGGAAGTTTATGTTGGCCTACTATGGATGGAACTTGAGTTTGTGTGGGTGGTGTGGCACTACGAGGTCATGGTGGGGTAAGTGATGTTGTTGGAATTAATCTCTTTCCTATACCTACAAATCTACCCCTAGAGTCTCTTTCCCTATGCATATCATGTTTTGTTTTGTTTTTGTTTTTGTTTTTTTGCTTTTGTTTTTGTTTTTGTTTTTTTAAGAAATCAAGACTTCTATTTACATTTTCTCGGCAATGACGCCAAAATGTTTAGTCAATTCAATTTTCTTATATTACTTACATAAATTATCGACCGGAGTTGGTAAACTTGTGAAGTGCAAGTGCATTATATGTGCTAGAAGCCTTTTTGAGTTTATTAAGATGATGATTGTGTTTGTTTTAAGGATTTTCTTTATTCCTATGTTCCTAATGAAAATGAAGATTTACAATTAAATTCCTACAATCAACTCTTGAAAAGGAAAGTAAGACAAGCTATCATGATCCTATTTAACTGACTATTGTTAGTTTCAAAAGAATTACTATGCAAGGTGATGGAAAAGCAAAACTACTTTGTAAATTCTATGAATACTTATTTAAGATAAATTGTGTTTTTGAAAAGAACTAAAAAGAAAGTTATTCTAGAATCTATAAATAAACTACTTATGTTCTATAAAGACAATTATTTCTACTCTACAAAGAATCACTTCTATTCAAGAATAAATTTATAAAGCAATCTATGTTAAGATCTACACACTGCAATTAACAATTCTACTTGAAATAATAAAACAAAAACAGAAGGAATGTGATCTAATCAAACATATTTGCTATGAAAAGAAGAGGATTATGTACATAGTCCTATTTTAGAAAGCATACAAATGATTTGAAATTGACAAACAACAAACGAAAGATTGTAAACAAGTAATTACAAAGAAATTGAAGTTGTGATAATGCAATTCTGGAAATAACAAAAACAAAATGAATTGAGCTAAAAATAAAAGAAAGAACCTCGATTGTCTGCAGGGGCCCTCCACAAAACAACAAGTTTTAAGACTTTAATTCAACAGCTAACTACGCATGAGATTGACGAGAATACTTCTTCAATTAAAAAGAACAAAGTTATGAAACTTCAAACTGTCAATTAAAGATTACATATGCGTCCTCGATTTCTGTTTACAGATTTATATATATAGAATTCGTGCTCAACAGATTGAGACTTTTATGCCTTAAAAACTTAAAACAATCCTAATCTGAATTCTAATCTTATAATGAAGAAATAATGTTTCTCAACGATTTGCTATTTGGAAAGAAAATCAGAGAGTCGTGATCTATTTGAACTCTTGCTACTTTGTTTATCCACGTATTGACATGCTTCTTTGACTGCGCCACTGGGTGATTTCCTTGATGATTTGGCTCGGGTGAATAGGAGGAGATCCATGAGGAGATCAATCCCCATCTGCTCATGTGCATCTTTGATTGGCTAGCGTACTGGAATCTGACAAACCATGGAGATAACTACAGAATCATGAAACAACTGCATAATTGTGTTAATTCTTTAGCTATTACAATCCTTTAACTTAATAATAAGGCACATTAATAAATATGAAAAATAAGACATATGAGTACCTTACCATGTCAAAATATATAGTTTACTGTTTATTTTAGTTGATAGCAATAATAAAAAGAGGAAAAATGGAGTTAAAAACAAAACAATCACGAGACTCTACAAGAGGCAAAGAGATTCAACTCATATTGTAGTGATTTGATAATCCTTGGAAACCACCAAAAGGAGATGAGAGTTATTTTTGTAGGCGACTATAACAAACCATAATGTCTCATAGTCATGTAATGTGCTTAATGATCTCCATATTTTGCTTTGTACTCTCATTTAAAGGCACATACCTTCATTTTTTTGTGTTATTTCCACATTGATTTTTTGAAGGGTATATAATGTGTGCATAGTGTTTCACTATTTGTCTTGTTATTATAGTTTTGTTTTTACTTCATTTTAATTAGAGACTTTATAGTGGGATTTCTATTTTTTCTGAAATCTATAAAAATACAAAAAGAATAGTTGAACATATACCCCTTTTAGTAATGGTCATTTTAAGATCTATTATGGTCAGTCAATGATTGGAATATCCAAAGAGGTTTATAAATCATATTGACACTAGAGTAGGTTTTGCTCAAGCATTAATAGAGAATTGCACCCTATAGATCCAGAGATCGGCCCAAGAAAAGTAAAGAAGCAATTGTAACCCTCAAATATGGTAGATGAGCATAAGAAAAATTTGATTAATGAAGGTGAGTTAAGAATTACAATATGGGAATCTCAAATAGCTAATATTCTAGTAGCAAGATCTTATTGATGGTTCCTCTCGAGAAAAAGATTGATCCCTTTTCATATCATACCAACACTTTGAAGAAATGAAAAAAATCACAGAGCATCGAGGGAAGAGAAGTAAACATTGATGCTCAAAAAGGAAGCTCTAGTGAGAAGTCTTCTAAATGCATATTTAAAGTGGAAGCAAAGATCAATACCAATCTTGATAAAGGTGAGGTAGAAACATCTGAGTTGAATAATTTTTTGCAATAGTTAGAAGTCTATTTCAACGTGAATTATGCATGAGAGGAGCATAAAATAACTCCTCTTACTCAAATTAGAAGTTTATGCACAAATTTGGCATGAATACTACACTAAGACCCTTCTATTGGAGGAAGAGCTAACAAGAAGTAAGTGGGAGGTATTAAAAAACATGTTAAAGTTCAAATCTTACCCTTCCAAGTATGAAGAAGACCACAGTATTTGATGGCACTACCATTTATAGAGACAACATAATGTACAAGGATACAACACAGAGTCCTAAAAGTAATCCATTCAATAAGAGATAAATCCCAATAACCCAAACATGGTCATCAAATAATTGGATGGGTTTCATAGCCACACAAGATGGAAGTTATGTTATCGAAACCCAACACCATAAATGAAGATTATGTATAGGACTAGTTCATTAAATCTAAAAAGAAAAGGAGGCAACCAAATGGTTCAACATAGGCATACTTTCAAGGAGGTTTCATTAAGAGAAAAAGAAGAAGAATAAATAGAAAAAAAATGTTGCTAGTTTAGATGTGTGCAATGACCCCAACAACTGTGATGGCCATTACAACATTAATAATCACACTAAATAAAAATGTTGGATGGTGTATCCAAAGCTAAATTCCAAGAATTACATGTAAGATCAACCAAAGAAGAATATTCTAGGTGGGGGTGTGAGAAAGGATATAGAAATCAACTCAGGTAATAGAAGAAAATTGCTTTCACAAAATTACAAAAAGAAGTAAACCTAAATAGTCTCAACATAAAAGAGGAGAAAGAGATAATGAAGTTGGTTCTTATTAAGATCCAAATCAAGAACAAGGTAGATGTGTTGTTTGATTCTTATTCACTGACGAAAGGGTCATTGCACAAGACTTGGTAAAAAACCTTTACTTAAATATGCATGATCACCCTCACCTATACCCTTTGGGATGGGTGACTAAGGATGTAGAGTTGAATTACCAAGTATTGTAAGCTTAGATTTGTTAATGGTGCATTTTTTATCAATAAATTTGCAATTGATTTAATGTGTCATGACATTTATAGTGTAGCCTTTGGTGCTCCCTACATGTATATGAGGGATTCCCTCTTCATTGTAAGGGAAAACCAATACTACCTAATCAAAGACGGTGAATCTTTTATTATCCATGAACATAAATGGAAGTCTAAGATCTATCTAGTGGGAACCTGCCAAACTAAGAGATTGATTGGCTCAAGTGAGAAGTGTTTATTTCTCTTCTTGGGACGAAACCATAAAGACATCGAGTTAATGGGTTTGAATGTGTCATTAGAAGGATGTATGAAAGAACAAAAGCATCTATTGGAAGAGCTTTTATATGCATATACATAAGTGTTCCAAGAGCCAAAAGGCATGCCACCCAAGAGGGTAGTGGAGCACAAGATATATTTATTGTTATATTTTCCCCTACGAAACATAATATTGTACAAGGAGTCCATATTAGTCATATGAGATGAAGAAACATGATCTATAAACCACCCTCGATATTCCAATGATTAACTAATGAAAACAAGATAACTACAATGGCTAAAATGAAGCAATGAGTGACTATTCTCTTTTCATTTAAAAAAAAAAAAATAGAAAAAAAGACACACCAACCACATTATTTAATTATTGTAACACAAAAACATAGCAACAATAGAAAATATGCACACAATGGCATGCAAAGTTTACCATGTAAAACATATATAGGAAGACCAATCATAAATGAAGCATTATGCCTTCTATCTTCTTATACTATGGAGGTTACAATACAAATTGCAAACCTACATAAGCTCATTTCGAAGTTATGAGGCACTTTTGTCTCATAGAATCCTCTATAGTGCACATGTCTCTAGATTCTTTGTTAGTTTCTCATCCACTCAGACTGTGCATGTTCTCAAATAATAATAAAGGTAAAAAAAGTTAATATGTTTCCTTCTTTTGGTCAGGTTCTTGATAGCTAGAATATGGGTTAGGTTTAGCATTTTGGAACCCTATTGGAATCTCCATGATGCTTCTAGAAGTATCTAGTGTAATCCCACACATTACTAGCTCCACATGTGAAAATTATGGTGAACTAGCATTATTTCCACCAAGATTTCTTCAGAGAAAAATAGATTGTTACCCTTTTAGGGAACTAGCCTTCATATACAAACTCAACCTAACAAATACAAACCACCATTTAGTCAACATAGCTAAAACTTAGGTGTTTGTTGTTTGAAACCAAAAAATTCCACATCTTTGACCCAAACTAGATAATTTGTAATTTTTGTCCTTTAGTGTGACTTTTAGAATTTTCCCAAACTAGCTCTTTTAGATCCTAGGTTCAATATTTCCAATCCAGAGTATTAATATTCATATGGTAACTATGTAGATCCATTTTGTATCATCCCTCCCCATTTTTGGAGCCTTTTGGTCTCTAACAACTTTTTAGTTTTAAAGGAGAGGAGGAAATAATTCATTAGGTTTATCCTTGGAGTTCCATGTTAAGAATTGGATAATCCAACACTCCCCATGTGTTTCGCAACATGTGCTTAATTGTCGCTCGAGGATCTGTTAACTCTAGCGATGCGTCTATTTACTGACACCTGTAAGTTTTGGTGCAATGGAAATCACGATTCAAACAAGTGATATCAGAGCCGAAGGTCTTGAGTTCAAAACACCCCTGGTTCGTGCTGGGGGGAAATTATTGGGCATTGGATAATCCAGCGCACCCTATGTGTTTCATGACATGTTCTTAACCACCTCTCGAGGATATATTAACTCTGGTGATGCATCTATTTACTAACACCTACGAGTTTTGGTGTAACAACAATTGTGATTCCATTATACCATTTGGCCTTGGTTAGGAGTTGATCCTTCGAGTCCACCTGCCAAAGTTCTTATTCACCTTTTGGTCATTTTGATATTCTTCTACAAAACCATCTCATTTGGTAATTGATATTATGCCTCTATCGCCAATTATTGTATGGATTTTAAGATTTTTTCATCTTCATCCTCATCAGGGATGGATAGATTATAGAGCTTTACTTCTCTACATTTAGTAACAAGTAAATGTGCATCGAAGGTGTAACATTGATTTTGTATACATTGTTACCTACTTTCTCCAAAGTTTTGAAATGTATATATCTTAAAGGCAATTAACCATTTCCAAAAGATCTATAGGTGAGATGAACCAATTGTTCCAACATATGAAAATAAAGCGGGAGAGGGAACTAAGAAGGCGTAGATGATGATGTTGGATTCTCTAGAGATTCGAGGACCAACACTAACAAACTCAAACAAAATTTGACCCCCCCAAGTTCCTAATGAGACCCCAACTAACCCAAAGATGAAGGACTTGGTGCTTTGACATTTTTCAATTTTTCATTTGTATTGAATTAGTCAGAAGAATCTATTATGGTTTCATTACTTGTAAATATTTGACGAGGATTTCATGCTCCACAGTGGTTGCTTTGGTTTATGTTATTGTCTTTGAGGTAACTCTCCTTGTGTATTTATTGAGATCCTTCTTGTAACCAACTTTCGCGATCTTCTAGACTTTCTTGAGACTTAATCATGCATATTCTACAATATTTGATTGTTCCATACTTCAATTTTGTATATGCATGGTTTCATTGTATCTCTCATTACATATTTCTAAATCATATTTAATTTGTGTAAGTGGCGCTTACGTCTTTGGTTACTGACTTCACCTTGCTTGCATTTGATAAATTATGAAGAGTAACCAAATATTATAAGTTATGGAGATTCTTTAGGATGTGGATGGGATTTAGTGATGTTACTATGATTTTCATAATGGTTCAAGCTTATGATTAAATTCAAGCCAAATATGGCTATGGTACGTTGGAAATTTGTGGTAGTGTCATCTAAGCATCCTATAAGCAAGGGATTGAAGAATCTGCTTAAGACAAAGCATATCTCCTTATTTAGCATCGCACATGGTTCTACATCTAGGATAAAGGAGTATTGGTACCATTTCCACATGTTGTAGCGGCTGCAACACCCTCCAAAATTTTGGCCTACACTCAAATTTTGAATCCTACTGTGGATCCTATGATTGGTCGTTCCTTAGTCACTTATTAGTAAGCTAATGATTTCAATCTCCTTTCTTCCATCTCAAGAGTCGTTCACATTTTCTCTTTACATAGAAAGTGTCATCTTCGGGAATGGGAGTTATCCCTTGTCATGCAAAGGGAAGTTTTGGTTCGCTTCAAGGGGAAATCTTTGTGAAAATGAGTTGTTCTCCTCATATAGACATGTTTCACACTCATTTCAAAGGTTTCACGCACTATTACACAAGTGTTGTCATTATCCTCGCAAAGTCTATCATCAAAACCACACTTGTCGTAAGCTGCCACAAAGCCTTTGTTGCATTAAGTGAATTATGTTATTCATATGTTCTCGATGATCTATGTTGTATCACTAAGTGTCCAAGTGTGTGGTCACAGTCAAGTTCTATCAATGTTCACATCAATTCCACTGATCCCACACTTAGCCAAATTCTGAAGGATTCCTTGCAACCTAACCTCATCCAACCTTCCTAAACTGCGCACATTATATCTGCAACCCTCAAAAATTTTCCTTGCCTACTGGAATTGTACAATGCGCAGAAATCACAGCATCCCTTGGCATCCAAAACTACACATAGGCTACCTCCACTGACCCTCCCTCAACCGGAGCTCACTGCCCTCAAGAACTCCGTAGAATTTTCCTCCAAGCCTCTCTACTGCCTAGTCCCCCTTGCCTTTGAAAACTACATAGATTTGTCCTCCAGGACCTCATCTCGCAGTAGCCATTGCCTACTTGAACTACACAATTTTGTCCCTTAGTACACACTACGTAAATATTTCCCTCAGTGGGCACTATGCAATCTTATCCCTTAGTCCAGTCCAGTGACTGAGCCTTCTCCCCCCTGACCTTATACCAGTTCCAGCTCAATCAGTGTATTATCATGCATCATCTTAGACTAGGGGTTTATCAGACTGATGTGGCCTTATCATGAGTGGATTACATATGCATGAATTCTACCAGGCTATGGCAAGATGGTTAAGAAGGAGATGAATAAGGAGGACATGCTAGATGATATTTAAGGAGTTGAGGAGAAAAGATAACTATCATATAAGAAGACCAAGGAACCTAGGGATTAATAGAAGATCAGGGCTGCATGACAACTCCATCTGATTCACAACCCTTTTGAGGGTAAGTATGAAAAACAAAGAACATCTTTCATGAAGTTGAAATGTATCTCTTAGTGTAGGATGAATGAAAACTTATCATTGTCATATCATTATGTCTTCAATGACATGTATGGTCGCAAACACTGAAAGTCATTCCATGTGTTTTCTCTAAGTGTTTTTCTCCCTTTTGCTTGTTGGATCAACTGTCGTCTCTTGGCATGTTTGATTATTATGACATGTTTGTGAGCCTTCTATGGTGGTTTTGAAGGTCGACCTCTGTGTATATGAGTTTTCCTAACCATGTAAACACTTGTCGCACTCATACACAAAGTCTTGAGCACTATCGCAAAAGTGTCATCACGATCGCCCTAAAGTCTATCTCAAGTGTTGCACTTATCGCTTCTTGACCTGAGACAATCACATAAAGGGTAATGCTTTGTTTTTTTCCCAATGGTCTATGTTTTCGTGACGTCAAAGTATGCTAAGTGTGTGATCACATTTCAAGTTCATCATGGGTCAATCTCCCCCACAGACTTAGCCATTTTTGGAAAATCTTCTCGACTAGGAAACTCAGCTTCATCGGGCCTTGTCTGAGTTGTGCACTACGCAGTCTTAACCCTCATCAACGTGACCTTTCTACTTGGAACTGTGTAGTGTGCATTCACTATCCTCTAGGGTTGTTGCTCTACACAATTTCTAAGTCCAACAACCTTCCTTAACCCCTAGAATTGCGCAATTGTTCCTCCTAGTGTGCCTTGAACTACGCACTTTGTACTTTTAGTCCTCAAGCACTTCCCTTTTCGCCTTGAACTCTACAATGCGTAGATATTTCAACCTCCCTTGGCCTCCATAACTACACTAATGTGTCCTCTAGTGACCCTCCCTTATTTGGAGCTCACTGTCCTCAAGAACTATGTAGATTTGTCCTCCAGGCCTCTCTACTGACCAGTCCTCCTTGCCTCTAGAAACTACATAGATCTATCTCTGAGAGTCTCATACTGCATCAACCACTATCTGCCTGAACTATGCAATTCTCACTCCCAGTGGCCACTACGCAATTTTTCTCCCTAGTGGGGACTTTGTTGAAAAGTTCCTAAATCAAGCCTGAACTGCACTCTGCACAGTCTCAGTGATCAAGCCCTCTCCCTGTCACCTAAACTGCATAATGCGCAGTTACTAGGCCCTCTCCCTAACATGCCACTTTTCCTAGGCTCATTTCATGGATAACAATGCATCATACTAGACTAGGGAAATTTCATATTGATGTCGTCCCGTCATGAGTGAATTGTAGGAACAAGTACACTATCAAGTCATGGTGAGATGATGAGGAAGGAGAAGAAGGAGGAAATCATGCCTAAGACTCACTTGTAGTTGAACAGATGAGTGAACCTATCAAGAGCAAGCAAAGGGACACAAGTTTGCAACCACCTCCCAAGACCAAAGATCATTGAAGACCCCACATCATCAAGTTATGTGGAGGAAAAGAGAAAGCATATCCAAGAACACATCTATCACTGAACAACAATAGTGACTTGACATTTCCAAATCATCAATTCAATCCATGTCAGCAATGTCGTGTCAAGTCATGTCACGAGTTGTCATATGCCACATCACTATTGTGGGCCATGTATATTGTAAATCAAGTGTATTGTAAAGTGAAAGTCCAACGGACACACAAGAATATGAAGAGTCATGTAAGTTGAAAAATCATGAGCGTAGTCAAAGAATCATGAGGGGAAGGCATCACCCTTGGTTATATATACCCCCTCATTGTATGATCAAAGCACTTTTCACCTTATCTCCTCTCGTGAGGCATTAGAGATAGCAGCCAGTTCTTTGAGGAGCAAGGAGTGGCTACAATGTCCCACTATTGGGGCTAGTGATGTACAATGTAAATATGTGTCTTGGAAATTTTTCTTAATAGCTTAAGCCTTTTAAGGCCAACACATTCTTCATGCATGACTTATGAATGTTTGTAAGACTATTATGTGGACGATTTTATTTCATGTTTGTTTTCACATGTACTAAGATAGTTGAAATATTTCGGTTATTTAGTGTTTATCTTGTTGAGAATGTATTGTAATGGTTGTTATTGTTGTCCCATCCTTGTGGACTATTCCGTAAGATACTAAACAAATATTTATTTACTTATTATTTATAACCACTGTCACATCCATCGTGGACTATTCCGTTGGATGTTAGACGAAGCTTCCCTTGTTTGTTGGTTGTAACGAATGTCACATCCGCTATGGAATATTTCGTTGGATGCTAAACATGTCCTTCTAGTTCATGTTTTTCTCTTCCTTGATGGTACTATTACCTCTCACTTAGAGGCTCACTTTTCTCCCCCCTTTTGCAGTAAGAGAACCTAGACACAGTTGCGCTACACACTCACCAGGCACACTCACCTTGCTTTTTCGAAGATACCATTGCATCACTCTCTTATGCTGATAGCTAGAGCCCAGGAAAATATTTAAGGATTCGACAACCGGGCCTTTATACCGAATGGGACTCCTACACCAAATGGTGTGAGGTATGATTGGGACTTCATATCGGGGAGATCCCCTTGGTTGACAGATTTCCAACACCGTCAACAATACATTAGACCTAATGCTAGTCAATCACTTTTTTTCTCATAGATATATCATTATTTTCATGTATGTAATGTCCCATTTTTCCAAATGGTCACCAACTCAGTAGCCTATTTGATTCTCATAGGCTATAGAAGAAAAAGGGGATGTTATTAAGTGACTATGGGAAAAACAATAAAAACTTTATAAAGCCACCTAATATTATTGAGCGAGAAAAAGGTAAAAAGGGGAGATCTGTGGTATTTTTATAACCCATGGTATATATACTGATGACCCACAATATTGACCCATGGTATTCTAATGATAAAAGTTATAAAAGGAGAATTGGAGCTCACTTTTTGGTATGCATGGGTTATTTAACTAAATTAATTTGGTGGGCTCTTGAAGCTTTTGAAAAAAGCGTGAAATCCCTATTGAGGATTACTTTTGGTGGTGAGACATATACACCCTATCTAGTTAAGGAGGATGAATCGTCCATATTTCTCACATGTGCTTAATCGAAGAAGTTTATTTTCCATAGATTGTGGGAGCTAGAGGATACAATGATTCGTCTACCGCAACAACTTGTGTTTTGTGGAGGTTATGTTTTCTAGAGGAGATCATGGCCTTTGTGGGAATTCTCAATTATTTTGGATATGCCACAACCTTATTGGAGCAACATCATTGAATCAACCAAATCAAGACATTTGTCAGAGCTAATTAAAGGTTCCTGAAATTGACTTTTTACATCTTAAAGAAGTTGTTTAACATGTAATATTGTCATTAATACTATTAAATAATTGGCTAAGTTGTCAATATTTATTTTCCCATGGTATGATGGTGAATTTAGCAAAAATATTTTCCCGTGGCATTTTTTTTATATATAATGGTTGAGTTTGCTTCACTAGAAGAGGGATTTCCCTTACAAGGTTATTCTGGTAATATTGTTGGTTTTTTTGGGTATGGTCCTCGTATTTATTTACTAGCAAAGTGTTTGATGAAATTTCTTCCTAGAAAGTGTTTGAAAAAATGTTTAAATGGTAAGAAAATCAAAATTACAAGTTTCTTTTAGTAGGGGACTTTACAATGTACTAACTAAATGGCATGAAGAGAACAACTCCAAAGACATCCAAATCTCTTCAAGATTACATATAATAGAAATCTAATGATAGTAGCCATGATATTAAGAAATATTGAGAATTGAAATTAATATTTGGAATAGTCTATCAAAGGAACAAGGCTTGTTAACTTTACAAAGCTTCCACATGTACTCAAGATTTGTCACTAAAAGAGATATTTGAAGAATGTTATATGTGGCTTTGAGATTTATTTGAAAATGGTTTTTTTATGAGATTAGAGCTACTTTTGATGATATTCCAAACAATGGACATTGTTGAAAGAGCAACTTGGAGAGCCTATGCTCAATGTTGGCATGCTAATGAATCCATAAGCCATTAGAGTTGTTAGAGCCTAGATTTGCCTCAGGCTGAAAAGACAAGGTTCTAGGTCCACATCAAACCACGCTCAGCCTCGTAGCTAGCCCTACGAGGACAGGAGAGGGCTCTCTCCGGGTCAATCTCAGCGAAAGATGATCTATGGGGCTTGAGATGACTGAAATATAAACTAATTTTAGGCTAGGTATGAAGTACAAGGTTTTGTTTTGAGTTTTTTGGGGGTTTTGTTGGAAAAATGGAAAGGCAAATTTTGGCTCCGGGGATGAGGCCAGATTTTTCCACAGTTCAGGTAGGGGCAAGATAGGCAGTAGTTTTGATGCTTTGGATCGAATGAATGGATGGATCAGACTGGTGAGGAGCCAAGGAGGGCAAGAAGGTCTCAAGAGTCCTCCTCAAACAGATGAAAATATGAAAAATTAAACAAAATATCCAGGCAGAGCATAGCAGTCCATGAATTCTACCATAATCACTCATTTGTTTAATTGTAGAAGACAAGAGAAGGGAAAATGATACACAATAACATAAATGAACTTACAAATACATAGAGAAAGACACCATCAAAACATAAAGCCACATGGATCCCAACAAGTGCTGCAAAACCCTGGTCTTTCCTTTGCCAAAATTGCAGAAATGAAATGTACAATAGAGTGCTAAGCAATCCCAAGTGTCCAAACTTCTACCAAAATCCAACCCCTACACTATGAAATTCATAAAATATATACATTTTCTCATCCTTGTACTAAGGGATTGAACTCAACCATTTTCTTCAAAATAGAATTAGTTACATTAAACTTGGGCCGAATTTCTGAAAATAGGTGCTGAAGATGAACTTGTATCTCCCAAACCATAACACCTGTTACAAAACTGAAGGAGGTTTTTGTAGATAAGGTCGTGCTGGAAATAAACCTCTCTCAAATTTGGGAAATTAGTTTCCAGTAGCTCACAATCTGTTCCACAAAATCATCTCTAAAACACAAAATCATTAAAAATTTAATTCTGTGAAAATGAGCTGTAAAGATCTAGTCACATATCCCAATCCATGACACATGTGAATAAACTGAAATAGGTTTTTGTTATACAGCTCATGCTTAATACAACCCTCCTTGGGTTTTGCGAATTTACTTTCCATCTGATTTAAAATGGTCCCGCACTAAAATGACTAAAACAGTAAAAAATATGAAAATTTTGCTTTGTTTTAATGTAGGCTCCAAATATCACTGTATATCTCCCACATAGTAGCACCTGTGCATAAACGGAAGGAGGTTTTTGTTATTTGATATGTTATGAACAAAAACCTCTTTCACTTTTGAAAAATTCCTTACCATTATTTCAGAAACTGATTTTGTACTAAACTTGTCATTGTGTGCAGCAACTGACTTCAAAACATGCATAACCAAGAATCACTCATTCATTTCTTCTAATCCAAGAACCAGTTATTGGAGTGTGATATACCGTTGGAAATATTTTTCCGAGCTTCTTCTGATGGACACACTTGTGACATGTTTTGTGCTGAACATAATGTGCAAAACATCTAACAAAACCAGACATAGTAAGAGCTCATGTTGATCCCTGGTGACAGGCTGCGAAGACTGGAACTAACAAGAGTGATGATTAGATATCATTTTGGGATTCAACTGCGTTAAGTAAGTCATTCACGTATGACCATTTCCATGAGAGGTAGTCGTAACTGACTAATTTCTTTGCATCGGGTGATGCTCACAGGGGTGAAGAAGTGGGATTGAAACTAGTGAAATGAATCACATAGCATCAATCATCACTTCCGGGGCTTGCACCCGGTAACCAGGACTTCCCAGGAGGTCACCCATCCCATAACTCCTCTGGCTCAAGCGCGCTTAACTGTGGAGTTTTCCCCACAATCAAGCCCACTTAGCTTGCTACCCCATTTGCAAAACCTTAGCAAGTATTGTGCCTCATGAACCATTCAAATAGAGATCCCTTGACTCTTTTTGAATTTAAGTATGGGGGTTTACGCAGTGCATTATATATCATTTTGGGATTCAACTGCGTTAAGTAAGTCATTCACGTATGACCATTTCCATGAGAGGTAGTCGTAACTGACTAATTTCTCACGATTTTTTGAATAGTTCACTTAGCGCTCATTGCATCGGGTGATGCTCACAGGGGTGAAGAAGTGGGATTGAAACTAGTGAAATGAATCACATAGCATCAATCATCACTTCCGGGGCTTGCACCCGGTAACCAGGACTTCCCAGGAGGTCACCCATCCCAGAACTCCTCTGGCTCAAGCGCGCTTAACTGTGGAGTTTTCCCCACAATCAAGCCCACTTAGCTTGCTACCCCATTTGCAAAACCTTAGCAAGTATTGTGCCTCATGAACCATTCAAAAAGAGATCCCTTGACTCTTTTTGAATTTAAGTATGGGGGTTTACGCAGTGCATTGGGATTCAACTGCGTTAAGTAAGTCATTCACGTATGACCATTTCCATGAGAGGTAGTCGTAACTGACTAATTTCTCATGATTTTTTGAATAGCTCACTTAGCGCTCATTGCATCGGGTGATGCTCACAGGGGTGAAGAAGTGGGATTGAAACTAGTGAAATGAATCACATAGCATCAATCATCACTTCCGGGGCTTGCACCCGGTAACCAGGACTTCCCAGGAGGTCACCCATCCCAGAACTCCTCTGGCTCAAGCGCGCTTAACTGTGGAGTTTTCCCCACAATCAAGCCCACTTAGCTTGCTACCCCATTTGCAAAACCTTAGCAAGTATTGTGCCTCATGAACCATTCAAATAGAGATCCATTGACTCTTTTTGAATTTAAGTATGGGGGTTTACGCAGTGCATTATATATCATTTTGGGATTCAATTGCGTTAAGTAAGTCATTCACGTATGACCATTTCCATGAGAGGTAGTCGTAATTGACTAATTTCTAATGATTTTTTTGAATAGTTCACTTAGCGCTCATTGCATCGGGTGATGCTCACAGGGGTGAAGAAGTGGGATTGAAACTAGTGAAATGAATCACATAGCATCAATCATCACTTCCGGGGCTTGCACCCAGTAACCAGGACTTCCCAGGAGGTCACCCATCCCAGAACTCCTCTGGCTCAAGCGCGCTTAATTGTGGAGTTTTCCCCACAATCAAGCCCACTTAGCTTGCTACCCCATTTGCAAAACCTTAGCAAGTATTGTGCCTCATGAACCATTCAAATAGAGATCCCTTGACTCTTTTTGAATTTAAGTATCAGGGTTTACGCAGTGCATTATATATCATTTTGGGATTCAACTGCGTTAAGTAAGTCATTCACGTATGACCATTTCCATGAGAGGTAGTCGTAACTGACTCATTTCTCATGATTTTTTGAATAGTTCACTTAGCGCTCATTGCATCGGGTGATGCTCACAGGGGTGAAGAAGTGGGATTGAAACTAGTGAAATGAATCACATAGCATCAATGATCACTTCCGGGGCTTGCACCCGGTAACCAGGACTTCCCAGGAGGTCACCCATCCCAGAACTCCTCTGGCTCAAGCGCGCTTAACTGTGGAGTTTTCCCCACAATCAAGCCCACTTAGCTTGCTACCCCATTTGCAAAACCTTAGCAAGTATTGTGCCTCATGAACCATTCAAATAGAGATCCCTTGACTCTTTTTGAATTTTAAGTATGGGGGTTTACGCAGTGCATTATATATCATTTTGGGATTCAACTGCGTTAAGTAAGTCATTCACGTATGACCATTTCCATGAGAGGTAGTCGTAACTGACTAATTTCTCGTGATTTTTTTGAATAGTTCACTTAGCGCTCATTGCATCGGGTGATGCTCACAGGGGTGAAGAAGTGGGATTGAAACTAGTGAAATGAATCACATAGCATCAATCATCACTTCCGGGGCTTGCACCCGGTAACCAGGACTTCCCAGGAGGTCACCCATCCCAAAACTCCTCTGGCTCAAGCGCACTTAACTGTGGAGTTTTCCCCACAATCAAGCCCATTTAGCTTGCTACCCCATTTGCAAAACCTTAGCAAGTATTGTGCCTCATGAACCATTCAAATAGAGATCCCTTGACTCTTTTTGAATTTAAGTATGGGGGTTTACGCAGTGCATTATATATCATTTTGGGATTCAACTACGTTAAGTAAGTCATTCACGTATGACCATTTCCATGAGAGGTAGTCGTAACTGACTAATTTCTCGTGATTTTTTTGAATAGTTCACTTAGCGCTCATTGCATCGGGTGATGCTCACAGGGGTGAAGAAGTGGGATTGAAACTAGTGAAATGAATCACATAGCATCAATCATCACTTCCGGGGCTTGCACCTGGTAACCAGGACTTCCCAAGAGGTCACCCATCCCAGAACTCCTCTAGCTCAAGCGCGCTTAACTGTGGAGTTTTCCCCACAATCAAGCCCACTTAGCTTGCTACCCCATTTGCAAAACCTTAGCAAGTATTGTGCCTCATGAACCATTCAAATAGAGATCCCTTGACTCTTTTTGAATTTAAGTATGGGGGTTTACGCAGTGCATTGGGATTCAACTGCGTTAAGTAAGTCATTCACGTATGACCATTTCCATGAGAGGTAGTCGTAACTGACTAATTTCTCATGATTTTTTTGAATAGTTCACTTAGCGCTCATTGCATCGGGTGATGCTCACAGGGGTGAAGAAGTGGGATTGAAACTAGTGAAATGAATCACATAGCATCAATCATCACTTCCGGGGCTTGCACCCGGTAACCAGGACTTCCCAGGAGGTCACCCATCCCAGAACTCCTCTGGCTCAAGCGCGCTTAACTGTGGAGTTTTCCCCACAATCAAGCCCACTTAGCTTGCTACCCCATTTGCAAAACCTTAGCAAGTATTGTGCCTCATGAACCTTTCAAATAGAGATCCCTTGACTCTTTTTGAATTTAAGTATGGGGGTTTACGCAGTGTATTATATATCATTTTGGGATTCAACTGCGTTAAGTAAGTCATTCACGTATGACCATTTCCATGACAGGTAGTCGTAACTGACTAATTTCTCATGATTTTTTTGAATAGTTCACTTAGCGCTCATTGCATCGGGTGATGCTCACAGGGGTGAAGAAGTGGGATTGAAACTAGTGAAATGAATCACATAGCATCAATCATCACTTCCGGGGTTTGCACCCGGTAACCAGGACTTCCCAGGAGGTCACCCATCCCAGAACTCCTCTGGCTCAAGTGCGCTTAACTGTGGAGTTTTCCCCACAATCAAGCCCACTTAGCTTGCTACCCCATTTGCAAAACCTTAGCAAGTATTGTGCCTCATGAACCATTCAAATAGAGATCCCTTGACTCTTTTTGAATTTAAGTATGGGGGTTTACGCAGTGCATTATATATCATTTTGGGATTCAACTGCGTTAAGTAAGTCATTCAAATGGGGTAGCAAGCTAAGTGGGCTTGATTGTGGGGAAAACTCCACAGTTAAGCGCGCTTGAGCCAGAGGAGTTCTGGGATGGGTGACCTCCTGGGAAGTCCTGGTTACCGGGTGCAAGCCCCAAAAGTGATGATTGATGCTATGTGATTCATTTCACTAGTTTCAATCCCACTTCTTCACCCCTGTGAGCATCACCCGATGCAATGAGCGCTAAGTGAACTATTCAAAAAATCATGAGAAATTAGTCAGTTACGACTACCTCTCATGAAAATGGTCATACGTGAATGACTTACTTAACGCAGTTGAATCCCAAAATGATATATAATGCACTGCGTAAACCCCCATACTTAAATTCAAAAAGAGTCAAGGGATCTCTATTTGAATGGTTCATGAGACACAATACTTGCTAAGGTTTTGCAAATGGGGTAGCAAGCTAAGTGGGCTTGATTGTGGGGAAAACTCCACAGTTAAGCGCGCTTGAGCTAGAGGAGTTCTGGGATGGGTGACCTCCTGGGAAGTCCTGGTTACCGGGTGCAAGCCCCGGAAGTGATGATTGATGCTATGTGATTCATTTCACTAGTTTCAATCCCACTTCTTCACCCCTGTGAGCATCACCCGATGCAATGAGCGCTAAGTGAACTATTCAAAAAAATCATGAGAAATTAGTCAGTTACGACTACCTCTCATGGAAATGGTCATACGTGAATGACTTACTTAACGCAGTTGAATCCCAAAATGATATATAATGCACTGCGTAAACCCCCATACTTAAATTCAAAAAGATTCAAGGGATCTCTATTTGAATGGTTCATGAGGCATAATACTTGCTAAGGTTTTGCAAATGGGGTAGCAAGCTAAGTGGGCTTGATTGTAGGGAAAACTCCACAGTTAAGCGCGCTTGAGCCAGAGGAGTTCTGGGATGGGTGACCTCCTGGGAAGTCCTGGTTACCGGGTGCAAGCCCCGGAAGTGATGATTGATGCTATGTGATTCATTTCACTAGTTTCAATCCCACTTCTTCACCCCTGTGAGCATCACCCGATGCAATGAGCACTAAGTGAACTATTCAAAAAAATCATGAGAAATTACTCAGTTACGACTACCTCTCATGGAAATGGTCATACGTGAATGACTTACTTAACGCAGTTGAATCCCAAAATGATATATAATGCACTGCGTAAACCCCCATACTTAAATTCAAAAAGAGTCAAGGGATCTCTATTTGAATGGTTCATGAGGCACAATACTTGCTAAGGTTTTGCAAATGGGGTAGCAAGCTAAGTGGGCTTGATTGTGGGGAAAACTCCACAGTTAAGCGCGCTTGAGCCAGAGGAGTTCTAGGATGGGTGACCTCTTGGGAATTCCTGGTTACCGGGTGGAAGCCCTGGAAGTGATGATTGATGCTATGTGATTCATTTCACTAGTTTCAATCCCACTTCTTCACCCCTGTGAGCATCACCCGATGTAATGAGCTCTAAGTGAACTATTAAAAAAATCATGAGAAATTAGTCAGTTACGACTACCTCTCATGGAAATGGTCATACGTGATTGACTTACTTAACGCAGTTGAATCCCAAAATGATATCTAATATAATGCACTGCGTAAACCCCCATACTTAAATTCAAAAAGAGTGATGATATTAGGAAAGCCAGAAAGAAATTCCTCACGATAAGTTTCATTATAAATATGTAAAACCAAATGAATTCTACCCAAAAGGTATGACATATGCATGATAAGACATTGAGTGAATTAGTTCAGGAACGGGGATATACATTTTGGTAGAATAAGCAATAAACGTTTGATCTCTTTTCCAAAATGTATATTTTTGGAACATGACCAATACTATGATTTTATGAAGAACCTCCAAAATCCTATAAACAAATATTGATTAGGTGCCTTTGAAAATTCCACTATGGAAGTAATTAAAGAATGATGCTACATGTTTTTTGAAAACTATCCCAAACTATTGTATTGGAGTGAATTATTTTTTAAGATGCATTGCCCAAATTTGGCTTTGATGATGAATTCTATCCACTACAACTAGAATTGAGTGACACCTTTCAAGGAAATGATATTTATAATAAATTCAACTTGAATTTGTCACTCGAAAGACCAAACATTGACTATTAAATGCTAGTTTTTTAAGAATGCTAATCTTTTAAGCTAGTGCCTTCGAAAAATGATTAGGAGTATTTAAGACAAAATGTTGAGCATCCAATCATACCAACACTAAGCCATGAGAAAATAAAGTAGAGTAAATATTAAATCATTTGTTAGGGTTGTTTGTGGATGTGGTAAGTGGTAGATAATTAATGCAAACAAAGTCATGTAGTTATTTAAATAGGATGCATCGTAAAAACCTCTAATGTACCTTCATTATGACCTATTACATATCACAGTGAAAGTTTCCTAATAAAGAAGACGTACTCATGATGATAATGAAGGCTTGAGAATGACATGAACCCCAATAACTATGCAAATTTATCAAGGTTGATTGTTGTTAAGAGTCTCGGGTTGATGTGAGATGAAAGAGAATAATTGTCCAAAACAAATCTATCGTATACTAGTCCCTAAGCTCATTACTTTTTTTTCAAATAATGTTAGTGTCACATTGTTTATTTTAGGTCACATTTTAGTGATCATTATCAATGATCTAGGTGCCTAAGTGATGCTTTTTCAAATTCACTTTTGGACACTAAGTATTGATTCTCAACAATAATTAATAGCATAACACTTATTCCATTATTAAATATTGTCTAGTGATAGAAATAATTGCCCATATATTTTTTTTGAGGCTTTACCTTGAGCACAATGGAATTCATTATCTCTAGGAACAAACCATAACTTCTCACATTGAGGAATTGTATTGCTACATGCAAGAAGGGATTGATCTATAAATTGTTGTGGATATTCCATTGGACAATTCGTCACAATAAATCTGATAAAAATATACTTAAATATGAAATCTATTCTATGAGGGTTAATTTTCCTTAGATTTATGGATTTATTAATTACCATTTTTTACTGATGCATGTGATAGATAAAATGTGAAAAATAGAGAACATTGAAATCATATATATTTTGGGAAACTATTTTAAGAAAATCCCAACTGGAAGGTGAGGTTGTTATGCTCTTTTTTCTCTAAATTGAAATGATGGAAATACAAAGGAGTAGGCACTCTTTATGGAGTTACATGAGACATGTGGCCTATTGGCTACTACAAAACACAAACCCCCTGTATTATGATCACTCTCTATTCAATATTTCCTACTCTTCTCTCCTACGGAATAAAATTTACTTGAATAGAATGGAACCCCTTTTCCTCCTAGTGGATTGGTTATAACACAAGTCGATAGCCAACAAGGGGTCAAATTTGGCCCATTCAAACCTCAACATGAGTTAAAACTCAACTCCTGTAGAGTCTTCTTCATAGTCCCCATGTGGCTATTCCTTTTCCACTAGTAGGGGGGTTGATGTGGATTCCTATCAAATTATGGTGGTCAATCATGATAGGTCAACCTCTAGGAGGCATAACTTTTGCATCTAAACTATGATTAAAGTATTTCTTGGATTGTTAGAAAGGCCCCTGCATGTATAATAACATCATAGTGGAAAATTTTCACCCCCGAAAAACATCATCTAAGGCCTCAAACTAGCCCAAGAAGGTTTCATACCTCAATACTCGAAACTAGGTCCCATTGTTAAAATTGCTCATGTAATCTAATTCCTTTAATTTTTCCATTTGAAAGCATTGTTATGGATGAAAAATTATAAATTCATCCAATCCATATCATATCTCACCCTTTTGGTAGGTGTTTGGTCCCCATAATCGTTTACTAAATGAGGTGAGGAAAATTTTCCTCTACCTTCTCCCGAGAGTACCATTTAGCCTTGCCTAGAAGCTGTCTTTTTAACCCAATCTGCCAAATTTCATGCTAGCCCTATCTTGTAATTCTAAACATCTTCTACAAAATTGTATCCTCTATGGAAGGTAGGACCTACTCCTCTTCCTGATCTAGGATGGATGGCTCATAAAGTTTTAGATTTTCCACATTCACCACTAAGTAAATGAGCATGCATGGGGGTAGAATAAGTTTGTGGGCGTTATCTCACACCTTTTCTATTATCTTGAGAGGACCATAAGAAAACACTTGATTTTCTTACTAGGTCCATGTAGCTTGTCCTTGTTCAACCATAACCATACTTTATACCCCACTTTGAATAACTTCTCTATTTTGTGTTTTTTTTCCCAAGGAAAAATCCTAATCTTTCATTAATATTGAAGAATTACATATAGTATATGCTTGACAACATATGAATTACTTGTCGTTTTGGAATATGTCCAGAATATCCACAATCCCATTCTTGTGAATGGCTGAAACAAAAACAAAATTCACCACGCAGGGTGATACTGGATAGAGTTCTATAATATATGCACCTCGCAGGGTGATGTGCATAAATAAACTAAGATATATACATCATCATATGTAGTCGAAAGTCATCAAAAAAATTAGGTGCCATCCACCTGATGATATGTCTGATCTATGTATGGTCTATGTTAGTACTGGTATTGTGTAGTACTCCTCTGTTCATGGATTATCCACTATCCTCTTGGCAGGTGCGTGGCCTCCTTGGAAAGTTCGTCAGCACTGTCGTCATGTTCCTTGTAAATATGATGACAAATAATGGAGTTAAAAGGAGATTTGAAATGCTTCACTTCATCCAGAATGTTTATAAGTGTGTGTGTGTGGCATCTTGTGATATTGTTGAAGCAATTTATAATATTTTTTGAGTCTCCAAAAATCTGAATATCTCTGCATTCATGGCTAAGAGCAAAATGTAATTGATGACGAAGAGTGATCAGTTCCACAAAATTATTCGTTACTTCACCCAAGCCCAGCTTGACTCTGAAGAAATGATGATCAGTGAGGTAAAGAAGGAAACCTCCCCCACACCCCTGTTGTTGGGCTGCTCCGTAAAAAAATTCCCATGGAGTGGAGTGGTCTATCGATTTAGGAGCAATAGATCTACGCGGACGAGGTTGAGTATATTCTGGTAGCTCAAGGTAGGAGGATACAATTTTTGTTGTGATGCTCTACCACCTAATCATGCTATCCTCAAATGTCATTTTATTTATTTCCAGCCATATAGCCCAGCAAATATTCAGGGGTGGACATGAAAGATTAGTTCATGTGTGCGCGTTGTTCCAGGTTTCCCATGCTGCTAGTATATTATCTCCTTTCCATTCATCCGTGAAACGTATCTCAGCAGCTGCAATTCTCCATATATGTTTAGTTGTATTGCAATTTAAGAACAAGTGCTCAGTCGTTTCTGAGTTTTGTTTACATAGAATGCACCAATGAGGTCCATAAATGGATCTGTGTGTGAGAGAGTCCCCGGTGGGTACTTTGTTACGAAGAATGCACCAGAAGAAAAGTCTGGTTCGGGGAGGAGTTTTCAGTTTCCATATGCTCTGCCACCAACTTTGCAAGTGATCAGGTTTTTTGTCTTGTAGCAGACATAGATAACCTTTCTTCGGTGAGTAGATTCTGGATTCTGCCATGCACCACATGAGTTCATCTGGTCCATCCTTAATACGGATGTGTGACTCAATCAATGCGGAAGTATAATTGTTCTAGGAAAGGTGCCATTGAGGAGGAAGGTTTAGCTGTGTTGCAGATTTCCATGCTTGAGCAAAAATATAGGTATTTTCCTGCTCTACGATTTGAGCAATTACCCTGATATCTTGTTGATTTAAGTGTAGAGTGAGTTCTCTTAGGAGTTGGCATCTACCTCCCCCCTAGTCCAGGGATCCTAGCCAATGTGCACTCTTGTGTCTGCATTTATCCTCCATGCCAGGTGGTTGCGAATGAGTGGGAGAGAGTGAAGAAGTGCTTTCCAAACCGAGGATATGCTTGTCCTTTTCCATTGTGGCATCCTTATCCAGTCCATAATTTGGTGTGGCCAAATATATTTGTGATAAGAGATGGAAGTCCATAGGTTATGCTTGGTTAGGAGGGTCCAGCCCATTTTTGCACCCAAAGCTTGTGCAAATAGGGTTAGATCTTTGAGTCCCCATCCTCCCCATTTTTTGGGAAAAGCAATCTTGTTCCAACTTACCCATGCAAATACTCTTCTGTCCTGACAGTCGTTCCATAGATATCTGCAACAAATCTATTTGAGATGAGCCATTATACATCTGGGGATCCATGCTAATGCCATCTAGAATACCGGAGTGGCTTCTAAGACAGATTTGATAAGCACCAGTATGCCTGCTCTAGACAAGAAACAGTGGCACTAGTTTGTCATTCTATTCTCTAATTTGATGACCAACCAATTCTAATTTGCAATCTTATGGCTCAGGGGCTTGATCCAGAAATCTAAGTATTTGAAGCCCTGTTCAAGAGGACGAGGGCTATAAGGGAAATGCTGTGATGCGAAGGTGGATTCCTCTGCGGAGGTATGAGCTAGAGTGATTGTGGATTTTGCATGATTTGCCAACATACCAGTGGCCCTAGAGAAGATGGCAAGGATCTTATCAAAAGTTATCAAGTCTCGAATGCTGCCATCCAGAAATACCAAAACATCATCCACGAAAAGGAGATGAGTGAGGTAGCACTGTTCGTTGATCTTCAGCCCAAATAATCTGCCACTTTGATTTTCATGATAGATTAGCCGACTTAGACTTTCCATGATAATCAGAAAGAGGAGAGGGGAAAGAGGGCATCCTTACCTGAGTCCTCTTTCAGCATGGAAAAAAGGAGAGGCAGAGCCATTAATAAGGATACTGAAGGTTGGCATGGAAATGCAGGCCATGATCCAGGTGGTGAATAGGTGCGGGAAACCCAGGTGGATAAGGAGCATTTTGATGTAAAGCCAGCTAACCCAGTCAAAATATTTTTCTAGATCGATCTTGAGGATGATCCCTTTGAGTCTCCTGGATCGAATTGAGTGAATAACTTCTTGTGCAGTGCCAATGGCTTCATGGATCTGACGGTCTTCCAGGAAGGAAAACTGTTCAGGTAAGATGTGATGAGATAGGATAGGTCTAATACGATTTGCGATGATCTTGGAAATAATTTTGTAGAGGCAGTTGCAGAGTGAGATGGGATAGAATCCATTGAAGGATGAGGTCGATGAAGGAAGAATTGATGGCATTGTAAAATTTGCCTGAAGTCCAGCATTCCTCCACAACCTGGAGAAGGTCATGTGCCAAAAGATCATAGAAAGCGAGGTAGAACTCAATCGTCCACCCATCTAGACCTGGGATTTTGTATTTTTTGAACCACTTTAAGGTCCCCTCAAGTTCCTTAAGCGTTACGGGTGAATTGAGATCTTGCGCTTCCTCCTCCCCTACAAATCTAGGAAAATAGCCTGCCACTTGAATGATATCAGCGAGATTGGCTTCTTGTGGAGATCTGAAAAGATCCTGAAAGTGAGAGGTGCCTAACAGAGATAGCTTTTTGAAAGTGTCAGCCACCCCTCCATCTGGGAGAGGCATTTTCCATATTGTATTTGCTATCTTCCTTCCTTTTGCAAAATTCTGATAGAACTTTGTGTTATCATCTCTGGCCTGTAACCAGATTGCTCTACTCTTCAGTCTCCATGTTTCTTCTCTTTCCTTCAGTATCTTATCTCTCTGTTTTTTGAGCTCAATCAGATGAGATTTCTCATCTGCAGAAGCAAAACCTTTGTTGTTGTCATCCAAAAGCTCGTTCAACTCAGCTTCAATAGCTGATATGGTCTGATCATCCTTTAGTTTTTTCTCCTTTTCCCAAGTGATGGATAAATGTTTTAGCTGAGATAGGTTATGGCAGAATCCTTCGGCCGCAGATCTATGACTGGAGATGGGATGGGATGTCCAATAGTCTGAGACCAACTTGGTATATCCCGGATCTTGGAGCCAAACATGATTAAATTTGAAAGGAGACTTTGGCTTGGCTTCAGGTCCTAGAATTTCCAAATAGATAGGTGAGTGGTCTGATATCCCTCCAGACCCAACCCATTGTCTGTATCTATTTAGCTGCTGAAGCAAAGGCACTTTAATCAGGAAATGATCAAGCCTTCTAGCCAGAGCTGCATCCCCAACTCTTCGATTTCTCTAGGTGGGCAAGGGCTTGATCATGGGGACATCAGTGAGGTTGTGCTGATCCAGAATGTCCCTGAAGAAATCTGACATAGGGTCAACTTGGGCTTGTGATCCCCAGGATTCCCCAAAACCTAGGGAGAAGTTAAGATCACCCCCTATAATCACCTGATCCACTGATGTGATTTCAGTATTTAGGAAGTGCTGCCAAAATTCATCTCTCTGCTGACAGGGGCCATATACATTGATGACTCTGATGGAAAAACCAAGATCGACCGAGAATAAGTCCAATCCAATGAATCCCACTCCTCCCCAAGAGGCTGATACATTTATGGAGCGAGGATCATATCTGATGGCTATACCCCCTAATCTACCCAACATCCAGAGAGAGGAAATGCCAACCTGGTTTAATGGCAGCTAGGGTTTGATTGATGGATTCAACATTTCCCAGGGTTTCTTGCAGCATGATAATATCGACAGGTTCATTCTCAAATAACCTCCACAGGGCTAGTTTTTTGGAGGCACTAGCCATGCCTCTGCAATTGAAGGAGAGGCATTTCATGGTGGAACCCTCCCAGGGGTGTTCATTGCTCTAAGAACCCCTTCCATAGTGGATTGTTTACCAGAGACTACTTCTGCCCCGACCTTCAGAATAGCTTTTGAGAGATTAGATTTACGGCCCTGGGTCGCTTGAGTGATGGGCCCATGGAAGGTGAGACCTAGACTAGTCTGGTGGCTGGTGTCCATGATGAAACGGGAACGAAGGTTGTATGTGTGGGCCAAAGTAGGATGGTTCAAATCCGATGGTAGGGGGGAGGGGGGGAGAGTAGGGATGGGGCGGTGGTGGAGATGAGGGGCGGAGGCAAGGAAATCTCACATGAAATAGCAGGTGACTTAAACAATGTTGATGATGAATCTAATGATGCACAACAAGCATATGTGATAGAAGTAAAATGAGAGATAGGGGATGAAGAGAGAGATGTACCCACTTTACTTGCAGCCTCTGTAGCAGCAGCAGCTCTAGCACGGGTCAATGGAGGCGATGGCATTCTGTAATGCTCATCCGCAGACTTGGAGGATTCGCCTTGATTATGATCTTTGTGAGCTGATACCAGGGTGCTGACCTATTTAGCTGTTGCTTTTCCTTTTTGTGGCGTAGGTGAGCTATGGGGTTCAACTGTTTTCATGAGCAGAGGACATTCCTTGTAGATATGCCCTACCTTGTGGCACCTCCTACATCAAAAAGGAACCCCCTCATAGTCCAGAATCTGGACTCTGGTGTAATGCCGCCATTTAAGAGTAATTTTCTCTTCCAGTCCCTCCCTCGTATCCAAATATACCAGAATTCTAGCCAGCGATCTATTCTTTGTCTGCACATAGGTCTTGTCATAATCTAGATATGTTCCAAGGGCATTCCCAATCCTTACAAAGACTGCTTCAGACCAATACTGAAGAGGTAAACCTAGTAATCGCACCCATATGGGGTCGACACCTATTTGCTCCCGTTCTGGATCGAATAATGGATTCCAGCATTTGAGAAGGACCAGTGCCATCTCAATATGCCAATATTTCACAAGAACTAGCTCTGTGTAGTCCGCCTTGGAGAAATGCAGCGCGAACCATCCCCTTGCTAGATTCTGAACCTCTGGTAGCTCTTGTAGAGTGCTGCCCCAAATTTCCTTGACCCAGCTTGTTAATCTTGTCGTTGAGTATGCCCTTCCTCTAACATGCCCAACCAATACCGTATTGGCCTTATCCACTACCTCTCCCATCGGAATGTCCTCTCCAAATATGATAGTGAGGTCCTTCGTGGTAGATTTCACACACTTGACTTTTCTTTTCCTGGTTCGCGGAGCCGATGGGTGTCCTTGCAGCGGATCTGAGCCTTCATGCGACTGCGGAGCCGATGCTTTGACCCTAATCACAGGTGATTCGAAGCAGCCAGAGGGGAGGGAACTAGGGTTAGGCGGAATTTGGGGGTTCGAACAAGATGGGGGCGGGGGAAAGATCGAAGGGATCAGATTGAAAGCAGGTGATGGAGGTGAAACAGTTGTGAGCAAATTGAGGGTCCCATGCGATAGAGGAGGGCATTCAAGGCCCGAAGATTCAAGGGAGAGCGATCCAAATTGAAGCGAGGATGCGGAATAACCAGGCAGCATGACAATTGGTGTAGAAACCTGATCCAAGAGCGAAACAGATCAGAGCTGGTGTGGTTAGGGTTAGGGCTATGGAAGATAGACTGCCCGTGATACGGGTCCTGGGAGTAGTCTACTTCCTCCTCGAAATCCATACTATCCATTGTCGGAAACCACCACCAGACTGCTGGAGAGACAGTTGACCGCAGGTGCTAGAGTCGGATGGCGACTGGTCGGGAGGGTTGTAACAGATGCAGCAAAAGTTGTGGTTAGCTGCAGTGAAAACTGTTTTACCCTAACCTCTTGCAGGTGCGACGATGCGTGCGTGCCACCTGCCTGCTTGCAGCCACGTCAGAGCCCTCTATTTTGTGTTAATCATGCTTAGCTTTGTGCTTTTAGTATGACTTCTTCAGTGTCTCATGTACTTACATATGGATTTCCTTATCTATTCAACAAAATTCTCTTCCCTTAAGTCATCCCCTATGAGATCCCCCCTTTCTCCTCCTTGCTACATGTATACAACATCTAAAGGCGAACATGGAAAATATCCAAAACAAGTCTTAAATGGGGACTTACTAGTAGAAGTGTGGACTATCTACTATAAGAGTGTTGTATATATACCAAAATTTCACCCTAGTCTTCAAATGCTTTTGATTGTAACCCCTTAGTTATTTCATTGTCTTTTTGACTACTTCTATCTGCACATATTTCTATGGGATGAAATTTTTTAGACTTGTTCAACATGGTGTCCATCTTATCCCATAATGTAACCCAAAATGCACTGAGAAATCTAGTGCCCTTGTTTGAATTGTCTGAAACAATGCTCATTGGTATCCCATCATGAACCCAAACCTGACCAAGAACAAGTTTGATATTTCTTTCCCATTGATGGTCTTTTTACAAGGCATGAGAAAGCACATATTTCTAAACCTATCAACTACCGTGAACATGTAGTCATGTGCATTCTTGGTTGTTGATAAACCTCCCATAGAGTCCATGGGAATGCTTTCCTAAGGACAAGCAAGTACATGTAAGGGATGGTATAGACCTTGTTTCCCATAGCTAGGCTTGCTTGTAAAATAAACCATACATCCTATTATGAACCTAGCTACATATTCTTCCATTCTAGGCCAACACATACCTTTGAAAATAAACAACTACCTTCCCTACACCAAAATGCCCCACAATCTTGGTGGTTTGAGCCTCTCTGATTAGTTGCAACTAGTCACCTTTAAGAATGCATAACCTATCCATCCTATAGAGGAAGCCATTCTTGAGATGATAGTCAACTATGTTATCTCCATTGTATGCATGAATTTGGATCTATAATTATTGAAACACATCCTTGAATTCATTATCCTCTATACATGCCTCTCTATATGCATCATGGATGAAAGGATCCATGTGCAGCAAACTTCCCAAAATTATGATTTTTGATATGGGTGGCCTTGAATTCATGTCAACCAACTTGTTTGTGTTGCCCTTATTATACTTGATCATTAAATGGAATTGTTTTAAAAACCCCATCCACTTGTAATGCCCAGTCTCTTATAGTATACAATGGGCTCACAAGTATTGTAGCAACTGGTGGATGATTGTCTCATTTCCCATCAAATTGTGTGTCCACTTGTACAAGAGCATAAATCTCCTTGTCATAGGTATGGTAGTTGAGAACTTCCCCATGAAACACTTCAGAATGGTAGCATACATGCCTTCCTCCCTACATCAAGACCACTCCCATGACATATTGACCCACATTTATCTTCACTTAAAAGGGATGTCACAAGTTTGGTAATGCAATAACTAAAGCTTAATTTATCTTCATCAGCACTTCAAATTCCTTTTATTAATCCTTCCCACAATAGAAACTCTTTCCACTCACTATTATGGTGTGGAGTGGTGTGGCTGTTGTTGAAAATGAGGCTATGAATTTTCTCAAGCACTGTGTTGCCCCAATGAAACTCCTAACCTCAAAAACATTAGTAGGCACCAACCGCTTCATGATGGCCTCCATATTGTGAGGGTCTATCTTAAACTTCCCTCCACCAATCACACAACCCAAGTACACTAAACATTGTTGTGCCAAATCACATTTCTTGAGATTTTCCAATAGTCAGTGCTTTTTTAAAGTCTTTAGCACTTGCATCAAATGTGAGATGTGCTCCTCCCAAGTAGTATTGTATACTGTTATAGACATTTTTGTGCCTTGCAGCTCCAAGCATGAAATGTCCATAAACCAAGGGCTCCTAAGTCCCTAAAAGTGTTGTTCCAACCCCTAAAGGAACAAGGTCAACAAATTACAGCTTCTCCCAGAAGTTCTCCACCAGAAACTGCTCAGAATAAGTCAAAACAGGATCATTTCAGCTGCTCCACTGGCTAGTTGTGTTGCATAGCACCTAAACACACTAGCTGGGTGCGTTGCAACGCACCTAAATGCACTATGAGGGTGTGTTGGGTGAGAAATGACAAATGGCAGTGCCATTCCGCGAGGTGGAGAGACAATGGAAGCTTCCAGAATCTTCTCCTATGACACTTGCCACACTGAATTCGACCAAGGATGAGTAAGAGGCCTTCAGTCTCCAAGTGGAAGCAAGAACTGACAGAGAGAAGACACTAATCAAATCACAAGATGACTCATCCTCCTTGCATACATCTATATATGGATCCCTCATCCCAGAGATCCAGAGGCTGGAATTTTGCACATTGTAAGGAATTGCTGTTGGTTTTGAGACAAAGATCAGAGTATTGGGTGATTTATGCTTTGTTGGAGGTGAAGAGGGGCTTCTTTGCTGGGAGGTTGATGCTGGGTCAGGAACCATCGGTTGTAACTCCTCCTGGATCTTCTTGTTATATCAATAAAAACTATTTGAGTTTTTCCTCCATGCTTGTGTATCATTGATGATTGTTACATTTGTATGGTTAACTTAAATTTGATCCTAAGTTATTTATGAATATAGATCCATGTCTTTGTATATTTTTCTTCTTCTGTGATCTTACAGGTACTTGGTGAAGTTGGGCAAGTAAGGGAGCAGGTAGCTGGAAGCTGTCAAAGAAGAGAGGGATTGGATCAAAGGATTAGCGCAAGACACAGGTTGGTTCTTTCTATTCCTCTCTGTCTATAGTTTATAAAGGAAATACAAAAGTAGTTTTTCTCTGTTTGTTTCTAAGGCAGCTGTCACACCTTAGTGGGATAGAGCAGTTCTAAATAGACACTTTTCCCAGTAACAAAATGGCGACGTCGTCGTAGGATGGTAAAAACGTACGTCCCCTATCAGCTCTTAGCTGAATGGTTTATCAAGTCATTACTACCTTCCATCACGGAAGATGTGGCAAAGGGGGGAGTCGTAACAGAAGAGCAAGTTATCGCTCGTGCACAATATCTGGACTTGATCTACACTCAGTCCGGCATGCTCTACGACAAAATACCTGACGCCCCTAGACCGAAATTCTCAATTCCTCCTCCTCCTAAATCAAACAATGACTCTCATGCCGGCGATGGCGTGATTGGAACGACATACACGAAATCGACAAAGGCTACATCCAAAAAGGCCCATAAGATTTCAGGTCAAAATGCAAAAGATGAACTTCTTGCTTCGGAAGTAAATGTCGTATCGACAGATAAAGGCAAAGAAACCAGACAACCAGGAAGCAAGAAGAAAGGCAAAGGGAAGAAGAAGAAACAGGAGGAATCATCACCTGAAAAATCTTCTTCAAACCCTCCTGGAGATAGGAAACCAAAAAATCCATGCTTTATATGCGATGAGGATCATCGTACCTCAGACTGTCCATACAAAGCTGAGGTTAAAAAATTCTTCAAGAATTCAAAAACCTCCGCAGTGTTAACTGATCCGTTTCCAAATCCAGGAACAAATCTGGTTGAAAGTGGAAATGCTTCCCTGTCTCAAGTGCTAATGTTGTCGGTTTCAAAACAGCAAAATGATGCTTTGATATCGACAAGGAACAAAGATTATGGGAATCCACAGCTGTCGAACAACAAGGATAAAGATCAACCAAGTAGTTCGACAACAACTTCGACAGAAGTTGTGCCACCCACCATTCCTGAATTAACGATAAAACTGCCAAAGGGAGTAGTACACAAGTCAACATTTAATCCCCACGCTAGAGCGGCACAACATTATAACATAGTGGAAGATTTGGCCCAATCGCCATCCGCTATGTCGACTCTTGAAGTACTACAAAATTGCCCATCCCAAAGGCAGGCTTTATTATCAGCCATTGGTGGGATTGACCCAAAGGATTCCAATCTTGTATCCTTCGATCATAAAGGATACGATCCTTAGTTACCAGCTCAACTAGCTTTCCTTGTTCAAGTGAAATCCCTCAACAAAACTGTTCATCGAACAATTATTGATGAGGGGGCATCTACATGCATTATGTCGATGAGTTGCTGGAAAACTTTAGGATCTCCAACCTTGTCGCGATCTTCGACGACATTAAAAGCATTCGACGGAAGGACATATACCCCATATGGTATCCTAAATAACTTGAAAGTTGAACTAGGAGGGAAAAAAGTAGAAATAGATGTTTAAGTCATCGATGGGAATCTTGATTACAACATCCTACTAGGAAGACCATGGATTTATGCCATGGCAGCTGTTGTGTCGACCTATTTTAGAAAGATTGCATTTCCCTTTCAAGGAGGGATTACAATCGTCGATCAGCAAAACTTCCTCCCCAATGGTTCTCAAGTTACTGGAAGCATTCCCATGATCCATGGAAGCCCTCATTCGCTTCAGAATATCGGAGTAGGCCTACTAAAAGATCCTATACTAATGGGAACTTTCGCTCTTCCACCTCCAATCAATCTGGCAGAAGTAGCGACGATAGGAACCTGCAACATGATATCTTCTACAAAGATCTCAGAAAACGATATCGACATGGATCATGCAGTGGTTTTGCCCCCAAGCCCAACGGAAATATTATAGCAATCAATGTTCCTAGCATGGGAGGCAAACCCAAATCAACGCTCATCAAGCGTTTGGATAGATAGGTCTAGAGAATATGGTACTCCTTTAGATCCTTGGTTGCGAGTGCATGTCACCGACGAAGGAATTGTCCAATCAATGGTAATTGAAGGAGCACCATGGAATGATTTCCACCATCGTTCTCTTCTTCCGGATTGTGGAGAAGATACTCAAAATGACCTTTATCATCCTTCAGTCTTTGATTTTCTGTCAAATACTGTAAATACGGTGGATTCCGAGCGAAACTTGTCCAACATTGAAGAGACTATAGCCATAAATATCTCGACCAAAACAGATGTTGTAGAGAATATTTATGTTGGCAAATGTTGTTCTCCTTCAGAACTGGAAATATATAACGCTCTTTTTCGCGAATTCAGAGATGTCTTTGCTTGGTCATACAGTGAAATGCCAGGCATCGACTCGAGTATCGTTGAACACGAAATTAAGATGTATCCAGATGTCAAACTAGTACGGCAACGGCTAAGGCAGGTGCACCCCAAGAAAGCCGCTGCCATTAAGGCAGAAGTTAAAAAACTTCTCCATGCTAGTTTCATCTACCCGGTTCCTCTAACCGATTGGGTATCGAATATTGTCCCTGTTATGAAAAAACAAGGGACAATTAGAGTGTGCGTCGATTATAGGGATGTAAATCAAGCTTGTCCAAAAGACAACTACCCTACACCCTTCATTGACCAGATAATTGATGAATGCGCCGGATGCGAAATCTTTTCATTCATGGATGGATTCTCCGGGTATAATCAAATAAATATCCGCCCACAGGACCAGTCAAAGACTGCATTTATTTGTCCGTGGGGCACATTCGCATATCGAAAATTACCCTTTGGTTTAAAGAACGCAGGGGCGACGTTTCAGAGGGCAATGAATTATACCTTCCATGACATCAAAAACATCGTTCAACCATACCTCGATGACCTTCCGGCTCATTCGCGAAAGCGGACTGATCATCCGCAGCATTTAAGAGCGATATTTCTACGTTGCCGACACTACAAGATACGACTCAATCCGCACAAATGTGTATTTTGCGTTAGTTCTGGTCGTTTACTTGGCTTTGTAGTCTCCAAGGATGGGATTCGTCTCGACCCCTGTAAGGTCCAGGCAATCATAAATTTGCCTCCACCTTCGAATTTGCTTCAGATTCAGAAACTCCAAGGGAAAGCAAACTTTCTCAGGAGGTTCATTCCAAATTACGCCGAACTTGCTAAAGTTTATACACGTCTTTTGAAAAAGGAGGTACCCTTTGTCTGGGATCAGGTTGTGCAAGCTTCCTTTGATGCTTTAAAAGATTCCCTAATGAAAGCATCATTAATATACGCCCCTGATTATCAAAGAGATTTTAACCTGTATCTGGCTGCAGCAGATATGACCATCGCAATGGTTTTAGTTCAAGAAGTCGATGGAATTGAGCACCCTATATATTATTTAAGTAAAAACTTAAATGATACAGAAAGAAAATATTCTTACGTTGAAAAGCTAGCGCTTGCAGCTGTTCAAGCGATACAAAGATTTCGACACTATGTCCTCTTTCGGAAAACTACCATTCTGTCAGATTGCAACCCCATGACTTACATATTGTCGCGACAGTTACTGGGGGGCAAATACGCAAAATGGATAGCAATCCTACAAGAGTTTGATCTGGAATTTGTAAAATCCAAGTCAAAGAAAGCTCTAGTTTTCGCAGAATTATTGTGCGATCTCCCATCGTCGTCCAACGATGAAACATCAGAAGAATCAATCGTGGATGAGAGTTTGTTTCTAATATCTACAAGCAATGAATGGTATGGAGATATAATCATTTATCTCCAAACCCAAAAATTTAGGCCAAACACCTCCCACTCTGAGCAAAAACGTATTCGATACCAAGCAAAAGACTACATGATCGTCAGTAATACGCTTTACCGTCGTGGTATCGATACAGTTCTCAGCGGGTGCCTCACCCATGAGGAGGCCGAAAAAGTCCTGAATGAGTGTCATTCAGGCGCGTGTGGGGGGCATCAATCTGGATATGCTACAGCACAAAAAAATTTATGAGAAGGATACTTCTGGCCAACAATGTTCAAAGATTGCATAACCGCAGTCAGAAGTTGCCATGCTTGTCAAATTTTTTATAGCAAAACCAGAAGACCACCCGCACCTCTACAGCCAATAGTTGTTGTTGGGCCATTCGCCAAATGGGGCATCGATTTCATGACATGTAACCCCACCTCGATCGGGGGGCATGGGTATATCATAGTCGCAGTTGACTATTTTACCAAGTGGGCCGAGGCGATGCTTACATTAGATAATACTGGTGAAACAGTTGCCCTCTTCTTTTTCAATCATGTAGTCGCCAGATTCGGCGTACAACAGGCTATAGTCACAGATCATGGACTGCATTTTCGCAATCACATGATGGCCGAATTAGCTGCCAAACTAGGGTTGTCTCACGACAGCTCTACTCCATATTATCCACAAGCCAACGGATAACTTGAAGCGATCAACAAGGTCCTGAAACGCATGTTGCAAAGAATGATCGGAGTTCACAAAAGAAGATGGCACCTAATCCTATACTCAGCTTTGTGGGCTTACCGAACATCGGTAAGGAATGCAACTGGGTTCACACCCTTCCAACTAGTATATGGCCTGGAAGCAATCTTACCAATCCAGTGTGAAATCTCGTCTCTCAAACTCGCAATTGATCTCCTCCCCGAAACTTCAGAAGAAGAGGCTCGTTTCTTGGAATTAATCCAATTGGATGAAACCCGTCGTGATGCCGCTTTGGCTAACGAAGCCCATAAGCAACGACTCAAGGCACAGTTCGACCAAAATGTCAAACCCCGTGTCTTCTCAGAAGTTGACTTGGTCTTGCTTTACGACCAAGAATCCGATAAATTGGGGGCAGGTAAATTTAAGTCTTTATGGATGGGCCCCTATATTGTTAAACGAGTGTTAGCAAAAGGAGCCTACGAGTTAATGGATTATGACGGAATTCCACTGGCACAACCCCGTAATGGGTTGTACCTCAAGCGTTACTATGCGTAATGGTAACCAGTATGCTTTTGTTATATTTTTGTTTTCGCTAAAGTGTTTGTTTTGGTCGAGTAATCCACTTTTTACATTTATTGCAGATGTCAAACCTATTGGAGCCATGTGTTGGATATGCCGACGGAGCGAGTCGTAGTTCGCGGAACCTATCCTCCGCAGCCTGGGCCATTTTTGATCCAAGCGGCGAGTTAGTAAGTTTCAGAGGTGTATGTATTGGTCGATCAACAAATAACATCACTGAGTATAGCGCGTTGATAGAGCTTCTCTCTGATGCCATCACTCATGGTATACGTCGACTAATTGTCAGGCTAGACTCGCAACTCGTAATACTACAACTCAATGGTATATATTCCGTCCGAAACCCAGCTATTTATCGCATGTTCCTAAGGGTTAAGATTTTGGAAAGACAATTTGATCTTATTCAATATCAACATATTTCCATAAACTTAAACACATTAACTAACTCCTTAGCAAACTATGTGTTAGATAGACATTTGCAACATTTATAAAAAGAAACACATCATCAATGTTTTGCATGTGGATCATGTAACTCAACCAAAATAAAACTCCGAAAATCAAAAATATATATAATTGTTTATGGTTTACACATAATGTTCTGTAACCAAGACAAAATCGGTCAAACGACCCAAAAACTCAAAATGCTAGGGGGCACCCTAGTCTAATGATGCTCGTGATAGCAAGTCACAGCATGTGCGATCATGCGTAGGAGACGAGTCCATCGTCTGGGCACACCAGTAGTATGCCGCTGTAACCGCAAAGGTAGCTCATCGGTCCTCACATCTGGAATACCGAGAGTGAGGCCCTCAACCTGCTCCTGCAAAGTTGTGAGAGTCTCGGCCACATCGAGGTCACGAAGAATAGCCCTTCCGACGGCCTCTCCTGCTGGGGCAACAGCTGGTACTCTCAGGCGAACTACTGGACGAACAGGACCAACATCTGCATGTACACATGAGTTTGATTAAAGTCTTGATAGAATAAAGCACAAGGACATTATAAACAAAAAACGATAAACAACAATATGGTCAAAGATTTTACCAATGGCGCCCCACTGCTCGCCATCCGGCAGTACTAAATCTGGATCACCCCGGAAGTCCATGCCAGCGTATGGATACTTAGAATAAACCATCTCCTGACGATCAAACCACCTGAAGAAGGTATCAGAAAATGAAATCTGAGACTGGCCAGCATGCCTAGACATATGGTCAACCCATCTCTGCATACGTGGTTTAGTAGGAGAAGGTAAATCGAGTGCAATGTACTGCAGCTGCATCAGTGGTATCTTCTCCAAGGCAAAGGCGGTCAAAATAGAACCATACCCAAAGTTCTTCAACCTCCCGTTCTTTATCTTGGTCAACTGTTCTTTCATCACAAGAAGTACTGCGTCGCACCAGTTGAACACCTTCGGTTGGAGGCATTCCAAGGCATGCTGCATACAAGATCGATTGGCTACATGAAGAGACGCACTACCGGCCATCCTACCAAAAGTAAACAGAATAGTCCTAAGGGACCTGTCAGTGACATCAAGGATAATGATCTTGCCGTCTTTACTCGGCTGAGATCCTTCTCTGCAATACCGATGGACATAATCTCTCACAGAATCGCCTCCTCGAGCCGAACCTAACAAAGAGATGGGGGCACCCCGCCTCGACAAGCCGGTCAAGAAATATATGTCTACTGCAGTCAAGGGGATAGATTTACCCCTGATCTGGAAAACCTGATTGGTAGGATCCCAAGCATCGAGCAAATACTGCAGTAAGTTGATCTGTTGTCTCATGCTAGAAATGTGGAAGAACTTCAGCAAGCCACAATTCCGCAGCACGTTCACTGTAACTGGATCATGTAGGGCAACCATGTCCTCTTCTTCATGCTCACGTTCTCGCCATGTAATGGTCATCTCACTCCAAAGATCTCTGAAAAATAAACAAGAGAAGAGTTAGGTCCTGATTTTGGTGAGAAACAGGGAAAATTTTCCATCAAAAATTGTGCATCAAATTCCCTTTTTGCGCCCAACGCACCTGCAGCAGTGTTCTAGGTGCGTTGAATGTCAGATAGCCTTTAGACAAGCCAACATTCAGTGCAGGTTTCGATACACTGAAGGTTCGTGTTTGGTGAATTTAGTGATGTCTAAATTGCAACTTTTAAATGTCAACCCGGGGCTCGTAAGCTGATGAAGTGATGTGTACTGTATGTACTTAGGCAACTGTTTCTTAAGTTTTTGTTGTTTTTAACTTTTTAAGTTTGTTTTCAAATCTATTTCTCCTACAGTGATGTGATGGAAATGAAATAAAGTGAGTGAAGTGTGTGTGATTGTGATGAGTTCTAGATGATTTCTTAAAACTTAAAAGTAATCTACAAGAAAGTTTTGAACAACAACTGAAATGAAATTAACTCTTAAAGGAAAAATGAAGGCATCAAATAAAAGACCAATGGCATCAGCCCAGTAACTCTAATGCTGATGAAAATGAAATTGAAAATGACATCTACATTAACTCAATTAAAAACAAGAACAACTACTTTAACTCTTCAATTAAATCTTAAGCAATGTAAAATCTAAGTGACAAATCACACCACTTAATTTTCCCTTAACCTTTCTGCCTTCAGCTGGATTGATCATATAAGAAAGAGTTATGAGAAAGTTAGCAATGTGAGTCTTAAAACAAAATAAACCAAGTTGCACTAAGTGATGTTCTGGCTCCACTAAAAGTTAGTTGATTATGATAAAAAGAGCCATTAAAAGATAAACAAATTGATAAGCTATGAGCAGAAAATAAAGTGCAAACTAAAGCAATGATACTAATGGAAATCAAAAATAAAGATCAGCAGTCTAGATAAGACGATCACAAATGCCACTAGCTGTAAAAAGAGAAGAAAGAAAACTGTCCCGGGCACCTAAGAAATCTGCAAAAACACACTGATCAGTCATGAATAAAAGTGCAGAAATGTAATCAGCATAATTCAAAGTTATATACAGCTATTGTACATGATAAAAACATAGCAATCAAAAGCATTCTGTACAACTATTATACATAAACTGATAAGAAGAAATGCAAGAAATGAAAAGCACTGTACAGGCCTTAAGTAAACAGGGGCCCTCTGCCTACTCCAGCCAGCTTAAAAGATCAGTTACACGCTTAGAAACAGAACGGTCTTCTCATATATTATGTAGCAAAATAGAAAGTACAGTGGGAGATCAAAATTACATAACAACGGCTAACTAATCAGCGTTCAAAGACGCTTTATTTATAGCAGAGAAAACAAAACTAACTTAACACAAACTACGCTATTCTATCAGCTGTGTAAAAACACGTAATCTAGCACAGTCCTCGGATTTAGGCAACGGTCGTGGTGGGCATTAAATCTTCTATTGGATTCGTGTTTCCCATCATCTGCATGGCTGAGGAAGAGGCCAGTTTTTCTTCACGTGCTCTAAAACCGAACACGCAGAGCCGTGCCACTGCCAATGACCTCTGTTTGACCGTAGTTGCCCCCTCGTTGACCATGGGTTTTTATGACTGGTTTGGCTGAGCTGGAAGGACACACACCATGTCCTTGGTTCCACGAACTTGCCCATGTGGCTCTTCTGCCCCCAGGACACCTGGAACATGCCGTTTAATAAAACAGCTGCGGAATCCGGGGTTGGCTGCGGAAACCGGGATCAGCTGCGGAAACCCTGTGTGAGCTGCGGAAAGTGCAGCACTTGAACCAAAATTCTAAACCAACAACACAGTCATTAGCATAATTAACAAACCATGTAAAAAGTCCTAAAATACAATGATTTGAGCAATTTGATGGAGGGAATGAGTGGCAAAAGAACGAAATGAATAGGAAAAGGAGGCTGAGAGGATGTGTAAAGAAGTGCAGGTTTGAGGCTCAACAGTTCGTTGATAGTAGAACGAGTTCCTTAAACCCCAGGGGCTCAGAAAAGCTAGGAATCAAGCTCAAAATTCAAAATGGAAGCCATGAAATGAAAGAGTTCAGGTTTAGCTCCTACCTGGTCCAGACGGCGCCGAGAATCGTCCACAGAATCTCCCGAAATCAACTGATGAAAATCGAGAGGGAAAAGCACCTCCAAAGCTCCAACAAACCAAGTTCAAATGAAATGGTAAAATGAGAGGTAAAAAACACTTTTTCATTACTTTTACATAGTTCAAAGTAAAATATTAGCGTTTTAAACTCGTTTTCAAGCAAATATTGTTCATTTCTGACTAGTTTGATGAAGCAGTTGAAAATACAGTACGATCTTTGAAAGGACAAAGCTATTTATGGTAAAATCAAAACAAGACCATCTAATCGAGCAGTGTTACCGCAAGGTTCAAGCTCGTTAAAAAATAAACCCGCACCGAGCAAATGTTTCCACCCGCGTTTAAGCTCGTTAAAAAATGAACTATTCCCCGGTAAATAACCACTGTGAATGTAGCACTTCAGCCATTAAAGCCTTGGTCGTGTTTGCACCGTCACCTCCACTTTTTCATTGGCCGATCATTCACCTCCACTTGATTGTTTACCCATTTTGAGGAACAGCTGCGAAGAGTGATTTCACTAGCCATCCTTGTGACACTCCCATGATTGGAAAATTCCAAACCTTACCTGGAATTAGCTGCTACCCGTTTTATCACTCGTTCCTCAAAAGACGAGTCTTCTTTAAGCTCTTTTCAACTGACTCGTAAAATATGAAAAGATTGCCAAGTCCTTGGCCTTCCAGCTCGTTAAAGGGACAAGAAGTGCTATCCCTCCTCTAGATTTTAATCTTTTTGGACCTGAGGGATTATTGCACAAAAAGATAGAGCGCTTGTTTTGTTCGGCTCGTTAAAACTATCGAAAATTCATCCCTTCTGTATTGTTATATACTTTTTCGGACTTAAGGGATTAGATGACGAAAAAGGAATTTTGGAGTTACCTTTACGTACCTTTTCAGACTCTCTAAAAATGAAAAGGACCGAGTTATCTTTGTCGTTAAACTCGTTAAAAAGATTAATAGCGACAAACTTGTCTTTAGACGAGAACGAGTTTCACTATCGCTAGGCTCGTTAAAACATAGCGATGGGTTTGCCTGAAGGGAAAATTATAGAACAAGCATATGTTATCCTCCTCAAGCTTGAAAAAAATAAAGAGGTACTGGTCAGCAATGACTGGGGAAAAATTGGGAAGAAAACTCAAAGAATCTTTATTGGTAGCAAGTCGCTCTTGAACATGACACTTCCACTCCGTGTCCGAGTCGGGTTGGGTTGTTTCATTCACCGGTCACATCGCCATGGTCACGCCATACCATCCACATTTGGGGTTAATGCTACCAATCCATCACATCAATGTCGTCGACATGTTCAAGAGAAGTCATCCAGAAAGGCCACCTGTGTCCCACCCACTACCATACATTATACTCCATTCTTTCATGACCGCCACCCTGAACCGTATATCATCAGATCGTTTTCACCTCCATCAAAATCATTTGCTCTATTCCGTGTCATTGATGTGGGATTCATTAAGGCCCTCCTTTGACGGATCACTTCTTGTCGACATCAGCTCATTATCCAAGAAGTTGGTCTAGGAACACCCCATTCAGTACTTTGAAGCTTGCATGCCTTAATGGCAAGTTTCTCACTTCCGGCGACAGGTTTACATCAATGACCTTCGACTGAAAGATTTTGCGTGGTGTTCGACGCCAAGTCCTTTATTCACACCACGTGAATTGTACTGCAGTACCTTGAGGATCATTATCATTATCGGTGATTCCTGTCGTGCTTGTTAACAGTTTACATCATTGACTGGTAATCAAGCGATGTCTGTCCATGTTCGACTTCAGAACATTTCTCACATGGATCGACTTGTACTTCGAGTGAAGATCGGACGAGATTGAAGACCCCGGATCTAGTTTCATCCATCCGGGCTGTGATATATATTCAGGGAAATAAAGACATTAAATGTACAGCATTGCAGCACAGATAATCATCCTACCAAAAGGATGATGGCTCTATCAGAATCATCAGTCTACACTCAGACGATTGTCTGTCCTATGTACATGAAAATGAATTTATAAAGCTGAGCATGGGAATGCCCGCCTCAGCTAGATCATGAAAAACAGTATGAAGATAATGTATTGTATTGTATCTTATTACAGGTCTCCTCCCAGCATTGAAAGAACTTCGGATCCTCATAATAAAGCATTTCACCCGATTAACGGCCTCATACTTTAGGGGGCAACTGTTATAGACATTTTTGTGCCTTGCAGCTCCAAGCATGAAATGTCCATAAACCAAGGGCTCCTAAGTCCCTAAAAGTGTTGTTCCAACCCCTAAAGGAACAAGGTCAACAAATTACAGCTTCTCCCAGAAGTTCTCCACCAGAAACTGCTCAGAATAAGTCAAAACAGGATCATTTCAGCTGCTCCACTGGCTAGTTGCGTTGCATAGCACCTAAACACACTAGCTGGGTGCATTGCAACGCACCTAAATGCACTATGAGGGTGCGTTGGGCAAGAAATGACAAATGGCAGTGCCATTCCGCGAGGTGGAGAGACAATGGAAGCTTCCAGAATCTTCTCCTATGACACTTGCCACACTGAATTCGACCAAGGATGAGTAAGAGGCCTTCAATCTCCAAGTGGAAGCAAGAACTGACAGAGAGAAGACACTAATCAAATCACAAGCTGACTCATCCTCCTTGCATACATCTATATATGGATCCCTCATCCCAGAGATTCAGAGGCTGGAATTTTGCACATTGTAAGGAATTGCTGTTGGTTTTGAGACAAAGATCAGAGTATTGGGTGATTTATGCTTTGTTGGAGGTGAAGAGGGGCTTCTTTGCTGGGAGGTTGATGCTGGGTTAGGAACCATCGGTTGTAACTCCTCCTGGATCTTCTTGTTATATCAATAAAAACTATTTGAGTTTTTCCTCCATGCTTGTGTATCATTGATGATTGTTACATTTGTATGGTTAACTTAAATCTGATCCTAAGTTATTTATGAATATAGATCCATGTCTTTGTATAGTTTTCTTCTTCTGTGATCTTACAGGTACTTGGTTAAGCTGGGCAAGTAAGGGAGAAGGTAGCTGGAAGCTGTCAAAGAAGAGAGGGATTGGATCAAAGGATTAGCGCAAGACACAGGTTGGTTCTTTCTATTCCTCTCTGTCTATAGTTTATAAAGGAAATACAAAAGTAGTTTTTCTCTGTTTGTTTCTAAGGCAGCTGTCACACCTTAGTGGGATAGAGCAGTTCTAAATAGACACTTTTCCCGGTAACATATACCAATATGTCATCGAAATAAATAATAACAAATGAACTAGATAAGGGCAAAATATGTCATCAATTAATCTCAAGAAAGTAGTCAGTGAATTACATAGACCAAATTGCATGACTAATGACTCATACAAACATTGTCTAGTTTTGAATGTGGTATCCAGGTATCTTCTTCTTTGACTTGAAATTGGTGATACTTTGGTTGTAAATCCATCTTGGTGAAGTATTTTACTTGTTGCAATTGGTCCAATAGGTCATCAATCCTTTGTAGGGGGTACCTGTTCTTGAGAGTAATTTTGTTTAATGCCCTATATTCAATGCACATTTGCCAACTCCCATCCTTCTTTGGCATAATTATGATGGGCGACCCACATTATGAGGTACTTAATCGAATAAGACCCTGCTCTAAGAGTTGTTGCAACTGCTTCCTTACATAATTTGCTTCTAGAATAAACTACTTGTATTACCCATTGTTTGCAATGGAGAATCCAACAATCGTTGGATCTCATGCTCCACTTTCGTCTTAGGTGGCTTAAGACTCGCCTGTATGTGTGTAACAACTCTTCTAGTTGATGTATTTGTTTTTTAGTGGACCCATCTAGAGATTCCTTTTCTCTCCTTAACTCTTTTATAGACTGAGTTTCTCATAAAAATATTAAAACATACTTCTAGCTAGAACTTATCAATTTCTTGGCTTAGTTAGCACTAACTAGCGAAAGTCTAGACTTGCCATTGTGTACATCGATGATGAAGTATTTTCCATCCTTGATTAGGTGGTACTAGTTGGATTTCTACATGAAGATTGTAGATTTCATGTACATATGGGGACCCCCAAACAAATATGCGCATACATCAAGTGGAACCACATTCAGTTATACTTCATCAATAAAATTAACACTGATAGAAAAATAGATTTTACATTGTTTTATTACCTTGATTTTTGAATCCTTATTTACCCATCCCATGGATATGGTATAGGATGATATCAAATCTACAATACCAATTTTTTGATGAACGTTTATCCATTGAGATTCACTTATGATCCTGAGTCGAATAAAGCATCATTTTTTGGCTTCTTGATTTGTATCTTTATAAGGAAGAGTTTGGTCATCTCCTTTTCATCCCTTTAATGAAGGCTAATCAAATTCACTTACTTCTACTAATGTGTAAACAATATTCTCATTTATGCTTGAGTTACTTTCCCGTCCTTCTTATTCTTTAGGTTGAGTTTTGGATCTATTTTCCAACACTTCTCATGTGTGTGACCATTAATGTTATAGTGGTTTCTAGGATATTTGCATTGGTGAAATGAGGTTTTTGTATTCTTATCCTTCCCCACTTTCCACTTCTTCTTCCCTTCATTGGATGCCTCCAAGTGTTCCTTCTACTTTGAACTGTTTGACTTCCCTTTCTTTTAGCCTATGTTTTCGAGGTATTGTGCCTAAACACAAGCTTCCTCCATCATTTTTAGTTGTAATAGCATCACTTAATTTCATAAACGGTTGTGTAGGACCCCCTTATACTTGAGGAGTCTGTTTGGGTTCTTGGAAGAGACACCCAACATTATTTCCATCTTCATAAATTATGTGGTGTACTCTTGGACACTCTACCCCTATCTCTACCTAAAGTAATGCAATCTGATCAACTTGTTTTCTAGAAACCCAATAGGGTAGAACTGGGAATTTATTCGCATTTTATAACACTCCCACTTAGTTACTAGAGGATCCCCCTCCAACCTCATGGTTTCCATGTGGCTTTCCCTCCAAGTCGGTCCATGGCCTTCTAATTTCAAACAAGCAAATGGAATTTTCTAGTCCTCATCTATGTGGTGAACATTAAAGTAAAATTTTATATGTTGCAAGCATTGATTTGATTTCAAAGAATCATGCTCACCTTGATATGGATTAATGTCCATGTTTTCCTCCATCTTTAAGAGGGATTATGAATGGTTCAAGATGCTCGAACTTGGCTTCACTTTTTTGGTTTCATGTACTCCTGTGTTTCTTCTTGATCCCTCTATTTCCACTATGATCTAACCTCTACATTGGAACCTTCATATTCTTTGAATAACTCAGCTTATTGGTTAGGGTTGGCATGAAGGGGCTCACATTATGGTTTATATCTACGATTTACATTTCTAACCACACAAACCTCTCCTCTGTCATATCTTGAGGGTTATCATAAATTGATTGATTGACCATGACTAGGATTTTATCACTTTCTTCTTAAACCAATTTGATCTCTTGCAACTTCCCACAAAATACCCAAATAAAGTTGCTTTGATACCAATATTATTATTCTTATTACTTGGAATGAAAGCACGAGGAACCTAAGAGTACTTTCTCACATTTCGTGGATGGTAAAATGGGTAAACTGTCATCCTTGTTTATGGGGCTTCGCCCCAAGGGAATTGAAGAGATTCGAACCCGTGGTCAACAAAAACTAGCAACAATATCAAGGAACTTCATGTCTGGATCTAGACCACTTGAGCTAACCCTTGGGGCTATCTCATACACATAGTTTCTTTAAAACACCATGGATATTCCGCTAGATAGTTTGTCAAAACAAATCTGATAAAAATATATTGAAATATATAATCAATAGATTTAAGGATTTATTAATTACTATTTTTATGCTTATACATAAAATACAAAAATGGAAAAAATGGAGAACAATGAAATACAAACACACATCAATCACATTAAAAATTGAGATATGACTTGGCGAATCCTTTCAGCGAAAAAACTAATTAGAACATGAGGTTGCTTTGCTCTCTTTTGTTTGGATGAAATGATGAAAATATGTAAAATCCAAAATTTCCTAAGTCACTTAGGAAATATTACAATTTTGGTAATTTTGATATTAGCAACAATTTTGGCAATTTTGACTTATGAGGAAAAGGGAATATCACTTTCATAGTGGGTTGTGGGGGCCACAAGGAGGGAAATTCGCACTCCCTTAGGAAAAGTGCATTTGTGGGAAGAGGATAGAGAAGACGGAGGTGCGTAATAGTGGATACTGGGACCCACAAGGAGAGAGGGAGGTAACAAGAATAAATAGAGCATGATGGCCTTCATTTGGGGTTTTTTTTCACTTTAACTTCATAATACTAGTTCTCTTGTGGTTGTTTAGCTAAAGATTACCAATGATGCTTTGCACAAGGATTTCCAAGAGGGAATCTAGTCCCTTCTTTGAAGAACGTTGAGTGTCTCCCTAGTAGGGAGGAAGCAATCTACTTCGGGCTTCTTCCAACATTATACATCCAGCGTCCCAACTAGTAGTTCATACTTTTCTGAGCCCAGAAAGAAACTCATGGGGGCATAATTCAGCATGTGTTGAAGAGTTTCTTGTTTCAGGCTTTTGTAGGGGAGATATCTACCTTGAGGATAAATCTTTCATTGGATTTTGTAAGGCTAGAAGTGCGGATTTCTAGAGGGCCGAATTGCACTATTTTTAGCTTGTACAGGGGTCACTAGTTAAGGCTTGCGCAAGGGGAGAGAGAGAAGGAGATTGGGGGAGATAAGAGGTTGAAAAAACAAGGGAGATTTGGAGGAGATTTTTAGCAGGATATTGGGAGGCCTTTGTGGGGAGATTGGGAGTAGTCTTCAACATCTTCTTCCTATAGTGCGCATTAGTGGCCAGGTTAGGTAATTCACACTAATTTGGGGTCTCCAAGACCTTTGGATTCAGGCCAAACCCTTTATGGGTTTTTGCAGTTTTGGTGGGAGGAAGCTACTCCTAATTTTGCAGAATTTTCTGAGTAGATTTGAGGGCTGAAGTTTTAGTTCCATTCCAGCAACAACAATAGTAAATTTTTGGGTTGTGCGCAAATTTTCTGGGTGTCTTCTCCAGCATGTGGGAGTGAAACTACTACCTAGGTTTTTCCTAGCTTGTTGAAGCAAGTCCAAGTAGTATTGTTCTCACCTATTTTGTACCTAGTTTACTCAGAAATTAATAATATGGCTCAACAATTTGGTATTTCTCCATCGATGTATTGATTGTTTGGTTAATTTCTAGTTTTATTTTGTTGTTCGTAGTGCATGTTTTTGTTATTCGATGAATATTTCCATTAGGAATATTACAATGGTATCATAGCATGTTCTTGGACAATTGTATGCACAAGAGTAGGTGATGCCACACCATTTTGGTGGAGCAATCTACTATAGGGGCAGAAGTAGAGGTGGAAGAGGTGGTCATGGTAGAGGATGCATGCTTGATTCCTTTTCAAATACATAGGTTGAGAACACTAGAGAGGGTGACATTTGTGTGGAGGAACCCATGGAGAATGAAAGGGAACCTGAGCAAGGTGGCAGTAGAGTGACCAATGAAACTTTGGAAGAGTTGGTGAGACATAATAGGGAAATTATCAATATGATGGGTCAAATTATGGGGGCACTCTTACAGAATCAACAACATCACACCAATCATGGGGATGGTGGCTCTAGGATAGGAGAAGGGAGACACATGAATGAGCTTACAAACCAGTAACCCCACACGCATGTATGTAGGTAGTATAAATGCCCCACCATGTCTCATTTTGTGGAGGAGCCTAAGAGGGAAATGGAACTAGATGCACTTTCCAATGTTGATGATCTTCGCAACAGGGGTTGAGGAGTATGATGGGTTAGACCTTTGGAGCCATATGGCTATTTCACCTGGGGAGTTTATTCACTTAAAGGAGAAGTGTAGAACCAGATTTGGGCCATCATATAGAGGGGGTCAGCAGAATTAGAACTAGGACACATAGAAGTTAGCAGGGAAGGTTACACTTTCAAACTTTGATGGGTCATCCAAGATTCCATCTAGGGTGTGGGTACATAAGCTCGAAACCTACCTTGATTTGAACCCCATGTGAGATCTAGTTGTTATTTTATTTTCCACATTGCACTTGGATGGAGATGCGCAGGAGTGGTGGCACCACGGGTTGGTTACATTGAGTCATGCCAACATCACATCTTACACTAATTTTACAACGAATTTGGTTGACATATTTGACTGGAAAGATCCTAAGCTACATTTCCAAGAGATGGCTAACCTAAGATAGACCGACAGTGCTTAGACATGACCAAGTTCTAGAGACATTTATGATGGTCTCTAATATTTCAAAGGCAAGGTTGATCATGTTTTTCAAGTATTAGCAGAGGCTCTGCGCGGTTGGGTGAGAGCATATAAGACTACATCTTTGCAGGATGCCATTGGCTAGGCCAAGGACATGATTGATGCGGTTGTGATGACCAGAGTTCCAACACCTCTTAGGCCTACCTTTTCCCAGAAAGGTAAGGACATTAGACGACCTCATAACGAGGAACGAGACATGGACAACTAAATGATGAGACCAAGAGAGACCTCCAAAGGAGGAAGTTGTGCTTCACATGCCAGGAGTCATGGGCACTATGGAATGGGTGTACCAAGGGCAAGGCCCATTATATAGAGGTGTTCTCTAATAGCAATCCAGAGGAGGTTGAGTAGGCGAAGTCTAGTGCAGAGGAGGAACACTATGATGATGGAGAGGAGTCATCCTTTTAGCGGATCAAGGGAGTCATTATAGCCTTAATTATAGGAGTTCCGAAGTACTTGAGACTTTGGGTCAAAGGAATAATTCAAGGACAACGTGTGACTTCTCTAGTAGATAGTTGGGCCAACCAAAACTTCATTGACACACAACTGTTACAAAGGTGAGGTCTGCAGGCACAACCCTTTGATGGCTTTTATGTTTTTGTTCAAGGAAACCAGACCATGCAGTGCACTTGTTATATTTGAAAGATGACCTTGATGATGGCGAACTACTCAGTGACTAATGATTTCTTTGTGGTGTATGTGTCAGACACCAATGTAGCATTGGGAATCTAGTGGTTGTATTCCATCAGACGGGTCAATACAAATTATAAGGCATTGGAGATGGAGTTTATGGGCCCAAATTGGAAGAAGATGGTGTTGAGAGTCAAGCATAGCTACCCACCTCAATTTGTGACAACAAATAGTATGGAGGAAGACCTACGCAAGGGAGACATAGCATGGGTTGTGGAGTTGAGGATATCTGAGACAGGATCAGGGTCACAGAAGCCACATCCAGACATTCTAACAGTGTTGGAGAGGCATCCAATAGTATTTTGGGGAATTCCTCCAGGTCATCCACCAAACCAAGAGTTTGAGCACATGATTGAGCTAGAGGAGGGAGTGCATGCAATTATTACTACCCCATATAGACATCCCAAGGCTTACAGGGATGAGATTGAGTGTGCGATACAAGATTTGTTAGCTTTGGGCCACATCAGACTGAGTTCCATTCCTTTTTCTTCTTCAGTTGTGTAGGTGAAGAAGAAGGACGAGACACTTCACATGTGCATTGATTACAGGGATATAAATAAGAAGGCTTTGAAGAACAAGTATCTGATTTTACGCATCGATGAGCTAATGGATGAACTTAGGGGAGCGACATACTTCTCTAATATAGATTTCCGCTCGGGATACCACCATATTCAAGTTAGGGAGAAGCATGTCCCAAATAGTGCATTAAGGTGCCATTATGGGAACTTTGAGTTCCTAGTGACGCCCTTTGGGCTCACCACACACCTGCCACCTCCTAGTCTTGCATGAACCATGTGTTTTGCAAGCACTTGCACAACTTTGTTATGGTATTCTTTGATGACATTCTCATCTACAACAAGACTTGGGAGGACCACCTGCAACACTTAGAGGAGGTCTTGCACATCATGGAGGAGTAGCAGTTTTGTAACAACCCCTCCTCCCAGATCCACCCAAGCAGCCAACCAGTCGGAAAAAATTGTGATGAGAGAGGTTACTATAAGGGAGTCAATCTCCTTAGTGACCTTAAGGAAATGGAATCAATGGAACTCATTAAACAAACCCGTCCACATCAACAATTGCACTGGCCCCAAGAGACATGTTAACCACTCAGACATCCCGTCCCTAGGTCCCACTAATGTTTCAAGCATTTTAACCTAAATTCACTCTCACTCTATAAGCAAGATAGTGACCAACAACTCAAAGTCGCTCTCATAGGCCTCTGTGTCAGTGGCTGTGGACTTTTCTCAGTAGACCTGTGCCAACGACCCCCATATTTGAGCCACTTTTCTAGCCCAGAATCCTGGCCTCTGCCCAGAAACTGCTACAACCTTCAGAATCCATCAAAGATATGATAATGATGTTGATAAATCAAAATCAACCTCAGGACTAGGCCTAAGCATCCCCAACCGAGACTGACATTCTGTCAACACTTGGCATCAATGCAACCTACAGGTCTAGGGTACAAGACAAAGAATAAATTATTGAAAGAACTTATGAAACATAACGAGAAGGATCAAGTCCTTCCCCATTGAGCTGTTATATCATCAATTAGGTCTTGCATCTATCTGTTTAACAATTACAAGTAAATACATGAAATAACCATGACATGAACCAGTCATTTAACCATTCTTGTAACCAACATTTAACCATATAAATATCAAAGATATGACAACCATTAAATCCACATATAAACAAGTACAAAAGTAAGAGAACTTAGATTTTATTAATCATAGGAAAATCCAACCAGGTTCAGGACTTCCACGTACCACTTGACCATAGACATGGTTGAACGAAATCTCCCTTTCATCCAGTCACCCCCGTGCCATATTCCAAGAATGAATGTGGGATCTCATAGAACAACCAAGGGAATCCAGAGGTTAAACCACCTCCACCCTCATCAAACCATGATCACAACAATATCAGGGCTTCAATCACAACCGAACCGAACTTGGAATGCCATCCAAAATCCATCACTATCCTAGAGGAATTTTCCATCTCCTTGTCTCTCAAGCTTTACCACAATCCAATCCCAGATCACTAGGGCCTAAACCAAGACCAGTCTCTCAACCTTTACCACGATCCAAACCAAGATCACTGGGCCCTAAACCAAGACTTATCCCTTAGGATTTACCATGTATCATGCCAAAATCGGTCAAGGGATTCCTAGGCCTTTGGGAATGAACGTTGAGACCACCTACGCCCCTGATTCTGAAATCCATCCAAAACGCCAAATATCAAAATCAAAATAAACATCCCAACACCATGGCATCTGGAAAAAGGCAAGGCTAGGTTGAAAACCACTTTCATAACCTGGCAAAAACATGCCACCGTCAGCAAGAGAACCATACACCAACATGAAAAGCCATGCATATTCAAACCATCTAGGAAATCACACGTGCAAAAGGTTACCTGCAAGTATTCTTGTTGAAGCTGCTTGATTCTGCTCTTCTTCCTTGATCCTTGCTTTCCTTCCTTTCTCTTTGCTTTCTTTTCCTTCCTTGGTCCAAAGCTAGAGTGCTTAAGAAAACTCTAAGTGACCAAGAGTGAGTGAGAGAGAGAGAATAATGAGAGAGCTCCAAACTTGAATTGACAAAAGTTTACCAACTGATCCTCATAAGCCTTTTTATTAATGAGGCCTCTATTTTCTTCATTTTCCATTATTTTCCTTCAATTTCCTCCTCACATGCAACATATGACCTTTTACCTTCATTTTCTTCTATTTTCATTTATTTTCATTAATAAATGTGCAAAAAATTCCTTTTTGTCTTTTAATGCCTTTGCCAATTTTCCTTAGCCAAAACACACATCTAGTGATGTCCACTAGGATATCTTTGCCCAACATTCAGCTTGGAATAAGTGTCCCTAAAACATGGTCTTATATTGTCTTTAATAACTTTTATTACATGAACTTTTCACCAGGTCTATTACAAAACCTGTTTAGTCAATTCAGTGTGTCCTAAATTGCTACATAAGTTATCAATCCGAGAGTCGTAAACTGATGAAGTGTAGTGCACTGTATGTGCAAGACACCCCTTTTCTTACCTCACTGTTTTCAGTTTTTTTATCTTGTTTTGGGGTTTTGTCCTTGTTGGTCTCCTAAAGTGTTTAATGCAAATGGAAATCCTATTCTAAAGTTTTAAGAATACTTTTAAAGATCAAGTGTGGATGTATAAATGAAGACAATGTTTATGCTTCTTATGGTAATTTCCAAACTTAGAACTTCAAAGATCTCAAAACATGTTGTCTACAAAATCATAACTTTGAACAAGAATGTAAACATGCAGCTACATAAATCAAGCTAAATATGAAGTACTGAAAATGAGGTTACTATATCTGCTGTCCATCCTAATTACAGAATTGAAATCTAATAAACTACTGCACTCAAAACCAAAAAATAAAGTTGGAAACTAGTCACTGATTTCACCCATAATCACAATATTTCATCAATTAACTTCTAAAATGGGGTTAAGCTAAAGACTCCGGAAATATCATCATATGGCATGAAAGAATGACATTTAAACTATCTACTTGTAGACTAATGAAATCAAAATCAATTACTTCACCTATAATCACAATAGCTCGCCAATTAACTTCTAAAACGGGGTTAAGCTAAAGGCTCTGGAGATATCATCATATAGAATGAAGAACTGATATCTAAACTATCTACTTGCAGACTAATGAAAGCAAAATCAAATTATTTCACCTATAATCACAATAGCTCGCCAATTAACTTATAAAACAGGGTTAAGCTAAAGGCTCCAGAGATATCGTCATATAGCATGAAGAATTGATATCTAAACTATCTAAAAGTAGTAAACAAATCTCACCTAAATAAAAGCATAACAACTGGAATTGAAAAATAAAGTTCAACAGAGGAAGTAAGTCTCAAATCACCACTTGATGCAAAATCTATATGAAAAAGCTCGAGCATAACCTATTCTGAAATGCACTGATCAGTGTTAGTGGAAAACATAACAAGCTGCAAAATCATGTACAAGATTAGAACGATTAAAACCATAAGCAAAACATGAGAAATGTACAGCTTAAATAAGAGGAAGTATACATGAAAAACTATACAAATCAAAAGAAGAAACTCAGCCACGCAGGGGCCCTCTGCACAGCATTGGATTAACACGCTGTCACTTCAAACCACGCTTAAACAGTCATGTGAAAAACAAAGTTTTTATATTATGAAACAGAGGATATGTCTCTCGGTTACAACAACAAAATAACGCTAAAACAACATAACAAGACTAACTATTTGTGTTGCAAATGCTTATATTTATAGAGGAAATAGATAACTGTATTTTGGAAATTCTTCAGCAATGGACACGTGAATAGGTCAGAATCCGGATGTTCAGCCTCTCGGTTGCCATGAATAGTATGTTGGCATTATGATGCATGTGTTGTACTTGATGGCAAACAACTCATAGAAGATCAACTCACTTATATATATCTAGATGAATCTACGGAAGAGATATCAGATGACAATTCTCAGTATGACAAGTCCAAAGGGGGAGATTGTTGGCATTATGAGACAAGTGTTGTCCTTGATGGCAAATCACATAAATGATAAATTATAGTGCAGCAAATTTATTTGATAAATTATAGTGCAACAAAGTTTCCTTCATGTAGAGAAAAGTTCACGCACTTTTATGCAGAGAAAAGTTTATTCCATGTAGAGAAAAGTTCACGCACTTTTATGCAGAGAAAAGTTTATTCCATGTAGAGATAAGTTCACGCACTTTTATGCAGAGAAAAGTTTATTTCATGTAGAGAAAAGTTCACGCACTTTTATGCAAAGAAGAGTTTATTTCATGTAGAGAAATGTTCACGCACTTTTATGCAGAGAAAAGTTTATTTCATGTAGAGAAAAGTTCACGCACTTTTATGCAGAGAAAAGTTTATTTCATGTAGAGAAAAGTTCACGCACTTTCATGCAGAGAAAAGTCCCTTTCACGAAGAGAAAAGTTCACGCACTTTCATGGTTGGCTCATGGTATTAGTCCGACAGTTTTTGATCCTATGGTTTTGGCTCATGGTATTGCATCCAAAAGTGTTGATCTCACGCACTTTCATGGTTGGTTCATGGTATTAGTCCGACAGTTTTTGATCCTATGGTTTTGGTCCGTGGTATTGCATCCAAAAGTGCTGATCTCACGCACTTTCATGGTTGGTTCATGGTATTAGTCCGACAGTTTTTGATCCTATGGTTTTGGCCCGTGGTATTGCATCCAAAAGTGTTGATCTCATGCACTTTCATGGTTGGTTCATGGTATTAGTCCAACAGTTTTTTTTTGATCCTATGGTTTTGGACCGTGGTATTGAGAAAGGACTAAGGCTATAAAAGAGGAAGGAGATCATTTGGCAAAGCATCATCTGAATTATCTGAATATCTGATAAAGTGCTAGATCTGGAATACTGTGATTGGGTTATGGTGCAGATCTGGATCTGAGCTAAAGAGGGATCTCACTGGTGATGGAGAACAAGATCTAAGGATAGATCAGGATCAAATGGTTTGAAATGAACTATCTCTATATATTTGATTATGCTTATTCTAGATTTGTATATTGAAAAATGATCTGAACTGGGTATAACTTAAGTTTGAAATCGTTGCAAGTCATGTTTGAATATTTATAGATCTGTACGTGGGTTGGCTTTGGTGTAAGCGCGTATATATGCAGGTTTGGTTCATTGTAGTAGCGTATACAATTTGAGCTATGATATTTGAAGTCACAGGTGGTTCTGGTTGTTGATGGGTTCTGATGACAGTTTAAAGGTGTCAGTATTCTGCATATCCTGTTTGGTTGATTGTGTTTAGCTTCAGTATTGATGGATGAGAACTAATATTGGATCAGGATCATAATGACTCATATTTATGTGATCTGATGGACTAGATCTGGGTGCTAACACATATATTATCCTTGTATATGTATTGATCTAGTGTTTGGGTGATTCAGAAGATTGATTGATTATGTGCTTCAATGATATTAATGGGACCAGTATGAAAATGTATGAAACGTGGTACCTGGAGGAAGAAAGAGAAGGTTGTAGCCTTCAGTAGGTCAGCACCTACGTACTAGTACATCAGCTAGTACAAGAGCCAAGGGGGTGGTAGCTCCCTTCTAGTAGCAGCTGGAAAACAAGTAAAGGTTGGAGCATCTCAGCAGGTAGCAGCCTGCGCAAAGGGGGTTGTAGCTCCCTTCTAGGAGAGTCTGGAGAACGAGAGAAGGTTGTAGCCTTCTGCAGGTAGAAGCCTATGTACTAGTATAAGTCTGCACCAGTACAGAACTATTGTAAAAGGTATTTCTTATTAAAGAAGATTGAGATGACTTGCAGCAGGTGGTTTTCACCCACATTGGGTTTCCACCTTACATCATGGTGTTCATTTGTGCTTCTTGTGTGTGATGATCTGTTCTATTTTACTGCTCTGGTTTACTGCTCATATGGTTAATAATGTTCTGATGCACTCATTAGAGATCAACTAACTGAATCATATGTTTAATGGATATATACTAGTTGCATCACATATGAATCTTAATATGGAAAGAGAAAAAGTTATATTGATCTGATAATACTGATTCACCCCCCACCTCAGTATTATTTCCAACATAGTAAATCTACGCAAGGTGGATATTGGATTGCGTTATGGAGATGGCTTGCAGGTGGTAAAAACGGATCCATGAGTTCAGGAATTGCTTTGGGCTTCTTTCCGTGCTGGAACAAAATCCTAGTTGATGCAGGACTCTATGTTGACCACCCTTTGATCGGTACCTTTCTTCACGAATTTGGCTAAGAAAATAGGACCTCATCCATGTGTGGATCATTTCTAAGCTGCCCACATGTCTCGTTTCTCTTGCTGACACCTATAACCTACAGAACAAGCTGCAGAATTATGAGTTAGCTACGGAAAGTGCCTACATTCCGTAGTTGATAAACAAAACCTAGATCAAATAGCACACATAATGATATAATTTGAAAATCACTCAAATGCACTCCTGAAATCAACATGTAACAACTTTTGATATCTTGTGAGGCACTGATATGGGAAAATAGAAGAGAAAAGGTTTAGGAAAATGTGTAGAAGAGAGGTAGTTATGGGGCTCAACAGAACCCTCCCCCTCCCCCTTGGGGAACATCGTCCTCAGTGTTAAACCACACCATGACCTCAGAAAACCACTGAAAAGCAAACATATTGCCCATGGAGCTTTATAACTTAGCGCGTTATAGTATTTACAATGAAATACCTGCTCAAAATAAAAACATCACGACAACATGACAATATAACAACCATAATAACATGACACCCATACCGCTTCTTGGAGCTTTATAACTTAGTTGATGGCAATACTTACATCTGTATATATATGTATACATATACCAAAACATCAACAAAACATATGCCAAACATATACCAACAACAAACCAAAATTTCTTTCCCTCAACTGACAAACAATGAAGGATATAGGGCCTGCAGTTGATCCGCCATCTCCCATGTAGCTTCTTTAGGCCCAAAGTGCTTCCGTTGCACTTTAAATTTCTCTATAGCTCTATTCCTAAGCATGTGATGTTTCTGCTGCAATATGCATTGAGGCTCTAGCTAGAACTCTCCTTCTTGCTCCACCTGTAATACAAACCAATCAATAAGATGATCAATATCTTTTATATACTTATTAAGTAATTAAATATGGAAAACATCATGGACTTTCACTGTTGGAGGCAATGCAAGTTGATATGCCACTGGTCCAATCCTCTCAAGGATCTCGAAAGGCCCGCAATACTGTGTTGCAGACTTGGCACATGAACCAATCCTCAAAGATATTTTATTGGGTTTGATGCACAAATACAAATGCTCCCCAACCTAAAATTCCATAAACACCTTGTGCTGATCTACATAACTCTTCTGTCTATCCTGTGCTACCTTTAGATTCTTCTTTATAACCTGCATTTCCTGCTCCATGTCTGGTCTAATAAGTACCCTATTCACTGGATCACTCTAGTTGATGGGAGTGTTACAACTCCGTTAATACAATTCCTCTAAAGGACTCATCCTCAACGACTCCTGATAACCATTGTTGTATGCAAACTCAAGCAATGGAAGATACTCCTCTAATTTCTTATGTTGGTGCATCACGTACATCCTCAAAATCTCCTCTGAGATCCTATTGACCCTCTTTGTCTGCAAATGATAAGCTGTAATGAAGGCCAACTCTGTACCCAAACTCGCAAATAGCTCCTTCCAAAACTTGGAAGTGAACTTTGCATCCCTATTCGACATAATCTTCTTTGGAACACCGTGTAGTCTTTACTGGAATGAAGTAAGCTACCTTGTTCAATCTGTCAACCACGGCCCTAATAGAGTCATGCTTCTTTACTATCCTCGGAAGACCTGTGATGAAAACCATGGAAATGACCTCCAATTTCCATTCTAGAATCGTTATAGGTTGTAGTAAACCACCTAGATTCTTACATTATGCCTTGACCTGTTGAGAATTTAAACATCTAGCCATGAACCCTGCCACTTCCTTCTTCAAATTCTACCAATAATAGAACTTCTTCACCGCCGTCAACATCTTTTGATATCCTCGATGACCTGCGTATGGCTTGGCATGAAATTCCATCAAGAAATCTTTTTGAGCTCACTGCAATTCGATACATATATCCTGTCTCTGAATCTCACCAAACCCTCTTCCATAAGGTGATAATCTACATCTGGATCACTTGTACATGTACCTGCACCTGTACCTATACATGTACCTGTACCTATGCTAAGTTGTAACCTGTGCATAATATCCATGTATTTTTCATCTCGTTGTCTTTCCTGTAAGATCCTATCCTGTAACTCTGTCCCATAAGAGCTCATAACTGCTATATGATTTACTTGTACCTTCTTGCTAAGAGCATCCGCAACCTGGTTCTCCTTCCCTTTGATGTATCTGATCTCGAAGTCAAACTCACGAAGGGTAGCCAACCATCTAGCTTGCCTGGCGTTTCGATTCAGCTGATCAAACAAATACCTCAACCCACTATAATGGCTCATCAATGTAAACCTCTTGCCAAGAAGATAGTGCCTCCACATATTCAATGTGTGTATAATCGGTGCTAGCTCAAGATCGCGCATTAGGTAGTTCTTCTCATTCTCATTCATTTTTCGTGACTCATAGCACACTACCTACCTTTCTTGCATGATAACTCCACCAAGTTCTCTCTTGCAAGCATTTGTACACACTACAAACTCCTTGTCTGGATCCACAATCTTTAGCACTGGTGCATGTGTCAACAACTGCTTAAGCTGCTCAAAAATAACCTCACATTCTTATGTCCATTTGAACTTCTTACCTTCCTGCTGCAATGATGTGATAGGATATGTAATGCATGATAAATTCCTAATGAACCTCCTGCAGTAGCCTTCCAATCCCATAAATGATCTCACCTCATCCACATTCTTAGGAGTTGCCCACTCCATAATAGCCCTTATATTTTTTGGATCCACTGCTATGCCATCCTTCGAGACAACATGCCCCAAATAATGTACCTCCATCTAAAAGAAGCTACACTTGCTAAGTTTATCATACAATTGATCCTCTCTTAGCAACCTCAACACTGCTGCTAAATGATCAACATGTTCTTCCTCATTATTAGAATATACCAATATGTCATCAATGAATACAATAACAAACTTGTCTAGATAAGGACGCCCACATTATTCATCAAACACATAAATGTAGTTGGAGCATTGGTCAAACCGAATGGAAGAACAACAAACTCATAATGCCCATACCTGGTCCTGAACATAGTCTTGAAGATATCCTCTTCCTTGATGCATACCTGATGGTATCCCGATCTCAAGTCAATCTTAGAGAACATTGTTGCTCCCTTCAACTGATCAAACAAATCATCAATCCTTGGAAAAGGGTACATGTTCTTGAACATTACTTTGTTCAACGGCCTGTAGTCAATGCACAATCTAATATTACCATCTTTCTTCTTCACAAACAACACTGGTGTACCTCAAGACGATACACTCAGCCTAATATATCCCTTGTCCAACATTTCCTTCGACTGCAACTTTAACTCAACCAACTCAGGTGTGCTCATCATGTAAGGTGCTTTTGATGTTGGGATTGCCCCAAGCACTAACTCAATAGAAAATTCCACCTCCCTGTGAGGTGGCAACTCTGTAATGTCCTCAGGAAATACATCCTGAAACTGCTACAAAACTGGGTATCTGCTTAACACATCTGCATCCTCGACTTCCTTACCCTTGTCACTAGAAGTGTGTACTGCAAACATCACACAAACTTTTCTGCAACTATGCATAGCCTGCATAGTGGTAACCATCCTCACTGATGTAGGCTTCTTCTTCCCTTGCAAAGTCCTCTTTGACCCACTATCATACACACACCCAAACGCCCTGTCAAAGAAATCCACTTTGGTTCTATGAAGGTATAGCCAATCCATACCCAGAAGCATACTATACGAAACCAGTAGCAGTGCATTCAAATGTGTTGATGTAGACATGCCATTTTCAAAAAATGCACAAGCTTTTACCCAATGGTGAACTCGCTTCTTCGTAATTGTAGCCAACTATATCAACTAATATTCTACATGCACTTCTTTTCTCAACAACACTTATCCACCAGGTCAGGATTAATATAACTATAGTTAGATCCAGGATCAATCAAAATAGAAACAACATTATCACAAAGCTTACCGTCCATCTCAATGATTGATGCCTGATGATCTGCCTGCCTGTTGTCCATAGTTGCATAGATCCAAGGAATGCTATGACCAACATCACCAACTGTATGTGCCTCCTGAGCACTGTAGATCCAAGGTCTACCACCACTCTGATACTGTGGAAAATCCCTCTTATGATGATCCTTACCACATATCCAACATTGCAATGGTTCCCTACCACCGCCTCTAGCTGGCTGCTCTCCACGTCCCTTCTCAGTTGTATTGAATCTATTGTAAGGAACTACATTTTCTTTCTCACTTGCATCTTTAGGTCTTCCTTGCTTTGGTGGCCATTTCCCTTTAGATTTCTCATTTCTTTTCAAGTCATGCTTGGGCTCAACTTTGCGCTTTGACTTCTCATAACAATGCTTCAACTTTCGGTTGTCCTCCTCCATTGATCTAGGCTCATTGAACTCAATCCAGTATTTATATGCAACTAGAAATCCACTGATTAATCTCTGAACCTTAGACTTCTCATCCCTGAGATAAGGCACATATCTCAACAACTCCAAAAATCTTCTACTAATATACTCATCACTTGTCATAGAACCCATCCGCAACTCATAAAACTCCTTAGCATTGTCAACATAGTACCTATTCGACAATTACTTCTTCTTGAAGAGACTTTCAAATGCACGCGAAGTCAAATCCTCCTCATGTATACCTTTGACATTCTTCACATCTTTTCACCAAATATTCGCTTTACCTTTGAGACTTAAAGTGGCTATATTTTCTTTCATGTTTTCTGAATAATCATGCAATCCGAAGAATTTCTTCATACCAAGCAACCATGCTTCTGCATCCTATGATTTCATCATATCTCCATCAAAGGTAGGTAGCTTTATCCTTCTTAAACTCATCCGGAAAGTATACCTTATCACTCTTCCTGTAAGGATGATGACGATGACGATCATTACGTCTATCAGAACCAGAACTGGAATAGTAGTTGTGTCGATCAACTCTCCTATATGGAGTGTCCAACAACCTACCATTTGTTAGCCTCACTCTCATAATAAAACAATTATAAACCCAAAATTATAATTAAATAAATCAAACCTTGAGAATTAGGAGTTAGTTCCTCAAAATAGGGAGTTTAGTTAAGATGAGAGATTCTCTCCAACTATGTTCTCCTAGATTAGTGTTTTGTTGAGAAAATATCTCAACCAAGTTTGTTCAAGATAGATGCACTATCTTGAGAAAACTTCCTCATGTATTTATATGCATCATAAACATTATTTTAATAATCAAATTACTACAGGAAAGTCTCTCATGCCTTTTTCGCGATGTCTGATTGTTGTATATGTCTGATATTTATTTTATGAGTATGAATGCGTATTATTAGTTTGTTAGTTTTCTTAATGTGGTATCGAAGCAGACAGTAATGTTGCAGCTGATGTGAGGAGGAGATTCCAACTCTACAAGCACATGGAAAACTCCATTAATTTGGTCAGTTAATATTTGGTATCTATTTTTTTTTTGAAAAGAAATTTAATTATATCATTGATTTTAGATTGAGTTGAAATCAATGGATTGCCTGTCATAGTAGGCATTCATAAGTTTGAGCAACTGAGTGCTCCGCTTAATTCGAAATAAATACCTCTGCATTAATTTGGGTACTATAAAGTACCACTTTTCTTTTCGATTGGAGCCCCCATTTTTCTTGCAACTGTGCTTGAATACCTAGCAACTAAGGTTTCGAAGGTTTTTGCTTTTGACATCCATCTCGGCGCTCGAATTGGCAAGGGGTGCTACTTGGCTTCTTCCATATCCTTACCATGGGCCACAGAAATTTGCATCGATTTCCTCCCCATCCTTCAAATCCTTTCCACGACTGTCTTTTTTAAGGTCATCTTTTCTGACAAATTCATCAGTCTTTACACTTTCTGGAAAGTCCTCAATATTCACATCGTAAGAAATCTCCAATCCTCCAGTATTCTCATCTGTACCTTGCTGAATTGGGATGGCTTCATGGTTAATGGGGGGGCAGTTGAAGCGAACAGAATGAATCATAGCAGCAGGGGATTCATTTCCATTAACATTTACATCACTCTCGTTTTCGCTTTGAAATTCTTTTGGATTCTTCGGCCCTGGAGCTGCAACATAAGTCGATGTAGTAAGAGATACGACTTCCCAATCCTGGGCGTGGCTTGTGGTTTCCTCCGAGCCTTTGCTTCCTTCCACCATATTTGAAGCTTTATGATGTCAAAATCTTCGCAATCCACTTCAGTGTAAAAAACCTGGCTAATTCCTCGAATTCAGTATCAAATTACACTGGGATCTTCGCAAACTTCGTTGGCACCAAATAATCGAAAAAAATGTATCCAAATGCAAAGCTTCTCTTCATCTAAATGCTAGCAGAATCTTACAAGTGATTGTAAGGCCGAATTCAATGAGATTGATAGCTTAAGGGCGTTGTTGCTGCAAATGCAAACTTTGGCATCAATTCAGAGCTTCTTTTTGTCATTGGCGCAATAAAACAAGAGACTAGGATAGCTATTGACCTAGAGGTTTGGATGTTCATTTGTAGAGACATCAATCTTTTCTACAAGAAGTGATGTTATTCCTTCGAAATGCTTTTCTACGTTTTTTGTTAACTTGCTCATAGATTTATTGTTTACACACCAAGGTACAGAGAGACAAGAAGTATATTTTGTAATTTTGGAGTTATAAATATTTTTTGTATTTGGAGTGATAAGTGAATTTGTTTAAGTGAAATTTATTATTGTAATCCAAAGTAATATTTTATTTTGAGGGCAATTGAGTCAATGCAGGAAGTTTTTGAAGACAATTTGCTTCCAAAGTTTGCAAGTGTGACATTCTCATTGAGAAGTTTCCACGACAAAGTTGTGACATTGAAGAATGATGTACTCTAGTAATTAATAAAATCATAATTTTTGTGGTGCTTGTGTCCTAGATCCGCCCGAAATTGAATAAGGGAATCTTAGGTACACCATGTGTATGTTTGTGATGGCGCATGATTCTTGATATCGTTTTTGTTTTGTGTCTAGTTTTGACACTAACCTTCATGTGGTATCTTTCTAATATGGTACACATGTAGCACACAACAAATTAGCGAATTGCATTCACATAATCAATTCCATTCAAGCTTATGTAATGAATAAAACTACAAGCAATCAAGAAGCAACAATACATAATCAAGTTGTCAAAGATTTTTCTACATCAACATCCAATCAAGCTATCATCTACATCAACAATTTTTGCAACCATTCAACAACAATTTTTTGGACATTTCACTTGCACCATTTTTTTTAATAAGCTCAATACAAAACTGTAACTTGCAAATCATAATTTGTAAGTTGGATTGTAATCAAAGCCAAATTAAGTTAAATTGTAAGGGTGCATTCTCATTGAAACCGACAGCCACGCTTTGAATTGATAGGGAATCAATTAAACCCAGTGAATCCTTTGTTTTTAACTGAGTCATTCAAACCATTGTAAGCATTTCTCTTGGGTGCATTTTTTATAGTATTCGACACCCTTCTTTTTTATCAAGTCAAGAGTGTAAGTTCAAGCAAGTGCAAATATCACAACATCAAGTGAGCCTAAAACTAATTCAAACCAATCATCAAGAGAGAGTGAAAGCAAGCAAGTGTGAGTTCTAACAATCAATTGTTAAAACAGGATCAAGCGAGCGTGCAACAATCAACCAAACATCAAGTGAGCGAGTTCTAAAAATCCAAAAAATATTAAAAGCAAGCGAGCGTGAGTCCCAGCAAGTTCAAATGGCGAAAAGAATTCAGTTGTTAAAGACTCTTAACAATTTGATCCTCTCAACTGCTGAAGACATGGTACAAATCAACAAAGCAACTCTTGTTGATATTTCAACAAATCTACAACAAGCACATGAAACAATTGAGTTCCTTCAACTGGAGTCGCAACTTCAAAAAGATGAGTTGCACCAGAAGGGTGATGTTTCCAAGTCTTTCATCCGTACCGATGAAGATAAAGATGTTGATTCCAAGTCACTGATCCAACCAACTTCAAGTGTCGAAGTGGTCCCTGGACCAGTTCAACTTTCTTCCAGACCAATCATCAAGCCATGGGAAGAAATCCAAAGTAACATAAATCGACGAGGCTTAGGATATGTAAAAGATGATGCCAACTTACATATCCCAGATTATTCAAGGCCTATTAATTTTTTCAGTGCAGGGTTTCTTGCACAAATCACATCGGCTAGTTCTGAGAAAGTTGCAGACAAACAAACATGTGCACAAACTGAAGTTGCATTCAAATCAAAATGTCTTCATTGTCAAAGAATTAGTCATCTATAAGATCAATGTTTTGATCTCCATCCTTGTCACCAATGTGGCAAGTCAAATCATTCATCAACACTGTTGGACACCTAATCCTAATGGGTTAGTGTGGAAGTCGAATGGACAAAAGCAGTCCAAGAGACCTTGGGATCTGAAACCCAAGAGTCACATATGTTGTACTATAAATGTATATCTGATGTTAATAAAAGAATGAACTCACTTATTTATCTTTCTTTACTGTCCATGTGTGTTTAACATGGTATCGGAGCCGCTTGTTTCTCTGTGGCCTGTTATGTGCATGTCAGTCCTGCACCTCTGCCCATAATCCTGTGTCTGAGCTGCCTTGAATAGCGCTAATGTGGTCTTCATTATCTCTATCCATAAGCGTTTCACGCTACTCTCTGCATACACAGCGCTGCTCCTCTGCCTTGCTCTGACATATAATACGCTTTTGTTTCCTGAAGCCTGCTCCATGCAGATGGTGTCAGTATACGTTTTATTCTCTGAATAGACCGCCCTCCAACCGTTATGCTTGGTAAATATCGCTAGCTGGCCTCCCTTCATACACTGCGGCTCTTTCCACGCTGATCACCAAACCTATATTGTTGCTCTTCCATAACTATCACCACACTGTAGTATCAGCGCTCCATTGCCAGACCTGTTGCACGCCAGCCGGCCTCCCTTTCGGATGTTGTCCTGCTATGACCCTAAGCAGCATCGAAAATGCCATTTCTGAATTCATCCCAGGTGATTGTGTGAGAAGTTTGAAAGCTTGCCAAACGAGCAGCATGCCACTCATTCCGTCTTCGATTTCCTCCGGCCCGCCAGCAGTGGCCATTTTGGCCCTCTACATGGCTTTGTACGCCTGATTTTTTTCCCCATTCTACTACGCAGTGACCTTCAAGTTGAAAAAGATGCAGTTGGGTGTAAGGTGATTCGATCGCGAGATCCCTGATATACGAAATTAAGCACACTTCAACCTTTGACACAGAGATTTTCGATCCAGTTACCCTCCATTTCTGAGGAATTTTATTTCAAATGGAACCGAAAAAATGCGAATATCTCACGTAGCCTGGGGAAAGCTTCAAATTCAAAGTCCGTGAGTCTCTCAAATCTGATATTGCAGTCAGTTTCTGAGAAATCAATGACCCTTCCTCTTCCTCTTGCGGGTTTGAGTTCGATCCTGGCCTTCGTTATGATACCAAACTGGCCTAAACCACCGAGCACTCGTAGCCACCGCCTGGGCTATTGGGCTTGTTATAACACATCCCGGATGAATTAACACTAGCCTTTTTTTTCCTCAAGGTAGTGACTTATTTATTGAATAGTGAGTGTGTGGTGCACTGAACCATCGTTCACATGATGCATTGAATCGATATATTGTAATTATCTTTGCACGTTGTGGTGTGTTTTGGTCTCCATCATACACTTTTTGCTTGTGTTGAATAATTGTGAAGGCAGTAAACATGAGTTTGGTATGAGAAAAAAAAAGGGCTCTCTCCTTCTGCGTCGACATTGAACACCATATCTGTAATCTACATCTGATGAATTACTGCAGATAGATTTTGCTGAAAGTATTTCCTTCATCTTGGCATACCTCTGCCGTCGAACCCCTTGCTCTACACTTCGCACATTGGCCACTGTTTCTACCGTTTCCGTTGTTTCGTCGCTCTCTGTCGTGTTTACTTCCGCTTGCGGCTGGGGCTTTTTTATTTCTGAACAAGCCATCGAAGCACCAACGCTCCTCTCTTGTGGCTTGCTCTCATTGTGGCATTGAGCCAGTGGGTCCTGATGCACGTATTCCAATACATGTGTTTGTTACTTTAACTCAGGGTGTGAACTTCTCATCCAGAAAAAGAGCTGGTTTTGGGAATTATCAATCTATTCATGACACATCAATGTTTTATATTGGAATGCGCATACTAAAAACATGTGGAACATGGGCAGGATATAATATATTTCTGTATGAGACAGTAGGTGGAACAGATTATGTAAACTCACCAGAACCGCTTCTTTCCAGAAATTCGGTATTAGTTCGGACGGATAATCGATTCCTGAGCCAGAGTTGCGACTGTATATGGTACATTATTTTGTGTTTTCACTGTTACAAAGAGGAAGTGTTCGCCCGCAGAGTCTACATGGTAGATGCAAAATCTCCTCAAAAGATTGTTGTAGAGGAGATTCCAGATATTCTCTTGATCCTGTTATGCGGGTAGTCTGAAGAATTCTTTGGTTTGAAACTGCTTGATATTTATTGTAGAAACTTGAAATATATGTTATAGATTTGCAATCAAGGATTGCAATTATGCATACAATGATGATGAAGATTGAAGGTGTAATATCAAGTCTATGGTGACTGAAATGGAATGAAATTCTTTATGTTCTTGACTTCAAGCTTTGAGCAGACCCAAAGCAATTCACACTGGTCTTCCTATTTGAAGGGGTTTTGAAATTCAAGTTTGGCAGCTGAAATACATAGATATTCAAGTTATAAGACAAGTGTTATGACTTCTGCAAATGTTTGGGTTGTCGTATATTGATCTAGATTTTTGAAGAACCAGGTTCTCTACTTCCCAGCTACTTCTTTATTACAATTTGTTGGCTAAGATGCTTTTTCTGTGTAATTTTGCGCAGAATATGTTCATGAAAATATATATATATCATATGGTATGAAATTGCATTGTATATGGAAGTATATTGAGAAGCTACATACTTGAAGATTTTTTGAAGACAAAGTGGTACACCAATCAATTTTTTTGCAGTGATATTATTGTGAAATGGATAGAATGGGTGTTGTATTAGAATTACTGAACACTCTAATACATTCTACCACGGACAATACAATTATGATTGATAAAGCCATTGTCGCAAACATTCAAATCTGTTTGAAAAATGTACAAGAAAATATTGAGTTTTTGCAGCTGGAAACAAAGCTACAGCAGGAAGAATTACAGCAGTGGAGTCATCATTCTGAACTTGTTTCTGTTTAGAACAATGAAGCAGACTCCCATAAACAGCAAGTCAATATTGTTCAAGTTCATTCAGATTCAGTACCCAATAAAGCAGCAGTTGTATATGCAGATGCAGAAACTCAATCTGCACTTCCCAAGCCCATCATCAGACCTTGGGAACAACTTGTCCACAACAAGCACAGAACTGGTCTTGGATATGACAAGGACTTGTCCTTTCATATTCCAGACTATGCCAAGCCCATTCAGTTTCAGAGTGCTGGATTCATTCATGACAGTTCACCTGCTCCTCATGACAGTTCAGCTTCAGCTGTTCCAAATTATGCCCCTCTTCCACAGCAACAACAACAACAACAGATCGTGAAATGCCAACACTGTGACCGAGTTGGCCATTTGAAAGATCACTGTTTTGATCTTCATCCATGTAAGCACTGTCATAAAACCAGTCATTCTTCACACAGATGCTTAAAAAACAAACGTCCTGCAAGAACAAAGATTCATCTTGGATGGATCGCTTCTTGGAAATGGGCATCAACAGCCAAGAAGATATTCCAAACACATGTGAGAACTTGTTCCAGAATATTGAACAGTCTTACAGTTGAGTTTTCTCCATCATCTCACCTTGTATCTGACAGGGGGGGAAATGATGGTCATCTACAAGCTTCAAAGTCACATCAAGCGAGCCTGAGCCACAACCTGCCACACCAGTTTCAGAGTTGTAGTCAGAGACAAAGATGCCTGAACATGCCTTAAGTTGGCAATCTGGGACACTTCCTCTAGCAGAAGACTCCAGCTTCTTGCCAGTTTTGGAAGAGTTCCGAGAACTGCACTAAGCGTTCTAGTGTTGGTGGTCATCCTTAAACCACCACCCTTTTTTACCAACATTTCATAGAGCACATTCAGCCTAGTGCTGCCATGCATTTTTTGCACATTTTGTATTACAGCTCTCTTCTTGGACTCATACATAACCCTTCGGATTAAGGGGGGGAATGTTGGACACCTAATCCTAATGGGTTAGTGTGGAAGTCAAATGGACAAAAGCAGTCCAAGAGACCTTGGGATCTGAAACCCAAGAGTCACATATGTTGTACTATAAATGTATATCTGATGTTAATAAAAGAATGAACTCACTGATTTATCTTTCTTTACTGTCCATGTGTGTTTAACAAACACAATGCAACAAACAACAACAATCAAGCATATTGAAGATTGATTATTCATGATTGATCCTTGGGAATGGTCATCCACGGTCAGAAGATTGTATAAGTTTTACAATCGAATTCACTCACACATGTTGCAGCCAACAGTAAAAATGAATATGGTACTCTCGTACAGTTGAATGGGGGAGTACACCAGTGAAACACTCCTACACTTGAAGAGGAGAGTTCAGACATAATTTGAAGCAGATGTTTGTCTCTCCTTTCAGTTGACAAAGGGGGGGAAATGTCAATGAAATCGACAATGGTTGTCAGACTAAAAGTCTCGACAACATCAACGAAGCAACTAGTGGGCATCTTCAGATCAGCCAGTGGGAATCAACAACAAAAGCTGCAATGAGCAGTTTTCGACATCAACAAATTTTCCAGTGGGCGATCGACAGCAAGGTTAGCAGTGAGCAGTTTTCAAACACAGCAAAAACAACAATGAGTTGTTTTTTGAACGTCATCAGCCAGTGGTCGTTCATCAATGTTTTGTCAGTGGACACAGGATGTTGATTTCAAGCAAAGGACAGTTGGATCCTTTTGCAGCTTGGTGCATGATGGAGTTGTCAAGTGACATTCAGAGATGAATCAAACATGCAGCTGACTCATGGTCTCTTCATATTGTCGTTTCTTCAACGTCCAGCTTGGCGGTTTTTCAGGCAAATGTTTTTTGAGGATCAACTTGAGAACTTGGAAGAGAGTTCCTTGTTCTTATTTTGGATTTATCATTGAGGGGGGGCATGTCAGCCTCGCTCTCATAATAAAACAATTATAAATCCAATATTATAATTAAATAAATCAAATCTTGAGAATTAGGAGTTAGTTCCTCAAACTAGGGAGTTTAGTTAAGAGATTCTCTCCAACTAAGTTCTCCTAGATTAGTGTTTTGTTGAGAAAATATCTCAACCAAGTTTGTTCAAGATAGATGCACTATCTTGAGACAACTTCCTCATGTATTTATATGTATCATAAACATTATTTTAATAATGAAATTCATGAGAACGAGAGACTACAAGAAAGTCTCTCATGCCTTCTCTGCCATGTCTGATTGTTGTATATGTCTGATATTTATTTTATGAGTGTGAGTGTGTATTATTAGTTTGTTAGTTTTCTTCACCATCTCTGATCGTGTCAGATCTATCCGACCTGTGTCTGCTATGAGACCTACTACCATATGCCTCATTATTTTTGTGCTCGTGTCCATGGTTGATCTAAAGTGGTCCATGTCGCTGCAAATCTGACAAACTCTGAAGTAGTATCTCATTCATCTCTACTTGTTTCTCTTGTGCCTGCATGATTTTGTCAATGTTTGCTTTGCAACTCCTTATTTCTTCCTTTAGGCTTCTTAATGTGTCTTCCAAGTTAGAAGAGTGCCCCACACCATGCTTCCCATCTGATGCATAGGGAGATTTTATGTAGTCTACCACCTTGCTAGCCATCTGATCTCTTTCCGGCAAGGCATAGTATGTCAGCTAAGCCAAATCACAATAAACCAACGTACCTTAGCATAATTCCGAGATGATACCTTGTCTGCAAGATCATCAAATCAATGTGATACATGTATAACACAATCATAACAACATATAAACATATATCAATAAGTGTATCAACACATAAACACTATTCTAGCTAGGGTCTAGTCATCAATGCAAGGCCATATCAACAATGCATGCTATAACCTCATGCATGATAACAACCATTACTCCATTGCACATATTGCCACATGCAACTATCAACATGCATAAGTAATACCTAATCAACTACACATACGTATGAACGCATGTAGTTGAGCATAAGTGATCAATTCTTGTAATCAACCTACAAAACTGATACATGTAATCAAAACATTCAAGAATGCACCTAACATATAAGGATGTAGTCAAGCGACATATAATAAACATGATGAAATGCAGCAAGCACATGCAATGCAAGTGAAAGAGACACACATGCAACTGACATGCATGCATGACCAAGCACCTTCACCCAAGGAGAGTGCAACCACACTTTGATACCAATCTGTAACACCCCCTCCTACTAGGTCCACCCAAGCAGCCAACTAGCCAGGTAAAATTGTGATGAGAGAGGTTACTATAAGGGATTCAATCTCCTTGCTGACCTTTAAGGAAATGGAATCGACGGAACTCATCAAACAAACCCATCCACAATTACACCCTTGGGAGACATATCAACCACTCAGACATCTTGTCCCTGGGTCCCACTGATGTTTTAAGCCTTTTAACCCAAAGTCGCTCTCATGCTATAGGCAAGATAATGACCAACAACTCAAAGTCGCCCTCATAGGCCTATGTGCCATCGACTGTGGAATTTTCTCAACAGACCTGTGTCAGCGACCCTGAGATTTGAGCCACCTTTCTAGCCTACAATCCCGACCTCTGCCCAAAACTTGCTACAACCTTCAGAATCCATCAAAGACATGATAATAATGTTGATAAATCAATAGCAACCTTAGGACTAGGCCTAAGCATCGCCAAACTAGACTGACATTCTGTCAAACACCTGGCATCAATGCAACCTACAGGTCCAAGATACAATACAGAGCATAAATGACTAAAAGAACTTATGAAACATAACCAAAAGGACCACCTCCTTTCCCATTGAGCTATTATATAATCAATTAGATCTTTCATCCATCCATTTAACAATTACAAGTAAACACAAAAAATAAACATGACATGAACGAGTCATTTAACCATGTGTATAGCCAAAATTAAACCATATAAATATAAGAGATATGACAACCATTAAATCCACATATAAACAAGTACAAAAGTAAGAGAACTTAGCTTTTATTAATCATATGCAAAGCCGACCAGGTTGGGGACTTCCACGTACCACACGACCGTAGACATGGCTGAACCAAATCTCTCTTTCATCATGTCACCCTCGTGCCATATTCCAAGCATGAATGTGGGATCTCATAGAACAACCAAGGGAATCTAGAGGTTAAAGTCGACATAACAGTAATAACATAAGGGCACAAAAATAACAATAGTGGGTTTCTATGGGGCATACTAATAACAATATGGGGACAATAGGGGCACAATAATAACAATAAATGATACAATGACATTAATAATGGGGGAATCACTAGTATTATAGGGGCCTAACATGCCCCTCTCTTTCAAAAAGCGTTGTCCTCAATGCTTGAGTAGTTATGGATGCTTCTGTATAAAATTTTCATCCTCCCATGTTGAATCTTCAATGGATAAGTTCTTCCACTTGATGAGATACTTTGAAATTGATCGATTTTGTAGCTGTCGAGTTCTTGTTTCTGTGACTGCTTCTGGTTCCATTATAATTTTTCCTTCCTCGTCAAGTTCTGGAAATATTGTTTGAACTGAGAGCTTGTCACCTATAACCTTCTTTAAACATGAAACATTGAAAACAGGGTGCACTCTTGAAGCTGCAGGAAGCTCCAATTTGTATGCCATAGTACCAATCTTTTGCAACACCTTGTACGGACCATAATACTTTGGTGATAATTTATTATCCTTCTTAGCTTGCTTGAGGGACATTTGTTTATATGGTTGTAGCCGTAGGAATACCCAGTCACCTATATCAAAACTTTTTTTGCTGCGATGTTGATTTTCCTGTTATTTCATTCTATTATGTGCCAATGTGAGGTTATCCTTTAAGAGTTGGAGAACCTGTTGTTGATGCTTGATGTGATGTTCCACTGCTTGAACCTTAGAATTTTCTCTTAAATATGATGTGATGGATGGTGGATGATATCCATAAAGTTCCATAAATGGGGTCATTTTTGTTACAGTATGGAAGGAAGTGTTATACCACCATTCAACGAGAGGCAACCATTTGACCCATTGTGTCTGTTTATCAGATACAAAGCAACGAATATATCCTTCCTAACATTTGTTTACTATCTCAGTTTGCCCATCAAATTGAGGATGATAAGATGAGATATGAGCTAACTGAGTACCAAGACAAGAACTAATTCTGTCCAAAAATTTCCAGTGAAAATGGGATCTCTATCGCTTACAATAATCTTTGGGTTTCCATGTAGCTTTTGAATTGTTTCCATAAATGCAGTAGAAACTGTACTGGCTTTAAATGGATGTGATAATGCACAAAAGTGTGCCTACTTGGTAAGTCAGTCAACTACCACCATGATGACACTCTTTCCTTCAGACTTGGGTAAACCTGTGATAAAATCCATTGAAACCTCCTCCCAACGTTGGCTTGGAATGGATAAAGGTTGTAATAGACCTAGGGTCTTAATTGTTTCAACTTTATTTTTTTGGAAAACCAAACATTCCGCCATAAACTTTTGAATATCTAATTTAAGGCCTTCCCAAAAAATTCCTTCTTAACCCTGTGGTAAGTTTTTAAAAATCCTGAGTGCCCTCCTAAGGGAGAAGTGTGCAATTCTATAAGAATCTTTTGTTTGAGTTGGGAATTCCTACATAGGTATAAGCGATATTTGTACCATAACGAATCATTTTTCCAGCTAAATATATCAGATGTACTGGGATCTTGTTGTAACTTTCAAATGAGTGCCCACACTTCTTCATCATTCTTCAATTCCTCCCTTGCTTTGTTTATCCAATCTGGTTGGATAATAGAAATGGCGAACGACAATGCTTCCACGTTCTCATCCTTTCTTGAGAGTGCATCTTCCACAACATTTTGCTTCCCTTTTTTGTAGATTATTTCAAAGTCATAACCCAACATCTTTGTGACCCATTTTTGTTGTTCTTCAAAGGATAATCTTTGTTCTAAAAAGTATTTAAGGCTATCATGATCGGTTTTTACCTTGAAGTGTCTTCCCATTAGGCAGGGTCGCCATTTCTTAAGTGCATGTAGTATTGCCAACATTTCCTTCTCATAAATAGCTTTGTGTAAATACTTTCCCTTGATTGGACGAATTTCGAAAGAAATGGGTCTTTCATCTTGCATTAAGAAGGCACCAATTCCATTTCCTGAAGCATCAAATTCCACAATAAATGTTTTTGTGAAGTCCAGCGTAGCTAATACCAATACTTGGCACATTGCCTCTTTAAGATGTTCGAAGGCCTTTGTTGCTTCTGGAGTCCATGAAAATGCATCTTTCTTCAATAATGTTTTTAGAGGTGCTGCTATTCTCCCATAAGTCTTAACAAACTTGCGATAATACCCTATCAACCCGAGAAATCCTCGCAGATGCTTTATGGATGTGGGGATATTTCATTCCTTAATGGCTTTAATTTTTCTAGGGTCTACCTTAACACCTTCATGAGATACAATATGACCCAAATATTCCACCTCTTGTACTCCAAAGAAACATTTGGATATTTTTGCATATAATTGTTTCTCCTCCAATAGTTTGAGCACCCAGTCAACATGTTCAACATGATCCTTCTAAGGAAGTGTTTGAAAATGGAATTCATCAAACCTTGAAATGTAGAAGGTGCATTGGTAAGGCCAAAAGGCATCACCAAAAATTCATAATGACCCTCATGAGTTCTAAATGTTGTTTTCGGAATGTCTCCAGTCTTCATTCTAATTTGATGATATCCTGAACGAAGATCCAACTTGGTGAAGTAAATTGATCCATGCAATTCATCCAATAATTCATCAATGACAGGAATGGGAAATTTCTCTTTAATAGTGAGCTTGTTGAGCTCCCTATAATCTAGACACATGTGCCATGATCCATCCTTCTTGTGCACCAATACTATTGGAGCAGATAAAGAACTTTGACTAGGTTGAATTATACCAACCTCTAGCATTTCTGCAACCATACATTCAATTTCACTCTTTTGGGCATAGGGATATCTGTACGGCCTGATGTTTGGAGGAACACTTCCTGGAATCAAATGAATACCATGATCATGATCACGAATAGGTGGGAGACCTTTGGGAGTCTCAAATACCTTGGAATGATTGTCCAAGATTTTTTGGAGATCTAGAGAAATAGATGATTTCGATGTGGGAAACTCTAGCAAACATAATTGTGTAATTACACCTCGTTGTTCCTTCTTTAGAAGCTTTGTCATACCATTAGAGCTAATTATCTTTCCTGGTTTCCCTGCAATACCCCTTAATTCAACTTCCTTTCCTTCCGTAGAAAATTTCATGTGAAGTTCTTGAAAATTAAAACCTATTGTACCTAAGGATTGTAGCCATTAGACTCCTAATACAACATCAACACCACCCATTGGAATGGAAATCATTAGGCTATTCAATACATATTCTCCCATGGATAGCTTGATATTATGGCACTTTCCAGAGAAATTTATGGTCCCTCCACTTGCAACCATCACTTGAAACTCTGGTGCTAGATATAGGAAGCAATTTAATTCCTTTGCTATCTTACAATGAATAAAATTATGGGTACTTCCCGAATCAATCAACACTATTACCTTTTTCTTCTTGATATGTCCTTCTATCTTGATAGGTTGAGTGGTAATTCCAACCAATGCATTACAAGATATGGTTGGATTCATTTCTTCTTTATCTAGGGTTTGTTCTTGGAGTATATCCTCTTCTTTCGACATTTCTTGTTCCTTTTCTTCCTCCTCTTCACAATCTATGTAGAATAATTTCTTCTCAGCACACTTATGACCTTTAGTGTATTTTCTATCACAACTATAACAAAGCCCTTTTATTCTTTTTTCTTCCAATTGTTGTGGTGTCAACCTTGTAAGTTGTGGAAGGCTAGGTGCAACAACACTTCCATCTTTATAGTTGTGAGTGGTAGGCTTCCTGGTTGCCATAATTTTGCTTTCCATTTTTCTTGCTAACCTGAATGCCTTCTCCAATGAATCAGGTTCCCAAAGGCGAACCTCATGTTGGATATTATCATTTAAAGTCCCTATGAACACATAAATCCTATGCTCCTTTGGAATATCTTTTACCCTTATGTTCAATTTTTGGAAGTCCTCAATGTGCTCCATCAGTGAACCCTTTTGTTTGAGATTTATCAATTTTCTAAAAAAAGTTTCTTTTTGTATCCTCATAATGTGCTATCATTTCTTCCTTAAAAGTGCCCAAGTGACAATTTGTTTACAAGAGCAAAGCCATCGATACCATACAAACTGATTTGGTTCCAAATATAAAGTTGCAATACGTACCTTTTGATAGTTTTACACATTATGGAGATCGAAAAATTGCTCCATCTGTAGTATCCATGTTTCGGGATCCTTGCCATCAAACTTCCTCATATCGATTTTTGAAACATGGTGGGTCTTCAATCCAACATTAGAGTCTATGAAATCATGATTAACATTTATTTTGTTCTCATCATGAGTTTCATTTACTACTCTTTCACCATTAGTGACCATTTCTTGTAGCAACTTATTCAAATTTATCTTCAATTCTTCCATCTTATCGTCCATGCCATTCATCTTAGCTTCTATCTTAGCGCCCATGCCATTTATCTTAACTTCCATGCCATCCATATTAGCTTCCATGCCATTCATCTTAACTTGCATGCCATTCATATTAGCTTCCATGCCATTCATCTTGGCTTCATTTACCTTTAGTGAGAGTGAAAATTGTTGTACTTGGTCTTGTAATTTTGATATATCATGTTGCATTTCTTCATCTTCTTCACGAGTCATGCTAGAGTTTTCAGGTTGCTTACTAGGTGTTTCCATTTTCTTTCTTCAGGGCATTAATTAATGCTAATAATTCTTCACTATTCCCTTTGAATTCCTTCAAACTAATTTTTCAAACCAATCTTATCCAAAACTAAAAACAAACTACACACCTTTTTTTCTTTGTAAGAGCTCGATATTGAATTTGTTGTATCTTTGCAATTGTGTATCTTGAATATCTGAAATCTCGTCTTGCAGTAGCCCTTTGAGTCCTTTTTCTAACTCCACAACTCTGATCAACATTGGATTCTCCAAGGAAGAGTTATGCCAAATCTCCCACGGTGACCTGATTATAGACTAGTTCACTAAAGCGAACTTGTATGACATGCCACGTGTCACTGTTTTGACCTTAGTACCTGAAACTGATACACAGAAAAATACAGGTTGTCCTCTTTCTGAAATTTCAATCTGATGCTCAAAACAAAAGTTATGATGATTTTCCCCAGGTCACCTGTTTGGAATGTAATTCTGGAGTCTACAAAAACCCTAACTTCCTTAGATCATATCTCCACAAATATAGTGAGACAAGCTTTGAAATTTGGACCTGAAGTTCAAAATGATTTCAGCTCAAATGGGTTTTTTTTGTATCTTTTGAAACATCGCAAAAAAAAAGTATAGCGAAAATAACACGATGACTTGTTTGGAGCAGCGAAACCCTAGAATCCAAAGCTCTGATACCAAATGTTATGAAACTAGCTCACAAAAAGATAGAAAAGATAGATCAACACCTTATAAATAAGCCTCTTCGAGGGGGCAACCTCCTTTACATTACACAAATGAACAATTCTTAGATGATACAAATGACTAAACCTCCCTTCTATATATAGGAGTCTAAAGGGTCACAATATAATTAAGTCGACATAATAGTAATAGCATAAGGGCACAAAAGTAATAATAGTGGGTTTCTATGGGGCATACTAATAACAATATGGGGACAATAGGGGCACAATAATAACAATAAAGGATACAATGACAATAGTAATGGGGTAATCACTAATATTATAGGGGCCTAAGTAAGAGAACTTAGCTTTTATTAATCACAGGCAAAGTCGATTAGGTTGGGGACTTCCACGTACCACCCGACCATAGACATGACTGAAACAAATCTCTCTTTCATCCTGTCACCCCCGTGCCATATTCCAAGCATGAATGTGGGATCTCATAGAACAACCAAGGGAATCTAGAGGTTAAACCACGTCCACCCTCATCAAATCATGATCACACCAAAACTGGTGTTTCGATCACAACCGAACCGAACTTGGAATGTCATCCGGAATCCATCACTATCCTTGAGGAATTTTATGTCTCCTTGTCTCTCAGACTTTACCACAATCCAATCCAGGACCACTAGGCCCTAAACCAAGACCAACCTCTCAAGCTTTATCGCAATCCAAACCTGAATCACTAGGCCCTAAACCGAGACTTCTTCCTCAGGCTTTACCGTATATCCCGCCAAAACCGGTCAAGGGATTCCTAGGCCTTTGGGAATGAACCTTGAGACCACCTCCACCCTAGATTCTGAAATCTATTAGGGAAACCAAAGCTCAAAACTAAAATAAACATCTCAACACCATGGCATGTAGAAAAAGGTAAGGCTAGGTTGAAAACCATTGTCATAACCCGGAAAAACCATGCCACTGACAGTAAGAGAACCACACACCAACATGAAAAGCCATGCATGTCCAAACCAGCTTGGAAATCACACATGCAAAAGGTTACCTGCAAGTATTCTGCTAAAGGTTCTTGATCCTGCTCTTCTTCCTTGATCATTGCTTTCCTTCCTTTCCCTTTGCTTGCTTTCCCTTCCTTGATCCAAAGCTAGAGTGCTGCAAGAAAACTATAAGTGACCAAGAGTGAGTGAGAGAGAGAAATAATAATGAGAAAGCTCCAAACTTGAAATGACAAAAGTTTACCAACTAATCCTTAGAAACCTTTTTATTAATGAGGCCTCTATTTTCTTCATTTTCCATTATTTTCCTTCAATTTCTTTCTTACATGCAACCTATGACCTTTTACCTTCATTTTCTCCTATTTTCCTTTATTTTCATTAATAAATGTGCCAAAAATGCCTTTTTGCCTTAGCCTTTGCCAATTTTCCTTAGCCAAAACACACATCCAATGATGCCCACTAGGATATCTTTGCCCAACATTCAGCTTGGAATAAGTGTCCCTTAACCGTGGTCGTATTTTGCCTTTATTAACTTTTATTACATGAAATTTTCACCATGGCTATTACAAGTTTTATGGCAAGGTGTCCAAGTGTGAAGTTGGGTTGATGGAGATGTTGTACCAAGGGCACATGATTAGAGAGGATGGAGTTAGAGTCCACTGGGAGAAGATTTAGGACATTATCGATTGGCCCACGACCAGGAACGTGACGAAGTTGAGAGGGTTTTTGGGCATATGCACTTGTTATAGGCAGTTCATGAGAGGATTCTCTTAGTTAGCAGTACCCCTTACAGTCCTCACAAAAAGGGGGGTGTTCAAGTCGAAAGATACAACACAAGAGGCCTTTGAGCACCTCAATGTAGTGATGAGTACTTATCCGGTCTTGGAATTACCAGATTTCTCACAACCCTTTGTATTGGAGTGTGACACATTAGGTGAGGGCATCAAGGCATTATTGATGAAGGGAGAGCACCCCATAGCATATGGGATCCAAAAGCTCCAAGAATATAAGAGATTGTATTCCATCTATGACAAGGAGATGTTGGCCATCATTCACGCATTGGCCAAGTCTTCACAATATTTGATGGGCAATAGGTTTAGAGTGAAGACTAATCATAATAGTATTTGGTTCTTTTTGGAGCAGAAGGAGCTCAATGAGTTGCAACAAAAGTGGGTTAGTAAGATCAAGGCATATGATTTCAAGATAGAGTACATCAAGAAATCATAATGTAGTGGCCAATGAACTATCTAGGGGACTCGCGACACTCTCACTTATGGATATCACCCAAGACTGGAGGGTGCAATTATTGGTGGAGTACTCCAAGAATCGATAAGTGTGTGAGATATTGGATGGCTCATTCAACGATGACAGGTATAAATTCATGGACAAGGTGATATACTATAACAACAATATTTATTTGGTGTCAGGGTCACAACTCAGGGGCAAGATTGTGCATGTGACACATGATTCACCCATGGAGGGGCATCTAGGGTTTCTCAAAACTTACCAGACTATCAGGGATTATTTTACTTGGAGGGGTATCAAGGGGGACGTCTTGAGACATGCTCAGGAGTGCGAGGTTTTCCAAAGGAATCAGGTTGAGCAGATACATCTATCTAGCCTACTAAAACCTCTTCTTATTCCTAATAGGAAGTGGGAGATTGTCTCCATGGACTTCATCATAACTCTTCTGGTTGCATAGGGTTGTGATTGCATCTACATGGTGGTGGACAAGGTGACTAATTTTTCTCACTTCTTCGTTATTCCATCCAGGTCCTCAGCTTTGCAGGTAGCTAAGTTTTTTGTCAGGGAGGTATTCAGGCTACATGGTCTTTCGAAGACCGTCATTAGAGACCAAGACAACAGATTCATGAGGGCATTTTAGCAGGAGTTGTTTAGATTGGTGGAAATTTAGCTCACTCCCAGTACTAGTTACCACCCCAAGACAGATGAGCAAATGAATATCGTGAACAAATGGCTGGAGGGTTGTTTGCATAACTTTGTGACCGAGCTGCAATGTACGTGGGTGAAGTTGCTTCACCTTGGGGAGTACTGCCACAATGCCACATACCACATGTCTATCAATTTTTTACCTTTCTATGCACTTTATGGTTATTATTCATTATAGTTTGCTGACATGGTTTTCGGAGACAACCAGGCCATAGGGGCTAGATATTAGATCCATAAGAGTCAATCGATCCTCAAGGCTCTCAAGGATAACTTAAAAATAATGCAGAACTAGAAGAAAAGGTATGCAAACTGGCGCAAAGTTGAGAGGCACTTAGATATTCCAAGTTGAATGCTGGGCAGGACATCCTGGTATGGGTGTTCATTTCGGTTTATTTATGGCTAAAGGAAATTGGCGAAGGCATTAAAGAGGAAAAATGGCATTTTTGGCACACTTATTTACGAAAATAAAGGAAATTAGGAGAAAAGGAAGGTGAAAGGTCACAAGTTGTATGTGAGGAGGAAAATGAAGGAAAATACTAGAAAATGAAGGAAATAGAGGCCTCACTGTAAAAACGCTTATGAGGATCAATTGGAAAGCTTTTGATAGGTTTTGGTGTATCCCCCTTCTATTCTCTCTCTCTCTCATACTCTTGGATACTTAGAGTTTTCTTGGAGCACTAAAACATTGGATCAACAAAGGAAAAGAAGGAAAAGAGGAAGTAAAGATCGAGCGGCTACAACATGATTCTTTGCAAGTATTGATTTGCATGTGTGATTTCCTTGCTAGATTTGGCATGCATGGTATTGCATGTGGTTCTTTGTTGTTATGGCATGGGTTTTTCCAGTTGTGATAGTATTTTCAGCCTAGCCTTGCCATTTCTGGATAGCCATGGTGTGATGGGGTTTTCATGTTTTGGTTGAGATGGGTTGCCAGATGGATTTGAAGCTGAGTGAGGTGGATCTCCAAAATAAAGAACACATGGCCTAGCAATCAATGGATCAGACTATGGATTATGGTAAAGCCACTGGCCTAGTGACCCCTCAACCAGACTATGGATTGTGGTAAAGCCAGGTATTTTGTGCCTCGGTGGGCCTAGGAATCCTCAATCGATGAATTGCAGGATATACAATAAATCCTAGAGGTGGATGCTCTCCATAAAGCCTAGTAATCTCGGGATGGGATATGCGTTAAAGCCTGGACAGTGGGTCTCGGTTTAGGGCCTAGTGATCTGTTGTGGATTGCGGTAAAGCCTGAGAGACAAGGAGACAGGAAAATTCCTCATGGTGTAGGTGGAGAAATCTGATGGCATCCATGCTTGTTTTAGCCTAGTGATCTGGTGAGGATCATGGTAAAGTCTGTTATCACACGTTCAATTTACTGCCATGTTGATCTGGGATGGATTACAACAAATCTGGTTTATATTGATGAGGGTGAGGTGGTTTAGCCTCAGGATGCCCTGGTTGGTTCTTTCGGTTTGAGTCCCATATTCATGCTTAGAATATGGAACAGGGGTGAATGACTGAAGAGAGATTTAGCTCAGCCATTCTATGGTTGGGTGGAACGTGGTAGTCCCATCCTGGGTTTGGATTTTGCATCATCAATGTGAGGTTATTTCTCCTTGTATTTATATGGTTATTATACTGGTTTATATGTGGAGCATATGGCTATGATTTCCTTGGTATTTTTGTTGTTATTATGTTGGTTATGTATGTGTTTTATGATAGTGACTATGTATGGATCTCATCATGTTTTTACTTGTAAACGAATGAACAATGTATCCATGACCTAATATATGATAACACAACTAATGATATAAGGGAACAATGCTTCTTAGCGATTCTCAAATAAGTATGAGACCCGTATGCTTAAATCAATTGTTTGCACCTGTAGATTGCATTGGTGCCAAGTGTTTGATAGAATTTCAGTCCCATTTGGGGATGGTCAGGCTTAGTCCTGGATTTAGTTTTTGGTTTATTAGTCTTTTCATCATGTGTTTAATGGATCCCAAAATTTACAACAAGTTCTAGGTAGTGGTCGGAATTCTGGGCTTGAAAAGTGCCTTAAAGTAAGTGGAATTTGGCATAGGTTTACTGGAAATAGTCCCTGGATGCAGGAATGCAGGCTTGTGGGAGTGTCAAGAGCTCTCTCGATGCTTGCATGCCCATAGCATGGGAGTTTCGAAAGGTTTAATATCTTAAAAACTTAGTGGGACCCAGAGGCATGATACCTGAGTGGTTGGGATGTCTCCTAGGAGTGTTGTTGCTGATGTGGAAGGTATGTTTGATGTGTTTCCATCAATTCCACTTCCTTGAGGTCACCTAGGACGTTGAATCATATCATAGTAGCCTCTCGTCACATGTGTTACCCTGTAACACCCTCTCCTCCTAGGTCCACCCAAGAAACCGACTAGAGAGGGTAAACATGCAACGAGAGAGGCTACTATAAGGGATTCAATTTCCTTAGGAGACATGTCAGCCACTCAGACATCCTGTCCTTGAGTCCCACCGATGATTTAAGCCTTTAACCCCTAATCGCTCTTATGCTATAGGAAAGACAATGACTAAAAGCTTAAGTCGCTCTCACAGGCCTGTGTGCTAGCATCCTTGGACTTTTTTTAGCAGACCTGTGCCAGCGTCCCCGAGATTTGAGCCACTTTTTTGGGCTAATCTCCAAACCAATGCCTAGAACTTGATGAAACTTTCCAAGACAATAAATGACACCAAGGCAAAGCCTCTAACACAAAACTTGATCAAGGTCTTAACCTAACCAAGCCTAACTGGGACAAACATTTTGTCAAACGCTTAGTAAATATGCAACCTAAAGGTGTAAATAACAAAATTAAGTATAGGGATCTCATACTTATCTGAGAATCACTATGAACCATTTTCCCCTCATGTCATTTGCTGCATTATCATCTGTTAGGCCATAGATACATTATCCATTAGTTTACAAGAAAAAACATAAGATAACCATGACATGATCCAATCATATAACCATGCTTATAACCAACATTAAACCTTGTAAAGAATAGAGACATGACAACCATAAAATCCACATATAAACAATTGCAAAAGTAAGAGAACTTAGCTTTTATTAATCATAGGCAAATTTGACGAGGTTTGGGACTTCCACGTACCACCCGACTGTAGACATGATTGAACTAAATATTTCTTTCAGCCAATCAACCCCATGCCATATTCCAAGCATGAATGTGGGATCTCATAGAACAACCAATCCAATAAAAACCAAGGGAATCTAGAGGTGAAACCACCTCCACCCTCATCAAACTGTGATCACACCAAAACCGATGCTCTGATCACAACCAAACCAAACTTCGAATGCAATCTAGAATCCATCACTATCCTTGAGGAATTTTCTATATCCTTGTCTCTCAGGCTTTACCGTAATCCAATCCCGGATCATTAGGCCCTAAACCAAGACCAGTCTCTAAGGATTTACAACAATCCAAACCCGGATCACTAGGCCCTAAACCGAGACTTCTCCCTCATGCTTTACCGTGTATCTGCCAAAATTGGTCAAGAGATTATTAGGCCTTTGGGAATGAACCTTGAGACCACCTGCACCCCAGATTCTGAATTCCATCTGAAAAACCAAAGTTGAAAACCAAGATAAACATCCCAACATATCATGGCATCCAGAATAAGGCAAGGATAGGTTGAAAACCATGGTCATAACCTGACAAAACCATGTTACTTACAACAAGAGAACCATACACCAACATGCAAAGCCATGCATGTCCAAACTAGCTAGGAAATCACACATGCAAAAGGTTACCTACAAGTATTCCTACTGAAGTTGCTTGATCCTGCTTTTCCTTCCTTGATCCTTGCTTTCCTTCCTTTCCCTTTGCTTGCTTTTCCTTCCTTGATCCAAAGCTAGAGTGCTCCAAGAAAACTCTAAGTGACCAAGAGTGAGAGAGAGAGAATAATGAGAGAGCTCTAAACTTGAATTGACCAAGAGACTGCCAACTGATCCTCAGAAGCCATTTTATTAATGAGGCCTCTATATCTTCATTTTTCATTATTTTCCTTAAATTTCCTCCTCACATGCAACCTGTGACTTTTTATGTTCCTTTTCTCCTAATTTCCATTATTTTCATAAATAAATGTGCCAAAATGCCTTTGCCTTAGCCTTTGCCAACTTCCTTAGCCAAAACACACATCCAGTGATGCCCACTAGGATATCTTTGCCCAACATTCAACTTGGAATAAGCGTCCCTTACCCGTGGTCTTATTTTTGCCTTTATTAACTTTTACTACATGAAATTTTTCACCAGGGTTGTTACGGAACCCTCCCCTTGGGGAACACTGCCCTCAATGTTAGACCACACCAAGAATTCATCAAAACCGCTGAAAAAATAATATACTGCCCATGGAGATTTAGAACTGAGCTCATTGTAGTATTTATGATGAAATACCTGCTCAAAAGCAAAACGACATGACAACATGACAATATAATAACCATGCCACATACTGGAGCTTTATAACATAGCTCATTATAGTATTTAAAATAACCACATATACACATATGCACATTTTTCTAAACCAACAAATAAAATGATTCAATGCTCATATCAATCAACAAGGGAATCCAGAGGATCACACCTCCACCCTCAAAGTAATACCAGGATTCACCTCCTTCCCTAGAAGTCCAGAATCCATTGTCACTTGTCCCCTTAGCGAACAGTTACCGACTCATTGTTCCAGGGTGCACTCCCAATGTGCATATGATTCCATCTGGAAATGATCATGACCAAAACAAATATATTTGTGCCCTTCCCTTCTCTGCTACATAGTCCCTTGGGAAATTTGGTCACCCCCTTTTGTGCAGTCACTCACCTTCCAAGTTCCCCAACATCCCCTATCTCGAGCGATCCATCCCTTGGCAAGGCTTCCTCGCATTGAAATATCAACAACCAAGGCATATACCTGCCTCAAAACCATCATACCGGTCATAACATGCTCATGGAAATCAATAGACATTATTGGGTACAAGTGTCCCACAATGGCTCTGCTCCTAAAGTACTATACCAACACTCTATTGCATGTTCCAATTTTTTTTACTGCTGCTGCCAATTCTTGCAGTCTATTTCAACCACCCAACCAGGCATGTTCATGCATTCCTATTTCAAGCACATAATTTCCATTAGATTCAAATATTGAAATAACCTCAAATCATACCTCATTGGTAGCTCGTCAATAAGGTATACTTGCAATCCTCTATACTTCTGGTCACAACAAGTCAAACTAGAACCTTTGACCAAATCATCATGTATAAAAATATCACATCAAGTTAGCTTAAAACACAACCATCATAGATCAACATCATAAGTCACATGTAACCATCATAAACCATAATAATATATCATATATAATCATTATATACCATAGTCATAAATCACATGCATAATAAAACTAAAATAAAATGTCGATACTTATCCTTTCATCAATCCTTAGCTTCTACCTTTGTCTTTATTCTGTACACACTACGGATCGGTCGCCACACTATACAAACACGCAGTGCCTTCTCCTCAACCATGTGCACATACACAGTGTGCATCACACACATACAACTACACATGTCACACAACACCATGAAATACATGCATCTACACCAGTACCATATGTACCACATGTACACAACACCACCTGTACACCGCACCACCTCCACAACGTGTGCACAACATCACATGTACATGACACCACCTGCACCACGTGTGCACAACATGACATGTACACGACACCATCTGCACCATTTGTACACAACGCCACATGTACACTACACCATTACACAACATGTAAACAATACCACACGTACGACATGTACGTGACACCACATATACACAACACCACCTGCACACAATGCCACTTGTACAACATGTACACAACACCATATGTACAACACACATAGAGCACCATATGTACGTAGCACTGCATATCCAACATGTACATAGCATCATTTGTACACAACATTGCATATCCAACATGTGCACAACAACATATGCACACGACACTGCATATCTATCATGTACATAGCACCATCTATACCTAGCACTGCATATGCAATATTTGTACAACATTATCTATGCCATCCTCTACATAACATTGCATAAACAACATGTACACACACTATGTATACACAACACTGCATGCGCACGACATCATAGATGCAACATATGCAACATATGAACAACAATAGTACCTCACATCCAAAAGCACACTTTCTCTACCAAGAAACCTTTCTCCTAGTGTCTTATCTATGCTTGTCCCAACATGTTGCAAACCACATTTCTTTCATTCCACTGATGTATCCCTCCACATTACCTGTTATATCATAAACAACAACGTAAAACTTTGAGACGAGAACTGATATAATTACCCTTTTTTTCAGGTAGCAAAAAAATCAACCAATTTTGAAAAGTGGTGATGCAGAATATATATATATATATATATATATATAGCATAGTTTTTGACACTTTCAAATTTTTTTATGTACATTAGTTTTTAGAATGTTAATGATTTGCATGCTGATTTTAAAAAGTAATGATTCTGCGTCAGACCCTTTTTTTAAAAGACTTATTTTTTTTACTTTAAATTTTCTAATGTATTAAATGCGAATAATTATTTTCTAAATTTAAAATTTTTTGAAGTGGCCTTCTTCTTCATTTTTTTTTTTTTTTTGTAGTGAGGTCTTTATTTTTTTGCATAATTAAAGAAGGTCCATATTTTAAAGTTTTGATATTCTACATATTTATATATATCGTTCATTAATGTTTCAATGCACATCAAATAATTGTCCCAAAAAAACAATAAGTTTTAGCAATTGACATAAAAATAAACATTTTGAACATAAATATAACAAAAAAGTTACACATCTTGATAGTTTTTTGCTAAAAATGACATGTCAAAATCACAATTCTTTTATGAATTTCATGTCAAAAAATAATAATAATCACAATTTTTTTCAAAAACTAATGATTCACATAAAAATTAAAGCGAAAATCATATAATACAAATATTGAACATATAATAACATTAATTGAATACTATTCTTCTCATAAAATGTCAAATTCAACATATTACAAGTATAACTAATTAATAATTACAAAAAATGAGCTTGATTTCCAAGCATAATTTAAATTTAATCAATAATATCACGTAATCCAAACTCTTCATCCTCTAGAGTTTCATCATTTTCTTCTTCCACAATATTTTTTGCTTCAGTTTGCTCATTTTCCTCTTCTGATGGATCTTTGATGTCTGTGAATCTCCCAATGTATGCCTCTCTAATCATTCCGTCTAATGGTGTTTGAGGTTCCTTTTCCTTTTTTTTCCACTGGCGATTCATTAAAATCCTCTTTCTTCAACCCAATTTCTTGCATTGCATCTCGAAGAAATTGAAGAGCCTTAATTCTTTGCTGAATAAATTTGCACTGTACTGGGCCTTTTTAAATGACAATGCACTTTCTTCCTTTTTGTAGGCAACGTGCTGGTGTTGTACCTAATTATCAAGCACAAAAGAAATAATTCCAGAACCCAATCTCAACTCAAGATAATAAAACTTACCTGAGCTTGAAAATAATTCCAGAACCCAATCTCCTTCATTTGAACACAGGTCTATAAGATAGTTAATCAATGACTGGGGTTTTTGATAAATGTTAACTATCTCTCATTTTGCTTCTTTATCTTCATATGTTAGTTTTTTTACAACATCATCATAAACCAATACTTGGCTATGACTCTTTCCATCTACCCGATTAAGAATCATAGACTTATAGCTATCATCTTTTGTCCAACTTTTAATATGGACGAACTGAAAATCATTTATAATTGGTTGATCTTCATGGTTAAGAAGATTTGACTTTTTCCTGTAACATGAAATAGTAAAAGTTCAATTAACTTGTACATAAATGAATTTTTTAACATTAATCAAACATACAATTTCAACGTCTTACCATGTAAGCTGCATCCTTGAGTTTGTTTTCCCCTTGAAGCTTGTCAATAACATTGCCAAATATGTGTCTGAATGGAATGTCACAAATCTCCATAATGATGATGATGTGACTTCTACAAATCCATCAACCACTTTACTAAGATCTTGATAAATATAAGGGTCATTATCATAGTCAATGTTTGGGATATTGAAACCACAGGGAATATCTGCAATAACTAGGGAATAATCCCTTTTAGGTATGAGTTCAGCAATGTCTTCACAGCCACCTTGTATTAATTGATATTGAATAGTGTCAAGCCCATTCCAAATGAAATGAGTAAGAGTTGGATCAAGTTTAACATTCCTAAGGCATTGCTTTCTCAGTCTTTCGATCTTAATTTTTTCAATAAAGATTCTGAAACTATCTGGTGCTCCATTTGCATCCTTCCTGATCTTTAATAAAATAAACAAATATATGTATAAGCTATAAAATAAAAATAGTATCAGATGAATAAAAATGAATGTATAAATCAACATACCTTTTTAAATGCAAGATAAAAATCTTTTAGTGTTGATGTAGAACTTTAATCTGGGTAGTTGCATACAATGTCATCCCAACTATCTTCATTTAACAATTTAACCATTTGTTCTTGTATTTTCATGTAAACATTGTGACTGAATAGATAAAGTTAAAAAAGTTAATATAATGATATGTATTGTTGGAAAGACTGAGAGGGGTTGGGGGGGTGAATCAATATTCTTTTCAATTAGTATTATTATTAATCTTTCAGAGCATTAGTTAATATTCAATTATTATCAGTGTTTGTACAATGATAGCAGTAAACAAAAGGAACACAAATGAACACAATTTGTAAGGTGGAAACCCCCTCCGGGACAAAGACCACCTAAACGCTTTTCTAATATTTCTTTAATCTTCAACTCCAATCGAAAAGAAAGCTCCAACTTCCTAGAATCTAGAAAAGCATTCTTCTCCACCTCCCACTGGATGGACGCTCCAATGCTCGAGATTCTTTAGTAGTCAACTGAAATGAAGCCCCAACACCCAATGAGCTGCAATTCACCCTAGCATCACCCGACCGCCTTGAAGTTTTCACAGGCTTGACTTGTTGGTAACTTCATGCACAAGCCTAGCACGACCCTACCACCCTATAGAAGAATAAAAGAAGAATGGACTCCCATACCAGGGAAAATTGTCCACTTTACAATGATATAAAATGATGTAGGAGAAGAAGACACACTAGACTATAACCGTAACTATGACACAACCACCTAATGATGATTCTAGAACTCCTGACACTGTCTCTTCAACTATTGGCAGATAGACACTTGTACAAATTTTACAATGATGATTTTACAATGCCTCTGTATAATGATACTTTTACAATGATTGTATGCAGTGCTGCCCACTTGAAGACTTCATGTGGTGAACTTCTTGTTGTTGTTATGCACCTTGATTTCTGCTCTTTTCACGCTACCCTTTCTCACTCTTCAAAACATTATATTATGAATTGAGTCTTCTCTTGATGAATATATAGTACCTGCAAAAAGTCTTCAAGGAAATACCCATGACATGATAATAACAAAACTTACCTCATCCTGCAGAGCATATGTCAGTGCTGAACAAAAACAACAAATTAGAATACAAAGAACCTAATGCAATTAAGAGATGAACATGCATATATAGAAGATACTTATCTGGAGCTTACCTCTGCTGCATCATTTTGCTGCACCTTGCTCTTTGTTGCCCTAGAAAGTCTGGTCCTTTGCAGCCCTTGACAGCACTTGATCTAGTTTTTTTTTTTAGGAGTACGATATTGAATCTGATGTATCTCTGTGATTTCAGATCCCTAACATGTGATCTTTGGTCCTGTAGTAGTCGTCTGAGTCTTCTTTCCAATGCCACATGTCTGATCCGATATGGATTCTTCAAGGCAAAGTTATGCCCAATCTCTCACAATGACTTAATTACGGACTAGTTCAGTAGAGTGAACTTGTATGACGTGCCACATGTCATTGTTTCCTCCTTTGGCTCTAAACTTTATATACAGAAAACTATAGTCCGTTCACTATTCGCTACTTTTTACAGAATTACAATCCACTTCTCAAAGAGAGAGTTATGACAATTTTCCCAAGGTCACCTCTTTCAGAGGAAATTCTAGAGCCTACAAAAACCCTAACTTCCACAGATCATATCTCCGAAACTATAGAGAACCAAGATCTGAAATTCGGTCACAAAGTTCATCAGGATTTCAGCTCAAATGGGTTTTAATTTCAGAATCTAAGACTTCGCAGAAATAAAGTTATAGCGAAAATTCCACGATCACTACTTTTGGAGGATATATGAGATTTCCTTTTATAGAGTTGAGAGGGGCTTCTATAGAGAATGTTGGAGGGATTTTAGGAGCATAAAATCTCATTAATTATTGACTATTCAATGACCAAAATCAATGATAAATTCCATGCCACAACCCCATAGGATTTTAGGCAACTAATTGGGGTTACTAACTTCAATCTTGAATAACTTACAAATTGTGAGGAATTACGAGGAGAGCTATATATCGATAGAAAGATATTTTTTAGTAGAGTATTCCTATAATGGTTATGAGATGAGAAACCATGAATGATGATGTCCACTATGCCATGGAATTTCAGGGTCATCCTTGGTGCTGCTTGGGTTGACATCAATGACAACCTCATATCATCTTTAGGTCAACATGTATAACAAATGTTACCAAGAACAATATGTTATATTTAGAAGAAATTTATAATATAGAAATAAGTAAAAATAATTCAACAAACTTACTTTTGAAATTACTCACACATTTCGTCCACTGATAATTCCCCTGACTTCACGAGATAATATTGTTTTAACATGTTTTTCATCCTTCACTCCTTGCAATGCTCTCCAAGGTGTGATAGTCATATCTTTTGGAAGCTGCTTCATTTGAGGACCTGATTTACTGCTCCTACATATCAATGGTTTAGACTTTTTTACTTCTAATTTTTAATGCCAATGTTCTCCCACATGTTAAAAAGTTCATTAATCAATTCCCATATCTCTCCAGTTCTAAATGCCAACTGGAAAATGTTATCAATACTTCTGAATATATCAAAATGTACTTTGTCGCCTTTTGAATTGATTTTTTCCTCAATTTGATAGCCTATTTCCATACAACATTCCTTCCAAAATTTTAGACTAACCTTTGTCTTATCCCCACCACATTTTTCTTCAAATTCATTATGAGTAAATATAACCATTTGGATGAAAGTCATAGACATCCTATACTCATTATCTGTATTATGATCCCATGCCAATAACTTGGCTTCTGTATCTCATAAACTAGCATAATGATATATTTCATTGTTTCAAAACGTGGGTTATTGGGATATTCCTCCATTAATTTCCTTTGAGCTTCTACGAAATCGTTCTCCCCAAGCACATAATAATTGTATTCAAAACATTTTGACTTATCAAATGCTTCTTTGCTGGTAACTTGAATTGGATCAATAAGAATCAGATAATCAACCACATGAGAATATGGATTGTACCTCATCAATGTCTTGAAGTTGTGAACATGCAAGTGGTGTGGTTTTCTTATTTGATATTTAAATTGTTCTTCACTTGGCTTATAGATTTGTTTGACATTAAGCTGAAATGTACAACCACCCTCAATTAAGTTTGTCTTTGTCAAGTGATGTTGAATGGCATTTTGTTTTTTTTAATAATTTCATCCTCTAAATCAACTTCCGGTGTAATGATTTCCTTGCTTTATTTTGAATTTTCACTAGGATCTTCACTGTTGACCTTGATTATTTGAGAATGATCAACTTTAATTTTCTTCCTCCTCTTTTCTTCTAGATAAGTAACATCCTCATCATCAACTAGAACAGAGACATTCTTGGGTATTTTTACTTTTGGTCTTTTATGGATCTTCTCCTTTCTAACATCAGTTCTAATGTCATCCTCAGTAATGGAAACATATTCTTCAGCATCAGTTTCAACTTCCTCATCTTCAAAAGTAACATGTCTACCTTTGTTAGATTTATCCACTATATGCATTCTTTGTTGATCCCTTTGATGTAGTTTTGTAGCATCATGAATTACTATTTTTTGCTTGTTTGTCATATCTTCCTCGGTGTTATAGACATTTTTGTGCCTTACAGCATTGAGCATGAAATGTCCATAATCCAAGGGATCCAAAGTCCCTAAATGAGTTGTTCCTACCCCTAGAGGAACAAGGTCAACCAATGACAGCTTCTCCCAGAAGTTCTCCACCAAAAACCACTCAGAAACAGTCAATTCAGGATCAATTCAGAGGCTCCACTAGCTGTCTGCGCTGAAATGCAGAGATTACACTGGCTAGGTGCACTGCAACGCAGGTAGAAGCACTACCAGGGTGCGCTGAGCGGGAAATGACAAATGGCAAGTTCATTCAACGAGGTGGAAAGACCATGGAAGCTTCCAGAATCTTCCTCAATGACACTTGCCTCAATGAATTCGACTAGTGATGAGTAAGAGGTTATCAACCTCCAAGTGGAAGCAAGAACTGACAGAGAGAAGCCACAAGTCAAAACATGAGCTGACTCATCCTCTCTGCTCACATCTATATATGGATCTCTCACCCAGAGGTTCAGGAGGCTGGAATTTTGTACTTTGCAGAGAATTGTTGTTGGTTTGAGATTGTTATTAGCACATTGGGTGATTTATGCTTTGTTGAAGGAGAGGAAGGGATTCCCTTGCTGGGAGGTAGATGCTAGATCGGAACTCACTTGGTTGTATCTCCTCCTAGACTTATTATCTTATCAATAAACTATTTGAGTTTCTCCTACATGTTGTATACCAATGATGTTTTGTTATGCTTACATGTTTAGCTTAATCTGATCTTGAGCTTTTTATGAATGTATATCTGTATCTTTGTGTAGTTTCTCTCTCTTGTGATCTTGCAGGAATTCGGTGAAGCTGGGTCGGTGAAGGAGCAAGAAGCTGGGAGCTACTGAAGAGAGGAGTGATTTGGATCGACAAACTAGCGGAAGATACAGGTTAGTTAGATCCTTCTTCCTCACTTACATCTCATAAAGAAGAATATTCAAATAAGTTTACATGTTTGTTGCTAAGGCACTATCACCTCTTAGAGTTGGATAGGGGCATTCCGTATTGGATACTTTTCCCAACAACATCGGTCCCTGAGTGGAAACTCCCGACAACATTCATAATATCTTGTTCTATGAAATAAATACCTCCCAACATAATTAAAAGATTTTCAATAAAATTTTGTCAAACAAAATATCATATATCAATAAAAAATAAGTTATAAAAATATAATGATACAGTTACAATAACACAAAACACATAAATATAAATAACAATACTTGCGATATCTTGTGAAACCTCATTTATGATTTGTTTACACATCTTTGTAGATTCATCCATCGTGTCATACATTGACAATGAAAACTGATATTTAATCTTGTCATGTGACTTGGGCAATTTTGTAAGTACATAAACAACTTCAGTGTCTGGTATCAAACAGATGTCTAGTACTTTTCCCAGCACCTCGTAACTTCCACTCTCGTTAGGGATATCAACATATAGATATATCTGCAAATGTTGTTCTACTTCTCTATCTTTCACATACCAGACATGTTATGTATGCTTCACTTCTTGTGATTTATTCCAGTAAGAAATCACCTTCCTATCCTTTGAGGCACTTGATTGATTTGTAGTTATTAGCTTAGGTTTGGTTTGTTCAGTAGTATTTTTTGAAGATCCACCTTTAATTTTAACAGTCTTTGGTCCAAAATGTAGAAATTTTGAATAATATGACACTTATTCACAGAGATTATCCTGATTATACACTATTGCGGAATGCCTGCATAATACATAACCTCTTATACGTTGATCATCAATTTTGCGGAATTAAAAACAATGAAACATCAATCACATGCGCACATTAACACAGTATGTAACCGGGGAAAGCACACAGCTGAAAACCCTGCACTATCTGTATATTATAAGGATAGAGAACATGTAACGATACATAGTATAATACTCCTCACAAGTACTCAGTACTATCTCCACCTGCTACACACAAACTAGCTCAGATCTGAATCAAGTCACAGGTTCAAATCTCCTCCGCTGTCTGCCTGCCTCTACTGCACAATCCAAAGCAAGAATAGGAATGATCCAAGCTCATTTTCCTTAGCTTGTACTGTGCAATCCTCATTGGCAATCTCCATCAATGCATGTACAAATCTCATGCACAGCTATAGTCACAACTGATAGCAGTCTTACTCTTTCACCCACCTCTAACACTTGTCTCCACTGAACTGTCCATGCACTGAGTTAACTGATGTATTCTTTAGTTGCTTTATGAGTTAATAATTAGTGAATTAATTAATAGTTAATTCACATCACTCATCACTAGTGTATTCTGCAGTTAGACTAAATACAACTAGTTCAACCAAGTCAAACTGAACACAACTCCATCAACTCCTCAATCAACTCCACCAAACTCAATCTCTTGAGTTCTAATTGAATTCCATCATGCAATAGCTCAACTGACCCATAAGAAAAGCGTATTTCCTTCTGGTAGTTTCATGTGCCACATCTGTAGCTTGAACTGAAGTGCTCCAAGAGGATAAGATAATGTTTATAGTCCAAAAATTATTAAGAGCTAATAATATTCGACTGTTCTATTTTTAGCCTGGTAGTCTAAAAATAGACTCCGCCCATATGTCTAAAAATAGAAGTCCATCTATTTTTACCAACATGACCAATCATCCACAAATAGCATCCTGCAACTCATAGACCATGATCCATATGTCTAAAAATAGACTTCTGCTTAAAAAATAGCCTGCAGGCCCACTTAGTGAAGGCGACTCCTTTTCACTAAGCTCCATCATCTTGTTGCATTTTCAACACTCCCTCTCAACAAGATATGGATTATCTGCAACCCCTATCCTGCCTCAGTGGTATTCGAATTTGCTCCTGGTGAGCGCCTTCGTCAAGATATTAGCATCCTGATCCTCCATTGGAATGTATGAAAGTAACATGATTCTCCGCTGCACACAATCTCTGATATGATGGTACCTGATGTCAATGTGCTTAAATCTATCATGAAATACTGGATCAGCCGAGAGTTTAATGCAACTCTGGTTATCACAATATATCACAGTAGGCTCCAAGTATGAACCGAACAACCCGACCAGGATCTTCCTCATCCATATAGCCTCGCATGCAGCCAAACTTGCTGCCATATACTCGGCCTCTGTTGAACTGAGTGCCACGTATCTCTTCTTCCTGCTGTACCAAGAAACTGTTGTCGACCCGATACTGAAAATCCCTCCAGATGTGCTCTTTCTGTTCGTTGGGCTCCCTGCCCAATCTGCATCCGTGAAGCCACATAGCTTCACCTCATCCTCCTAATCTGTACCACAATCCATATACTGATGTGCCTCTGAGATAACGCAATACATGCTTTCCTGCCTTCCAGAAGAGCTTGGTTGGCTTAACCATAGCTTGTGAAAGCTGGTTAACAGCATAGCATATATCGGGTCGTGTACTGACCAGATACATAAGCGACCCCACCAACTGTCGATAAACAGTGGCATCCACTACCTCCGCTGAAGTAGCATCCTCCTTCCTCCAACCTCCAGGAAGAGGAGTATCAACAGGCTTGCAGCCATGCATGTTGAACTTCTCCAGTATCTCCCAAGCATACTTACCCTGAGAAACAAATAGTCCATCACTACGCTGCCAAATTTCCAATCCCAGGAAATAATGAAGGAGGTCCAAGTCCTTCATCTCAAACTCCCTAGCAAGATCCTCCTTGCATGAAAGTATCAACAGCTCATCACCTGTCAAAATCAAATCATCTACATAAAGTATAATGATAAGCAACTTACCCTCCACCACAATCTGGTATAGGTTAGGATCCGCCTCACTCTTGGAAAATCCAAGTCCGGTGAAATAATTGTCTATCCGTGTGTACCAAACACGTGGTGCTTGTTTCAACCCATACAGCGCTTTCTTGAGCCTGCACACATGCAACTTGCTGCTAAAGATCTCGAAACCTTCGGGCTGCTCTATGTACACCTCCTCCTCAATGACTCTGTTAAGGAACGCAGTCTTCACATCCATCTGATGAATGTGCCACCACATCTGCGCTGAGAGAGAAAGAATCGTCCGTATGGAAGAATACCTTGCGACAGGTGCAAAGGTCTCCTCATAATCAATCCCCTCTATCTGTGAGAAGCCTCGGGCAACAAATCTTGCCTTGTACTTCTCCACACTCCCGTCAGCTACCTGCTTCACTTTGTAGATTCATCTCGAACCCACCACTAATTTCCCCTCCGGTCTTGGGACAATCTCCCATGCACTGTTTCTGACAATCGAATCATACTCTTCCACCATGGCATCTACCCATGCAGGATCCTCCACAGCTTCCTCGAAAGAGGATGGCTCCGTCACGACACATTTGCTCACAAGAGCCATGTATCCAGTGTACCGATCAGGTGACTGTCTCTGTCTACGTTGTCCTGTAGGTGGTCCTACAACCTTCTTTGCATCTTGAGCTAGTCGCTCTGCTTTTGTAGTGCGCCTTCGCCCTCTGATGGTTGGCGCTGCATGAGTGGTCTCTTCCACTCCATGAACTTCATCTTGTGGTTGATCCACGTCCTGAAGCTCATCCTTAGGAACTAATAGCTCCTCATATGCATGCAAGTGTGGCTCCCTCTCAAGCGAACACTTCATGGCTTTCTCCTCTTGAAATTTGATATCTCGTCGCACAACAGTCTTGCGACTGTCTGGCAAATACACACGATAATTGTGGGGCGTATCAGTGTACCCCACAAATATCCCAACCTCTGCGGTCGGCTCCAGCTTCTTCCTGGCATCCTTCGTCACATGCATGTAAACGTTAGAACCAAAAATCCTTAAATGAGAAATATCAGGCCTCTTACCAGAATAAGCCTCCTCGGGTGTACTCATGCCAAGTATCTTGTGAGGACAATGGTTCTGCACATATACTGCAGTATTGCATGCTTCCGCCCACAAGTGAAGGGGTAGACCCTGATCATGCAACATCGCCCGTGCAGCACCCACGGTCGTTATGTTCTTCCACTCAGCAACCTCGTTCTGCTGTGGGTTATGGGGAGCTATGAGCTCTCTTCGAATCCCTTCTGCGCTGCAGAAGTCCTTGAACTCACTAGAGATGAATTCACCACCATTGTCGCTCCTAAGAGCCTTCACCTTCTTCCCCGATTCCTTCTCGACTAGTGCTTTGAACACACAGAACTTTGAGTATGTCTCGCTCTTCTTCTGCATGAAGAAGATCCAACACTTTCGAGAGAAATCATCAAAAAATATCACATAGTACCTGTGCTTTGCTGTCGTAGCTACTGAGAAAGGTCCACACACGTCTGTGTGAATTCTCTCAAGGATCGTCGTGGCGTGACTATCCTTCTTGTGAAAGGTGGCTTTCACAAATTTTCCCAAAGTACACCCCTTGCACTGATCTGACTGTGCAATAGTGCCTTTAGGAAGCCCAGTAGAAATCTGCTGCAGTATTTTCAAGGCTCCATGGTGAAGGTGGCCCAATCTCCTGTGCCACATCTCGCCATCATCCCGGCTCACCAATCCTTCTGCCTTGCATGCCATTGCTGCACAACCCTCTACATGCAACTGATAAAGGTTCCTGACTCGAACCCATATCTTCCAGGTTTCTCTAGTTGTCTTACTGCGCAGGAAAGCCTTTCCCTCGCTGAAAACAACATCATATCCCTTGTCTTCTAACATTGCCACAGAGATAAGATTCTTCTTCAATCCTGGAACATGCATCACTTCCTTTAATACGAAGGGTTTACCAGACTCCCTCTCAAAGGAAATGGTACCGATACCGGTCGCACTGTATCTACCATCATCGCCCATCTCGATGTGCACTCCAAGATCTTTCTCATCCAGATCAGAAAACAAATCTCGATCTCATGTCATGTGAAAAGACGCACCACTATCCAAGAACCATACCGATCCCATCACACTTGATACCAAGCATGCGATCAATGAAAAATCAAGCTCAAACTACGAGGCTAAGGCCTCTCCCGCTACAGATCCAGCAACTTGCTTATTTTTCTTCTTCTGCGGACAATTTGTGGCATAATGTCCGTGCTGGTGACAATGAAAGCACTTCACCTTGGACATGTCCTGCTTCTTGCCTTTCGCACTGGAATGAGAAGCTTTCTTGTTCTTCCCCTTCTTTGCTTTGGCAGCCAAAGCGCAATTTTATTCATCAGATGCCTTTGATGAAGATTCGTCCCTGGTATTCCTCCTGATCTCCTCCTGCACAAGATGTGACCAAAGTCTCTCCCATCCTGCCAATTTCTCCCGACCATTGGCAGAGTCCTGATAAGAATGCCAACTCTTCAAAAGACCAAGGAGAGCTAACCTCACCAAGTTCTCATCATCGACAGTCACCCCCACACTTCCCAGCTCATCCCGGCATTGAGTGAACTTCGTGAGATACTAGGCCATAATGTCTCCTTTCTCACACTTAATGTTTCTGAGTTTATCCCTGGGCGCCAACTTCCTCTGGTCGCTCTTGCTTTGGAATAGATCTGTCAATGCTTTCCACATCAAGTATGGAGAAACCTTTCCATGCAGGTTGGATACAATGTGATCCTTCACACCCTCCAACAGAATCCTTCGACACTTTGTTGTCTTCTTTTGCCAAACCTCAACGTGAGCAGCATCAGTAGGCTTTGGGACCTCAGCCTCTATGAACTCCTTCAACCCATTGTCATCTAACACCGCCTCCATCCTGTCTTTCCATGCAATATAATTTGAGCTGCCTTCAAGAGCATACTCCAATCGCAAACCGTTGAAAGACATTTCAACTTTGACACCAAGAAAACACTGCTGCAAATTCGAATTCCTCCAGCTCAAAACTCAACCGCTTCTGATCTAAAATTCATGAGAACAAAGTATTTCTCGTACATAGACTGATTGTATGGGATTTTACTGGATATCTCACCTTCCAAAAGAAGGATGAATCCAGAGGCTACCTGGCCCGATTACAAACTCTGCTTGAAGAAATAAAATGTAAACACTTTCTGAATAATAGATCTGATGATCAACTCTCCTCTGATACCATGTAGAAATTTTGAATAATATGACACTTATTCACAGAGATTATCCTGATTATACACTATTGCGGAATGCATGCATAATACATAACCTCCTCTACGTTGATCATCAATTTTGCGGAATTAAAAACAATGAAACATCAATCACATGCAGACATTAACACATTATGTAACCAGGGAAAGCATACAGCTGAAAATCCCGCACTATCTGTATATTATAATGATAGAGAACATGTAACAATACATAGTACAATACTCCTCACAAGTACTTAGTACTATCTCCACCTGCTACACACAAACTAGCTCAGATCTGAATCAAGTCACAGGTTCAAATCTCCTCCGTTGTCTGCTCGCCTCTACTGCGTAATCCAAAGCAAGAATAGGAATGATCCAAGCTCATTTTCCTTTGCTTGTACTGTGCAATCCTCATTGGCAATCTCCATCAATGCATGTGCAAATCTCATGCACAGCTATAGTCACAACTGATAGTAGTCTCACTCTTTCACCCACCTCTAACACTTGTCTCCACTGAACTGTCCATGCACTGAGTTAACTGATATATTCTTTAGTTGCTTTATGAGTTAATAATTAGTGAATTAGTTAATAATTAATTCACATCACTCATCACTAGTGTATTCTGCAGTTAGACTAAATACAACTAGTTCAACCAAGTCAAACTGAACACAACTCCATCAACTCCTCAATAAACTCCACCAAACTCAATCTCTTGAGTTCTAACTGAAGTCCATCATGCAATAGCTCAACTGACCCATAAGAAAAGCATATTTCCTTCTGGCAGTTGCATGTGCCACATCTGTAGCTCAAACTGAAGTGCTCCAAGAGGATAAGATAATGTTTATAGTCCAAATATTATTAAGAGCTAATAATATTCGATTGTTCTATTTTTAGCCTCGCAGTCTAAAAATAGACTCCGCCCATATGTCTAAAAATAGAAGTCCATCTATTTTTACCAACATGACCAATCATCCACAAATAACATCCTGCAACTCATAGACCATGATCCATATGTCTAAAAATAGACATAGTCTGACTTTGCGCCAAAAATAGCCTGCGGGCCCACTTAGTGAAGGCGACTCCTTTTCACTAAGCTCCATCATCTTGTTGCATTTTCAACACAGAAAGATTCACATAAATCTTTCTTGATGCCATTTTCCTCCAAAAATATACACATATATATAAATCAGTAAATTTTCAAAAAACCAATAGCTTAATTAAACAAACAAAACGAAACAAAATCTAAAAATGAAAGAAGACCAGAAGAATGCACATCAACCACCATGACAAGTTGGATGTTAGCTTAATACAGAAAAAAAACAAAAAAAATCCATTCCTTAGAAAAAAAATATTTATTTTTTCATTTGTCCCGATCCCTTGGAAGGCCAGGGGCCGATTCTTAGAATCGCCCCCCTGCCTGCTAGGGGGTCGTTGTGCCTTAGTGTTGTGTCATGCCTGTGCCTGTGGGTGTGCCCACCCGTGGAAAAAAGGCCCTTTGGCTTGCCAATTGACCAGTTCTCATAATCGTCCCCCTAGCCTGCTAGGCGCGATTTTGAGAATTGGCCCCCTAGTAGGCTAGGGGGTTGTTTTGCGTTTTTCCCCCGGTGGCCATGCCCACGGTCGGGCGCGCCCGCCCACGGTCCAGGCTTGTGGGCAGAGAATCGACCCTCACCCCCGACGGGCTAAGCCGTAGGGGTGGGTGCTGCTGACAAGTGTGCCCATGGCCGGTCGGGCGCGCCTGCTAGTGACACCCACCCTCGCGGCCCAGCCCTCCGGGGGTGAGGGCCAATTCTGAAAATTGACCCTCGAGCCCGGCGAGCTAGGCCACGGAGATGGGTGCCGCCGGCTGGAGCACCCATGGCCAACCGGCGGCACCTACCCCTGTGGCCCTCACCCCCGAATTGACCCTCATCTTGGGCAGGTTGGGTTGTGGGGGTGGGTGTTGCTGGTCGTGGGCTTGCACGCCCGCAACATATCACCCCTTGGGTAGGCCAGGGGTCTGATTCCAAGAATCAACTCCCTAGCCTACAAGGGAGCCGCTTTGCCCTGGGCAGGCACGCTCACAACCGGGAAGCCCACGACCAGGCCCACCATGCCCACTGTTGACGTAGTGGCCTCCTGCCTGCCAGGGGGCTGTCGAGGAACCCTGACTCATCTCAATTTTTAATTTCTAAAAGAAATCTAAATTTCATTAATAAAAAGTTAAATATTATTTTACTCGAATATGTTTTTGGTATGGTATTTTACACAAAGATAACAACCCAACTGACACATAACTAATAGTAAACCCATGGGAGTTTAAGACTTGCACTCGGCAAAAGGGAAACTAACTTTTCAAATGCGATAATCTTCCATTGAATATGTTGTCGATAACAATATAGCTGCTCCATAAAATCATTCCAAGTCTTTTTACGAACCTTGAAAAGCCTTGATGTGATGTGAGGAATAATGATAATGAAATTTATAATATAGCGGAAATTACGCAATTGTTTTACTGCATGGTGAATGTGGTATTAATTTGTTTTTATAAAAACTTTAACATATAAATCTTGTTATGACGATATAGTAATTTATGATAAAGCGAACATTACGAAATTATTTTACCACATGGTGAATGTGGTATTAAGTTTCTTTTTTTATAAAAACTTAACATATAAATCGTGTTATGGCGATATAGTAATTTATTTTAAATGTGTGATAGAAGATATAATAATAATTAAAAGAAATATTCAATTGTCTTGTAAATTTTTTCACTTGGAAAAAAATCGTAATTTCTATTAATAAGAGAAATTACATTTTGTAGATGCTAGAGCATATGCATATGGAGGCAGATTGCCTGTCACGTTCTGAAAAAGAAATTTTCAACTTTTCTCCACACAGGGAGTCTTGTAACAGCTCATGCAGGTGAGCTCAAAATAATAGAAAAACCAAAATTTATGAGAAAAGGCCATAACGGGCAGCAAATAAAAAACTAATATATTTGGGAGAATCATGTCTTCTTCCCCTTTTTCTTCTCAACTTTTCGCCATTCTCCTTGGGATGGTATAATGGGAACAAGTTGAAGTGGATTTTCCTCGCCAAGTCGAGGATTTTCTCTGTCTGAATCAGAGGTGTCTGGTGTATGCTGCCTTTTGGTTCCACTGATTTCCATTATATTTGTATCCTTCCCCAGTTGTGTTTCCATAGGCTCTTGAGGAGATGTATTCTGGGTTTCTGTTTGGTTGCTTTCATTTGGGATGGGATCTTCCTCCTCGTTTTCTTCCTCCTCTTCTGGATCTGGAGTGGGGAATTTCCATCCCTTTTGGAGATTGCCTGTTTTCTTCTTTCTGCGGCTGTTCTTTTTGTATTCTGGACATGCATTTTGCAGGTGTCCAGTTTGCCGACATATTCTACACCTAAAAGCTGTATTTTCATAGTCTAATGACTGCAGCCAGCTGTGGTCTTTGTGTTTCAGTTTTATACTTTCTGGTAATCCTTTGCTGAGATCTACCTCCACACATATGCGTGCGAAAGTAAATATTCTTTCATCAATTCTTTGCGTATCTATTTTGATGAATCTGCCAATAGAATTACCTATGCAAGCAAGTGTCTTTGGATCCCAGAAATTGAGAGGGAGATTATGAAGACGTACCCACACCGGCATCCTAGATACTACAAAATTGTTTGCATCAAAATCCGGGAACCATGGAGTGATAAATAGACCCGAATTTCCCCAGAACCATGGTCCTGCTTGGATCACTAAATCTCTGACTTCTTGTGTCTGGAATTTAACTATAAAAAACCCCTTGGAGCAGAGATGGATCTCACTTTCCAAGGACCATCTTGTGAGTATCCAATGGAATAGATCCATGGGTTTGGGCCAGAAACCATTAAACCGACATATGATGGCTTGCTGTTCGTAGCTGTCTCGTGCCTTCTCTGCTTCTGCTGTATCAATTGTTAGTTCTGGTGTGTGCTGCAATTGATCCACTATATATGGACTTGGTTCGGTTCCGGCCTGCTTTGGGGTTGTTGGAGGAGGTTTTCCACTTTGTAGAATGTGCTTGTATGATGTTCCTTCATTGTTGTATTGTTGGTGCTGATCTGGGTTGTAGTTTGGTTTGTGCCCACTGCCCCCTGTGGGTTTGCTGGTTGCTGCCCCTCCACGTAATCTCATATTGAGAAAGACAGTGGATCCTGGTTTGATGTTGTAATCCCTCAGAGTTCTAAAATCCCGTAGCGACTTGCCCCCTGTTATTAGGTGTTGTTTTCCAGCCGGATAACCAGTTTGTCTGGCAATGTTGTTTTTCAGATCTATGACACTATCCGTTGCAGTAATCCAGATTAAGGTTGTATTCCCCTTGGGCATTCTGATAAAGATTTGAAAGCTATTGGGGACTGATCCAACGGAACTAGGATTGGAGATCTGGGATTGGGGACCACTCTGGCCTTCCTCTCTTCCCCCAAAAGTGGCCTTGATAGCTTCTGCCCCAATGGCCGAACAAAGATTGAAAGTGATCTTTGTATTAGGTAGTCTCTGTTTCCCGGATACATAATCCTCCATCTTTGAGTGCTCATCCATCCAGATACGCTCCCATCCAACTGTCAAATCCCTGGCTGACTTCTCCTGATCTGCTTTATTGGTCCTTCCAATTCTGGGAATAGTCTTCACAGCGATACCCATGTTTGTCCCATGTGCCAGATCCGGGCAATACAAGACAGTAGCAGATTTGTGGTGTGAGACCTGATCTCTGCACCAGGCTCCCCTCCACCAAGGTACGGGAAGAAAAAAACTTGTAAGATTTGCCTTCGCCCGCTTGTTTGACGTTGGACCATTGTTCGTGGCCGTCCCTAGCACTCCTTCATGCCCTATGTTGAAACGGTTCATCTCTGTCCTTTTCAAATCAACGTTACTGTGGATCGGCCATGTTCTGCTTTGAGAAAGGTCTGTAGCGAAAAAAATAGGTTTTACTTCAGATTCAGAGCATGGCTCTGTCCATGGCCCAGGGTCTTTACACCCAACTGCTTGGGGACATCGATCTAAATCAAGGGAGCTCCCCTTCTTGGTTTGCAGAATGTCGGCGGTAGTGGACACAGCAAGAGCCCTGACCAAAGCACCGATGATCTCCTCCCGAAGCCCTCCTTGGGGACAATCACAGCTCTCGGCTTCTTTGCAAACGATATCAAGAAAGGATTCGATGAATTCGGCCCCTTCGGTATAAACCCTCTTGGCCCAGATGTTCTCAGCGTCGTTCTGACCAGAAACGAGGTTTTTTGGCCTGTAGATCTGGCCATAATACCCCATCCTGTGGCTGTCCACAGTTCCCTGCACCAGATCCATAAAAAACCCTCGGGGAAGATGGCACCCTCCGCTGTCTTCATGAACAATTGTTCTCACCCTTCGCAGATCGGAGGTGCCTCTGTAAGTTCCAGTTAGGTCGATTCCGTGCTCGTCGCCTAGCATTTCCCAGATTTGCCCTCCGATCTGGTTCCAGCTTTTCCCAGCTTGAAAGTGCAGAGTAACCCTCATCTTCTCTCTCGACTCTGGGTTTCTTTTCTCTCGTCCGCGACTGTTCTCACCGTAAGAGTATCTAATTGTCTTGTAAATGTTATATAGTTTGAGTAAAAAATTAATTTAGGTAAAAGATTTAGTTTACAATTTTAATTTAAAGATTTACTTTAAAAGATTAATTTCATAAGAAAATTTTAGTTAAAATTTTCAATAAATTGTAGAAGAAAATTTTGGAGGGAAATACACGAAACAAAATTTTTGGAGGGAAAATTTTCGGCAAAAATTTTTAGAGTGAAACTTTTGAGGAAAATTATCATTCTTTAAGCTATATATTATCATTAGGAGAGAGTGCATTTGTATCATTCAACCTCTTCTGTTTGAAAGGCATGGATTCTTCTGATAGTAAAGTTTCGCTTTGTGAAGCATCGACATCTTCGTCGCGTAACAACTTTATTTATATTGTTGAATATAACGGAAATTCTTTCACTATGAATAGAGCCAAATCTTCCACTTAGTCCTAATCTTAAGGACTATGAGAGCAGCATTGATGAAGGGAAAGATGAATAATTTCAAATAAATAAAGAGTCACGGTTTCCACTTAGTCCTAATCTTATGGACTATGAGAACAATAGTGATGAAGAATTCAAATAAATAAAGAGCCACAGTTTCCACTTAGTCCTAATCCTATGGACTATGAGAGAAGCAGTGATGAAGAGCATGATGAAGAATCTTAAATGAATAGAGAGTCACGGTTTCCACTTAGTCCTAATCCTATGGACTATGAGAGCAACATTGATGAAGGTCAGGATGAAGAATTTCCAATAAATTGAGAGTCACAATTTCCACTTAGTCCTAATCCTATGGACTATGATAGCAACAGTGATGAAGGCCATGATGAACAATTTCCAATAAATTGAGAGTCATGGTTTCCACTACGTCTTAATCCTATGGACTATGAGAGTAGCACTGATGAAGGCTGGGAAAAAGAATTTCCAATAAATCGAGAGGCATAGTTTCCACTTATTCCTAACCCTATGGACTATGAGAGTAGCAGTGATGAAGGCCAGGATGAAGAATTTCCAATAAATCGAGAGTCACATTTTCCACCTAGTCCTAATCCTAAGGACTATGAGAGCAGTAGTGATGAAGGGCAGGATGATGAATTTCCAGTAAATAGAGAGTCACATTTTCCACCTAGTCCTAATCCTAAGGACTATGAGAGCAGTAGTGATGAAGGGCAGGATGAAGCACTTAGTCCTAATCCTAAGGACTATGAGAGCAGTAGTGATGAAGGGCAGGATGAAGCACTTAGTCCTAATCCTAAGGACTATGAGAGCAGTAGTGATGAAGGGCAAGATGATGAATTTCCAGTAAATAGAGAGTCACATTTTTCACCTAGTCCTAATCCTAAGGACTATGAGAGCAGTAGTGACAAAGGGCAGGATGAAGCACTTAGTCCTAATCCTAAGGACTATGAGAGCAGTAGTGATGAAGGGCAGGATGAAGCACTTAGTCTTGATCCTAAGGACTATGAGAGCAACAGTGACTAAGGGCAGGATGAACAATTTCCAATAATTAAAGAGTCACATTTTCCATGTATTCCTAATCCTATGGACTATGAGAGCAACACTGATAATGCACATGATGAAGAATATCCAATAAAAATTGAGTCAAATTTTCCATTTAGTCCTAATTCTAAGGACTATGAGGGTAGCACTGAAGAAGGGAAAGATGAAGAATATCCTCCAAGTCAATATTTCAAAAGCACAAATGATCATAGTGAGGATAATATTCCTCATAATGATGATGAAATGCTTATACAGATGATGATTCAATGATGGATATGTTGCCAACAAATATTGTATCGAGGAGTAGGAGCAGACCTTTTCGTATCAATCCAAGATGTTCTAGTTATACAAGGGGTAGAGCAGAATATATCACAAGAAGAAGTTCTATCAATGCTCTCATTTCAAGTGAATGTTGTCAAAAGGATTGCTTGAAACATATGGATTTGAAGTTTGAATTGGAGAAAAGGAAGAGATATTTTTCAATGAATAAAAGCATGCAAAATTCATATTTAGTGGGGTGCATGCAATCTATATTGTCAGGTTATGATTATCATATTGGGTATTTATTTATCTGTAGAAAGGCTTTCAAAATGTTTCATTCAATGGGTAATTTTCGTCTGTCAAGAATCCAAGAAAATTTGGAAAAGGATCCCACATTTTATTCAGAAGTACGTCATAAACGACAATTTGGGCCATTATCAAATACTGCAATGTCATGGATGAAATACTTCTTTTCAAAGCATGGAGAGTGTATGCCAAATAGAGAGACAATACATATTCCAGATAATTTCTCAAGACAAGAAATCTACAACTTATACAAAGAATATGCAGAAGGTGCTGAAGGAAATGGTCGATTTATTACATATCAATATTTTGTGAAGATATGAAAGAAAGAATCCAAAAATGTATGTATTCCAAAGAAGACAAGGGTGGGGATTTGCAGTGCATGTGCTTCTCTTAAATAAAAAAGGGATAAATGTGAAGGGGAAGAAAGAGGTAAGCATTCATAACATTAATTTTTAAAATTGTATAGTCATCAACTATGAAAATGTATTTATTAATGACTTTCTTTTATGTTGTGTAGATTCCATTGTCAAAGCGCTTCAAGAGTATCGTGAACAACAAACAAGTTAAAGGAAAAAGTTTTACAAGCATCGAAAGAAGTGTTATGATAATCCAAATAAATATTTGGGTTTGATAATTGATGGTATGGACCAAAAGAAAACACTTCTACCACATTTTGTTCGCATACCCTAAAATTTACAGGAGTAAATTTTTTTGTCAGTGTCACTTGGTCGGTTGTATGGTCTTCGATGGGAAAATGTTTCCAATGGCATACTTCACAACTCCAAATATTCATAATGATGCAAATATGACAATAACCATAATTCATGATGTGCTTTCTCATTGGTCTGGTAATCTTCTTGAAGTTTTGTATCTACAATTGGACAACACTTGTCGTGAAAACAAAAATCAGGTTGTTTTTGGATATATAAACATGCTTGTTGAATTGAGAATTTTTCATAAGGTAAAGGTTGCTTTCCTTCTTGTTGGGCACACTCATTACCATATTGATCAGATGTTCAATTGTTTTTCAGTCACATTGAAGAGGAAGGATGTTGGGAGCTTGCCATCATTAATTGAATGTATTAAGAAATCACACATGCCAAAGCTTATTTTTGATGTGCTGGAAGAAATTGTAGATATGCGAAGGTTTATTCTGGGATCACATGGTGAGGAGAAATGCATTGAAAAACTTAATGACATTAGCTTCCAACATCAATTTCGTATCAAAAAAATTGATGGGAAAACACTAATATGGGGCAAGAAGTATTCAACTACTGCAAAATGGGTGTTGTCATGAGGTTTAACATTTTTGAAGTTCATTCCAAATCATCCAATATTTGTGTCAAATATATTGTTATTACAATCAGTTGCTGAAGTTCATAATGCACGCAGGCAGAATAGAGATATAAAATATTCTGATTGCCTGGAAGAAATTTAAAAAGTGTATTAGATATACATATGAGTACTTTGATATTGCTGATTCAGTTTGGTGGGAGTCTTTTTTCAATAATCAAAGCGATATCATTTCAACGACAACAAATGAAGATATACCTTTGAAAATTCCATTTATTTGGCCACAAAATGTGTCAAATGAACATGAGGAAAGAAACATTGTTGAACAACAACAATCTCAAGGTATTGTTAATTCTTCACAGGTAGAGGAAAGAGAAATGTATATTGGTTCCAAAAGATCCCATGCACAACGTGAAGCCATGGAAGACCTTTATAGGGGTTCAATACAAGATATTAAGGAGGGTCGTATGATCGTAGTGCTACCAGATGGAGATGCCAATAGCTATCCATTTTGGGTTGCTAAGGTTAGAAAGGTCATTACAAAAAATGAAGATGTTGCAGGTGTTGAAGTACATTGTATGCCAAAAATACACACCCATCCAATGGTGTGTACAAGCCAGAGATGGTAGTTGATAAAAAAATTTGGCAGAAAGAGAAAACGAAATAGTACAAATATAAATCTTCACTGCAGTAGACCTCTTAAAATTGGAGGACGTTGACATACTTGTTTATGGCTTCAATTTAACAAAGAGAGGAATTCTTTGCTTCAAGATGATAGAGATTTTGAAGAGGTTGTTACCAGAAGAAATAATGTTGAGATGGGAGCCTGCTGAAACTAGTCATAGATCCAGAAGAATTTTGAACCCTGAAATGGTGGGCATGCATGTGGAATCATATGGGGCACTAGTTGATGAAAGAGAAGAATATGGAAAATTTTCATTTGCATCCAGTCATTCATTTGAAGATGTGAATTCTGATGGTGTGCAAGAAAATATGAGTGATTTTAAATAATTATCTAAGACAATTTATATAACTGATGTTTGCATCATATCTTGAAATAAAAATTTTAATTTCCATATGATGTTAAATGAAGTTATGAGTCATTTTTATGTTTGTTGGATTATATGTTTTAATTATGATGAGTTTTATTGTTTAGAATATCTACAATGCAACAATAACTTAGAGATATAATTTATGTTTCATTCAATCTACAAGTATTGACATTTTGATTAATTTAGTCATGTAATTTGTTCATAATGTCATGGTTTAAATGTGTTGAAAACTTAGAGTTTTTTAATTCTATGGTTGAAAATTTTCCATTTTTTATTATCTTTAATGTTATGGTTGAAAACAATTAGAATTTTAGCAATATTTAGTGTCATGTTATTATATGTTTAACAACATGGATGAAAACTGATGGAATTTTAATGTGTTTCAGATCCCATTATTTTATCTTTATCGTCATTACTAAAAAATGTTGAAATTATACCTGGGAAAGAAAAATGTTATTCTACCAAAAACATTAGTGTGTTTTTTTCCTCAAAAACAATTGTTTTTTGCACAAAAAAAAATGGTTTTACTGCCATTTTTTAAATATGTTGAAAATTAACCCTAAAAAAAAAAAAAATAAAAAAAAAAATAAAATAAATAATAATAATATTAATATTAAATTAAATAAAATAAAATAAAATAAAAATTGTTCCAATATACACACTTTTTGTTTTTAGCATTGTTACATTGGTGTGTCTTTTTCCTCAAAAACAATTGTTTTTTGCACAAAAAAAAATGGTTTTACTGCCATTTTTTAAATATGTTGAAAATTAACCCTACAAAAAAAAACAACAACAACAACATTGTTCCAATATACACACTTTTCGTTTTTAGCATTGTTTTTCATGTTTTTTTTTGTTTGGTTTTTGGGCTAGAGTTCCCGTTTTGAGTTTATAGTTCTCGTTTCAAAGTTTACATTGTTAAACATAGGCATAATACAATATCAATTTATATCCACATGATATTGACCTCATATATTTTTCATGACTACTCTTTCCACTTGATTTCTCAAGGACTGTGAATCTCTTCATGCCATTCACCTGCATAAGAAATCATTCCTCCATAAGAACGATCCCTAACAACCCTGTCACACAGCAACATAGATACATAGATACACACATATATAATCATTAGCATAAAATAATCATCATCTTGTCAGACAACGACATACATACATACATGTATACATATATAAACATCAACATAATCATGATCATAAAATAATTACCAGATAACATAAGGTCTAGGTTAAGAGAACTTCCCTATTTGTGCATAACATGCACAACATTGAGAACCACAATTCCCAACTTGGCCAATGCATTTGACACCTCAGTTCATTTTACTTTACCTTTTTTGGTTACATTTCTCATGTCTGTGTTGCCACCATCCATTTACCACAATGGACCCGACCAGTCCAACCGATTGTCATAGTCTTACCTTCCGTTGCGCTTACTCATGCACCGAGCTTCATCTATGTCTTACATCATCTATCGAGTAGCACACATCTATCCCAGAGATCCATTAACTTCCTCCTTTCCCAACCAACTCCCAATACTCAAAACATAAAAGTCATTTCCAAGAAACAAACAAGAAGCAAAACCATGAAAACCAATAACAACACGACACCGTAACAAAGTGGCATGCTATGCACCAGACACATGCAAAATCGTAAATCAAGCACAAAAATTGCAAAATACCAAAAGAACAAGACTAACAACAAACACCATGACTCAATCCCCATGGTTCCCAAGGAAAACTCAACCTGAGCCTTCTTCTTGATTCATGGAAGTCTCTTTTTCCATGCAACTCCCTACATTATACTGCCATAAACACATAATGTCACTTCATAAATAAACATAACCATACACCAGTTACGTTATCTTGTTGTGCCAAGCACGATGCCTTGTGTCTGATCACATATGTGCCATGTCTCAAGGTACTCCAATTATCTTGACAAATCCACCTATAACTAGGGACTAGCTAATATACTTGTCAAGTAAATGTTCATGAATCTAGCACATATCCACATAATGTAAAAAAAATCAAGGTTAAGAATACTTCCTGTATGCAAAACACTCATTTGTTTGGAATTAGGGTTTTCAAACATAGCCAAAGGAATTCTTGTTTAATTCTTTTCTTCTACCTTTTTACCTTGTTGCAATCGAGGCTTATTGATACTGTAACATCACCCAACTGTTAGTTATGTAAGCACATCAATTTTTACCTTGTCAGGCTAATAACAAGCATGTTGCCTTGCAACCTTCTCACACATGTCAGTCTCACATTCCAAAGATCAAGACACTCATACCTATCAATTTGAAATCAACCTTTACCAATATTAACAATCATGTCGTAATCCATAGTCAACTCATAGTCCTTAGACACAATGCTACAACTAGCACCTACTATACTCAAGTAAATATCAATTGTCTCAACATATATGTGTTAGTACAATCATCTTAAAACATGATCATTTGAACACATACTCATATAATGCAATTCATCACACGTTCAACCAATTTGCAAGCATACCATGTTAAATAAATCAACTAGACACAAACCACTCTCACAACATATAGATGTCATAATCAAACAGTCAAGCACAAGGTAAATGACATAAGCAAGTTCACACCTTAATATATCTCAGGGGAGGCAATCTTGTCTGCACAACCAATCTAATTAGCATGATATAACTTCACGAGATATTAACTCAAACATAAATAAGATCATGATATCCAAAATAGTCACTAGCTAACATGTTTACATCATAACTCATACATAATTATCATTCACACATATGCAAAGTCAATCTAAATTATTACATGACCATATCACAAATATGTGAGCTCATACCTGAATATCATAACCATAACCATCTGCATAGGCCAATCCAATTTAGTATGACACATATAACATTAAGATCTTAATGTAATAACCCTAATAATCAAGTTACTAGCATATAACAACAATAAGCTATATATCATGCTCATCAACAACATATAACCTAATCATCAAACTAACTATCCTTTAACATACTCATCAACAATATATAACATAATCATCAAGTTATCTAACATAAACAACAAAAGCAATGCATACAACCACATGTTACTATCATGCATGACTATTCGACACATGTGCATATAACTACACCAATCAACTAGAATCTATCATGTATGCAACCATAACATCAAAAGACATATACATAAGCCTAATGTATATAAACCTAATGCATATAAAAATCCTTAACTTACATACCTGCATGCCAAACATACAATACTTGTATGACGACATGTTCTTGCCTCGAGGTCCAATGTTGCAACTTCACTTTAATGATCTGCATCTTTTGCACTATCTCAGCCAACACATTAGCATCATAACAACCAATAGCACAATGATGACCTAAATTTCATACCATGACTTCATAAGGCATGTTTGACCTACTATTCATGCATAACTATAACCAAGACCATACATGCATAACAACTTCATATAGACATATAACACATGAGTACCAAACCATATACACATAATTTTAGCTAGAATCCAGTCATCAATGTATGACCATATCAACCACACAAACCATGACCTCATGCATGACGACAACCACTACTCCATTATACAGATTGCCACATGCAACCATCAACATGCATAATCAGTGCCTAATCAACTACACATACGCATGAACGCATGTAGTCGAGCATAAGCGATCAATTCTTGTAACCAACCTACAAGACTGATACATGTAATCAAACAACCAAGAATGCAACCTAACATACAAGGATGTAATCAAGCTGCATATAATCATGTAACCAGTCATATACTTATGACAATGCATTCCACAAAATCAACATCAAGTTCCTCATGACAACCTTACTACAACCATGATAAATCATTATGCAATGCAACAAGCACATGGAATGCAAGTGTAAGAGACACACATGCAAATGACATGCATGCATGACCAACATATTCACCCAAGGAGAGCGCAACCACACTCTGATACCACTTTGTAACACCCCCTCCTCATTGGTCCACCCAAGCAACCGACTAGCTGGGGTAAACATGCAACGAGAGAGGCTACTATAATGGATTCAACTTCCTTGTTGACCTTAGGGAAATGGAACCAATGGAACATATCAAACAAACCCATCCACATCAGCAACAACACCCTCAGGAGACATGTCAGCCACTCAGATATCCTCTGCCTGAGTCCCACTGATGATTTAAGCCTTTTAAACCCTGATCACTCTCATGCTATAGGCAAGATAGCGACCAGAAGCCAAAGTCGCTCTCATAGGCCTGTGTGCCAGTGTCCTCGAGATTTGAGCCACTTTTCAGGGATAGTCTCCAAACTAATGCCTGAAAATTGATGAAACTTTTCAAGACAATAAATGACACCAAGGCAAAGCCTCTAACACAAAACTTGATCAAGGGCTTGACCTAACTAATCCTAATGATGGCAAGCATTTTGTCAAGCACTTAGTAAATATGAAACCTACAGGTATAAATAACAGAATTAACATAGGGATCTCATACTTATCTGAGAATCACTATGAACCATTGTTCCCTCATGTCATTTGCTGCATTATCATCTATTAGGCCATAGATACCTTATCCATTCATTTACAAGTAAAAACATAAGATAACCATGACATGATCCAGTCATATAACCATGCTTATAACTAGCATTAAACCATGTAAATGTCAGAGATATGACAACCATCAAATCCAAATATAAACAAGTGCAAAAGTAAGAGAACTTAGCTTTTATTAATCATAGTCAAATCCGACAAGGTTTGGGACTTCCATGTACCACCTGACCGTAGAATGGCTGAACCAAATATTTCTTTAAGCCAGTTAGTCTCGTGCTATATTCCAAGCATGAATGTGGGATCTTGTAGAAAAACCAATCCAAGAACAACCAAGGGAATCCATAGGTTAAACTACCTCCACCCTCATTAAACCGTGATCACACCAAAACCGATTCTTTGATCACAACTGAACCGAACTTGGAAAGTCATCTGGAATCCATCACTATCCTTGAGGAATTTTCTATCTCCTTGTCTCTCAGGCTTTACCGCAATCCAATCCCAGATAACTAGGCCCTAATCCGAGACCATAATCTTAGGCTTTACTGCAATCCAAAGTCGAACCATTAGGCCCTAACCGAGACTTCTCCCTCAGGCTTTACCGTGTATCCCACCAAAACCGGTCAAGGGATTCTTAAGCCTTTGGGAATGAACCTTGAGACCACTTCCGTCCCGGATTCTGAAGTCCATCCAGCAAACCAAAACTAAAAACTGAGATAAACATCCCAACATACCATGGCATCCAGAAAAAGGCAAGGCTAGGCTGAAAACCACTGTCATAACCAGACAAAACCATGCCACCGACAACAAGAGAACCATACACCAACATGCAAAGCCATGCATGTCCAAACCATATAGGAAATCACACATGCAAAAGGTTACTTGCAAGTATTTCTGCTGGAGTTGCTTGATCCTGCTTTTCCTTCTTTGATCCTTTCTTTCCTTCCTTTCCCTTTGCTTGCTTTTCCTTCCTTGATCCAGAGCTAGAGTTCTCCAAGAAAACTCTAAGTGACCAAGAGTGATAGAGAGAGAGAATAATGATAGAGCTCCAAACTTGAACTGACAAAGAGATTGCTAAATGATCCTCATAAGCCTTTTTATTAATGAGGCCTCTAATTTCTTCATTTTCCATTATTTTCCTTCAATTTGCTCCTCACATGCAATATGAGACCTTTTACCTTCCTTTTCTCATAATTTCCTTTTTTTCATAAATAAATGTGCCAAAAATGTCTTTTACCTTTTAATTCCTTTCCCCGAGCCTTTAGAAATTTTCCTTAGCCAAAACACACATCCAGTGATGCCCACTAGGATATATTTTCTCAACATTCAGCTTGGAATAAGTGTCCCTTACCCGTGGTCTTATTTTTGCCTTTATTAACTTTTATTACATGAAATTTTCACCAGGGCTATTACATACCCCGGTTGGCTGGTTACTTGGGTGGATGTGGCAGGAGGGTGTTACAACCTACGCCTCCAACCATATAGACAATCAACACTTAAGAAGAAAGGGGCAGAGAAACTAAAACCTTATTTCTACGGGACGTACAAGGTGACCATGCGAATTGGGGAGGTGGCATACGAGTTGGAGCTTCCTCCAAGGAGTGGGGTGCAGAATGTATTCCATATATCATGCCTAAAGAAGGCATTGGGAAAACATGTCACATCCACCATAGAGTTGCCACCGTTGGACGAGGAGGGGCATCTTTTGCTAGTGTCAGAGTTTATTTGGAGGGGCGTGAAAGGAAACTCAGGAATAGGTTCATTAGAGAGTTCCTAGTCAAGTGGAAGGATTTACTAGAAGAGGATGATACATGGGAGGGTGATCAAGTGTTGCAACACCCAACACTGAAGTTGCTTGAGGACAAGCAAATTTTCACAGGGGGGCCTGTAATATCCTCAATTTCCTAAGCCACTTAGGAAATATTACAATTTTGATATTGGTAGCAATTTTGGAAATTTTGACTTAGGAGCAAAAGGGGAGATCACTTTCATAGTGGGTTATGGGGGCCATAAGGAGGTAAGTTCACACTCCCTTAGGAAAAGCGCACTTGTGGGAAGAGGAGAGAGAAGAGGGAAGTGCGTATTAGTGGAGAATGGGACCCAGAAGGAGAGAGTGAGGCAACAAGCATAAATTGAGCACGAGGGCCTTCATTGGGGTCTTTTGTCACTTTAACTTTAGAAGACCAATTCTCTTGTGGTTGCTTAGTTGAAGATTACCAATGTTTCTTAGCACGAGGATTTCTAAGCAGGAAGAAAACCCCTTCTTAATAAACCTTGATTGTCTCCCTAGTAGGGAGGAAGGAGTCTACTATGGGCTTCTTCCAAAGTTGTACATCCATCGTCCCAACCAGCAGTGTGTACTTTTCTAGGCGCAGAAGGCAACTCATGGGGAAAAATTAAGCAAGTGTTGAAGAGTTGATTGTTCTAAGATTTTGTAGGGAATATATGTACCTTAAGGATATACCTTTCATTAGATTTTGTAGGGCTAAAAGTGGGGCATTTTGGAGGGTTGAATTGCGTTAATTTTGGCTTGCGCAGGAGTTACCGGTTGAGGCTTACATAGGGGGAGAGGGATAAGGAGATTGGGGGGGATAAGGGGTTGGAGAAAGAAGGGAGGTCCAGAGTAGATTTTCAGTGGGAGTTGGGAGGCCTTTGTATGGAGATTGGGAGTAGTCTTCAACAACTTCTTCCTATAGTGCGCATTGGTGGCCAAGCTGGGCAATTCGCACTAATTTAGGGTCTTCGAGACCATTGGATTCAGGCCAAACCCTTTATAGGTTTTTGTGGGTTTGGTGGGAGGAATCTACTCCTATTTGTGTAGAATTTTCTAAGAAGATTTGAGGGTCGAAGTCTAAGTTCCATTCTAGCAACAACAATAGTAAATTTCTAGGTAGTGCACATATTTTATAGGTGTCTTCTCCAGCACGTGGGAGTGTAACTTTCACTTGGGATTTTCCTAGTTTGTTGAAGCAAGACCAAGTTATATTGTTCTCACCTATTTTATACCTAGTTTACTTAGAAAGTAATAAAATGGCTCAACGTTTAGTGTTTCTCCATTGGTGTATTGATTTCTTAATTTCTAGTTTTATGTTGTTGTTCATAGTGCATGTTTTTATTATTCACTAAATATTTCTATTAGAAATATTAAAAAAATACAAAGGAGTAGACACTATCTATAGATTTACCTGAGACATATGACCTACGAGGTGCTACAAAATACAAACCCCATATGTTATTCTCTCTCTATCCACTCTCAGTTACTCCACTCTACTATGGAACAAAATGCACTCGAATAAATTGGAACCCCTTTTCCTTCGAGTCAACTGTAAGTTGAATTTGAGCCATTCAACCCTTAACATGAGTCATATCTCAAGCCTTTTGAGTTGATAATGAAGGAATTTCCATCTTTGATGAGGTGGCACTAGTTGGCTCTCAGCATGAAGTTTTCATCACATATGTACATATAGGGACTCCCAAACAAAACCCTACATATATCAAGTGGACCTGCATCCAATTCTACTTTATCAATAAAATCAGCACTAATAACACATATTATTTTACATTATTTTGTTAGCTTGATTTATACACCCTTATTTACTCATCCCAATAGATATGGGCTATGATGATCTAGAATCTCCAATCCTCATTTGTTGCCCAACTCTATTGTAATGAGATTTTCTTGTGACCCTTAGTCAAATAAGCATCAATTTTTGTCTTCTTGATTTATATCTTTATATGGAAGAGCTTGGTCATCTCCTTCTCTTCCAATTTCTCAAGGCTACTCAAATTTACCCCCTTCTACACTGATGTTGAGAAAATCTTCCCATCCACATCCAAGCTACTTTCCATAATAATTTCTCAAAAATTTGGTTATGATACTTTTCTTCTTCCCATCCTTCTTCTGGTTCCGTTTGTTGAGTTCTAGATGTAACTTCCAACACATCTTCTCTATGTGGCCATCAATGTTATAGCTGTTTCAGGACCTTTGCACTTGTGTGTTGTGACTATTGTCTTATTTTCCTCCCCTCCTTTCCATTTCTTCTTCCCTCTTTGGTTCCTTTCTAGTGTTCCTTCTACCTTGAACCACTCAACTTCCCTTTCTTTTGGCCTGTATTTTCAAGGTATTGTGCTTGCACACAAGCTTGACCCATTGTTTTAGGTTCAACATCATCATTTTCTTTTTCATATGGTTGTGTAGAGCCCCCAGATACCTAAGGAGTACATCAGGGTTCTTGGGAGAGATATGTAGCATTATTTCCATCTTCCTGAATTTTTTGGTGTACTCATATACACTTTTCCCCTATCCCTACCTAAAGTAATGCCACTAGATCCATTGATCCTCTACATACCTGATAGGTTAGGATTGGGACTTAAAGAGAGTTTTGAAATCCCCCCACTTAGTTACTGGAGCATTCCCCTCTAACCTCTAGGTTTTTGTGCGTATTTCCCACTAAGTCAAGGCGTGGCCTTCTGATTCCAATAGAGAAAATGAAATTTTCTATTCCTCAACTATCTGGTGAACACTAAAGTAAACCTCCAACTACTGAAATCAATGTTTTAATTTCAAATCATCGATCTACCCTTGGTATGGCTTGATGTACACCTTTGCTTCCATCATAAAGCCTTGATTTTCTTACGATGAACTTGTAGCCTCTCCTTGTTCAACGATAACCATACACTTATATCTAACTCGAAATAACTTGTCTATTATGTGTTGGTCTTGGATACCTTGTACTCTTCTTGTGACTTCTTCAGTATCTCCCATACTTGCAGATGGATCTGCTTGATATTCTCAAGAAAATTTATTTTCCCTTAACATATCCCCTATGAGATCCTTCCTCACTCGTCCTTTTTGTCCATATACAACATATAAAAGTGAAAGGTGGAAAATATCCAAAATATATCTCATTTGGGGACTTAACAATAGAAGTGTGGACTGCTCTATTATAAGAGTGATGTATATATACCATATTTTCATATTAAGTCTTCCAATTCTTCTTATTGTAACCCAACAAAGGTTGCACCAAAGTTTTGTTAACTACATTTATTTTCCCATATGTCTATGGATAGAATGTTGTAGACCTCTTTAACTTTGTGTCCATCTTCTACCACAATGTTGTCCAAAATGCATTGAGAAATCTAGTGTTCTAATATGAAATGATGGTCCTTCGTATCCCAAAGTGCACCTAGAGTTGTCCAAAGAACAAGTTCATTGCTTCTTGCCCAATGGTGGTATTTTTATTGGGAATGAGTATGCATATCATGCTAAACCTATGAACTACCACAAATAGGTAGTCATGTCCATTCCTGGTTGTTAGTAAACCTCCCCTGAAGTCCATGGAAATGCTTTCCCAAACCTCCCATAAATGATCCTTGGTGCTGCGTTTCATAGGATTGAGCAGAGGTAGCATAGTTGTGTGCTTGGAAAGGGTTGAGAGACGACATAATAAATGCAAATAACATTGTGGCAGACTTATGGATCTAATTGGAAGTATTCCCATCTTAGACCATTTCCACTTGTTGTGAATTTGATTGTCAATCCATCGAAGAGTCTAGAGAAATAAGATGTGTAGCCTCCTTCGTTGATGCACCAGACTATAAACCTTTCGATGAAAGACATCTTTCATACTCCAATTGGATGCAAAATATATAACCTCGATCTGGACTATCTGAATAATCTACCAACTCCTCTATCATGATGGTGAGCTGGTGATTTGACAGGTGACGGGTCAAAATGCGTTGGATGGGAGAGACAGGGCGAAGGTTGAAAAACTAGAAAACAAGGAGGGCAGTTGTAAATCGGTATTTGGAACTCTAACTAGTGGCAACAGGTTCTACAGGGATCAAACATGTATGGAAAACTTGCAACAGGTTCTACAGGGATCAAACATGTATGGAAAACTTGCAACAGGTTCTACAGGGATCAAACATGTGTGGAAAACCTACTGGATTCTGAGGACATGCAAAAAACCTAAAGAGAAACCAAACGCTAGTGGATTGCGAGGACATGCAAAAAATGGGATTGTGAGGACATGCAAAAAATGGATTGTGAGGACATGAAAAAAAAAACTAAGGAGAAACCACATTGCAAACCTCTTCCTCCCCAACAAAACATTTATATGCTCATTCTCTTGGTCATCATTTTCTTTTCTTTTGAAATTGTTGTTTCTTGGTCATCATTTTCTCTTATTTTGAAATCGTTGTTTCTTGGTCATCATTTTCTGTTATTTTGAAATTGTTGTTTATTAATGTATTTGTATAACTTTTCCAAACTTTAGAAAGATCCCCCTCTACTTCTATTTCTCCAAGTGCATTTTTTTAATGTGAACCATCAATATACACTCACTTAAGAGCGCAACAAAGTTAGTTTACTCCATAGCATAAACATGTCAACTTACGAGACTTAAACCTAGGTGGGAAGGATAATAACTATTGCGTCCAACCATCCAAGCTAAAGTCAATTGACTTCCATAGGTTAGCATAAACATGTCAACTTACGAGACTTAAACCTAGGTGGGAAGGATAACAACTGTTACGTCCAACCATCCAAGCTAAAATCAATTGACTTCCATGGGTTTAGACCAATTTACACTTTGTCTCCTTTATCGAGTTGCCAAATAAACCAATTAACTACCAAATGATTAACAACCAATATAGATCCATCTTAACCACATATCTAACAAGCGTGAATCTCTTGAAGTGCAAACCTCTTTTAAAGTGCAAAACTTGAAAAAGGGTATCAATTTGCCAAATAAACCAATTAACTACCAAATAATTAACAATCGATATAGATATATCTTAACCACATATCTAACAAGTGCTAATCTCTCGAGGTGCAAACCTCTTTTAAAGTGCAAAACTTGAAAAAAGGTTTGCACTTTGACAAATTTGATCCTTCTCATTGCTTGATTGATTTGCGATTAAGATGCATTTATTATTCATTGTTAAATTACATTTTTGAATGAATAAATTGATTCAAAACCTACACAACTTACACTTAATTTGAACAAAATTTTGCTAGATTTTAGTTAAAATTGACCAAAAAAATATACGTGAAAAATGTTAAAATGTACAATAATAAGGCTACTTGAAATGTTTTAACCATAAAAATTTATTTTTCTCAATTACTTTATATAATATATAGATAGTTTTTTAATTATTATTTTTTTTTTTAACTGAAACGATTATGTTTTATTTGTAGAGAGAATCAGGTTGGGCTACGCCAAACAACCAAAGTACATTCTTCGGAAAGTCAGAAGCACAACCTTCCCACTCAGGGGATTATTGCCTTGATTAGGGAATCAACATTTATACTTATCATCCCAATTTGCAACGTACATCCTATATTTTCCAATCTGTCCGCTTCCTTGTTTAAACCCCTGAGAATATGGTAAAATTGAACCGAGGGAATTTCTCTCAGAATTCTCTTTAGTCTTGTTAGCAGCTTGTTTAGCACTGGATCCTTTAGCTCTTTCTCACTAATGAGTGCTTTTATCAGCACTTCCGAGTCTCCAAAGACTAAGATTTCTCTTGGATTTTCCTCTCTCGCCATTTGACAAGCTTTCAATAAGCCGAGAATTTCTGCTTGGTTGTTGGTTCTCTGACCAAGCCCCCAGCTGAAACTATCTTCTTTGTTCCCATTCGATGAAAAAATCACCCCGCCCGCTCTTGACTTTCCTGGGTTGCCTTTTACAGCACCATCGAAGAAGATTGTGCACTTGCCCTGGGATCTCCACCAATGCTGAAAGTTGTCCTCTAAATCTCGGATTTGCCATATTTCCTTTTGAATTAGGCGAGGATTTGCTTTGATTCTGACCCTACTGGAATAAGAATCCAGCCATGTCCTTTCTTCAATTAGAAGGGAACTGTCATCTTTGACGGGGAAATGATTTAAAGTTTCTAAGAGCAGGCCCTTTGCTTGGGCAGCCACCATTGCTGGAGACCAATCTGTATTGTTGAAAATGATATCGTTCATGGCGAGCCAAAGCTTCCAGCAACATATTTCAGGGTAGCAATTCACTCTCGGTGCCAAAGAGACTTGCTAGTGATGCTATGAGGATAACTGTCTTTCTAAGAGGTAAACATGGAGACAACCAAGACCTGAGATGGAGGGCAAACATTCAGCCCATGTAGGAAAAAGGACCAGACCTCCTTCGCGAACTCGCACTCTATAAATAAGTGATCAGAAGTTTCCTTTGCGCATTTGCATAACACACAATGATGGGGGCCTACTATATTCCCTTTGCACAAGTTTTCTACGGTCAGAATTTTCTCGTGCATCAAAGTCCAAAAGAAGAAATTAATTTTGGGGATGTTGAAGCTATCCCAAATCTGCTTCCAAAAAGATTCCTGGTGAGTCGATTTCTTCCTAGTTTGCATCTGAATGTAGCCTTGAGCCGCCGAATAGACCCTAGTCTTGCCCCAGCTCCAGGAATCTTCTTCTTCCTTGTGGACCTGTGCGAAATCATTGATTTCTTCAAAAAGAATTTCCAACTGCATTTGTAAATGTTCTGGAGTTCTAGGAAACTTCCATCGCTTCCATTTCCCATGGCTGTCCCATTCCGAAATGTCTTCTATTTTCCTGATTTCTTTCGCATGTAACCATGCTCTTAACTAAGAGATTTCTTTAACTTCTACAAGAGGAGAATGGCCCATAATGTTGTCTCTCCATAACATTGTGTTTTTGCCATTGCCAGGAATCCGATACAGGTAGGATCTAAAAAATTCAATGCCTCTGCTACACAACTTCCAAGCCAAATATCCATTTGGATTTTTCTCCACTGTGAATTGCCTCAATGACTGATTGTTGAGATATTTAAGTTTGATTAATTGGCTGACCAGGTGGGTAGGCTCTGCGTGGATCTACCATAATAACTTACATCCCATTGCTAAATTGGAACGCGTGGGGTCTCTAATATGCAATCCACCTTCAACGATAGGTCGCTTCACCGTGTCCTAGTTTATTAAGTGAAATCGGTTATTGTTTCCACGACCTCCATTCCACAGGAAATCGTGAATGAGCCTTGAAATCTGATCGGAGATTGCTTTTGGAGCCAACATTAGAGAAGCCTGGAAAGTGGGCAGTGCCGAAAGAACATATTTGATTAAAGTGAGCTTGCCTCCTATGGTGAGCCAAAAACCTCCCCAGACAACGATTTTCTTCTTGAATTTTGCTATAACTTCCTCCCACAATTGGTTTCTGTTGGAACCCAGCGTTAGAGGAAGGCCTAAGTATTTTATTTTTTCCTAGGAAACGTGCCCAGCAAAGCCTAAATGGTTTGCAATTTTCTCAATTGTGTGTTGATCTGTGTTCCATCCAAACACAATGCTTTTCCTCTCACTTATAAGGGCTCCCGAGATGCTACAAAATTTTTGGAGGATGACTTTAAAAGAATTTTCTATTCTCAGAGAAGCTCCTCCAAGCATTAAGGAGTCATCTGCGAATAGAGCATGGTTCACGGGTTCGATTCCTTTTACTATTCGAATCCCAGGAATGCTGCCAGCTTGTTTTTCAAAAGAAATATTTCTACTCAAGGAGTCTGCCATCAGAATATAGAGGAAGGGGGATAGAGGGTAGCCTTGCCTCAATCCCCTGGTGGCTAGGAAGTAGTTGGCAGGGCTTCCATTTACCAAAGGCATGATCCAAATCTTTTCTATGCAGGCTTTGATGAGATTAAGGAACTCGTGACTGAAACCAAAGGATAAAAGAATCCTGTACAAAAATGAATGTTTAACTCTGCCAAAAGCATTAGACATGTCCAGTTTGATCAGCATACCTTGTTCTTTTCGGGAATGGCTGGAATGCAGAGCTTCTTGGACTTGAATTACATTGTCCAGGATGTGCCTTCCTTTCACGAACCCCCCTTGAGCTGGAGAAATTAATTTTTGCAGCAAAGGTTTGATTCTATTCGCCAGGAGTTTAGCCAGAATCTTGTAGGAGGCATTGCATAGCGAGATCGGCCTATATCTTTCAAAAGACCTAGGGTTCACTTCCTTGGGAATTAAGGCAAGGAAGGTGGAATTGATTCCACCTCCGACCTTAGCTTTCCTCAGGAATCCATGAATCATTCTCAGAAGGTCTGATTTAATTATCTCCTAGCATAGTCTATAAAAATGAATTGAAAAGCCGCTTGGCCTAGGAGCTTTGTCGGGCTCCATGGACCACACTATTCTAGAGATTTCCTCTTCCGAGATGGGATTCAACAGCATGTTATTGTCATCTGTGTTAACTAGGTTCGGGATATGAGTGATGAAATCATTTATGTCCTCTTCGCACCCATCCCTTTCAGCGCTGAGAAGAGTCTGAGAGTGTTTCCCAACTGCTTCCTTTATCTGATCAAAACCTTTGCACACTTGCCCACTGGAAGTGGTGATTTTAGTGATGTGGTTTCGCGAAAGGCAAGCCCTATACTGTCTGTGGAAGTATGCAGTGTTTCTGTCTCCAGCTTTTAACCACAAGCTGCAAGACTTGATTCGCCAATATTCTTCTTCTCTTTTGAAGTAACTATAAGGATTCCTTTGAGCAGATTTTTCTTTGTCAATGTCCAATGAGGAGATTTCAGTCTTTTCCAAATCAAATTGGATTTTAGCTAGCTGTTGGACAACTTATTTCCTCTGGTTAGTAGGAGTTTTTAAAGCCTTCTTTATCCAATCTTTCAAGGCATACTTTGCATTTTTTAACTTTTGCTCCTACACAAAGCTTGGGGAGCCTGCTACTTCTTTTTGCCAAGCTGTTTGCACTGTTTCGAAGAACCCATCTCTTTCAGCCCAGAGAGGACTAAATCGAAAAGGAAGTGGGCCTAAGTCCTCTTCTTCTTTCAAACAGAGAAGTATTGACTTGTGGTCCGAGGTTAATTTTGGAGGAATCATGGAGAAGATGATTCTTCTATCCATCATGATTGAATTGTGGGTGAGAAATCTATCCAACCTGGCTAAGATATGATTCTCCCCTATTCTATTGTTGGTTCAGGTATATTCTCCTTTCATTGGCTTGAAATCTACCAGATCCCATTGAAGCATGAGGTTTTCCACTATGTAGAGCATACGATCCTTGGTATAAGAACCTCCTCTCTTCTCTTCGGGATCCATAATAATGTTCAGATCTCCTCCTATGACAATGTTCTTTGGATTATGAAGTTCTAAAAAGTCCGAGAGTGACTTCCAACACTCTCTCTTTTCAACATAGTGTACAGGAACATACAAGTTAAAGAGAGCTAAGATGAGATTGCTTGAGGTATGTCGAAGCTCGGTGAAGATCCAATGCTGTGTCTCATAGGATCTTTCTAACGAGAAGATTTTTCCAGACCAAAAGGTGCCTATTCCTCCAGCCGAGCCTCTGGCGCTTACTGCCTTCCCATTGTCAAATTTCCATTTTGTGCTGCTTGTATTTAGAAGGAGCTCCCCTTCTATTTTTGTCTCTTGGAGCATGAGAATGTCTGTGGGTTCCATTTTCAATAAGTCTTTAATAGCTTCTGCCTTTGAAGGATTCCCCAATCCCCTGCAGTTCCAAGAGACCAGCTGCATTACTTACTGCTTGTTGGGATGGGTCCACCTCCCTTGGGAGGTCTGGTTCTGGTGCTTCTCTCGAAAGTCATCTCGATGGTGGCTTGGCGCCCTTGGGTTTTTTGTCTTTCTACTTCTTCTTCTCTAGTTTCCTTGTGAGTTCTCCTTCCGGTTCTCTTTGAGGGCCTCTCGAAGGTCTCATCCTCCGATGAGCCAGAATTCTCTATGGTCTTTTTATTTTTATTTTTTATTTTTTTTATAATGTCTGCATATGACAGAGAGGAATTACTACCTAGAACCGAACTTGAGGGAAGGATTTCCACATTACCTGAAACCAGAGAGGTGAAGTCATTCGTCTGGATGAGTCCTTCCCGATCTGCTTCTGGTGGTTCTGGAGGAGTGTTGAGAGGTTCGAAGGAGTTTTTATCTTCCTCGGTGTTGTTTGGTTCCATGCTCCCTGAGATTTGAGGGTTTCCACTGTCTTGCCCGGATCTTTTCCCCGTCTCTTTGCCTTTGGATTTATTATTCTGCCTATTGTGTGCTGGTTTCTTTACTTGCTTCCATTGTTCTCCTTTGTCTTTCTCTGCTGTCTCCTCGCTCTTCTTCTTGCAGTACCTTGCGAAATGCCCGTACTCGTGGCAGTGTCAGCATTTGAAGGGAAGTTGTTCGTAGTCAAGCTCTTGGATGTGGGTCCAGTCTGCAACCGAAAGTTTGATGGCTTCAGGTAAACCGACTTCCAAGTCAACTTCGACACAGATTCAGGCACAGGAGTATTGGTCTTTTCTCATCGCTTGGTCTATGTATTTGCCTAGGGCATTGCCTATATACTGCAGCGATCTCTGGTTCCAGCAATGAAGAGGGAGATGAGGAAGGCGCACCCACACTGGAACTGCTGTGGGCACATCCTGTGCCGGATCGAAATCTGGTGACCATTTATTCAAATAAAGCCCTTGAGGGCCCATAAAATATGGCCCGTTCCTGAAGATCAGACTTTTGTCTTCCGCATTGTCGAACACAAAGACGAAGAACCCTTTGCCAACGAAGTGACTTTTAATTCCTTCTGAAACCAACAGAATCCAGTTTCGTTTTACCCATTCTTCTACTGCTTTCGGGGATGGCCATAGCCCTGTGAACTGGCCAATAAGGCCCCTTTCGGCTAGATTCAATGCTCATTTGCAAGTTTCTTCCACCGACAATATCACTGTGGGGATATTATCCAGTTTTTTCACAAACTTCTGTTGTGATCCAGAGATCGTTCTTTTTCTAGCTGTTGTTATTAACTTCCTGAATGATTCAACTTTAGGAGGTGAGGAAGGAGGGGCCTCAGAGCCACCTCCAAGATCCATTGCAGCAAGGAACCACTCGATAGGAAGGGAGAACGCAGCTAGGGTAGCCGCAGTCTAGCCATGCGCGCGATCAAGAATTATCAAAGTCTAGAATTCATACAGGTTACATAGTTTTTTAATTTAACCATATATAATATATATGAATGGGTATTGAAAAATTGGTCCTCAGATAAACCTCAAGGTTTGAAAGGCAACCATCAAATATCGTTGATGTGATTTATCCCAAAATTCTATTACAAAAATCGGTATTGAAATATATTATTTATAAACCAAGTTGAATTTTATTCTTATAATTAATGTTTTTTAAATGATACATATTAATTTTATATTAAAAATTGAATAAATTACATTTTCTTCTCATCATTTTTGTTAAAAAATATTTTTTTTTTTCATTTTTAATAATTTTTTTTTATAAAATTAATAAATATTTAAAAAATATAAATATACATATATATTTTTTAAGTTATTTTATATCTTTTAAAATTGATATAAAATTATCTTTTCTCACATAAATATTAAAATAAATATATATATATATATATATATTTATTTATATAAAATTAATAAATATTTTTAAAAATATAAATATACACATATTTTTAATTATTTTATATATTTTTAAAAATTGATATAAAATTATATTTTTTCACATAAATATTAAAATATTTTATTTATAAATAAAAATAAAAAATGAAATATTTTCACCCGCTAATCTCATTTATATTGAAATGTACCTCTTAATATAATAATTTATTTCAAAACATTAAACCCAATATAACTTTACATATTAACTCAAAATAAAGTAACTTGTTACTTAAAACTATAATCATGGCAAGGTAAGAACTAATAATCCAAGATTAAACTAAATTTAACCTACTTTCGATGTATTGCACATATAGAGATCCAACTTGTTCCAATACTTCAGGTTCACATGACCTCTATTTGAACCCCGTCTAAATTGTCCAACTCATATGCCTATGTGTTTTAAGGAAAGGGCAACGCATATACAGGTGGAGCACATGAATGACACATGGGGAGGAGCCAAAGGCCACGAGTCAAAAATATTATTATTATCGAATGCTACTTGTCCTTCCTCTTTGGACAATGGGCCGTCGAGTAAATGCTACTGGATTTCTTCTTGGGCACAGGGCCTTCGGGCAATGGATTGAAATTATCGTGCTGATTACGAAAATGAAAATGCTGATGCTGGGCAGCGTAGTACAAACAACTTTGGATCTGATGGTTGCAGGACTCTCATTTTGCGTGGCTCTTTGGATATTTGTATTCGTTGCATCCATATTCTGCTCCGTGGCTTTCTTCGTCAATGCAAAGGACACTTCCTGACTTTCCATTTCTATGCCCATTCCCATTTCCATGGGGTGAGTGACAATAATTATATCAAGAAGGCCAAATTCTATTATTCTTCGAAATGTTTCAATTTAATACAGATTGCCTTTGATGATTTTGGGAGTTTACCTCTCTTGACCTTCAATGTATGATTGCAAAGGTTAACTTGTTCAATATCAGTATCAAGCCGAACGATGTTGTATCACTATTAATAAACTCGAAGATTCCTGTTTTGTGCACAATCTTCATTTCACAGAGAGGAGTTATATGGTTTTACAAATATCAATGTTGAAATGTTAGTTCTGGAGGCTATCTGCGAAAGAAGTGAAAATTATGAAGGGTTGAACATATTGGGGAAAAAATACAGCTTTATACTTGTCATTTACACTGGAAGCGTTTTCCACATTTAGGGTTTCATTGAAAATTCCGTTGAAGTTGTCCTTGGCTCGATTCTATAACAAGAATATATCTACATGAAACCTAGTTCTAATAAGCACAATTGTCTCAGAAAGAAACCAAGTGGAAACTGGTTTATTTTCTCTCTCTCTTTATATAAATATTCCGGGCAAACTGCCTGCCCGCTTACCTCCCTCATTCCGAGTATGGTATGATACCAGGCTAAATTTTATATTCTTTGAGGCACAATTTCAGGTAACAACTTGATATATATATATATACTTATTCATGTACAATCCGACTAACTAAATTCAAACTCATGGGCAATCCGACTAACTAAATTCAAACATATAAACCTTTCATAAAATGGGACTTGAGCCCAGGTTAACCACTTTTCCTCACAACGACTGGAACTAAAATGATTGTTCATCACATCATTATAATAAATCTACAACTAAAACACTGAAAATCAGATCTCCAAACCCAAGTTGGGAGAGTAAATCAATCTCTTTTCATTCCATATAAAAGACGATTACATTGCAACAAATCAACTTCTTCCAAGTTGCAAATGCAAAACCCAAATCAGTTAGCTATCACAGCTATTCTCCTGTCATGTCCCTTTTCTGAGCGATCACTGTAGGGGAAACGGTGTGCATAGGAGAAGAAGGGGAATTTTATAAAGTCACGTATTTATTTGTCTATGGTATTGGTATCCATGGTATTGGCACCCATGGTATTGTATCTGTGGAATACTAACCTATGATATTGTATCTGTGGAATACTTGCCCATGGTATTGGGATGACCAAATATTATAAAAAGAACTGAAAATCATTCTTTAGGCATGTCTAGATTTTTTTAGGCATATCTAGATATCTGATGGATTGTTTACTTTGTCTCTTGAAGTTTGCTTGAGGGTTTATAATCCTGAGCATGATCTTTTTTGGTGGAGCAATTACCCACCCTAATTGATTAAAATACCTAGTCTTTGGTGGTGAAAGACTCCACCCTAACCAGTCTCGAAGGAGGAGCCATCCGGGATTCTCATTGGGCATCTACAAATTCATTGAAGAGGTCATTGTCAGCCATTTGTGCCATCTTGTTGGTGTCTTAACATGTTCTCAAACTCATACTTAATGTAATAGGGCCAAGTTTGTTGCTTGTGCTTATTGTGAAATGAGGGTTTCATGTTATATTTTATGTGTTAGGTTTGACAAATTGTCTTTACATTAATAATTAGCAGAAAGCCATTGGTGATGTAATTTTTTGCAAAATGTTGGTTAAAAATACCTCGATGGTAATTGTGAAGATTATTGTGGAATCTATTTTGGAACATTACAATGGAATCAGAGTTGGGCATCTTGCCAGCCTAAGGGTTTGAAGCTTAATATCATTAAAGCCATAAATTCCGAGAGGGTTGAAAACCATAGCTTGATTTTATCCAAAGAAGCAACCTTTAGAAATTGCAAGGCCGGGTTTATCAATCACTAGAGTCGACCCTGGAATCTATTTTCAGGTGCCAAAATGGTGAAATTAGTAGCAATTTAAGGAAGATCAAATTGGTACTAATCGGGGTTGAAAACTAGATTAATATGGATTAAGCTCGAGATAATGTAGAGTTCGTGAAGGTAAAGAGGTTATCAGATTCTTTGAAGGGTCGAGGCACATTTCTTCTAAGGCCAATGACAGGACTTTGTTGGAATTTGAGTCCAACGATACACAACAGGCCAAATTGTTAGGCCTTGACCCTAGACTGATTCCTTGCTCAAAGAGACAGTGAGGTTTAATAGCGAATTATCCTTGATCTCTAAACAACGAATACATTAAAATAAAAAAGCCATAATCTCTTGTTCACCGAGTGGCAAAGCCATTGAAATAATAAGACAAGAATCCTGGGTGAACTGCGGAGGTTGATCTTGTATCTCCTGTGCAAGTGAATCTTTTTTGAGAGGGATTGCATATTGGACGTATTATCTTGTTGGTAGGGGCCGATCTTGTATCTTTGTTGCAAGCGATTTTTGCCGAGAAGAGGTTGCATGTTGGGCGTATTATTATTGGGCTAGGGAACCGAGGCCCTGTCGGCATTCACGTGATGTCTCCAGTTTATGGCCGAAAAGTTTGGGCTAGTGCAGACTGCCTTGAGTCCAAGATTTGCGGGTGTTGCGAGGTTATTGGGGGCTGCATATACACAGTTGTCGACTGAGGGTGTCGCAAGGGTGATGGCGACTGCATATACACAGTTTTTGGCCGATTCGTCATTGTAAGAACAAGAACCCTGCTATTTGATTATTTGGACAGATCTTGATGGTGGTCATCTAGTTGCGATGACGAATTTGTTTGTTTCCAAACGCTCTTAGCGCCCACGTGCAACAAGAGGTTGAAGTTATTGGTTTTTAACCCTCTCTTTCCCCGCGAGTCGAAGACTTTGACTCTTCCCACTACATTTGATCTTGGGAGGAATTTGTATACGTCAATCGCCTTCGACCAAAAACGTATCATCTGCAAGCTCATCTTCTTGCAAATCTCCCATAGAATAGAGTTATCACTTATGTTTACAACTTAAAAGAAGCTACATGGAAAATGATAGCAGGATGCAATGGAATTAGTAAAATTTTGGCTACTGGGGGCCTTGCACAACTTGTTAATGATCGTTTCTTGTGCTAGCTTTGCATTTTGATTTCATTTATAAAGATGGTGTTGGTGTTTGATGTGGAGGAAGACTCTTGGAGGGAGCCAATTCCTCTGGGTAATAGGTCTTTTGTTTGCACCCCAACATGAATAACAACTATTTGTGATAAGTGAAACATCCGAGGAGTAAGAGATGAAGTTTGGGCTATGCAAGTTCGATGTGGAACAAAGAGTTTAGGGAAGCCATAGATGCAGAATGTACTGGGTGAATATCACATCGTTTTTATTTAGCAATCAAGGTTTCGTTGGTCAGGAATTGAGTGTGTATAGGTGGAGATGAGTGCATACAAGGTTCATATAGACTTAGAACCTAAATCTAAAGAAACAATTGCAATTAGTTGGAATTACACTCGAGTAATATTATAGATCTTGCCAGCTTGGTGGGGTTTAGCAATAGAAGGTAGCATCTAGAGTTCTTTTTCAGTGCATTGTCGATTAGTTTTGGGGAAGATTGAGTTTTTGTAGTATCTTTTTAAAACAGGAAATCAACTTGGACAATTGTCTCCATCCAATGATGTCCTCCTTAGCTTGTTGGAGGAGGTGGCAAGGCAATTACAAGTGGTGGGACAACCACCTTCTCAATTGACCCTAATAACAATGACTCACTTGGATGAGTACAGGCTATTGAGGCATAAAGATAGAGAGGTAAGGCTTGTTGTTGCACATTGCATGAGTGAAGTTGTAAGGGTTACAACTCCTAAAATCCCTTATAAGGGGAATATAATGTAGGAATTATTTCAGCTAACTGTGGGAAGCTTCTAGGGTCTATATCAAATGGACAACCCATCTTTTGGCAAGAGGGCCTAGATTCTAAAATTAATGGTAGAGGTAAGGTCATGAGTTATTATGCTTAACTATGGTTGCCATGATCTTGTTTTACAATTGTTTCATTATTTGCTTGATGCTATTAGCAAAGACCATGGAAAATCCATTCATGAGCACATGAGAACCATCATGGGTACAATTATTGATGAATGTGATGAAAGTGAGGTTATTTTTCAGCCCATCATATCTTTATTATTAGTTGTCTAGAAAAAAAGGGTCACTTCTTTAGCTGCTTATAACTTGGTACAGGATGTTGTCAAAGAAAGTGAAGGGAAGCTAAACCCTCGCTTGATGAAGAGTTGGTATGGTTCAAACTAGAGGAGATGGATGAGCCTTGTGTGGAAAGCCAATCTTATATGGCAGCTACAACCCATGAGGGGGACATTTGTATCACTTCACCAATCTCTTCTACAGGACTTTCCAATGACAGTTACTAGGAACATACTCAATAAGAGAATAAACATCCTAATGAAGGCCTTATAGAAATGAAGGAGAGAACCAAGATGCTCAAGGACATCATATTATAGTAGGACAACGAGCTTAAGTTCCTTGGAGTTAGGTGTGCTAGGTTAGCTACCAATCTTACCCATGTTGGGAAACATTTAGAGTTTCTAATGAATTAGCAAAAGAAGCCTATTATGAAGCTATGGAGCAACCCTCTTCAGGAGTACATAGACAAGGCTTACAGTATTGTGAATCCACTTTTGCATAGTGGGGAGGTGAGTTGGTACGAGGAAGAAGGAGTCAAGTCCTTCCGATTGCTTTTATAGGAAGACAAAGATCATGAGATAGAGCTTCAATATATGAGCATTTCAATTGAAATCAGAGTGGCACAACATCAACATGGCGGGAATATTCCTTGTATTGGCATTTATACACAAGGTCTTTTTTATTGGTTGTTGCTAACTAAAGATGATGGAAAACACATTCCATGGGAGGTTATGGATACTTACTATTTTAGAAGACCATTTTAGTTGGAATGGAGGGAGCTTATTAGTTGGTATCCCATTGAGTTGATGTTTCCTGAGAGGACACTTCTAGCTAGAAGCATAGCACAGTAGGAGCCATTGCATAATTGGGATGACAAGCTCCCAAATAAGCAATGGGAGCCGAGTGGATCACGTCATCACATGGCGAAGCTTGACAGGGAGTCAAGGGTTCATATGATGCAGCTGTGATTTCTCATATTTAGTCAGAGTAGGATATCATGGGCAAGAGTCTCAGATAAATCTTTTGACAGTGGAAGAGCACACTATTAGGTTTATGGAGAGTGTGGATGACACTGTTACAAGTATTTATCTAGGAGACCAACAACTTGTAGAGATTGGATATTCCACTCGAATATGGAGCAATCAGAGAATAGGTTTGCCTATGAGTTGAGGGATGGACACCTACAGGATGACATGTATACTCTCAGCAACTAGGATATTAGGATCTCTAATATGCATTGGTAGGATCTTTTTAGGTGGGATGGCATTGACATGACATAGTGTCAGGCATGGTATGGTGAGGATGCTCTCCATTTAGTGGGTTGGGTTCCAAGGGATTTGATAAGCGCAACAATGATGACCCCACTGGCACACGAGGAGATATGCCCTTCTGATTTACTAGGGGTGATTCTGAGGGATGGTTCACACTACAATGGATCCACTTGTGGTCGGATGATAAAATGGTATATTTGGGACCCAGGTATTGAGGCATTTATTGATGGTTGGATAGTATAGTGGGATGGAGTGACATAGTGGCACATTTGGGACTTGGGCATTGGTATGCATATTATGGCATTGCTTGAGGACAAGCAATCTCGAGGAGGGAGCACTGTCATGTCCCTTTTTTGAGTAACCATTGTAGGGAAACAACTGATTTAATTAGATTAAAAAGTGGTCAGAAAAACATGGGGACTTTATAATGTCACATTATTATGTATTTACTTGCCCATGGTATTGGTACCCATGGTATTGGCATCCATGGAACACTCACCCATGGTATTGGAAACCATGGAATATTTACCCCTTGGTATTGGCAACCATGGAATATTTACCCATGGTATTAGTATCCATGGAATACTTACCCATGGTATTGGGATGACCAAAGATTATAAAAGGGAGCTCAAAATCATTCTTTAGGTATGTTTGGATATTTGGTGGATTGTTTACTTTGGCTCTTGGAGCTTGCTTGAGGGTTTATAGCCTTAAGCATGATCTTCTTCGGTGGAGCAATTACCCACCCTGATTGATTAGAATAACTAGTCTTCTGGTGGTGAAAGACTCCACCCTAGCTAGTCTTGAAGGAGGAGCCATCCAGGTTTCTCATTGGACATCGATGAATTCATTAGAGAGGTCTCTTCAACAATTTGTACCGTCTTGCTGGTGTCTTAACGGGTTCTCATGTATATTCAAATTCATATTTAATACAATAAGGCTAAGTTTGTTGCTTGTGCTTACTGTCAAACAAGGGCTTCATGTTAAATTGTATGCAATATGCTTGACAAAATGTCCTTACATTAATTAGTAGAAAATCATTAGCAATGTCATTTTTTGCAAAGTATTGGTTAAAAATACCTCAATGGTAATTGCGAAGATTATTGTGAAATCTAGTTTGGGACATTACATCTTACACAAGCAAATAACAAACGCCAACTATTCCATCCTCTTCTACTTAACGTTCTCTTGCTCACATCCTTAACAACAGGGTTTGTTGACTTTTGAAGGTTGAAACTTTAAATTTGGCATTTTTTAAAGGCAGGGATAAAATTAATTTCAGGTCACCATTTTTTGAATGAAGTTCATCTATAACCCTAAATTCATCCCCTATGCTCAACTCATTCTCCCAGCCAACTTGCAATCATTTTCATTCTTCCACCACCAGCACTTGATACTCGGCGTTTGCCACAATTCATGCAGGAATCCTGTGTTTGACACCTTGCTCAACCCTCATCCTTTGTGGTTCGTGGTAATTGTGAATGATGAATTCTGCTAATGATAACCCATTTATTCCTTTTTTTGACACTTGATGTTGTTCTAACCATATTTTATAGTGGCCTGTGAATTCCTTATGGGCTTCACTCTTGATATGTGAGGTTTCAATCCACTTTTTATAACTTATTTTACTTTTCTTTCGAATTTTTTTTTTTAATTTCATTACTTATTTGAAAAAGTTACAAAATTACATTCTTCACATGCTTTCTCAAGCATTTTTTGCTACCTACCCTCACCTGGGACATTCCAAAGCTTTACAAGAAAAAGTCTAGATATGAAACTTCTCTTTCTGATCTTCATCAGATCTAGTGCATCAAGAAACAACTCCACTTATCCACTTAGAGAATGGATATCCTTTCCATGTTGGAGACATGACTTTAATTTCTATAACTAGAATAAATATTATGATCAAAATTGCTAAAGAATAAGATTTGATCAACGATAAGAAAGACCTCAGACAAGAGTATCTCTTTCTCTCACCATTGCTTTATAAAAGGAGGGTGATAATATTCCAAAATGTTCCCATTCCTATGTTTTGTTATCATCCAGTACCATTCTACATCATAATTTCAACTTTGGATCAATGTTGCACGAAGCGGGAACGAAACAGGGACGTTTTTTGGAAGCGGGGACGCGGAAGCATCATTTTCCAAAAATCTAGGAAGCGAAGCGTCTGCTTTATATATATTTATATTTTTTTGCATTTATATTCAAAACAAACATCCCAAATACCAAATTAGTTGTAGAAGACATGAAAACATGCATATTTTTGCATAAATCAAGATAGATATGGCATCCATGATTCCATTATAGTTACTAGTATGTACATCAATGATTAATTATTCGAGTGTCAAGCATCTATATTCTAGAAATTACAAACATACATCAAATATTTAAGCATATTATAAAACATAAAACATAGAGCATATTATGATTTATCTAGCAAGTGAGAAACTGTCAACATTTGTCATGTCCAAAATTCAAATAATAATGTTTACAAAATAGGTCACTTGGTCACCGCCTAGACAAAAAGGTTCAAATTCACAAGCCTACAAGTCTAATGATTAATCTATGACAAAAGTAGTAAATTGTGAATATATCTACTAATCTCTCCTCCTTGCACCACGAAGAGAACGTGGCGGCGGGCCTACACATCGTGGCAATGAAGAAGATGGTGCCTGCGGAAGTTGTGGCACTGAAACTGATGAAGACGAACCCCCTGCTGTTGGTGTTGAACCATGGAACCTAGGAACCAAGGGACCAGATGGGGGTGGCATCTCAACTCAATCATCATCATCCTGGAATCGCTCAAAAAATTCATACAAAAAAACCACTAATTAACAAAAAAAATTAAAAACATGAATTAGAGAAATGCTTTATAAGCAAAACTCATACCACAATGGACATACCTGGATAAGAGCATCTTCTAATTGCTCTAATCGCAACACTCCATCCTCCAAATTGGGCTCCTTTGGATTCCTATCCCAAATCTTAAGGTCTTTATTAGTCTTTGCATCATCACAGTAATGGGACAACAATCGCAAGTTGTAATGAACATAAACCAAGCTCTCTGCCCGGTCTAAACTCAACCTGTTCCTTTTCACACCGTGGATGAAACAATAAGAGCTCCAACACCTCTCTGCAGAAGAAGAGTTTACCATCTGTGATAGCACCCGCAATGCCAAAGTCTGCAGAAGTGGAGTAGCCCCTCCATACATATTCCACCACTCAAGAGAAGAAAAAGTCTCTCATCTCTAATTGCATGCATGCTCTAGTGTTAAGCGTATAGTTGCTCAACTGTCTCCGTACCATGGCAGCCTCCTCCTCATCAAGGACTAATTTACTGAGTGCAATCATATATTTTTTGTGAACCTCTTGATGTTGGTGTGGTTTTTCTCTTGCTTCCCCCCCAGGTGTTGGTGTTGAAAGCCATGATGGATGATAGTTTTTAGGTGTCAAAACATATGCTAATGCATGCAATGGAACATTTAGCATTTCCCATTGGTTTTCCACCTCTGCACGAATATAATTGTACAAGGTGATATCTCTAGGCTCAACAATGTCTTTAATCTGCCCCAACATGCTATCCATTTGCTCATACACCTCCCCAATTATTGGTCGATTTGAATCTCCAAACTTGATCATGTAATAAATTGGTTTGGTGAATTGCAAAACATATTTAACCTGTGACCAAAAGTACATGTCAAGAATAGTGTCCTTGGCTGCATTAACACCATCTCTATCAGTGTTAATTTCATCCCATGTCTCAGCACACACCATATTAGTTAAAGCTTGTCTCACCTTCACTAGCCGCCTAAAGGTGAGGTAATCACTGGCAAATCTTGTCTTTGCAAGTTTAAGCAACTGCAACTTGGAGTAAGTGCCATAGAAGTAGTTTACCCTTGTATGCCCTGTGATGAATTTAATGAGTTGCTTCCCTCTCCTGTAAAGCTCATTAATCCACCCACATTCTTTATGCTTCACAATATCATGCATCAAAAGGTTCAATGTGTGAACCAGGCATCTAGAACAAAAGGTGTGTGGATGAGTATGTTCAATAATTTTTCCTACTGCCTTACAATTTGCTGCATTATCTGTGATCAGTTGAACCATGTTATTTGGACCAACATCTTTGATTGATTGCAATAGGAGATCTGCAATGTTTTGGGAAGATGCACTGATGGAGGAGGAGTCATGACATGTAATAAATACTGCACCACTAGCAGAAACACCAAGAACATTTATCAAATGTTGGTTTCTAATATTTGTCCACCCATCTGATACAATGGATACTCCACAATCTACCCACTCATTTGTAAAACGTGTCAAAGCTCTTTGAACCTTTGCTTTTTCTCTTTCTAATAACACTGTTCTAGCTTTCTCATAGTTGGGGGACTTGTATCTTTTTGGGGCTTCATTGATGGCCTTTGCCATTTCATGCCAATAGGGAGAGCGAAGCACATTGAATGGTACACCGCAAGCACAAAGAAATTGGACTATCTTTCCATCCACTTCATCCTTCCCAGCAACATTAAGGAAATCCCCTATTGTTCTTTTACCTCCAGAGCTTCCAGAAGTACCATGAGGAGATGAGCTACTAAATCCAGAGATTGCACTTGATTCAGAATGAGTTTTTTGTTTCTTGCTTTTTTGTTGTGTAACCTCCTCTATTTGGATGTATTTTCTTCTTTGTTCAGCTGAAATATTTGGGCAAATTTGTATCCCCACAATACCCTTTTTTTCATCACTGTCCATCGCCCCACAAAGATGCCTCCTCACACGGGTATATGAACCACTAAACAGTTTTCCTCCATGACAACCATGAGGGCACAAAAATTTGTAGCTTCAACCACCCTTTCCCCCTTCAAGTTTGGTCACATAGTTCCACAAGGGTGTTAATGCAGCTTTCCCCTCTAGTGTTTCAGTGTCCCCTTCAGGTTCAACTTCATCCCCTTCCTCTTCAAACCCTTCCTCCTCATCATACATTGGGTCACTCATATTGGGACCACTATCCTCTTGTGCTTCTTCCCTTCTATTCTTACTCCCCCTTGCCATCATTAAAACCAAAAATGGAATGATACATAGAAGCCAAAAGAACACCATCTTGGAATATGGATATAGGTGGTGGACAACCTGCAATTAAATGAGAAAGTAGAAAGAATGGGAAAGAGTAGGAGAGGGAGGAGAAAAATACAAAAAAAAATGTCAAAAAAATAAGGGAGTTTGGGGTTTGCACTTACCTCTTTAGCTCTTGTAGATGGAAGTCCTCCAAGCTCCTCCTCCTTCACTCCAAGCTCTCATCTCTTCTCTTCTCCAAGCTCTCATAAACTCAATGTGAGAAAATGAGAGATGAATGGGGGGTTAAATCCCTTCATTCCTCACCCTAACCTAAGGTGGACCCACCCCAACCTTTAAAAAATAACAAAAATTTAAAAAAATATAAAAAAACAGCGATTCTTTTATGCGTGCGGCAGAAACGACGGAAGCTGTACGGAATCGCTCGCGATCCGTACGCTTTGTACTCCGAAGCGCCATACGAAGCGCGTTTCGGAAAAACCGAAACGCGTTTCGGTCACACGCTTCCTAAATTTGCAGGAAGCGTGTTTATCAACTTGAAACGCGCTTTGTACGACGCTTCCCCCATGCATCTGTACAGATCGCGGATCGGGGTTTTGATCTGGGGGGGACGTTTCTTGCAACACTGCTTTGGATACACCATCAACTTCCCTATTTCTCTCCTTATACAGATGCTGAAGAGAAATATGGTTGAAAAACACTCAAATATTTGAACTCTTCCAAGATAGAATGTAGAAAATTGTGACATATTTGTTCATCTTTTACCCAGCAAATGACAACTTGAGAATCTCCATACACCTATAAAATGTTAATTTCTTTTTCATTTGCCAACAACTATATTAGTTTTAGTGCACCAATTCTGCATAATTATTTGACCCCTTCCCCAATCTTGCCCTAAACTTAATGGAATGGTTATTTGCAAAGAATAGGGTCCCTGCCCCCCACATACAACATGATCCCTTTGTGATGCCCCATCAAGAAAAGCCCAAGGAAATCTCTTATTAATTTGTTCTTTAACCACTACGCTTGTGAAATTTCCTAAATTGCAACAACTAGAATTTGTTCTTCTATCAATGCAAATTATTTGTCTTTAGAAATTAATCACGACAAATAATGAATAAATCACTACTACAATTTTCACAAATAATAATAGGATCTGAGAAATAATGCACACACACAAAATAATTAACACCAGTATTTTTGGACAAATTGTCCTTGGAAAAACTCTAGTGTGGGGAAAACTAGTTCTGCCAATGAGGGTTTTATTATTATTCTTCAGCGAAAATTGAGAATTACACTCTGCTTGCCCTTCACTGGCAAAGGTCCGACAAATATTTTTCTCTTCACAAAAATGATCTGGAACAGTGTTGTGGGGGAGCGCGCCCCCCCCGATCCCACTCCCAATCCACACTCCGGGCAGGAGCGAATCGGGAGTGCGCTCCCTGCATATTTCCAGAGTGAAGCACGGAGCATCGCTCTTGTCGCTCCAGGAGTGATTTTTATAACCCGTGAGCGGTCAGGGAGCGATCGCTCCCGACCGCTCACGGAGCGACGAGAGCGACTGACAGGAGCGGACCGTGCAGAAAAAAATTTGGGCAAAAAAAATTGGTTTTTTTGGAAATAAAGTGAGGGAGGGAGGGAGGGTTTCATTTCATCATTGTGAGAGTGAGAGTGAGATTGAGATTGAGAGAGGGAGATTGAGAGAGGGCGAGAGTGAGGAGCAAGGAGTGAGTGAGAGAGAGCAAGGAGAGAACAAGAGGGAGCAAGGAGAGAGCAAGAGAGAGCAAGGAGCAAGGAGCAAGAAAGTGAGAGAGCAGGAGAAAGCAAGGAGCAAGGGGAGATTGAAGAGCTTGCAAGGGGAGATTGGACGCCAAAGAGGTAGGCTCTACAATATTGAATAGAGTGTCTAGCAATTTTTTTTAATGTTTATTCCTAAATAAATAAACAAAATTTTCTCTATTTCCCATTCCCATTCCGATTCCATTTTTTAAAAATTTTCAGATTGAAAACTTCAAATTTCAAACATCATGGTTATATTTCTTGGCATTTTCTTCTTCTTGGTTCCTTTTTTGGTTATTATGGTGCTGGAGAGTAGAAAAAGGAGGGTTGAAATTGAAAATGAAGAAGGGGATGAAGAAGGGGGACATAGTGGATTTGATGAAAACATCGGTGAGGAGGAGCTGGAGGAGAGTGAACATGAGTCAGCGCAAAAAACTAAACAAGACTAAACCCCATTGTGGAAACATGTTAACAGGCCTGAAGCAGGGAAAGGGGGTGGAACCACTAAATTTCATTGCCCCCATTGCAACAATAATTACACAGGTTCATACACCCGTGCCAAAAAACACCTCTGCGAGAAAATGCCATGGGATGGAGATAAATAAATAGGAACCAAAACTTGTACAGGTGTGTCAGCAACAGATAGAGCCAAATACATAAGGGAAGAGGAGGAAGCCCAATACAAATCTAAAAAATCAAAGGGTTTCTTTGAACCAAACTCACAATCACATGCACAAAGAACTTCTTCAGCATCCTCCCAAGGTAGTGGATATGGAGGCATAGGGTCACCAGGTTTAAGGCGTAGAACCATATCGGATTTCCTTGATGAAGGGTGTAGGAATGATGTGGATTCAAAAGTTTACAGGTTTCTCTATGCATGTGGGATACCATTCAATGTTCTTCGCTCACCTTATTGGCATGAAATGGTTTCTGCCATAAATGATGCCCCTAAAGGATACAAGAGCCCTGGGTATGACAAGGCAAGAACCGTTGGACTTGATCATGAAAAAGCAAAAATATCACATTCTTTGAATAGAATGACAAGTTCTTGGACTGACCATGGGGTGTCCATTGTATCTGATGGATGGACAAATGTAAAAGGCAAGCCATTGATAAATGTTCTTGCTGTGTCTGTTAGTGGTGCCATCTTTCTTTCAGCATATGATTACTCAGACAAGTTCAAGACTGCCATCAACATTGCAGAACCATTACTTGAAACAATTGACCGTATTGGGCCATACAATGTCATCCAAGTCATCACTGATAATGCTCATAATCGTAAGGCAGCGGGAGCAGTTATTGAGGATAAATACCCCAACATATTTTGGTCTGGGTGTTTGGTTCACACAATGAACCTTTTGATGCATGATATTGTTAAGAACAAAAACGAACAATACAAATGGATTGGTGATTTGTACAAGAAAGACAAACAAATGATAAAATTTATTACAAATCATAGCAATACCCATGGCCTTTTCCGTAGTCACTCAAGATTGGAGTTGTTGAACATTGCGAGGACTAGATTTGATAGCTATTACCTCACCTTCAGGCGCCTTTTGAAGGTAAGAGAGTCATTGGCTAGCATGGTATCAAGTCCACACTGGCAGGTATTAAAGGAAAGGGCTACAAATGCAGCTGACAGGCAAGGTTTTGAACAGGTGGAGGAGGCCGCTCTTGATGGTATGTTTTGGGCACGTGTGAGGCAAGTATTGGATTTCACCAAACCCATTTATCACATGATTCGGTTTGCAGATATAGATAAACTAGTGATTGGCGAGGTGTATGAGCAGATGGATACCATGTTGGGGCAAATAAAAAATATTGTTCATAACAATGATCCCAACTTGTATAAACTGATTCACGATTGTGTGTGCATACGGTGGGATAAACTTAATGTTCCACTACATTGCTTGGTGTATATCCTTACGCCAAAATACTACTCTACATCTTGGTTGGGCCAACCTGCACCAGGGGGTGGGGTTAGGGCCAAACCCCATATAGATGAAGAGGTTTCTACAGGATATTTGCAAGCATTAGAAAAGTTGATACTTGACAGGGAGGAATGTGCTAGTATGCGTCTTGAAATAGGCAGATACTTCAGTTGCACTGGTTTGTTTGGTACCTTTCATGCAATGGAAGATAGAAACAGATTTGATACTCTCACATGGTGGGAATCATATGGCGACCATTGACTTTTGCCAAAATTGGCAAAAAAAGTTCTCTCACAGGTTGTAAATACTTCTTCTGCAGAGAGGTGTTGGAGCACCTATAGCTTTGTACATAATGTGAAAAGAAACAGACTCAATGAAAACTAGGCAGAAAGCTTGGTTTATATGCACTACAACTTGAGGTTGTTGAGTCATTACTGTGATCGGGCTTATGAGGATCCAACATATAAAATTTGGGACAACCACCCAGAAGATGATATTTTGGAGGATGGCACTATGCATCTTGAAGAATTGGAAGCGGAACTTATAAGAGAGGAAGATGAAGCAACAACCATGCCACCTCCACCATCCAGTAGCAGTGCTCGAGTTGCGAGTCTTGTTCCTTTGCTGTTGCCGCCTCCATTTACACCCTCACGTGGAGGGCCTATGCCTTCTGGTTCTGGTCGTTGGTCTGTGCGGGAGACTCCTAGAAGACCACCACGCCCTGCTCATACATTAGACACTTCTCGTGGCAAGGGCCACATTTAGTAGTAGTAATAGATTTACAGTTTACTTGTCTTTTCTAGTTTCTATTAGTTTTCATAACTGTTGAGTCTTGACTCTTTCATATCATAATGATATTTTTTGTAAACAATATATGACTATGACAATTTAAGTTTGAAGTTTGAAGTTGGCAATTATAACTCATTGGTAATGATTCTGAATTATGAATATGATGCTTCGTGAAAGTTGTCTCATTTCATTTCATAATTCATTTTATAACATTTCATTTCATGTTAGATATTATTTCTTGTAATGGTTAAACTTAGCTTACAAGTACAACTTTGGTGATCAATGATGATAAATATTATATATTGCATTTTCAATTTTGAAAGCTTGAAGTTGAAACTTTAAGATTGATGAATCATGATTCACGAGACTCAATATGTTGTATGTTACTAACTTGTGGACGTGGTTGATGAAGATTATAACTTCTAGATGATTGATGTTATATGGTTGATGGTTCAATGATCAATTTATGTTTGTTTTGTTTTGTTTTTTGTTTTTTGTTTTTGTTTTTGTTTTTGTTTTTTTGTTTTTGTTTTTGTTTTGTTTTGTTTTTGTTTTGTTTTGTTTTGTTTTGTTTTGTTTTTTTTTGTTTTGTTTTGTTTTGTTTTGTTTTTTGTTTTGTTTTGTTTTGTTTTTGTTTTGTTTTGTTTTGTTTTGTTTTTGTTTTTGTTTTTTTTTAATCTAATATATATCTATATATATATATATATATATATATCGCTTCGGGATTCACACCCAAACTGGGAGCTTTTGAAAATGTCGCTCCCGCTCCCGTTTTCGCTCCCACTCCCTGCTTTCGCTCCCGCTCCCAAGCAACACCAATTTGGAAACCACAAAGTCCCCCTTTGCAGTTATACTTGGCCTCTCTGTGCAATCCACACTCCTCCGAGTATCTCGCACTAGTTTCTTTAGTAATTCGCACTGTCTCTGGGAAAATTATTCTGCAAGCAAATCAGGCTTCGTCTGACTAACTCGCCCTGCCTCCGAGTGATAGCTCCGACAATTGGCAACTGAAACAAGTCTATTACCCACCACCTGTGGTTAGTATCCATGGGAGAATATTTTTCTCCTAGATGGTCCTCAGCTGGCAGCCAACAGCCCCTTGCAGTTACCAGATAGCTCTATGTGCCACTATCTCCGCCACTTGAGCCAGCCAAATGCTCTTTCGCTCATTTGTTATGATCATATGTTTGAAGGTGGACCTTAAAATCCCGAAGGTATGGATTTTCATTATATAGTTGGGTACTTTTGTTTACTTATCATGGACACTTTTGGGCCTGAATTAGTGGGGGAATTCGGTAGAAAGAGTGGGCTTGGTTTGTACTCGTCTCCTCTGTCCAATTTGATGGTTTACCTTGTATCCTAGTCTCGTGGGGTCTTCTTTATTGGCTACTAGCTTTAGGGGTGGCATTATATGGGAAACCCTGATTTTTGTTGCATGGTCCTACTTCCCGACACCGTATATATCACCGCTCTCCGCTCATTATAACCCCATTCACCATATTTTCCATCCGGGTCCACATTTGCCCATTGGGTCCACAAGGAGTTAGCTTCCCCCTCCTCTTGTCCACACCTTGGGTCGGCTTGGAATGATTCCCTGGAGGTCGATGCAGCTAAAAAGAAAAGAAAAAACATAATTTGGCCACTCTCAATAGGAAATGTACCATCAAATGCAAAACATGGCCAGGACATACAAATTTAGCATGTGGGCAAAAACCAACATGAGCTCTACCCCTATCATTATGGCCATCACCCTAGTTCCTAGGGCCCCCTTATATCGACCCCTTTCGTCATTAAGGAACCCATGATTGTCCCAACCCCTAGTGGGCAATGAACTGACTAACTTAAGGGGGTATTCACTGCTATATCTCACACATCATGCTCTCATCCCTTGGAGCCTCAAGCAGTTATAAAAGAAAAACCAATAGAAGACAAAAGACATATGAAGAAGGGTGGAAAAACAAAGGCTAGGGTAACTCATGTACCACGATTTCTCCCTCCAACATTCATACACCCAAGTGTGGGCTTTCCTTATTATAGCTACCCTTGTACTATGGCATGTGGCTTGGAGCCTTCCCTTGATGCCCCACTCCATTCCATCATTATTTCACATTCCACCTGCCATTTGATGGATGTACCATGGACATGTCACTCCCCTTAGAGGCTGAAGCCTGAAACCACCTAATAAGGTCCTTCGCTAACAACTTTCTTGAACTTGGAGACACTTGTACGTTCTAAAGCCCACTATGGAAAGGCATGCCACTATGAAGTGTCCACTTGGATCCATGATTTGTAATCTCATTTATTCAATTACACTAATGATTTGTTGTATTGGAAGGTAAGGGGATGCATTTGATCTTATACAAGATTGCAGGTGGGTCTTCGGCTTGGGTATGGTCTCCCTATATGGGGTCCAAGCCCTTCAGAGGGTCATATTGGGCATTTGTAGAGTGAGCATTGAGAGCCATGGGCCTCCACCATAACAGAGAGCAAATTGCCACATCATGAGATCCTTTAGTTCCACCTATTTCTTGCTTGTGTTCCATTTATTTGATGATGATGATGCACGTGGACCACCTTGCCAAACCAACGACACTTTTGCACCACACACTTGGCAGCTGATCGAGGGCCTAGATGAGGATGTGTCTCCCTATTGGAGACAATGGGAGGGCTTGCATCATTATTTCAACCCTTACAAATGGGATACAAGCTAGTTCGATCCATTTAGAGATCCATGAGGATGTTTTGTGCCTCCATAGCCACTTGGAGGCACCACAGATCATTTGCTTGGATATCAAGTGGCCACCCCCTTTATCACTATGTTTGCAGCCCATCCATTCATTTGGACACACATTGGACTCCATTGGGCCTCTCCAATGGCCCTTCGACCTATTGTATCTATCATTTTGCCCTCTTAAGAGGCTTATTTTTGTATTATGGAGCTATCTTGATGGGCTTGTCACCAAGTAATGTTATTTTTGCACATTATTTTATTAGTTAGGGCATCATTAGGCCTAATTAGGCAAATCGAACCCCTTGAGGAGGATATATATTGATGTGATGATCATTTCATTTGATCATCACTTGGATTTGGATCTTTATCTCTTCTTGAGAATTTCGCTATAGCTATTAGAGGATGAATTGGATATTTTTGATGCATTTTGATATTTGGAAAACTTTTCTTGGTCTTGGAGCTTCGATTTTTGTCTCTATTGATGATTGGATATATTCACTATACTTGTAAGTGCCATTTTCATGATTTATTTCTCTATTTCATGTCAATGTATAATGTATGAAATTTTCGCTCATGAAGCTGGAGTTGCTGCCCTAATGGGAATGCAAATTAGTTGAATCTTTATTTTGTGAGGGTTTTTCACATGTTTCGTGGTTGGCATAGTGAATGAATGTTCCTAGGGGTATATGATCTTTGTAATTTCCTTGATAAGTCATCTATTGTAGCATCAAGAAGTACAAATTTTCTTAGTGACCTAATTGCCGCCTTTATGGCTATACGAAGTTGCTAGGGAACTCCTTGATTGGGTAAAAGAAAAACTAAACGTTAAAATCTGATTGACTCCATTCTCCCAATAGACTAGGCATTGGTCTAATCCTTGTCGATCACTTAAATAAAAATCTTGTTCACCTCCCTTTTCTCTTTTTCTAAGCCCTAACCCTAAGGTCTCCTAGGGCATCACACGAAATTAATTGTAGCCATCCAAAATTGATGATATTTGTTCTAGAACTATGCTGGTGTATCCTTGAGAGGTCTTCCAATTTTGAAGCCTTTCCAACAGTTGAATCACAAGTTTTTCCAAGTCCTAGCTCGAATACCATTCACCCTAGGTTTCCTTTGGTTAGTGGCTTTATCAAGGATCATTGCATTAAAGTCTCAAGTCAAATCTGATCTCTTGATCTTTGTTCTTCTCCTTCACTTGGTCAAGATCCTTTGTTTGAAGTTTCACCCAAAACCCTTGACCTCGTTTGGGTGTTGTTACCCACCACTTTGTGGGTAATATCCCTAGGAGATTTTTTTTTCTCCAAGATGGTCCTCAACTGGCAGCCAACAACCCCTTGCAACCATCAACTCGCTCATTGTGCCATTTCTCCGCCACCTAAGCCATCCATGTGGTCCCTCGCCCATCTGCCATGATCGTATGTTTGAAGGTGGGCCTCCTGAATTTAAAGGTATGCATTGTCATTTAAACATTGAGTATTGTAGTTTGCTTATCATGGACACTTCTGGGTATGGATTAATGGGGAGAATTCAGCGGAAAGGATGGGATAGGTCTGTGCTTCTGTCCCCTAGACCTGTTTTAGGAACTAACCTTGGATTCTAGTCCCATGGGATCTCTTTTACTGACCATTTGGTTCTAAGGGTGGTATTTTACGGGAAACCCCGATTTTGGTTGCATGGTCCCGCTCCCTTATCCTCTCATATTACCCTCTTACCATTCATTACTACCCATCCATCATTTCTCCCACCTGGGTCCTCATTCCTCCTGTTGACCACTACGTGTCAACTACCCATAGCAGTACACCCCCTTTTTCCGCAAAAGGGATAGCGTCTAATCGATGTGTTCCTGCCATCCAGCTATCATCGTCAGCCCGAGGATCATCTTATAATGTAAACCCAGTCTGCATGTGTATAATGTAAATAATCTCAGCAGATTCGTGTCGTGTATGTAATCACCTAGGTAAACCTAGTTTTCTGGTAACGATCTACATGTTGAAATTTGGTACCGGAGGACAGGTGGTTCCCTTAGGCTTTGATCTTTGGCCTAGGGAAAAGTGTCCAAAAGAATTTAATTTTTCTCCTAAAGTGACTTTATAATTTTATAAAGTTAAATCTAATTTAAAAGTGACTTTAAGTGATAAAGTTACTAAGTCTAATTTTAAAGTAACTTTTATAAAGTCAATGAAAAATTAGAAAGGAAAAGTGACTTTGGAAATAAATGACTAAGTGTGTCTTTATTAAAGTGGGGTGAATTAAAAAATAGAATGTGAGATTTAAATGAACATTTAATCTCAGCCATTGATTTAAATCTATTTCAGCCATTGGATTTAGAGATCACCCAAAAGTCACTTGGATCACCCAAAAGTCACTTGGAGTTATATTAAAGGAGGAAAAGGAGGAAAATGGTCATTCATTCTTTCATGAGCAGATTGGGAGAAGGAGAGCAAGAGAGCAAGAGAGATTTCTGAGCAGGGAGGAGAAGGAGGCAGCAGCTTGGCACACATTCCAAGGCAGCAGTGGAGCAGATTTGTACAGCTGATTCAGCACATAGTGAAAGGCAGATTTTTGCACAAAAATCGAGGAGCAGTTTGCTGATTTTTCTACACACAAAACGGAGGCCGTACAACATTTATTGCTGTCCTGTTTGCTGTAATTTCTAGATTGCTGTGAGGCACGGGAAAGGAGATAAGTTGTAAATTTGTTTGCTGATTTTTTGCTGAATAATTCTCACTGTAAAAGGCAATTTTCAGAAATAAAGAAGAGCTCTCAAACTGGTTTTCCCCAAGAGTTGTAGGGGGTTTTTCCAGGGTCACATTGCCCAAAAATCTCAGTGTTTAAATGTGTTTTAATGGCTGTTTATTACTGCTGATTTTTATTTCTGCAATTTCCAGCATTCTGTAAAATTTCCAGAATTTGTGTTTTCAACAAATTTATTTTTTTTTCAGCTTGTTAAATGTATGGTTATGGGAAAGGGCATTTAACTATATGAGAGAAATAAGGAGAAACTGAAAACCGGGGTGGGAAAACAGAAATTTCTACATGGTATCAGAGCTTGAGTGCTGAAGGGCAGTTTGGGACAGCAAAAGGAAAAATTACAGCTGCTGATTTTGTACTCAGAAAATTCCAGCAAGCTGATTTTTTCATAAACAACAGTTTTATCTTTACTACAACAGTGCTATTCTTTCAGTTTTAGGACATCAAGATGTCATTGGGATTGAGGGTGGAGGATAGGTTGGATGGGCATACAAATTACAGCGTTTGGAAGGAGAGAATGCAAAGTATCTTTGAGGAGGCAGAAGTCTGGGATATCATGGTGCATACTGCACAGAACCCTGTTGTTGTGCCCACTGATGTTACTCAGTTGGCTGAGTATAAAAAGAAGAACAATAAGGGTAAGAGGCTGATTCTAGACGGAATCAAAGACCATTGCATTCCTCATGTGAGAGGAAAGAGCAATGCCCATGAGATGTGGACAGCATTGTCCAATCTCTACTAGAGTACCAATGAGAACCGGAAGATGGTCCTGAAGGAGAAGCTGAAGAACATTAAGATGGGGAATGATAGTGCAGCTGGATATCTCACAAAGATTACCAATGTGAGAGATGAGTTGGCAGCGATTGGAGAGGCCATTCCATCCACTGAGTTGGTGCGTATTGCAGTGAATGGCCTCCCCCGTTCATGGTTGAACTTTGCTGATGGGGTTTGTGCACGTGAGACCCTTCCCACATGGGAGAGGTTTTGGGATGATTGTATTCAAACAGAGATCAGGAAAGGACAGCTTGGGGCAGCCAAGCCAGTTGAGCAGGGTGAGGATGTAGCACTGGTGGCAGGAGGCAAGAAAGGCAAAGGGAGGAAGCAGGCTTCCACAAGCAGTGGTGGGGGCAAAGGCAAAGGTAAAGGTAAACAGGGGAACACACAGAAGGACTATTCCAAGGTGAAGTGTTGGAATTGTCAAAAGATGGGACACTATGCAGTTGTGTCCGGAGAAGAAGAAGAAGAAGGGGAAGAACCAGGACGTGGCAGCTTCAACAGAGATTGAGGACTTTGCAGGTCGGTTTGACCGGGAGTTTGCGTTCACTACATGTGAGTCCTCTAGTGCAGGATCACCTGCCACACAGGTTCAGAGGGAGCATGCTTTTCCCTCGATTAGCGGAGCATCTACAGGTATCTGGTATGTGGACAGTGGGGCTTCACGTCACATGACAGGAGTCCATGAGTACTTCTTAGAGCTTTCAGAGAGTGGCACTGATATTGAGGTAGTACTCGGTGATGACAGAGTTGTTAGCGCAGTCGGGGTGGGGACAGTGACATTTCAGAGGGAGTCCAAACCTCCCTTGAAGGTGTCAGAGGTTCTTTATGTGCCAGGGATGAGGAAGAACCTCATATCCGTCTCAGCTTTGTAGGACAGAGGATATGAGGTACTGCTCAGGGGAGGACAGGTGTTGATGTATCCCAGGGGCGCTCCAGCTGATTCAGCTAGAGTGATAGGTGTACGCCATGCAAAGGTGTACAAGTTTGCATTTCAGCCCCTTTTGGCATTGAGCAGTAGTACAGAGCTAGCAGTTCTGAGCTGTGTGAGATTTGGCACCGCAGGATGGGACACATGTATCATGGAGCCTTGAGGACATTGCGGGAGATCACTACAGGTGTGCCAGATTTCAGTACTGATCACTTTGATACTTGCAGAGGTTGTGCGATGGGCAAGTTTGCCAAATCCCCTTTTCCTAGCAGTGACAGCAGAGCGACGGGGATACTTGATTTGATTCATTCTGATGTGAGCGGTCGGATGTCTCATGTTTCCTTGAGTGGATATGAGTACTATGTCTTATTCATTGATGATCACTCCAGGAGGACCTGGATTTATTTCTTGAAGACCAAGAGTGAGGTCTTCAAGCGGTTTCAGGAGTTCAGAGCTCTTGTGGAGACTCAGACAGGTCGAAAGATCAAGTCCTTGAGGTCGGACAATGGAGGAGAGTACACCCTTGGAGAGTTTGTTGACTATTGTGCGGAGGCAAGCATTAGGAGGGAGTTCACTGTTCCTTACAACCCTCAGCAGAACGGAGTTGCAGAGAGGAAGAACAGATCCATCATAGGGGCTGCCAAAGCCATGTTACATGATCAAGGGTTGCCATTGTTCTTGTGGGCAGAAGCCTGCAACACAGCTGTTTACTTGCAGAACAGGAGTCCGCATCGTGCCTTGGGGCACATGACTCCAGAGGAGGCTTTCTCTGGGAAGAAGCCTGATATTGGTCATCTTCATATCTTTGGATGCATAACATACTCCTATATACCCAAGGAGAAGAGGACCAAACTAGAGCCCACAGCAGAGAAGGGTATCTTTGTGGGCTACAGTGAGACCTCAAAGGCCTTTCGGATTTACATTCCTGCACAGAGGAGAGTTGTTGTCAGACGAGATGTGAAGTTCGAGGAGGACAGGGCCTTTAGGAGGTCACGGGAGTTAGAGTATCTGGATCAGCCAGACCCTCAGCAGCAGTTGAGTCAGTCGCAGGGATCCAGTGGGCAGGGATCAGAAGGATCAGGAGGTACATCTATGAGGATGTCAGGTCCGTCAGTGAGCAGTGGCTCATCGAGCCAGAGGGGTGGTGCTCCGGGCAGCATGCAGAGCAGTTCACAGAGCAGTTCACTAGGGAGTCCACTGATGGACAGTTCACACGGTACCTCAGCTTCTACAGGTTCAGGTGCAGGCAGGAGGACAACAGACAGACAGTTAGGAGTTCAGGCTACTGATGGTGATGAGGAGGAGGAGTTTCATTCTCCTATGGGAGAAGCATGCTCAGGGAAGAGGAAGCCCAAGTGGCTTCAGGACACCTTGAGAGATGCCACATCTGTTGCTGAGCCGAAGAGGCCGGTCAGAGAGAGTAGACCACCTGAGAGGTTTTGTAGTTATATGGCGATGGTTACCAGCATCCTTGACTCTGAGCCTTCTAGCTATGAGGAGGCAGCTAGCCAGCAGGTCTGGAGAGAGGCCATGCAGGAGGAGTATTCTTCTATCATGAAGAATGATGTTTGGGAGGTGGTGCCAAGACCTGAGGGCAAATCCGTGGTTACTTCCAGATGGCTTTACAAGGTAAAGCATGCTGCAGATGGCAGCATTGAGAAATTCAAAGCGAGGTTTGTGGCTAGAGGGTTCTCCCAGGTAGAGGGAGTTGATTATGAGGAGACCTTCGCTCCCATGGTTCGATATACTTCGATCCGCTCCATTATATCGATAGCAGCAGAGATGGGTTGGAAGATCCACCAGATGGATGTGAAGACCACATTTCTCAATGGCTTCATACAGGAGGAGGTGTACATTGAGCAGCCACAGGGCTTTGAGGTGCATGGGAAGGAGTCCCATGTGTGCAGATTGAAGAAGGCCCTTTATGGCCTGAAGCAAGCTCCCAGAGCTTGGTACTCCAGGATAGATGCATACTTGCAGGGGATGGGTTTCACAAAGAGTGAGGCAGATCCGAACCTTTACTTTATTGTGATTGGTGAGGAGCCTCTCATTCTGGTGCTGTATGTGGATGACTTGATCATTACAGGTGCAGAGAGACTCATAGAGCACTGCAAGAGAGATCTTGCGGCGGAGTTTGAGATGAAGGACATCGGCTTGATGCATTACTTTTTGGGTTTGGAGGTGTGGCAGGAGGAGGGGCATTTCTTCCTGGGGCAGGGGAAGTATATTGTGGACATCCTTAGCAGATTCCACATGGAGGATTGTAGACCCATGTCGACACCGATGATCACCAACTGGAAAAAGCTTCATGCTTCGGATTCCGAGTTGGTGGATCCCACATTGTACAGGCAGCTGATTGGTTCCTTGATGTATTTGGTCAACACTAGACCAGATATCTGTTTTGCAGTCAACACGATGAGTCAGTTTATGAGTGAGCCTAGGAAGGTTCACTGGGTGGCTGCAAAACACATTTTGCGGTACTTGCAGGGGACAGTGGATTATGGTCTGGACTACAGGCAGGGAGATGGAGTGAGATTGGCAGGATACACTGATTCTGATTGGGCAGGTTGTGCTTCTGATAGGAAGAGCACTTCAGGGTGTTGTTTTGGGTTGGGTTCAGCAGTAGTGTCATGGTTCAGCCGGAAGCAGCAGTCAGTAGCACTGAGTTCAGCGGAAGCAGAGTATATGGCAGCCAGTCTAGCTAGTTGTGAGGCCATCTGGCTTCGCAAGATGTTGTTTGGCTTATTTGGTCAGCCGTTGAGACCTTCAGTGATTTACTGTGATAATCAGAGTTGCATTAAACTCACGGAGAATCCAGTATTTCATGACAGGTCAAAGCATATCGGGATCAGATATCATTTCATCAGAGACTATGTTCAGAAGGGAGTTGTAAAGCTTGAGTATATTTCCACTGATGAGCAGGTTGCAGATATCCTTACCAAAGCCTTACCACGGGGCAAGCATGTCTACTTCAGGGACAAGATGGGTGTGGTGAGGAACACCTTCCTCGGTAAGAGGGAGTGTTGAAATTTGGTACCGGAGGACAGGTGGTTCCCTTAGGCTTTGATCTTTGGCCTAGGGAAAAGCGTCCAAAAGAATTTAATTTTTCTCCTAAAGTGACTTTATAATTTTATGAAGTTAAATCTAATTTAAAAGTGACTTTAAGTGATAAAGTTACTAAGTCTAATTTTAAAGTAACTTTTATAAAGTCAATGAAAAATTAGAAAGGAAAAGTGACTTTGGAAATAAATAACTAAGTGGGTCTTTATTAAAGTGGAGTGAATTAAAAAATAGAAAGTGAGATTTAAATGAGCATTTAATCTCAGCCATTGATCTAAATCTATTTCAGCCATTGGATTTAGAAATCACCCAAAAGTCACTTGGATCACCCAAAAGTCACTTGGAGTTATATTAAAGGAGGAAAATGAGGAAAAGGTCATTCATTCTTTCATGAGCAGATTGGGAGAAGGCGAGCAAGAGAGATTTCTGAGCAGGGAGGAGAAGGAGACAACAGCTTGGCACACATTCCAAGGCAGCAGTTGAGCAGATTTGTACAGCTGATTCAGCACATAGTGAAAGGCAGATTTTTGCACAAAAATCGAGGAGCAGTTTGCTGATTTTTCTACACACAAAACGGAGGCCGTACAACATTTATTGCTGTCCTGTTTGCTGTAATTTCCAGATTGCTGTGAGGCACGGGAAAGGAGATAAGTTGTAAATTTGTTTGCTGATTTTTTGCTGAATAATTCTCACTGTAAAAGGCAATTTTCAGAAATAAAGAAGAGCTCTCAAACTGGTTTTCCCCAAGAGTTGTAGGGGGTTTTTCCAGGGTCACATTGACCAAAAATCTCAGTGTTTAAATGTGTTTTAATGGCTGTTTATTACTGCTGATTTTTATTTCTGCAATTTCCAGCATTCTGTAAAATTTCCAGAATTTGTGTTTTCAGCAAATTTATTTTTTTCAGCTTGTTAAATGTATGGTTATGGGAAAGGGCATTTAACTATATGGGAGAAATAAGGAGAAACTGAAACCGGGGTGGGAAAACAGAAATTTCTACACTACATTCCGGGAGGTTTTTTGTCTCACCGATCCATTCTTGGATGGTCGGCAGAGTTTTCCTTCAGCCTTAGCCCAAAGCCGGAATGGATTTTGTCACTGGAATCTTAGGGGAGTCCTAGTGTTCTAGATCGAGTCTATGTAAAAGTGATTTGGGAATGTTCCTAACTATTTGGTTAAGTTATTTTATTACAAATTGCTTGATCTGCTAGATTATATTTGTGTCGCAGAACTGGGTAGTCTGTGAGGGTCTTTTGCAAATGGCTTTTCCCCCTTGAGATTTAAAAATGAAAAAATCATGATGTAAAGTGTCTTGAGGGTTAGAAAAATAATTTATCCCCTCATAGGTCCTAGGTCCTAGGTAAATTTAAGTTTTCCAGAGGTAAAATTCGTGGATCCTTTAAAAAATTAAATCTTAACAGGTCCAAGGTCTAAGGTTAATTGATTATTTTGCTAAATTGTATGCCTTGTGTCCCTGGGGTTAGGTCAAAGTCAAAATTTTGAGGAAATAAATGCAAAATTTTAATTTTTGAATTTATTAAAATGCATTTAATTGAAAATTTCAAAATTTCTTCAATATTTAAAATTTCAACGGATGAGATTAAAAGAAATTTTGATCCTCATCGACGATCGAGATCATTTTGACAAGGATCACTCGAACTAGCTGTTGGAAGATTTATTTTTAAATAGGAGGTCATTTTTCAGTAAGTGTCATCTGATCTTTTGATCGTATACTAAGCGAAAAGCTCTCTCTTGTAATCTTTTATGAGCAAGAAAGAAAGACTTTGGGGTTAATTTCTGCTGGTGTTACTCTTCATGGAAATGCTGTAAGATGTATTATTTTCGTGCGTAATTTCTATTTTGCCATTACTAGTAGCTTTTGAAGAGCGATTTGAGTACAGGTATCTTGCTTAGTCGCTGGGGTTTGAATGATAGTTTAAGTTTTGAATATAATAGCAGGTATCTCTATTAGATTTGAATTTTATTATTCTTCTCTTGCTCTATGATTGACGGCTGAATTGAGTTTTGCAGGAAAATCCTTGATTATTAGATCATCGGGCATTCAGGGAAGTTCTCGGCTGAACCAGCCAACTCCCGATCCGTGTTTTCTGAAGAGCCCAGTTTGAATTTGATCCCGGGCTTATCATAAGATATTATTTTTATGGGTGATGCATGAAGGGTTTCAAGCTTAGTACCTCCTCCAAAATTAAAAAAAAATTAATTTTTATGTGCTAAATCGTCAGATCTGGCTGTTGGGAGCCGCAAATCATCAGATCTGGGAGCGGAGTCGGACTCACACTCCCTAGATCTGATAGATCTGCCATTTATGTACATAGATCTGTAATTAATTTTAGTTTTCTGACTTGGGTTTTCGGGGTTTTAGTGTTTTTTGGGTCATTGTGTATATCGTTTGGGTGTTTTCTGTTGTATTTCAGCTGCAGATCTGAAGCTAAAAGCTGTGCAGAGTCCAGATCTAGGCCCTGGAGGGTAAGCTTTGGATCTCTGGAGTCCATCAACATCATTTTTTTGCAAGGGTTTAAATTTAGTTTCAGAGCTGGAAATTTAACGAGGGTTTCAGGGTCAAATCTGAAGGAAGTGGATTAAATATTTTAATTAAATCTGGAGACTTTTCTATAAGGGTTTCATTGATAAATTTTAAGCATAAGTATAACTTTCCAATCTGTAATTTCGTCTTCAGTTTTTGGCTACCTGGTTGTTGCTTGGGGTTTTATTTTTATTGCAGGAAAAATGTGATTTTTTTTGGGCAATCCGGCTTTCCCTTGCGCTCCCCTTTGCAGCTGCTTCATTGCTGCTCTAGCCTTCTAACCCCGCAGCTCCTCATCCCCCCCACGCAGTCTCTCACTTTGTCCACGTTGAGCTTCCATCTTCATGCAGTCCATCCCTCACTACCCTCCATTGCTATCAGCCCTCCATCGAAACTTTTACCCTCTGCGTGCTTAAACCTCCCCTCACAGCCTCCCATCGCTGTCTGCTCCCCCTCAACCTGCGTCGAATCCTCTCCTCGCTGCCATACTCCTCGCTCCGCACCCCGCAGCTCTTCATCCCCTCTTTGCCTGCGTCCTCTGCTCCCGTGGCTCCTATCCACACATTTCTCTCCTCACCTGACCAAACCCTCCATTTGTGTGTTGTCTCCCGCTGCCAGCGCTGCTCAGCTCCTCCCCCATCCGCTGTCTACTCCCTCTCAACCTGCGTCGAACCCTCTCCACACTGCTGTCGACCCTCCCGCAAACCTGCAAACCACAACAGCAACAAAACAACAAAAAAACACTTCGATATTTTATTTATGGGTTAGGGTTAGCATTCGTTATTTCTTTTATTTCATTTACATAGTCTTTATTTATTTTTTAGTCTGGACTTTATTCTAATTTTATAATTTGATTCGATTTTCTCACATTTTTATTATTATTATTATTTTTTTTTTGTAAGCTAACATGGTACCTTTCATATTAAATCAAGTTAAAGCCTGTACAGACATACAGTGGCCTCAACCCGCCCCGAAGGGAAACCGGGTCTGTTGGCCATCTTAAGTTTTTAATTGCCATCCAGAAACAAAATTTACTGAGTCTACTTGTCCATGCTAAATAAACTACACATTCAAAAAGACTATCACTGTTTCCTATCTGCATTATGAAATATAACAAAAGGGAGAGCATGCTCTCAGCTTCCTAACTAAGGAGACGATTAACATATCTTGAAAAATCAGTCTGCCATGGCGCCCGACTGATAATCTTCCTCCTTTGCTTCAGGGGCAAGCTTCTTTAATTGTTGCTGTATCTCATCAAGCTTGCTATCCTGCATCAGAAGGGTTATCTGGAGATTGTTCATTTCTTTCTTCAGGTTTGGGATGCCTTGGGCCAATTCTGCCATCTCCATAGCCACCTGTTCCATAGCTTTTGCTAGCAGCCTCTTCATTACCCAATACACATGGAGAGCCTGCTTATACAGGGACATACGTCCTCTAGTATTTCCTGGGTCTGGTAGCAGATACTCCCAGTCCTCCATTTCAATTTCCGACTGTTCCTGGGTCGCCTCCTCCTCCAATTGCTGGATTATCTTCCTAATATCCGCATGCTTTTCTTTACTATACGCCCTCTCCGCATACTAAACCCGTCGTTTCATCGTTTTCCTGCCTCATCTTTTTCCTGCTGGTGAAGGGAAGCTCTGCTCCTGGTTTCCCACTTGACGTCTTCTCCCTCTTCCTCTACGACCCCTTCCATGTCCTGCGCCAACTTTGTTGCCCTCTTTTACCGAACTTCCCTGACCAATTGCGCTTGAGGGGGAACCCATACAGTCTTCCTCTTCTCTCCCTTTGGCTTTCTTTTCTCTAATGTCTGCCTCTTCTGGTTGCATGTCCTCCAAAGTTCTCCCTTTCCCCCTTCCGTTCCTTCTTTTCTGCATTTGACTGTCCTGTTCTGGGTTGTGCGCCTCCTCCATGCCCACTTGGTTCTGTTCCTGTTCTTCCTAGGAGTCTACTGTATTGCCTTCGGTCCCCGCAGGTCTTCCTCCCCTGCTCCCCACCGTCGCAGTCTTCCTCATTCTTCTCTTTGTTATCTTGCACTTAGTTTTCCTAGGGACGGGAGGTCGACCCTGCTGCCGTTCTCTCTCTGCTTTACCTCTTGCTCTGGTTTCCACCTTCTTACCCTTGTCTCCGCTCACACCGAGGGCGTTAACTGCATACTTGCCCTTATGCCTCCACCTGTATCCGCTTCCTTTCGCTTGCCGCCCTTCCTTGTGCTGCTGCACCGCCTTCCTCTGTCGCCCGCATTTGCCATAATAGCCCACTCCTCCTCGGCTTGCCTTCGTGCGAGCTGACCCTTGTCCCATCATTGGAGCGCCATCACTACCACCACCTCTGGCCTTCATAGTTCCCTCTCCGCTGCTGTTTGTAATTATGCCCAGTCTGCCAACCATCCTGTCCACCTGCAATGCTCTCCTTGTGCAAGGTGGCTTATCATAGCCCCCCCTTGTCCTTTCATTAATATCCCGTTTCGCCGCCTTAGTCACCCCGATCGGGAATATTATTATTATTTATGATTTTCATTAAAAATTTCCAAATAAAAAATTCTAAATTCTAAAACAAAAAAAAATTGGGATTCGATTTTTGTGTCATTTTGTTTAGATTTTATTTTTGTTTTATGTTGATTTTGATTTTTGATTTTTAGATTTAAAATTAAAGCATTAAAAAATTTCAAAAAATCCTAAACATTAATTTTTTTTTTCTAAAAAATCCTAAACATTGAAAAATTTTGAATCTAAAAGACTTAAAAATATAAAATCTAAAAGACATCTAAAATATTTAAAAACCCAAAAACATTTGAAAAATATAAAATTAAAAAACTTTAAATCATAAATCTAAATTTGGTAACTAAGGATTCAGGGGTTTTTCGCTTAAACTCTAGAATTTTTAATGTGGCCTATGGCCCATTAAAAATTTTGATTTTTTAACCCTTCGATTAAATTAAATTCCTAAGGAATAATTAAAAATTTTAACCTAAAGTTCCTTAGTGTCATTTGGTCATTAAATGCTTTTTTTATGATTTTCCTATGGTCAAAGGGCGATAAATATTTTTAATCATATTTGGCTATTGAAGAAAATTTATTAAATCTAGATTTGGGCAGTTAATGAAAACCATTTAAAATCTAGAATATCTTGCGTGATAAAGTGTTCGACATTTATATGGATTATTTATGATTGTCACTTTTCGTCACATATTGAAAATCGTTTTGGGTAACTTGTTTTATTGATGGTTAATTCAAATATCGAAGGCACTGGTCTATAATTGTTTCTATCTTGTGGTCGTGTCTTGTTTACGTTGGCGTTTAATCTATCAATCTGATTTAATCGTTTAGATTCATCAAGTTGTCCATCATTAAAATCTCCTAGAGCCCGTGATCCACAGGCTTTCTCATCCATTTACCTTAGGGACTACCCCCCTTGACTTGCCTAGGAGAGAGTCTAAACAGAGTGAGTAAGGATTAAGAGTGACAACCCTTACTTCGAGCGTTGTTGCAGTGCCTAGACACTTTACACGACAACAATTTTTGGCGTCGCTGCCGGGGATAGAGTTTTTCTGTCCCTGGTTTTTTCGACATCGTTTTAATCATTTCATATTTTCCGCCATTCATTAGCCTGTCAAGCGGCCAACTTTTCTTGGCGTCATTTGATCTTTTCATCGCCCTATCTTTCATCATCTCGTTAATCGTTTCATCTGCACCTTTAGCACCTGGACATTTCGGTTCGTTTTTTGTTTGGGTGGCGACTCCACTTCTTCCATTTATTATTTCTCAGACAAGAAGCCCTCCCTTATATCCGGTTGTTTGTTGCCTTTTGGATCCTAGAGTTAGATTCATGTTCAAGTGGCGACTCCATTTCTTTCATTTCTACTAGAAGCTCCCTTCTTGTGGATCTCTTGAATTTCTTGAGCAGAGGTCTCTCTCTATCATCCATTTGGTCCCTCATTATTCATCATGGATTATTCATTTACCCCGTGTCATTTTACTGATGTTCTCCATGATATTCCGAAAGTGGCCATTCATAAATTGTCCTTGTTCTCAGGTGGTGATTCAGACGCTGTTAGAAAGCAATTATGCAGGTTTACTCGTATAATGCTCATATATTGTAGTTCTCCCCAATATGATCATGAAGATGTCAAAATGCGTCTATTTGCCTTTTCTTTAGAGGGTGATGCTTTGAATTGGTTTAATAATTGTCCTGAAGATTCTTTCGTTTCTTTACAAGACATCGTCAATGCTTTTAAAGATAGATATGGTTATCAAGATAGCTCGCCTTGTGCCCCTAAAATTATGCAACAGAATGAAAGTGATTTTGTGAAGGATCGAGCTGTCGATGAAAGGTTTCAAGACAATTCTCCATATCAGAATGTGCTATCCACTTGCACTGTTGCAGATCAAATCCATGATAGTGGAAAAGCAGGGACAAATTGTCAAATTAATGTCGACAATGAAAGGGAAAATGAGAAGCAAATTATAGAAGAACTAATGCGGGTGGTAAAAAATATGGAGCTTAATCAAGAAAAACTTGTAACTGATTACATCAAGGATATGAGAACTTTATACACCCACCTGGAAAAAAGTGATAAGGAGATGGAAATCATGAAAATTAGACATTCTAATCACGTAACCGACATGCAGAGTCATGGAAACCATGAAAGTTAATCATGACAGGGAAATTAATTCTATGCAAAACAAGTTATTAACTATGGATGAAGAAATGACCATCATGACATTCGATTATAATAATCAGTTGGCTACCATGCAAGCAAATCATAAGAAAGAGAAACTATATGCAAAATTGTTTCATGGGCATGAAAGAAGAGAATGACAAAGCATCACAAGATATGGAAGCTAGTCAAATATGTCTTCAGAATAAATTATTGAGCATGGAGGAAGACCATGCCAAGGAAGTCAGTGCTATGAAGGTTGAACACTCTAGCCAGATGGATGCCATAACAATACAGGTACAGAAATTTCAATAGCGGTCAGAGGATGAAAGAAACAAGGAGACGTCAACAGATCAGAAGCCTCCTTATCTGCTGCAACAGGGTCCATCTTATTATGAGGAGGTCATTTGTTCCATTGAAAAGTGGTTAATTGAAGGTGACCCAGGTAAAATTGAAAATGATAAAAATCAGAGGCAGAATGAAGAAAGACATGTCACGTATATCTTACATACTTCATCTGAGAGTTTTGAAGCAGAATGTTCCATGTCATCAGTGATACATCCCGCCACAAAGAAAAAACACAAGAGAAAGAGAATGAGAAAGCGATTTGATGCATCAAATGGCCATAAGTAGCTTGATTTTCGGATAGGAAAAAGTCCTACTATATGCAAAATTGGACATGGCACATTTGAGAAATAGCCGACAGATTTTCTTGAAAGTAGGCAAATGCTCAGTATGCACTATATTGAACGCATTTGATGCCATGGGGCATCTTTGTATTGTATTTCTAACCTTATGCCTTGTTATTTCAGTGTTTCATTTTGTAGTTAGATTTGGTTTTTCATGTTGTTAGACTAGTTAATAAATGAAGAGCTTATATCTTTCATGTGCTTAACGTTATATGATGTTTTTTCGATGGACGCTACTTATGTTTTGTTGTGTGTTGCTTCGATGCAGATTCTGGATTCTCAAATTCCTCAAGTGCAGCAACGTGTCCCCAAGTAGAGTGAGATGTTGACCACTACGTGTCAACTACCCATAGCAGTACACCCCCTCTTTTTTTTGCAAAAGGGATAGTGCCTAATCGATGTGTTCCTGCCATCCAGCTATATTGTCAGCCTCAGGATCATCTTATAAGGTAAACCCAGTCTGTATGTGTATAATGTAAATAATCTCAGCAGATCCGTTTCGTGTATGTAATCACCTAGGTAAACCTAGTTCACTGGTAACGATCTACATTCCGGGAGGTTTTTTGTCTCACTAATCCATTTTTGGATGGTCGACAGAGTTTTCCTTCAGCCTTACCCCAAAGTCGGAATGGATTTTCATTGGAATCTTACGGGAGTCCTAGTGTTCTAGATCGAGTCTATGTAAAAGTGATTTGGAAATATTCCTAACTATTTGGTTAGGTTATTTTATTACAAATTGCTTGATCTGCTAGATTATATTTGTGTCACAGAACTGGGTAGTCTGTGAGGGTCTTTTTTAAATGGGTTTTCACCCTTGAGATGTAAAAATGAAAAAAATCATGATGTAAAGTGTCTTGAGGGTTAGAAAAATAATTTATCCCCCTCATAGGTCCTAGGTCCTAGGTAAATTTAAGTTTTCCAGAGGTAAAATTCGTGGATCCTTTAAAAAATTAAATTTTAACAGGTCCAGGGACTAAGGTTAATTGATTATTTTGCTAAATTTTATGCCTTGTGTCCCTGGGGTTAAGTCAAAGTCAAAATTTTGAGGAAATTAATGCAAAATTTTAATTTTTGAATTTATTAAAATGCATTTAATTGAAAGTTCGAAATTTCCTCAATATTTAAAATTTCGACGGATGAGATTAAAAGAAATTTTGATCATCATCAACGGTCGAGATCATTTTGACAAGGATCACTCGAACTAGCTGTTGGAAGATTTATCTTAAATAGGAGGTCATTTGTCAGTCAGTGTCATCCGATCTTTTGCTAAACGAAAAGCTCTCTATTGTAATATTTTATGAGCAATAAAGAAAGACTTTGGGGCTAATTTCTGCTGGTGTTACTCTTCATGGAAATGCTGTAAGATGTATTATTTTCGTGCGTAATTTCTATTTTGCCATTAATAATAGCTTTTGAAGAGCGATTTGAGTACAAGTATCTTGCTCAGTCGCTGGGGTTTGAATGATAATTTAAGTTTTGAATATAATAGCAGGTATCTCTATTAGATCTGAATTTTATTATTGTTCTCTCGCTCTATGATTGACGACTGAATTGAGTTTTGCAGGAAAATATTTGAATATTAGATCATCGGGCGTTCGGGGAAGTTCTCGGCTAAACCAGCCAACTCTCAATCCGTGTTTTCTGAAGAGCCTAGTTTGAATCTGATCCCGGGTTTATCATAAGATATTGTTTTTATGGGTGATGCATGAAGGGTTTCAAGTTTAGTACCTCCTCCAAATTTCAAAAAATTTTAATTTTTATGTGCTAAATCATCAGATTTGGCTGTTGGGAGCCGCAAATTATCAGATTTGGGAGTGGAGTTGGACTCACACTCCCTAAATCTGATAGATTTGCCATTTATGTACATAGATCTATAATTAATTTTAGTTTTCTGACTTGGGTTTTCGGGGTTTTAGTGTTTTTTAGGTCATTGTGTATATCGTTTGGGTGTTTTTTGCTGCAGCTGCAGATCTGAAGCTGAAAGCTATGCAGAGTCCAGATCTAGGTTCTGGAGGGTAAGATCTGGATCTCTGGAGGTCCATCAACATCATTTTTTTGCAAGGGTTTAAATTTAGTTTCAGACTTGGAAATTTAACGAGGGTTTCAGGGTCAAATCGGAAGGAAGTGGAAAAAAAATTTAAAAAATCTTGAGAATTTTCTATAAGGGTTTCATTGATAAATTCTAAGCATAACTTTCCAATCTGTAATTTATTCTCCAGTTTTTGGCTACTTGGCTGCTGCCTGGGGTTTTATTTTTATTGCAGGAAAAGTTCAAATTTTTCTTGGGCAATCCGGCTTTCCCTTGCGCTCCTCTCTGCGGCTGCTTCATTGCTGCTCCAGCGTTCTAACCCCGCAGCTCCTCATCTCGCTCACGTAGTCTCTCACTCTGTCCATGTTGAGCTTCCATCTTCACAGAGTCCATCCCTCACTACCCTCCATTGCTATCAGCCCTCCATTAAAACTTTTACCCTCTGCGTGCTTAAACCCCCCCAGCCTCTCATCTGTTGTCTACTCCCTCTCAACTTGCATCGAACCCTCTCCACGCTACCATACTCCTCGCTCCACGCCCCGCAGCTCCTCATCCCCTCTCTGCCTGCATCCTCTGCTCCTGTGGCTCCTATCCACGCATTTCTCTCATCACCTGACCAAACCCTCCATCTGCGTGTTGTCTCCCGTTGCCAGCGCTGCTCAACTCCTTCCCCATCTGCTGTCTGCTCCCTCTCAACCTGCGTTGAACCCTCTTCACGCTGCTGTCGACCCTCCCGCAAACCTGCAAACCATAACAGCAACAAAACAACGAAAAAACACTTCGATATTTTATTTATGGGTTAGGGTTAGCATTTGTTATTTATTTATTTTTGTTTGTTTGTTTGTTTGTTGGAATTTTATTCTAATTTGTAATTTGATTCGATTTTCTCACCCTTTTTTTATGATTTTCATTAAAAATTTCCAAATAAAAAATTCTAAGATCTAAAAAATAAAATAAAATTGGGATTCGATTTTTGTGTCATTTTGTTTAGATTTTATTTTTGTTTTATGTTGATTTTGATTTTTGATTTTTAGATTTAAAATTAAAGCATTAAAAAATTTCAAAAAATTAAAAAATCCTAAACATTAAAAAATTTTGATTCTAAAAAACTTAAAAATATAAAATCTAAAAAACATCTAAAATATTTAAAAACCCAAAAACATTTGAAAAATATAAAATTAAAAAATTTTAAATCATAAATCTAAATTTTGTAACTAAGGATTCAAGGGTTTTTTTCGCTTAAACTCTAGAATTTTTGATGTGGCCTATGGCCCATTAATTTTTTTTTTCTTTTTTAACCCTTCGATTAAATTAAATTCCTAAGGAATAATTAAAAATTTTTAACCTAAAGTTCCTTAGTGTCATTTGGTCATTAAATGCTTTTTTTATGATTTTCCTATGGTCAAAGGGCGATAAATATTTTTAATCTAAGTTGCAGGAAACGTGGCCCTAGGGGGCGTTTCGCCAGGGGAAACGAAACGAAACGCGTTTCCCCGTACCGTACGGCCTGGAAACGCGTTTCCGGCCGTACGGCCACGTTTCCCGAAACGGAAACGTGGCCGTACGGCCGGAAATGCGTTTCCAAGCCGTACGGGCCACGTTTCCCCAAAAAAAACATTTGTTTTTTTGTTTTTTTTGTTTTTTTTTTTTTTTAAATGTAGATTTCTTACATTTGTATGCCCTAGTGTTGATATGCAGTTCATGGTAATGTTAAATTCTTAAAGTAAAAGTGATATTCTCCTTTATTTTTCATTTTCATCCTTTTACTTAAATTTTTAACATTACCATGAAATGACTCAGGATGTTTGAGAGTGGTTTCGCCGTCATTGGATTTCATATGGAGAAAGTAGAATTTTAAATCTTACTCAAAATCCAGCAGACTTATCTGTTTTTCAAGGATTTCAGGATTGGGGGGATTTCAATGTTTCCATTGGATTTTATCATGTACTAGGGTATGGAACAGCGTTGCAGGAATCGCCCCCCCCCCCCCCCCGGATCCTAACCCGGAACCGCGACCCGTGCGGAATCGTTTCGGAATCCCTTGGCGAAGCGCGATTCCAGATTGAAGGTGGCGCGGTTCCGTTTTTTAAAGCCGATTCCTGGTTTTTAGGTGGCGGTAGCCCGGATCCGCGCTTCGGAGGGCGGTTCTGGCATCCGGTTGCGCCACGCAACCCGCCCGGAAGCGCACGCAACCCGCACGCAACCCCGACGCAACCCGGACGCAACCTTTGAGTTGAAGGGAAAATTGCTGAGTAAAAGATTATTATAAATGCAGGAACAATTGTTGGAAAAGAGGCTGAATTACTGGGGATGTTTCGGGGTCTAACCATTCCATCAGCTGATCCGAATTGATGATTCCAGGGCTGAGTTACTCTATTCCTGAAGGGGCCGAGTTATCTTTTTGTGGGCTGATTTCCTCTAATTCACCTAAGGTCAAGTTCTGAAGTGGAGGCCGAATTGTATGCTTTCCAGGGGGTCAATTTGTGGGGAGGACGACTTTCCGCAAGAGGCCAAATTCATTTCAGTGGTGGGCTGAGCACAATTTTCAGAATTAAATGAAGAGGTTGAATTACTGATTTACAGAAGGCCGAATTTCCCTTTCTTAGTGGCTGAACCTGTGTGTCTATTGCTAAGTGTACCAAGGCATTTGAAGGTGAAATTGTAAATGGTTTCTCTGCTAGAAGAATCACGAGTTATCTCAGCATTGTACATGAGTGGACTGGTGGTATTTTGGCACTTTGAGGGAAGAATACATGTTTTAACCTCTGCTGAAGCTTAATTTGTCTTTCTGTTGATTTTCTGGCCCTGTACATACATCTACAGCTGTCACATCTTCTATTATTCACTGGTATTTTGAATCTCAGTCCTCCTTTTATTGCTGAAGTGTATGTATTAGAGATGGGCATGCATTTAAATTTAATATGAAGTGGATATCAGCATTTCTCAAACACTCCTCTCTTGTATGTTTATCACTGTTCATGACCTTATGCTAAGTTGTAAAAGAGATACCTACAGTACACTGCCTACAAACTGTTTGTGAAACTCCTCGGTGAACTAAATCTTACAAACTCAGAGAGATGGACTGATATTTAATTTTATATGCTGTCATGTGATGTTCATCTCTCCTAAGTTGCTTGTTACCACTCACTGCGGTTGGAACCATCATTAGAGTTGCACTAATTTATGGTGTCCCACTATTTGAAAATGAAATTATTCAAATCACACTTGCAGCAGAAGGTTCATGACATGTTTGACAAAAAACTCTCACTGAAAGGACTCATTGAAAACTCAGAAAATTCGTGGTCGTTTTGGGAAATTCTCGAGCGGGAATATTACAAATATTTTCTTCTCATTTTTAGAATAGCTATTGGAATTGCTTTTGCACTTCTTAATCTAGACAACCAATAAAAGAATACAAGCAACCTCTGAACTTGTGTGAACAAATAGTTTCCTTATTTAAAGTGGACAAAAGCATTGAACCAAGGACTTGAACAAGGACCACTTAGTAAAGTACATTAAATCATAATAAGCATACATTCATCAACCACGTGTTTAAATCATCAGACAAATAATGTACAAGACAAAAATAAAGAAGTGGCCCATTTGGGACTACATGCGTTCATGGCTTGACATTCTAACAAAGAAGAAGACACCACATAATTCGTTAAAATAGTCAACAAAATTTACTGAAATTTTAGTATTGAATTACTCAACAACTACAAGAGGTGACAGTTATGACAAGGATAATGACCTATTCTCCCCCGTTGCACAGATGCAAGTATAGGAGCAACGCCTACAACCACCAAACATATACACATAGTGCAAGAACGTGCTTTCCAATTGATACTCCTTCATCCCAACTTTTGTTCTTCGCATGACCTAGCCATGCAAGTTTGAATAAGCAACAAATAAAATCTCTAAAGAAATACAAACTTTCTGCACCATAATTATTAATTACTCCCTGACATGATGCTAAATTTAGTACTAGTATGATACTAGTAACTACAATGGAATCATGGATGCCATATCTATCTTGATTTATGCAAAAATATGCATGTTTTCATGTCTTCTACAATTAATTTGGTATTTGGGATGTTTGTTTTGAGTATAAATGCAAAAAAATATAAAAAAATATATATATATAGCAGACGCTTCCGCGGACGCTTCGCTTCCTAGATTTTTGGAAAATGACGCTTCCGCGCTCTGCGCTTCCGCTTCGCTCCCGCTTCGTGCAACATTGGTATGGAACTTGTATTTAATCGAGAGAACAAAGCCCTCTATGCAGGGGAGACTCCCAATAATCAAGAGAATGTAGGGTACTAGGGTATGAAACTTGTATTTAATCAAGAGCACTAAGGTCATTCGACTATGTAGGAGGAGACTCCCAATCAACCACGAGACAAAAAATTAGAAATTTCTCGTGGCTGATTTTGGATATTTCTATTTTCATTATGTGATTATTCATGAGCAAATGTGATGTAAATTTAGATACTTATAGTCTATGCATTGACAATTGACAATTTTATCATAATGTAATAAATTAGAATGTATCATATATGCTTTATGATTGCACATATTTCTTAAATTCCTAATATATATATATATATATATATATATATATATTTGCGTTTCCCCATTTCCAAAATTTGGGGAGGTCGCATTTCGTATCGCTTCCCGTTTCGGAAACTCGTACTCGTTTCCTCGTTTCGTGCAACCTTGTTTTTAATCATATTTGGCTATTGAAGAAAATTTATTAAATCTAGATTTGGGCAGTTAATGAAAACCATTTAAAATCTAGAATATCTTGCGTGATAAAATGTTCGGCACTTATATGGATTATTTATGATTGTCACTTTTCATCACATATTGAAAATCTTTTGGGTAACTTGTTTTATTGATGGTAAATTCAAATATCGAAGGCACTGGTCTATAACTGTTTCTATCTTGTGGTCATGTCTTGTTTACTCGTTTAATCTATCAATCTGATTTAATCGTTTAGATTCATCAAGTTGTCCATCATTAAAATCTCCTAGAGCCCGTGATCCACAAGTTTTCTTATCTATTTACCTTAGGGACTACCCCCCTTGACTTGCCTAGGAGAGAGTATAAACAGAGTAAGGATTAAGAGTCACAACACTTACTCTGAGCGTTGTCACAGTGCCTAAACACTTTACGCGACAACACCTCCATCGGGTCCACATAGGGTCAACTTGCCCCTTCCCCTTGCCCACACCTTCGGTCATGGCCTGGAATGAAGCCCGAAGGTTGATGCAACTGAAAAGAATGTTAAAAGCACATTCAATAAGAAAGGTACCACAAAATGCAAAAGATGGTTGGGACAAAACATTTTAGCATGTGGGCAAAAGTCAATGCATGAGCTCTACCCCATTATCATGGCCATCACTCTGGTTCCTGCAGGTTCTATAAGCCTTCTTCATCATATAGGAACCCATGATTGTCCCAACCCCTGGTGGACGATGAACCGCCCCACCTTAAAGGGGGGATTCCGCTGCTATTTCTTGCACATCATGCTCTAACCCCTTGAGCCCCAAGCAATTAATCGAAGAAAATCATAAAAGCCAAAAAGGCATATAAAGAAGGGTGGAAAAACCAAAGCCAAGGCACCTTATGTACCACAATTGCTCCCTCCTACACATTATAAAACCAAAGTGTGGGCTTCCCTCTTATTAGCTACCCTTGTACCCCAACATGTGACCCAGGGTTGTCCCTTCTCATCCACTACTTCATTCACCTATCTGTTACATGCCACCACCTTTTGACAGATGTACCTTGACTATATTATCCTCTTTAGAGGTAGAAACCACCAAATAGGGTGCTTGGTTAACCCATTCAGTGTTTAGGAGATATTTGCACATCCCAAAGCCCATTATGAAGTCCCCACCTGTGATCCATGATTAGGTAAGCTTATTTACTCGATTTCTCTAATGACTTGTTCTACTGGAAGGCTAGGGGACGCATTGAATTTTATGCAGGATTGCAGATGGTTTCCATTTGGGGTTTGGTCTCCCTATACAGGGTTCTAATCCTCTAGAGGGCTATAATGGCACATGTAGGGTGAGCGTTGAGAGCCACGGGCCTCCATAGTAGCAGAGTACACTCCATGGATCTGCACAGCCATTCAAAGATTTCTCGTGGTTCACCTATTGGATGAGAAGGATGCACTTGATCCATCATGCCCAGCCGGCCCCAGATCTACACCATAGACTTGGCAGATGATCCAAGACTTCCATGATGATGTGGCATCACCTATACCATCATCCTAGCCCTTGAGGGCGACCTACAGGCATTTTCGATTTGTTTGGAGACCCACGATGACACTTGTGTGATCCCAGATGTCATTTGGAGCACCACAGGTTATCACAAGGGGCCACCCCCTTGTCCACTGCTTTTGAAGGTCCTTCTTTACATTATGGCACCCATGGACCTCATTAGGCCTCTTAGAGGGCCCTACGACATGCATAGATTCTAATTTGATCTCTTGGGAGGCTTATCTTTTCTTTAATGAACTAGTTTGGTGGGATTGTCACCAAAAGTTGTATTATTAGCACATTATTTTATTTTTGGGGCTTATGTAGGCCAAGGCGGCTAATTCGAACTCCTTAGATGTCTATAAAGACAAGTGAGGTGAGATTATTTCTCATCATCACTTTGGATTGGATCTCTCTCTTCTTTAGAGAATTTCGCCCTTTTTTCTAAAGGATGAATTGGAGTGTTTATGGATGAATTTTGATATATGGTTATTGGTCTATCTTCTCTTGGAGCTTCTCTATTGTCATTTGTGAATGGTTGGATATACTCTACTGCATGTAAGTACAAATTTTTGATGTTATTCTTGTTACTTTTGTCACATATGCTAGATGGGATTTTCGTTGTTTTAAAGGCTAATTGTTGCATGCAAATTGTTGCTTAATATTGTGGGATTGTCTCTATTATAACGTTCTCTCCATGTATTGGCCCATGTAGTATGAGTGAAATCTCCTAGGGGTAAATCTGACCTTGATAAGCCATTCCTCTTGTACATTTGAAGTATAAAAGCTGCAAGATTACTTTCACTTAACCTAGAGGGGTCTGTGAAGCAATTTTGAGGCCTCCTTGATTGGGAACCAATAAATCTTACACATAATTAATATAGACTCCATTCTCCCAAGGATTAAGGCACTGATCTACCAAGGGTGGTCACCAAAACACTTATTCTTTCACCTTCTCCCAAGTCTAGCCACATTGGGGTGCCTAGGGCATCAATTTCCTGACAAGTTAGCCACTAAAAAAGTCCGATCTCCTAGGATCTCCTGCGTTGGCCTTTCCTTTAGCCTTCCTCCAATTTTGAAGATATTCTGACAGTGGAGTTGGGAGAAAAGCCAAGCCCTAGCTCCGGGACCAAAACTTGCCCTGCCATCCCCAAGGCTAGTACCTCCCAGGGTTAAAGCAACATCATTGACAAAAATACTATCTTTGATCCTTCCCACCTTGTAGAGGGTAAGAAAATCATTGATTATTTCATACCTTTCTCATACCCTAGACCAATGTTGCACGAAGCGGGAGCGAAGCGGAAGCGTTTTTTGGAAGCGGGGACACCGAAGCGTCATTTTCCAAAAATCTAGGAAGCGAAGCGTCCGCGGAAGCGTCTGCTATATATATATATATTTTATATTTTTTTGCATTTATACTCAAAACAAACATCCCAAATACCAAATTAATTGTAGAAGACATGAAAACATGCATATTTTTGCATAAATCAAGATAGATATAACATCCATTGTACATTAATGATCTAGAATTTAGATTCTTCTCCTCTTGTCTAGCCTTTGCCTCTACCTCGATTGTTTAGGGATATTAGTCAACATTGCCCAATTTTGATCAAACTACCTAATTCAAGACTTAAAATATGGTAGAAAAAGCTTAACATGTTTGATCGATGATTTTGACTTGATTGAAAGGTAATTTTTTGCTAAGGGCGTGCCGCGTGACAAAGGAGTTCAACAATTAACACCACCAACACCAGGGTACATATAGGGCTTGGTGCTCTTGATTAAATGCTAATCGCATACCTTCATACTTGATATCATCTAATGAAATGCCACAATCCCATTGATCCTGAATACTTGAAAACTGTTAAGTCTGCTGAATTTTGAATAGGATATGAAATTCTATTTTCTCCATATGAAGTCCAATGAGGCTGGAACCACTCTCAAACATTCTGAGTCATTTCATGGTAATGTTAAAAATTTAAGTAAAAGGATGAAAATGAAAAATAAAGGAGAATGTCACTTTTACTTTAAGAATTTAACATTACCATGAGGGAGCATCTGCTATATTTATATTTTTTTTTGCTTTCATTTGTCACCCTAACCCAAGGTGGACCCACCCCCAACAAGCAAACTCACCTAAAATGTAAAAAAAAAAACGATTTTCTAAATGCTTTTCCGGAAGCTTTTCTGGAAGCGTACGGAAGCGTCTGGGAAGCGCCGTACGAAGCGCGCTTCGGTGCTTCGGAAGCGCCAGCGCTTCCAAATTTCCAGGAAGCGGCTAAAAAAGCCGAAGCGGCACTTCCGAATTTGGAAGTGCCGCTTCCGGCCAAGCTTCCTAGGCGCTTCCGTACGGGACGCGCTTCGGGGCTTGGAACCGCGGGGGGGGGGGGGGCGCTTCGTGCAACACTGCCCTAGACCAGGTCCACTTGGCCCCGTGTGGTCTTGCTCCTTCAAAGGAACATATTTCAAGAGCCATATACCAACTTTAACAAGGATTTAGGGTATGGGGAACTCCTTTCAAAGCCTATTCTCATACACCTAACCCCCAAAATCCTCTTCCTTTCCCTAGAAGCACATAGTACCTTGCTTAGAAAGCAAGCAAGCTCCATCCTTCAAAACCTTCTCAGAAAGGGTCTGGGTCACTCATATCCATTGACTTATCATTCATTAGTGACTCCATACATATTGAGTCTCCTCCCATCGATGAAAGTTCATAAATAGAAGGGAGCCTTAGCTGAGGTGACAATGGGCTAAGACTCCATTTGTTGCCCTTGGCCTAGCATTTTCCCTTTAGGGATTCCCCTTAGGTCCCTTGCTAGTTTGAGCGGTAACAGGTCCACTAGAGCTTCTTTGTGGTCCAACAACCTTCTCACTCCAATTTCACAAGGATTGCTTGGAAACCCTATTCTTCTAGAATTCTTTGGTATAAGGCACTTCACATCAAGAAACACTCCTCAACCCTAGGTCGGTCTCCTATCCCTTCTTGGAGAGCCATTCATCTTGCTTCTAAAGAAAGCAATCCATATCATTAGAGTCTCTCCTTTGAATAGGCTCTTGGAATCACTACCTACACACCATTGATATATTTCTCCTAGTGATTTTCTAATACCGGGGCTCCCCCCATTGGTGAAAGTTCGTAAAGAGCAGGGAGTTTTAGCTGAGGTGACAGTAGCTATTGCTCCATTGTTTCCCTTTGACCTAGTAGTTGCTCCATAGGAAACCCTTCTAGGAACCCTGCTAGTTTGGGCGGTAACAAAGTCTCCCTGTCACTTGCACTGGTCAACTAGCTATTCACACTACTAAACTCGATCTTTTCTTCTGTTGATGAAATCGACTTCCTTCCTCTTACTGGAAGCTAGAAATCACTGAGAACATTCCTCTAGAAATTTTCTCCCCTATTTTCTCTACTGAAATCCTTTTGCCGGTGTCTCCCTCGCTCAAACTAAGCCCTTGCTATCTCTGTAAATGGGTGATTCGAACTCCTTATGAAGTCTCCAACTGACCCATCGATTTTCTCTTATAATATCTTGTTGATGAATCAACAACCAGGATCTAATCACAATTGATGACTAAAATCATCTTGATCCCATCAAGTGACTTTTCCGAAGTCTCTAGAGCAAAATCGATTTACCTCAATTAATTTGATTTAATTAACCAATTTTCCCAAGTTAAACTTAGGAAAATATTTAATAATTGGCTAATAAATCTAATTAAGGCATTTTGCCTGGAAATTTTTTCTAGGTCTTAGATATAATTATCCTCCTGTGTTCCTTGGCCTCGTAGACACAAATATAGACTAGAACACCTGTCTGAGTACTAAAAAACTAACAACACACTGAGTTTTCTTCCTTACCCTGTGAGAAATGACTCAATATGTTGAGCCGAATGTTTAGGCTACACATTTTATTTGAGGAATGCTTTTTTCTTCAAAAGTTGAAAGGTTTCTGGCCAACCATACCCCCCCAACCACTATTAATGGAAGAGCCTTAAAAGCCTTTGTTTGTGGATTCCTTGCTCAATTCCTCAAACCTACTTCAATAGAATCACCTAACAAGACATTTTTCAATCTTGTTAGTACCTCCACTTCTAGCCACATTTGTTTTGAATAGTCACAATCCATGATCAAATGACCATTTGTCTTCTCACTAAGTTTGCAAAGAGTACATTTGCTAGGCCCCTTCCAGTTCCTCTTTTGTAATATGTCCCAAGTTAATACTTTGTTTATCAATAATCACCATGTCACCCAACAAAATGGATAACCCCATGGGAGAAAATTTTTCTCCTCCATTTGACAACCGACCAGATAGCCAACCAACCAATAGCCCTTAATAACCACTATTTTGACGATGATATGCCATTTGCATCATCCATGTGCCTCTCACCAACCGAAATTTACACTTGGATGAAGGTGGGATGCTTTTCAAAAGGTACAATGATAATTTTGTAATTGGGTGTTATACTTGTTCGTTTTGGGCATTTAGTATGGATAAAGGTGTGATATGGCCTTGGCACTGTGGAAGCCTTTAACCCTACATTTTAACATATTTGCACCAACAACTATTGATTGAGGGGTTTGCCTTGGCACTGTCATGTCCCCTTGAGGGTTGGAAACACCTAGTAGGGTTGACCATTAGTCACCTCTACGAAGGTAGGGAACAACTTTACAGGACTTGGTCTAGTTAGATATCAGAAGGTGATCCTTGTTTGAAGTATTAACATGCCCTTAACATTCAAGTTTTGTCCACTTAGATTCATTATTGGTCTCAGTATTTTTGATGAATGGTTGCTTTCACTTGAGTTCATGTTGTTCTTGTCAAGTGGTCCACAAGAGGCCAGGCCTCGAGGACACCTACTCCACAGGTACCCAGGTCTTTCAGAGAAGTATATGGCCTTAGCAAATGCAATGCTGAGAGATTGGAGCCTCATGTCAACATGAGCAGATGTTACATGTCCTAGAGCACCTTCAGGACCCAGGATGTTGGTCAACATTGAACTAGCTTTGAGGATTATTAATGATGACACCACTAGACCCAGTGTGCCCCCAGGATGGCCTTGACACAACCTAATGGGAAAGACTTGATTTAGAGCCCAAATGAGGATGTTCTCCCATTGATAGTGTAGGGAGGGCTTGTAGCACCTGTAGAAGCCTTAATGCTGGAGAGAAGGAGGTCTTATTTGACTGTTGGAGACCCATGGAGACCACATGATGGCACACCAACTGCACTTGGGACCCCAAAGGAAGATTTGAGGTGGATTTTAGGGCATTCCCTCAAATCTTGGATGATCCGGGCACTTTGACGCATTTGGACATCTCAACACACCTTGACATGGCATTTGGAGCCCTAAAAGCCTAAAGGGCATGACATTATTTTTTTGAGAGGCTACGACTCACAAATATGGGCATTTATAGTCTAATTTGTCATTAGCTAGTGGGTTGGCTTGTAACCCAAGTTCATTTTATGTCAAACTTGTTATTAGGGGCTTCATTAGGTTAAAATAACTTGAGGTAGACCTCATATAAATAAAGGTTACCATCATTTCATTTTGATCATCACTGGATCAATTCAGTCCTCTTAGAGATTTTGGCCTAGTTGAAATTTGTCTGGAATCTTATGGAGATGTGATATATTGTGGATTGTTTTCTTATGGAGCTATTCTCTTGTTTTGGAGATGTCATTTTGGAGCAATAAAGGATTGGTTCATGCATTTTTCTTGTAAGTATTCTTTGTGCTGGAATATCTTTATGGCTATTACATGGAATAGATATTGTTAGGGTTTCTATGTGCTAATAATGATTGTAATTTTTTCTATGAAATCTTGGCAATGGTATTGTATGCATTACCTTTGTAGAATTTGTGTGACAATCCCATGAGTGATTCTTCATGTTAAGCTCTCCTCATTGACTTTGCTCCCTCATAAAGTGATAGCTAGGGTTTGAAACTAGGGTTTCTTATTCCCTTACTCCACCCTAGGGATTCATTATTTTCTCCTAAGGAGATCTCCCATAGACTCCATCACCCAAGGTGAAGGCATTGGCCTTATTCACATTGTTGATCACACCTTAAATTACCTTCAAATCACCTTCTTCTCCCCATTTTCTGATTTTTAACCGCTTAAGGAAAGTCGCTAGGCTAGGTTTAGGGTTAGAATTCAACTATGGTTGATACGTTGCCTTGTGGAGGTATTGAACACGTGGTTGTGAAGTCACTGCCTCAAAGTCATTTCTTTCCCATGGCTAATTTCACCCTTTTAGGCCTAACGTCCTTTGCCCTAGTTAATTTTTGCCCTAGCTAAACCTTAATTGTGCCCTAGGCTTCAACTTGGGGCTTGTTGAAGGCTTGTAGTGTTGGTTTTTATAGCATCAGAGGTGTTCTAGTCTGGAAACTTGGTGGAGAGGCTAAAACACATGAGATCTCCAAAACTCATAAATCGTTTCTGGAAATTCCACCTAGAGATGGCTTAATTAGATTATTAGCCGATTTTTAAATATTTCGTAAGTCTAAACTTAGGGAATATGGTTAATTAATCAATATTAATTGAGATATTGTCAGAATTGTCTAGAAACTCACATGGATCGACAATGAATTAATCTGGGCCCTTGATTAAGTTCTAAACTTGGCCGTTGGTGCTCCAAAAGAAGATTATAAGAAGAAGTTGATGGGTAGATGGAGAATATAGTTGAAACTTGTGAGAACCACAAAGAGTTCAATTTCCTTGGAGAGTTCAATTTTCCAAAGAGTCAGTGGTGTTGGGAGAGTTCGAGCTTCATTAGGGAAGCAAAGACAGAGAGGCACAGAGATAGTGAGGCCGGAGGAATCTTTCCAGATCCGGCAAGTACATTTGCAAAAGGCTGAGATAACCACAATGAGGCTGATGCAGGGGTTGTGTAGAAGCCTCTAGAGGGCATTTTGATTTCCCTAGAGGAAGAGTCGTTTCAGGAGCTAGTGGCTAGAATAATTTTCAGAGACCCAAGCCAGAGGACTCCAGACCAGCGATAGTCAGTCAAAAGCAGATCAGAGGCAGTTCCTAGCCAGCATATTTCAGGCCTGCGCAAAGGTTGAATTAGGGCCCACGCAGAAGCAGTTGGGAAGCCAGTTTGATTGTCTTGATTGAGCTAGGATTGCCCTTGGGGTGAGGAAAATTCCTCACTAGATTTTTGCCAGTATTTTTCTTTGTAGGATTCCCAGATTCAGCGTCTAGTTGTACTCAGATTTTCTCACTGCTAGCATAATAATAAAAACCTTAGCTGCTGCACCGGTTTTCCCAGGTTTGGTTTTTCCGGGGACATTTGCCCAAAAATAACTGTGTTAATTTTTTATGTGTGTGTACTAGTATTTTCTCAGTTGTCAATGCTATTTTTCTTTCGCACTTTATTGGTGAAAATCATAGTGAATTATTTGATATTTGTTATAATAGATAAATTGTTAAATAAATTAACAATTAGGAAAATAATTTCCAGTTGCTGTGATAGATGAAATTTTCACATGGTATCAAAGCGTGAGTGATCAGCTGGGAAGCTTAGAAGCGAAGAAGGGAATTTCGTTTTTCAGAGGGAATAACAGGTCAAAGTGTGAGTGATCAGCCACGAAACTCAGAAGTGGAGAAGGGAATTTCGTTGTTCAGAGGGAGCAACAGGGTGAAATTCTCAGAGGTTGTGCAGTACCTTGACAGGCAGATCGAATTATTGGGCAAGGGTTCGATTTTCAATAGCGGTTTTGCAGAAAAATCGATTTGCCTAGATTTGTGATTCCAACATTTAGAGGGAGCAGCAACAACTCAGATTATTGCTGAGCAGATTTTTGGTTGGACGCAAAGGGTTTTGCAGTAGTAGAATCAGTGTCGGGTGGAAGAGAAAAGCACACATGAGGGAAAATTTCTCTCAGGGGACTTCGAGTTTCAAAAGTTTGATTTTTCTAGGCAGATTGGCAGTAGCTGAGTGTAGATTTCCTCACTCCAGAAGGGAGTGCGTATAGAAGATCCAACAACCAAGCTCAGGGAAAGAGGGAGTTTTCGATAGATTCAGAGATGCGTTGGGTGTGTGTTATTTATGCAGACCCAATAATAGTTGGGCGGACCCAAAGACGGTGGGTGGACCTACCCATGGTTTTGGGCATGATGGTTTTCTGCCCATGGTATTTTGTAGATTCGGTCAAGGGAACTAAGGTTTGTTCTAATCCAGGGTTGTGGATTGGAGTTTATGAATGCTTTAGCATGTATATATATGTATTGTTACATTGAAAGGAATATAATGAAAAATCAATTTGGTAGTCTCGGTTTCGGGATCAAGGGGAAAATCTCTGTGTATATTTGTTTTATGTTCTCGCCATTGTATAGTTTTTTGTTTTATGAATTCGTTTGCAAATAATTTTTGTATAGGGTTAAAACCTACAAGATGGCCACAACAGGGCTTAGAGATCAGGACAGGTTGGAGGGAGCCTCCAACTATGTCATCTGGAAGGCTAGGATGTCCTTCCTTCTGGATGAACATGGCCTGAAGACCTATGCGGAAAATGTGGTAGCAGTTCCCCAAGACCCCGATTAACAGGAGTACAAAAAAGAAATGGCTAAGGCAAAGAGGATGATTTTGGATGGTGTCCAAGATCATCTGGTCTCACATGTCGTAGACAAGGGAACGACAAAGGAAATGTGGGATGCTTTTTTTGAGCTATTTCAGAGTTCTTCCGAGCAACAGAAGATGTTTCACCAGGAAAATTTGAGGAACACCAGGATGCAGAAGGGCGAGAGCATATATGCCTTTCTCACTCGGATTCAGGAGGTTCGAGATCACTGTCATCCATTGGGGAGGCACCCCAACCCACAGGGCTTGTACGATTGACATTGAATAGTGTCTCAAAGGATTGATAAGTATTTGTCCAGAGGATCTTGGGCAGATATACCTTGCCAAAGTGGGATAGGATGTGGTTCGATCTACAACAAGAGGAGTTGAGGAGGGCTCTGTTGAAGAGTACCACTAGCGACAACAGCAACAACGTCCACCTTGAGAAGCCTCTATAAAGGAGGAAACTCGACCTCCTTGGAATACATTCATCATTCACGCATTCAAGCGAAGGAGGAAGAAGAAGAAGGCAACAAAGAAGGAAAAGGACGAATGAGACTTGTCTTTGGGCTATTTCTATCTCACACGTGCGAAGGAAGGCTAGGGTTTTTGCAGTTGATCTATGGTTTTCTTCTACAGGTTCGATCTTGAAGAAGGAAAGGAAAGAAGGTCAAGCAAAGGTCACAAGAAGCCATCCTCAAGCTCCAGAAGGAAGAGAAAGCCTAGCGAAGGTTTGAGGAAGTCTTGGGAGGCTAAAAGAAGCTCACACGTGTGGTAGCAACAACTGCAGGAGGGCCGAAAATTTCAGGTTTGCAGTGAAGGTTGAAATTTTGTGATGTAGGTAAATTCTAAGTGCAGACACAAACAATTCCTCTAGCTCGAGAGAGCGGGTCTAGTCACAAACAAACAATCTATGGAAGATCTCCTCAAGTTAGAATCAATTAAGAGGGCCTACCTCTTAGTACACTATTCTGCTTGGTGATGATCCCGCTTCCTCGCTCTACCTATATTTCATTTCCTTCCTTTGAACACCTGAAACAAGCAAACAACAACAAACAACAAATGTAATAGCATACAATATTGTATTCAACCTACTTAACAGGTCAAGGAACATTAAGCCATAAAGATGTAAAATGACACTTCATGTAGGGAATCAATCGATAGTTGTATTTATATAAATCAGAAAGAGATTACAACTGGTGCCTTGACGTTGTTGGTCTCCTTTGATGTATCCGGGTTCCGACACTTCTGCTAGCACTTCATGGACAACCCCAACAATAGAGGTTTTAAGGCCTCTTTCCCTCTAGTGTCAAACCACACCAAAGCACACTATTGTCCCTCAAACATACACTAGAAAACTTCAAGCTATAAATGTCTTGCTGATTATTCTAACTCCAAACTAAAAACTAGCTCTTGCTTGGGAAAAAGAGAGGTTTATATAGCTTGGATGGATGGGAGATGGTTCCTCTCTTCATGGGAGAAGGTCTTATCTCTTGAATTTGTTCCATCCTAATAGGGGAAAGGAACCTAAACTGACCTCCTCGACTTCATCCGGTCTAACCATTTACCAGAATCCCATTATGAAGCTTCTAGAGCTAGAAGCTTCGGCCCCATATTTAAAAAACCTTCCAAAAGAGGATAGATGCTATTGAGAAAGGGCTTAGTCGATCCGATCGGCGCTAGGGACAGTTGTAATCCCTACATATCGACATGAGGAGGACACTGGTCATTAGCGCTGGTCTTGTAAACAGAAGATTTTTGGGAAATGATGCAAAAGGAAATTGTTCTGCTCATGAAGAGGGACATAATGGGAGTTTCTTCATGAGAGGAAAGCATGTGGGGTTCACTGTAGAGGTCCTCTAGGATCGTGGATGGGGAGTACAGGGACAATGACAAAATGTTGTGTAACAGATGCCCCCTAAAGCATGAAGGCCAAACTAGAGTGAGGAGTGAAATGCTTTACAAGTGCGTGTGGGGAACTAGAGTCCGTCATCGAAGAACCTGCAAGCAAGCATAGATACATATACATCACTGAAAACTCTGAATAATAATACATGAATCGTGGTATGGACGCAGCCATCCAGAGAATGATCATGTAAATGGATCCAAGGCATGGGCGAACCATCCAGCAGAAAGGATCATAATAAAACCAAGGGATGGTCGCAGCCATCCATCTGAAAGAGACATGTATATCAGCATGATCACGTCACAACGCCTTGCAACCTGGACGTTCATAATGTGAGCCCAGGGTCTTGCGCTCCAAATGACCCAACAAAGTACAAATCCTAACATGCGAATGAATGTGTTGAAGTCGAACATGCTAAGAAGTTGCTTGATTACCGGTCAATGGTGTGAACTGTTAACAAGTGCGAGAGAAACCACCAATAATGATAATGTCTCTCAAGGTACTGGCAGCACAGTTCACGGAATGTGAATAAAGAAACTGATGTCGAACACCTGTGAAATCACCGGCGAAAGCCAATGACGTGAACTTGTCGTCGAGTGCGAAGAACTTGCCATTAGGGCATGCAAGCTCTAAGGTACTGGGAAGGAGTTTCTCAGTCAGCTCCCTGGATAATGAGCTAAAGTCGATAGGAAGTGACCGTGTCGAAGGAGGGCCATGATGTATCCCACATCATCGACACGAGACAAAGGGATGCAAATGATTTCAGATGGTACAAAGAATCAGGAGTAAGTGTAACTGCAGAGGGACTAACTCTTGAACATATCGGTGACACAATTCCGGAGTTTGGCAGCTTTTGGATCCATGGGATCGGTGGTCATGATGACGTGGCAGAGATCAAATGGAAGGTCAAGTGAATGGCCCAACCCAGGAAAGTCAATGATGAAGGGAGGATATCCCAACCCGACACGAAACAAAGAGTGTCATGTTCAAGAGTGAGCTGCCGACACGACTAATAGGATTTCCAATTTTCCCCCACCATTTTTGGTAGGTACCCCAATTATTTTTTATCGCAAGCTTGAAGGGGATAGCATGTACTTGCACTGTAAGTTCATCCTTTGGACGAATTCGACCTAGTAAGTTTAATGAGCCCTAGGAAGGAGAAGCTCATGTTCATCATGGTGACGAATCCGATGTCGTTTAATGCTTTAACGAGTCCAACAAAGGTGTAACTCGGTATCTTTTTCATGTTTAGAGAGTTTGAAAAAGACACGGAAAAGAAAACTCCACATGGTCCCTTTTCGTACATTTGTGTCTCTCGAGCTCGAAAAGGTAGAAAACGATACTTGAGAGAACCACTTGACCATTTCAGTCAAGGAATACCTTTTTCGTAAATAGTTTATCCCAACCTGAAAAAGGGGTAAACGTATACTGGGTAAACGACGTTTCATATCCTTTAACGAGTTCAAAATGACAAGAGCTCGACAATCTTTTTGTGTTTAAAAGGTTGGAAAAGAGCTGAAAGCAGACCCCCCATTTTATTCTCTTTAACGAGTCAAAAGGGAAAAATACTTGGCGATCTTTTCATTTGAGTTTTACGAGCCAAGAAAAGAGCTTAAACGGGACTCGAGTATCATCGTCAACAATCCGTCACCTGTCGCTACACAAGAAAGGTAAATGCATTATGCAATTCTGAGGCAAAATAGGTCAAAAACATTTTAAAAACCCTAATATTTTCATGAAAAATGAATAAAAAGTAATTATTTTTACCATTTACCATTTTACCTTTGTGTGAAGAGCTTTTTACCCATTTGTGCCCTAATTTTTCTAGAGCAGGTTACGGGAGATCCGAGAGGTCATTCACCGAGCCGTCAGTTGCAGGTAAGAGCCAAGACCTTAAGCTCCATTTTCATATTGTTTTTACCCATTTTTTGGATTTCATGGGAAGGATTTGGCAAATTTTTTTCGCCCTCGGTCGACGCGATTTCCGAGCACGGATCTGCACTGACCGGGGGTTAAGAAAACCACCAATCGCGTTGTCGGCGCAACTAATTTTAAAACAGTCGCGCTGACGCTGTGAGCAAAGAAAAAACATGTTTTTGCTCAATTCGACTTCTTGAAGCCAAACTTTTCCGTCAAAAGATGATCATTGACTTGATTAAATGGTTTTCATAGGAAGAAAATCATTGAAAATGGTGGATTGGAAAGAACGAGAGCATGAGGATATCGATACTCAAGCAATAGCTGATCCAAATTGCTTGGAGGCTTTGAGGAATTGTGGGCTCCTCAAGTTCTTTCTCACACCAGGGATGCGGGCTCAACCCGAGCTGCTACGGTACCTGATTAGTCTCTGGGACATAAATCGGGAAATTTTCATCATCGGTGACCAAGAGTTGGAGTTGGAGACTTCAAACATTTATTTCATCATAGGACTGTCCCGGAGAGGGGAACCAGTCAACCTATATGGGTCGAGGCTGATTGGGGCAAGTGTGTCCATGCTACTCGCTGAACATTGCCTAGAAGCTCTCAAATCCAAAAGTGGTAAGATCGAGATTGTGACTATTCGAGATCTTATGTTGAGAGTGTTACTGTTGACCATCAACAAAGTGGCTGGGTCCCAAGCGCCGCATGATATTAACAAGTCGAAGTTTCTGTACGCTATTGAGTGCACAACACCCACTATTTTTAACTGGGTGGAATTTATGAAAATCAACATGAAGCGCCAGCTATCAAAAGCTAAGGCGGGAAACCTGAAGCAGTTTTGCTTTGGGTCGTGCTATTGACCTTCTTCTTGGAGCGGGTTCTGCTGTTCCAATACTCGCTGATTGAGGTGGATCCGCCAATGCCACGAGACCCAAGAATGGTTCGTTGGAGCGAGTTGATGCCTAGGGTCACGGGGGGCCAACAGATGTCCTATAAGTCCGCCTTTTTCTCATGGTTACAACGACAACTGATCGTAGTGGAGGATTGGCCTTACAGCGGTACCGACTTCCGTGAAGATCCGGATATGCCGCTCCCATAGGGGGAGGATTTTGACGATGAAGGTAAAAAACAAACAATTTTTTAATATTTTGATGTTTTTTATTGTTTTTTAAATATATGTATTCATGACATTTCAATTTTATGAATGTAGATGTTGGACCAGAACGCCCTGCCGGGATGTCCCTGATTGCCAGGCGTATTGCTCGTCAGTTCAATGTCGCTCCTTATCAGGAAGGAAGCGATAATGAGGAAGTTATCACACAAAACCTCGAGGGATTGACCCATGGTATCCCAAAGTATGCTCGGGTGGGTGATATTCCGCGCTAGTACCAAAGGCACACGGTGGGAGTATCAGACCGGATCCGCCGACTGTTGACTCGTGTAGTCCGAGCAGTTACATGCTACCATGAGCATCATGCTGATTAGTGCATAGGCCTAGTATTCCACATTTTTTGAGGCCTGCGAGCCATTTTTTTTTGTGAACACACATTATTTTTTGGCGTTTTGATGTATGACAAACATTATATATATATATATATATATATTCTATATTTCCCTGCTTACTAAGATACAAATGATTTGTTTTTGATTTTTACATGTTTCGCAAATGTCTATCCAACACATAATTAGCGTAATAGCATACAATATTGTATTCAACCTACTTAACAGGTCAAGAAACATTAAGCCATAAAGATGTAAAATGACACTTCATGCAGGAAATCAATCGATAGTCGCATTTATATAAATCAGAAAGAGATTACAACCAGTGCCTTGACGTTGTTGGTCTCCTCCGACGTATCTGGGTTCCCACACTTCTGCTAGCACTTCATGGACAACCCCAACAATAGAGGTTTTAAGGCCTCTTTCCCTCTAGTCTCAAACCACACCAAAGCACATTATTCTCCCTCAAACATACACTAGAAAACTTCAAGCTATAGATGTCTTGCTGATTATTCTAACTCCAAACTAAAAACTAGCTTTTGCTTGGGAAAAAGAGAGGTTTATATAGCTTGGATGGATGGGAGATGGTTCCTCTCTTCATGGGAGAAGGTATTATCTCTTGAGTTTGTTCCATCCTAATAGGGGAAAGGAGCCCAAACTGACCTCCTCGGCTCCATCCGGTCTAACCATTTACCAGACTTCTCTTACGAAGCTTCTAGAGCTAGAAGCTTCGGCTCCATATTTAAAAAACCTTCCAAAAGAGTATTGGCGTGATTGAGAAAGGGCCTAGTCGATCCGATCGGCGCTAGGGACAGTTGTAATCCCTGCATATCTGCGCGAGGAGGACACGGGTCATTAGCGCCGATCTTGTAAACTAGGGTAAACATAAGATTTTTGGGAAATGATGCAAAAGGGAATTGTTCTGCTCATGAAGAGGGACATAATGGGAATTTCTTCATGAGAGAAAAACATATGGGGTTCACTGTAGAGGTCCTTTAGGATCGTGGACAGGGAGTACAGGGACAGTGACAAAATGCTGTGTAACAGGGAGCAGCAGCAACGTCCACCTTGAGAAGCCTCTGTAAAGGAGGAAACTCGATCTCCTTGGAATACATTCATCACTCCCTCATTCAAGCAAAGGAGGAAGAAGAAGAAGGCAACAAAGAAGGAAAAGTACGAATGAGACTTGTCTTTGGGCTATTTCTATCTCACACGTGCGAAGGAAGGCTAGGGTTTTTTGTAGCTAATCTATGGTTTTCTTCTACAGGTTCAATCTTGAAGAAGGAAAGGAAAGAAGGTGAAGCGAAGGTCACAAGAAGCCATCCTCAAGCTCCAGAAGGAAGAGAAAGCCTAGCGAAGGTCCGAGGAAGCCTTGGGAGGCTAAAAGAAGCTCACACGTGTGGTAGGAACAACTGCAGGAGGGCTAGAAATTTCAGGTTTGCAGTGAAGGTTGAAATTTTGCAGCTGGGGGTCGAGGTTGTGAATTGGAAGAGATTTGATTGGGTTTGACTTGGACATGGAAAGCACATCATCCGAAAGGGTTGGATTTGGTCTTGGTCTAAAGGTCTTGGAATTCATCAATTGAAGAATCTATAAGAAAGAGAAGATATTTGCAGGTTTTCCTCTCAAGTGGAGAGGTTTTGGCCTTGGCTTGCAACCTATATTCTGTGTTCTTGTTCTTCTTGTTTTTGGTAGCTGTTTGATGATATACAATCATAATAATATGTAAAGAAGCTAATAAGTAAGAAAAGTAAAAAGACATCAGAAGTAGTTATCAAGAAAAGGTAAATTACTCTAATCATTGCCCTATAGATTTCTCAACATGGTATCGAAGCTAAGGTTGGTAGAGGGCATTATGAATATCTCTACTACATTGAAGAAGTTTCTAAAGAAGTGTTTAAAGGCAACAAGTAATCTCAGTAAGGGTATCAAAGAAGCATGGAATTTCCTATTTACTCCAAAGAAGAAAATAACAAAGACAAGACTCTTCTCAGCGCTCACTGACACATTTCAAGATAAGAACATTTGGGTAATCGATAGTGGAGCATCAAGGCACATGATCGGGCATCACGAGCGACTAAAAACATTGTCAAAAGGAAAATCTTCTTACTCCATAGAGCTTGGAGATAATAAGAGCTATCTTGTGAGAGGAATTGAGCGACCTCAATAGAGCTGGAGAATGGAGGCAATATTCATCTCAACAACATCCTATTTGTTTCAAGTTTGCATAAGAACTTATTCTCCATTTCAAGTCTAGAAGATAAAGGTGATAGAGTGGCTTTCATTGATGGAAAAGTTGTAGTATGGGGTAAAAACTCAAGCATAGAAAATGCTAGAGTAATTGGGATTCGTGAAGGAAGACTCTACAGGTTGTTATCCCCTCTTGCTCAAGCTTTAGTTCACATTGAAATCAACCCATGTGAACTTTGGCATAGGAGATTTGGTCATCTCCATTTCAAAATTCTTCCAAAAGAAAGAAGATCCCTGAATTGAAAGAAGATCCCGAGGGAGTATGCAAGGGATGCGCATTGGGTAAGAACACTGAGATACCATTTGGAAGCAGTGCTTCACAGCCAAAAGAAATCTTGGATCTTATTCATTCCGATGTTTTTGGTCCTATGACTCCTAAATCACTTGGAGGTCATCTATATTATGTCACATTTATAAATGATCATTCAAGGAAGACTTGGGTTTACTGAATGAAATCCAAGGATGAAGTATTTACTAAATTTCAAGAATTCAAAGCTGAAGTAGAAAACCTTATAGAAAGAAGAATCAAGATATTAAGATTCGATAATGGAGGAAAATATACATCCAAGGAAATCATAGCTTTCTGTAAGGAGTCTGGGATTAAGAAGGAGCTGATAGTCCCATATAATCCTGAACAAAATGAAGTTGTGGAACGGAAGAATCGATCCATTGAAGAAAGTGTAAAAGCAATTTTACACGATCAAGATTTACCAAAATTTCTATGGGGTGAAGCTACCAAGATAGCTATATATAAACAAAATCGAAGTCCCCACAGGTCTCTAGATAACAAGACTCCCGAAGAGGTGTTCATTGGGAAGAAACCAACTGTAGATCATCTCTGAATTTTTGGTTGTCCTGTCTATATACATATACCTAAGGACAAAAGAAAGAAGTTGGATCCATCTGGCATGAAGGGAACATTTGTGGGCTACAATAACTCTTCTAAGGCCTATAGGATCTACATAAAGGAAGGACACCGAATAGAAGTCAGTCGAGATGTGATATTTGACGGAAGTATTGCATTCAAGAAATCGAAGGATCTCCCTATGGACTCTGATGATGAATAATTTTCAGCATTTGAAGAAGTTACTAGGGAAGAAGAAGAATCAAACCATTAAGATGAAGGTCCCTGTGAAACAATGCAATGTATGGTGATTCCCTAAACTAGAAAAAGACCTAGTTGGTTGAAGTCTACACTTCTAGATGCAGAAGGTCATAAAGCAACTCAAGGTACATTTAGGGAAAGCAAAAAGCCCAAACGATATTCTGGGTATGCAACCTACATGACAAAACTAATTGAAGCAGAGCCATCCACTTTTGAAGAAGTTGTCAATCACCAAGAATGGAAGGATGCCATGAATGAAGAATATCAATCTATAATGAAGAATGGAGTTTGGGAGATCGTACTTAGGCCCGAAAACAAATTTGTGGTAACTTCCAAGTGGCTCTACAAGATCAAACATGCAGCAAATGGAAGTATTGATAAATTTAAGGCAAGATTTATGGCTAGGGGTTTCTCTTAACAAGAAGGCATCGATTATGAAGGAACATTTTCTCCAATAGCAAGGTATAAAACTATTCATTTGTTGGTCTCTTTGGCAGCATCAATGGGATGAAACATCCACCAAGTCTATATAGAGCAACCCTTGGGATTTGAAGTTAAAGACATAAAGGCATATGTTTACAGATTGAAGAAGGCATTATATGGTCTCAAACAAGCACCAAGGGCATGGTATGCTAGGATGGATGCATACCTACAAAGATTAGGCTTCTCAAAGAGTTTTTCTGATCCAAACCTTTATATTAAGGTTGTGAAGGGAGAGACAATAATCATTCGTCTGTATGTGGATGATCTTCTCTTGACAGGTGTGGAAGGTTGAATTGAAGAATGTAAGAAGCATCTAGCAGCAAAGTTTAACATGAAGGATCTAGGGCTGATCCACTACTACTTGGGACTGGAAGTTTGGCAAGGACCCGATTAGATCTATCTAGGTCAAGGAAAGTATGTGATCAAGATGTTGAAGGGGTTTGACATGATGGAGTGCAAACCAATGACAACCTCGATGATCACAAACTTGAAAAGACTAAGAGTTCTGAATCAAGCCCTGTGGATCCTTCCAGGTATAAGCAATTGATTGGCTCACCGATGTACATGGTGAATACTCGACCATACATATGTTTTACAGTAAATATTCTCAGTCAATTCCAAGTGGAGCCGAAGCATGATCATTGGATAGCAGCAAAACATATACTGAGATATTTGCAAGGAACAATCCACTACTGCCTAAAATATGATAGGAGGAATGATGTCCACTTGATTGGATATACAAATTCCAACTAGGGAGGCAGTGAGCAAGATCAAAAGAGCGCTACAGGAGGATGTTTTAGTTTTAGTTTGGGATCCTCCATGATCTCATGGATGAGCAGAAAGCAAGATACGGTTGCTCTGAGTAGTGTTGAGGCTGAGTACATTATAACCTGTCAAGTAAGCAGAGAAGCTGTCTGGGTAAGGACGCTGCTATCAGACCTATTTGAAGGACCAATGGACCCTACAATGATACATTGTGATAACACCAATTGTATACAATTGTCTAAAGACCTAGTATTTCATGGAAAGACAAAGCGTATCAACAATAAGTATCACTACATTCGGAAGCTAGTACAAGATGGTGTGCTGTAGCTATAGTATATCTCCACCGATGAGTAGATAGTGGACATATTGACAAAATCTCTTCCTAATAAAAAGCTTGTATATCTGAGAGAGAAGCTTGGTTTGGTTGATGTATCCTCCCTGATTGAGAGGGAGAGATAGACACATCATTCTTGTCTTCACTTGGTAAGACAAAATGGAGGATTGGGTAAACATCTGGCATCTGATACTTTGAGGATGTGGTAGGGCATCCAATATAAGAGTAGTCATGGACTAATATTTTTTGAGGACTAGCTATCCAAGATAAGAATAGTCCAAAGAAGGTCATACTCTGTGAACACCCGAGTGGGGTATGTACCTTTTGTGCTCTAATCTTGTGGAGAGATAGAGCTATTAGTCAAGGCCTTGCTATGTGACAATGCTGGTTGTTATGATGCTAAATAGATGGGTTACCAATCCGACTCTTCTTATGAGATCTCTTCAAATCAAGAACGTCCATGTACCGTTTATGAATACCTCCCTAGTTAAAAGGGAGTGTTGAAAAATGTGTAACTAGGTTCGGTCTTCATAAATATGAAATGTACTTTTGATTCTTGTAAACTGTAAAATGAAAGAAAATTATTATTATTATTTTTGGAGCATGGGTTTCATGCTCAAGGTCTTTTATTTTATAGGTCAAGCACCCATTGTGTGCTTCTAGTGTTGGTCCTAGGTCAATAAGTCAAAAGAGTCATTGTCATAAGTTGAAGACCCCATTGGGCACATTGTAACTTGTGAAGAAAATTATTTTTGTCCTTAAAAGTGTCAAAATACCCTTCAAGAGAAGCCTATATAAAGGAAGAAACTCGACCTCTTTGGAGTACATTCATCACTCACTCATTCAAGCAAAGGAGGAAGAAGAAGAAGGCAACAAATAAGGAAAAGGACGAAGGAGACTTGTTTCGGCTATTTCTCTCTCACACGTGCGAAGGAAGGCTGGGTTTATGCAACTGATCTAGGGTTTTCTACTATAGGTTTGATCTTGAAGAAGGAAAGGAAAGAAGGTTAAGCGAAGGTCACAAGAAGCCATCCTCAAGCTCCAATAGGAAGAGAAATCCAAGCGACGGTCTAAGGAAGCCTTGGGAGGCTAAAAGAAGCTCACACGTGTGGCAGAAGCAACTGCAGGAGGGCCAAAAATTTCAGGTCTGTAGTGAAGGCTGAAATTCTATAGCTGGGGGTCGAGGTTGCGCTATTGGAAGAGATTTGACTGGGTTTGACTTGGACAAGTAAAACACATCATCGCAAAGGGTTGGACTTGGTCTTGGAGGCTATTGGTCTTAGTCTAGAGGTCTTGGAATTCATCAATTGAAGAATCTATAAGAAAGAGAAGAGATTTGCAGGATTTACTCTCAAGTGGACAGGTTTTGGCCCTGGCTTGCAGCCTATATTTCGTGTTTTTGTTCTTCTTGTTTTTGCTAGCTGTTTGATGATATACAAACATAATAATAAGTAAAGAAGCTAATAAGTAAGAAAAGTAAAAAGACATCACAAGCAATTATCAAGAAAAGAGAAATTACTCTAATCATTTCCATATAGATTTCTCAATAAGACCGAAGAGTGAGGAGGAGAATGTGGCCCTAGCATCTAAGGGTCCCAGTCAGGGGTAGGGGGAGTAGAGGAAGAAGAAGAAGAATGGTCTGTCAAAGGTTAAGTGCGTCAGATGTGGTGAGTTCGATCACTACAACATGCAGTGTCCTCTCAGGAAGAAGGAGAAGTCGGAGAAGCAGGACTAGGCAGCAGCGTCTGTTGAGATCGACAAGCTATCCTCCAGGTTGGAGTAAGAGTTTGCCATGTTTGCAGCCATAACTCCAGGAGAGAGGTGGGGCGACTTGGAGCTGTAGTCCCAGAGATTACAAAGATAGGGCAGGGTCCATTGAGGAGTCCACCTCATGGATCATCACCTAGCTATGAGGGCCCACAATATTCAGTAGCAGGATGGGTTAGTGTCAGTGATGTAGTTAAATCTCAGAGTGACAGTAGTATACTAGTAGCAGTCAGGTGCTGGGGAGCGCAATATAGAGTTGGCAGTAGTGCAGAGTAAGCAACAACGCAGATTCCTTGGTGGACAGTGCAATGGCTAGTAGTAGTTAGATACTCAGGATACAAATGCACCATATTGAGCACAGTTGATTCAATATTTTGGATGCTTCTCAGTTGCAAAAGTTAAAGTTGCAACATCAACAAATGAGAGGGAGTTGCAGTGCAGATGCAGAGTTGGCAACAATGTAACAGTGTCGGTATCAACATAGAGGCAACATCAAAGTTGTGCAGTGGTTGATGGACAGAGACTAAGGGAATAGCACAATGACTAAGGGAACACCTCAGTGACTGAGGAAACAACACAGTGCTAAGAAAGCAACACCGTGGTTGAGAGAGCAACACTGTGACTGAGGAAGCAACACAGTTATTTTCAACAGAGTTTATTGTCAGACATCAACAGCGTGACAAAGGGTGGTATAGAAACAGGGTGTTGTAACAAAATGTGCAACACTAAAGAGAACACCTTCCTTGCTAAGAGGGAGTGTTAGTTTTTGTAGCATCAGAGGTGTTCTAGTCTCGAAACTTTGTGGAGAGGCTAAAACACATGAGATCTCCAAAACCCAGAAATCGTTTATGGAAATTCCACCTAGAGATGGTTCAATTAGATTATTAGTTGATTTTTAAATATTTCCTAAGTCTAAACTTAGGGAATATGGTTAATTAATCAATATTAATTGAGATAAGGTGAGAATTCTCTAGAAACTCACACGGATCGACAGGGAATTAATCTGGGCCCTTGATTAAGTTCTAATCTTGGTCGTTGGTGCTCCAACAGAAGATTATAAGAAGAAGTCGATGGGTAGATGGAGAGTACACTTGATACTTGTGAGAACCACAAAGAGTTTGATTTCTTTGGAGAGTTCGATTTTCTAGAGAGACAACAACGCTGGGAGAGTTTGAGCTTCAGTAAGGAAGTAGAGACAGAGAGGGGCAGAGAAAGTGAGGCTGGAGGAAGCTTTCCAGTCCAGCGAGTGCATTTGTAGAGAGGCAAAGATAGCCATAGTGAGGTTGACGCAGGGGTTGCACAGAAGCCTCTAGAGGGCATTTCGATTTAGCTAGAGGAAGAGTCATTTCAGGAGCTAGTGGTTGGAAGAATTTCCAGAGACCCAAGCTAGAGGACTCCAGACTAGCGACAATCAATCAGAAGCAGATCAGAGGTGCTTCCTAGCCAGCGTATTTCAGGCCTGCACAGAGGTTGACGCAGGGCCCACACAAAGGCAATTGGGAAGCCAGTTCAATTGGATTAATTGAGCCAGGATTCCCTGTGGGGTGAGGAAAATTCCACACTAAATTTTTTCCAGTATTTTTCTGTGTAGGATTGCCAGATTCAGCATCCCGTTGTACTCATATTTTCTCTCACTGTTGCATAATAATAAATACCTCAGTTGCTGCACCGATTTTCCCAAGTTGGGTTTTTCCAGGGACATTTGCCCAAAAACCACTGTGTTAATTTTTTATGTTTGTGTTAGTATTTTCTCAATTTCCAGCGCTATTTTTCTTTTGCAATTTATTGGTGAAAATCATAGTGTGAATTATTTGATATTTTCCGTAGCAGATAAATTGTGAAATAAGTTAACAATTAGAAAAATAATTTCCCATTGCTGTGATAGATGAAATTTTCACATGTAGTTCCTAAAGTTGATCATATTGATATACTTCAACCCTTTTCTTGGGCTTTGTGCATCTGGGTAAGCCTGTTGACCTTGCCTACTCATAATCCCTAGCTCACTTTGTGCCTTAGAGAGGTCTTTTGGAGGGTACACATTTCTTTGTTTGAGCTAGTTGAGCCCTATTATTAAATTGAGTGCCTCTCCCAAGCCTATCCTTGTCATCTCTAACCCTTGTACTTGATATATCCTTTAGGTAACCTGAAATAGGGAAGTCTCGCTTGTGGTGAAAGTCCACTAAAGCACATGAGGTAGTGGCTATGGTGACAATGGGCCACCCCTCATAGTGTTGTCACTTGGTCTAACTCTTGCCTTGTGAGCTCCCGTCACAAGACCTACTAGCTTTTGAGGCAACACACCACATAAAGAACTTTGCTTTAGGAGGCCTTTCAACCTCCAAAGATAGCACCACCACCATTGAAGTTCTTGTCTTCCTTTGTCTATACATAAAAACATATATCCAAGCATAAGTGTAACCAAAGTCCCCTCATCCACCTTCCAAGCTAACCCCCCACCCCTCCTCAAATCAAAGGAAAAGTCATCACAATTTCCTTTCACATCATTGAAATATTATGCTTATATTTGTCAACCTTTCTTATCCAATCTTCAATTGAGTACGGATAAATATATTTCTAAATCACCACTTGACAGCACAATCTTTCACCCTAGGGCAAGCCTCCGAACACTTTTAGCTGCCAAAGCTTTTGAGAAAAGAAAGTTGTTCTTAAAGCCTCATCATTCCAACAACTTTGGTACAACTAGTTTCTCCCATTTAACTCACAAAATCACCTTTTTTTTAGTTGATCCTCCCCATAAAATCCCGAAACTAACATTTTCAAGAATCCCTTTTCGAATCCATCACATGGACATCCAATGGATAAGAATTTTCTTGGAAATGGCTTTAACCAAAGCAAGTCTTCCTCCCCATGACAACCACTTGTAACTCTAACATGCTATTTGTTTTTCTAGTTTAACTACAAAGCAATTCCAATTTTGTTTCAAATAGTTTTTGGTTTTATGTAGAACCCTAAATATTTTAGCCCATCTTTCAAATCCACACTCAAATAAGGAAAAAGAGATAGAGCAAAAACTTGTTCCTCCTTCTGCAACCTTGAAAAGGACAATGAAGATTTACCTATGCTAATTATCATCCTTGTTGCATCACACTACAAGTCCAGAATTCCATGTAGCTTTGTTAGGTTTCATCTATTGTCATCACAAAGTAATAGTATATCATCTACAAATAAAAGGTGTGAAAGATATAAATTCAAACCCATATAAACTCCTTTGAAGGTCCCTGATCTCTTTTCCTCCATTAACAATCTGCTAAGCCCCTCAGCCACTAGAAGAAACAAGAGAGGCAACAAGGGACATCCTTGCCCAAGCCGTCGTCCCGCTTTGAAAAACTTGAAGCAACACCATCAGTGAGAACTGAGAAAGAGGCCACTGTTACACAACTCATAACCCATGCAATAAAAGGCACATCAAATCCCTAACATGTCATCAATAACCTTAGGTAAAGCTAGTTGGCCCTATCATAGGCCTTTAATAAATCCAATTTTATTACAATTACCTTTAAATGCCTTAATTTAATGTTGTGAATGCCCTTCTAAGCAACTCCAATACTCTCATGAATTTGTTGGCTAGTTAAAAAATTGAACTACTACTTGAAATTGTGTTGGACAAAAAGTTTTTTCACCCCGTTTGCAATGATATTTGCCACTATCTTGTAAATATAGTTGCATATAGATATTGGACGAAAATCCTCAAAGGAGGATGGATTATCGATATTGAAATAAGAGATAGAAAGTCATTGAAAGTTGCTAACATTTTTTTGGACAACCTTCTATCCTCTACCATCCGAAGCAAATCACTTTCCAATAATTCCAAGGATCCCCCCAAACAAAAGTCCAGAGTCCAGCTGTTCGGACCTAGATTTTTATCCTTCTAATGACTACAAAGAGTGGCTTTTAATTCCTCTTGAGAGATCTCCATTAATGTTATGTTATCCTCTTAAGAGACAAAACTACTGTAATATTCTACTTAGAGAAATACAGTGAATACCAAGAACAAGAAATATGCTACAACAATTAAATGGAACATGCAACTGAAAATTTCACACATGCAAAGACATTTAGAACACCATTGAGCAAAAGCAATAATTCCGAGCAATTTTATTGCAATTTGAAAGCCAAACTGTGTACAATATGATATGGAATGAGTGCACCTGGGCTTGCTACAACAAGCATGCAATACCTAGGTGAATATGTGTGAATCTCCTTGCTGGAAATGGCTAGACTGTCTGTATGTTCTGCTCAGGAATTTTCTGCAACTGCTGTTGGAGGCAATCTGTGATTTGGGGCCTCAAATATGCTCCAAAAATTCTGCAAAATTAGGACTGATCTCCTCAACTCCCAACCAACAAAACACAGAAAGCTTTTGGGTTGATTCTGACTGCTCAAATTTTATGCATTTTCCTCCAACTTCTGGCCCTGTGTCCAATACATAAATGATGCTATGGTTCTACTCCATTACTCCCTCAATTGGTTGGAAATTTTTTGTAAGATTTTCCCTGGAAATGTGAGTGAAATTCTTTCCCTAATCTGGCACAAGTCCTGCTCCAATATTGCCCTGCATATTAACCCAGAAATACACTTGCGCAGGCCTTGGGAGAGATAAATTCGGCCCTCAAAGAAGCAACTATCTCCAACTCTGCAACTCTCCAAAATTACTCGCCCTTCCTCCGGGAAAATTCCTGCAAATTCTTCAAGTGAAACTCCCTGAGCTTCTCCTCCTCCAAGTACCGTGAACTTCTGCTAGTGCGTCCTCCCAGAAACTCGTATTGGCTGAATCAGTGATGAAATGAGCTCACAATAGCTGGGTTTGGCTCTCCACCCAACTCAAAATCTCTCTTAGGGTGACACTCTAGGTTCACCGAAGGCGAGTTGGGATTTCCGCTTGGAAATCCCTATGCTAAGCAACACCAATTAACTTACCTAAACAACTCAAGCAAACACTCAAACTGAAATGCACAATCCAGGAACCCCCAAAATGAGTTTGCTTCTCCTATTTATAATTGCTGCCCCTTCTATTCTTTGTGGGCCCACTAGTTCGAATCCCTTCCTTGCCTTTTTCCTCATGTGATTCGAATTCCTCCAAGGGGTTCGATTTTCCTCTTTGGGTGGCTCCCCACAACCCACCAACTATTTAATATTTCGTTTCTCCTAAGTTGGTCCCCTTTTTCCTCAAAACTAATTCTTGCCTTCGATCCCCTTTCTCCTAAGTCAAAACTTTTAATAATTACCAAAATTGCAAAATGGTGAATTCACCTGAGCACAATTTTATTTGTTGGGGACAAGACAGTCGAACCCTCCCAAATGTTGCTTTTCCTCGAGCAACTGTAGTGCTGGGTGCTGCAAAATTTGCTCCCCTTCTCATGTGGCATCCTCTTCAGGCAAGTCCTTCCATCTGACGAGGAACTCCCGGATGATCCTGCTCCTAAGCTTCCTTTTCGTCTCTTGTAAGATAGCCTTTGGTGTCAAAATCAAATGCCCCCCATATTCCAGGGGTGATAACTCCGTAGTAGCTAACACATGTTGCCCCAAAGTCTTTTTCAGGATAGAGACATGAAATACATTGTGTACCCTGCTTTCTGGTTGAAGCTCCAACTCATATGCTACCTCTCCTACCCGCCTAGTCACCCTATATGGCTCATAAAAGTGTAGCTTGAGCTTTTCAGCCCCCTTCTGCTTCGTAGAGTGCTTGTATGGTTGAAGTCTCAGAAAAACCAAGTCCCCCACCTCAAAGGGCTACTCTACTCTACCCCTGTTGTTAAAAATATGCAACTACGGTCAAATTCCAATTTGGACTACTCATTTGGTGGATATGATGATGGCATTGAGTTCCCCTTTTTGAGAGGACCAAAATCGACCTAAAGATCACCTCATTTGGATAAGCAGAAGTTGGTTTTTGATTTTGTGCACCCACTCATGGATATTGGATCAGGTCGGCTTCACCCTCATGCACACTTGGATAGGTCGGCCTCAACATCAAATGGACATTGTTGGACACCCCTAAAAGCCTATAAATACAAGTGACCTAGAAGCTCATTTGGACATCACAACATCAAGCATCTTCTTCTCTTCTATCTGATTTGGTTCAACACATTGGCGAAGGAAAAGGTCGTATGGAGGTCCAAAGTCTCAGATCCGAAGCTCGCACAAAATTAGGGTTTTTGCTCCAGACGCTGGCACAAAACTGGGAAATTTTGTCCTTGGACGCACACATGCTATGGGCAAGACAACGTCCAGGAAGCTATAGACGCTCGCATGCTAACTTGAAGGGAGCATCCAGGGGTTTGACTACAGTTGACCATCATCCAAAGTTTTCTGAAGTTGTCTGAAGTCTGAATCAAGTTGTCTTTGATATATTTTGCCACTGTAAATTGGTTTTTGAAGTTGTTGGGTTGTATTGTTGATCATATTGTATTGGGCTCATTGTACTCTTTATTGAACATTTTATGACAATCTAATAGAAGAATTTCAAAGGGTTTTCCCTGGTCTTTGACCAAATTTGGTGTCTCTTGTTGATGTGCTAATTGTCTTCTTTGTCATTGCATATATTGTTTTATCTTCAATTATTGTTGATGAATGGAAAGACTAATTGTAATTGGAAATCTAATTGAAGTTTGGAATTGGGCTAAAGTAATTGATACAACATAGAACAATCTGAAAATTAACATGGTATCAGAGCTAAGGTGAAGGACAAGCCCAAAAGGAGACAAGCCTTGAAGCACTCATCTTTGGAAAGTTGAAAGAACCGATCTAGTCAAAGTCAAGATGACTTCCTTCTTCAAGAGTGATGAGAAGCTAGGTGACTCATCTAATTTTGCTGCATGGAAAGTTAGGTTGGAGATCATAGCTGATAACAATGATGTTTTGGACTACATTCAAGGAAAGGTACCTGAGCCTCCAGAGAATGCATCCGCTGCTGCCAAGAACAAACACAAGAAAGGTGAGTTGAAAGCAAAACAAATTATAGTTGATGGATTACAAGATAATCTACTTGCATATGTTGGAAACTTGAGTAGGTCTAAAGACATGTATGATAAGGTAGCCGACATGTTTGAGATCAACAATTTGAATGAAATCCTCACCTTGAAAGATCAACTCAAAGACACCAAGATGAACAAAGGAGAGTCCATACAATCCTACATAATGAGGATCTCTTGTGTTAGAGATCAATTGCTAAGAGTTGGAGAAGTTGTGCCGGACAGGGAACTAGTGGTCGTGACTCTAAGAGGTCTCCCCTCTATTTGGGAAACATTCATCACTACTATAAGCAACACAAATGTCCTCCCTTCATTTGATGAAATTGTTGGAAAGCTCACTCAAGAAGAGTCAAGGATGATAGGAAGAGGAAGGATTCAAAAGCACAAAGAAGGAGAACCCGCTGCATACATCGCTCATGACAAGAAGAAGAAGAAAGGGAAAGGAGGTCCATCAAATTCAAGAAAGCCTCCTCCTCGAAGTTCTGGTGGAAGAAAGGAATATGTGAACATTGAATGCTACAATTGTCATAAGAAAGGGCATTATGCTCGAGATTGCCCCGAGAAGAACAATGGACCACGTTATAATACTAGAAGCAACAACAACAGGTTCAATGATCAAAGAAGGAGAGATGACCGAAGGAATGATCACAATGGGAGAAATGATAGAAGAAGAAGATATGCTCCAAGTGACCATGAAGAAGATCGTCGTCCACAAAAGAAGTCAAAATTCTCTAGGTATGAAAGTAATGTTGCGAATCAATCTGAATATATTCTTATTTCCGCTCTTACTAGTTCATCTCCTTTGGATTCGTGGGATAGTTGGTTGGTTGATAGTGGGGCCACTCATCACTTCTCTGGTTACAAAGAAGTTCTCTCTAACTTGGTAGAGAGGGAGTCAAATTTGAAAATCATTCTTGGAGACAACTCCACTCATCTCGTTAAAGGTTTTGGATCTGTCAAATTTCATTTGAATTCTAGGGAATCTATTGTACTACATGATGTAATGTATGTGCTTGGGTTAAAGAAGAATTTGGTATCAATCTCCACTTTGGAAGACAAAGGGATGAGGGTTGCCTTCATCAAGGGAAAAGTTCTTACTTGGCCCGTTGGATCACTTATGAAAGATGCATTCACTTTGGGAACAAGATATGAAGGACTCTACAAGGTCATTGGAAGGCCACTATTAGCATTGGTTCATAATACAAATCATCTAAGCAAATTATGGCACCGAAGGTTAGCTCATCTTCATTATGATGCTCTTCCGAAATTGGAGAACTTGGTCTCAGGGATTCCAAAGGTTAAAGGTCAACATGATGGAGTATGTCCAAGATGTGCTAGTGGAAAAATGACAAGGGGACCATTCCCCTCTAGTGAAAACAAGACCACTGACATCCTCCATCTCATTCATTCCAACATATGTGGACCAATGCCCGTGCACTCTATTAGTGGATATCTCTACTACATCACATTCATTGATGACTTTTCAAGGAAGACATGGATATACTTTTTGAAGCATAAGGATGAAGCCTTTGAAACATTTAAGGAGTTCAAAGCATTGGTTGAAAATCAAATAGGGAAGAAGATCAAAATATTCAGGTTCGATAATGGTGGAGAATACATGTCAAATGAATTCATTTACTTTTGCAAAAAGGAAGGTGTGAAGAGGAAACAATTGTGCCATATACTCCCAAACAAAATGGTCTAGTTGAAAGGAAGAACAGGGCTATGGTAGAAGGCACTCGAGCGATGCTCCATGATCAAAAGTTTGCCTAAATTCCCTTGGGTCGAAGCTTCACATGCTGCCGTATATGTTCAAAACAAGGTGCCTCATCAAGCCTTGGAAAACAAAATTCCCGAAGAAGTATTTACAGGTGTGAAGCCCGACATTAGTCATCTCCGCATATCTGGATGTCCAATATATTTCCGTGTGCCGAAGGAAAAAATGAACAAATTGGAAGCTACAGGAAAAAAAGGTACGTTTGTCGGGTATTGTGAAAATTCTAAAGCATTTAGAATATATATTCCTGGTCAAAGGTGTTGATTTCTGGTAGCATCGGATGTGATCTAAGCCTCAAAATTTGCAGGGAGGCCTAGACACATGTATTCCACAATACCCAGAAATCGTTTTGGGAAATTCCACCTGGAATCAGTTTTATTAAAATAGTTAATTATTTTTAATGGAGGCCTAAGTCTAAACTTAGGGAATTAAAATAATTAAAAGGTATTAATTTAACTGTGGGTGAAACTTCTAGAAGAAGACGAGAATCAAGACAAAATGATGTGAGCCATTGATTAGAATCTAATCTGGGCCGTTGGTTCTCAACAGAAGGACTATAAGAGGAAGCTTGATGGGCATTTGGAAAAAACATCGAGTGGGAGATCAGAGATCGGATTTCTGTAGAGAGCAGTGCAAGAGTTGCCAGAGAGAAGTTCGAAGTGATTTCTTGCAGTGAGGGGTAGGGATAGTTCCTGTTGGAGATTTTTCTTGATCCAGTAATACTCAACAGAAGAGAGGCAACATAGAGGATACACTGGGCAGCATAGGCTGACGCAAAGCCTTGAGGAGATATGTATTTTTGCTGGAGATGTCGATTTCTGAAGCCGGAAGTTGGGGTGTGAGACTGGGAGGACAAAATCGAAGTCTAAGAGGAAAATTGATCAACGGAAGGGGTGACATTGTCCCTGGAAGCTATGACGCTGGGCCTACATAGTGACTGTTAAGAGGCAGCAAGGGACAAGCCATTTTGTGGCTGGATCCATCATGATCACCAATGATAGTGTGAGGTATATCTCACTCATCTCTTTGTTAGTCATATTCTCTGTATTGGATAGCCAACAAGGCATCCAAAGATTGTATTCATAAAACTACTGCTTAATAATACAAATCCTCAGCTGCTGCATCGGTTTTCTCGCATTGGGTTTTTTCGGGGACATTTGTCCAAAAATAACGGTGTATCGTGTTGTGTATTTCTTTCTTGCTCAGTTTCTTGTTTCCGCATTTAATTTGAATTGGTGAAGGCTGCAGTGTATTAGTTTCGGTATTTGCTGTAGGAAGCACTAAATAATTTGTTCAGTAATTAACAAATAGAACGAACTTAATCAGTTGCTGCAGTAGAAATTTGGGTCTTCCAAATTTTCACAAAAGGAAGGTTGAAATTAGCAGGGATGTTACATTCGATGAAGATGTCGCTCTTGGAAAAGCAAGATACCTTCCTCCGCCTCCTCCTCTCGAGAAGAGTGGTGATATGGATATCTTGGATGGCCCATCCGTGCCCAAATTCGAGACTGATATTGTTGATGATCCCATGGAGCCCATGGATCCCTTAGATTCTCCTCCTAGTAATCCTCCTACTAGGAAGAGACCACTTTGGCTCTGTGACACTCTTCAAGATGCTGATAGTCATGTGCCTGTTCGAAGATCGTTTAGAGAAAGGAAGAAGCCATGCAGGTACCAGGGATATGTTGCAGCCATGAGCACTATGATTCAAGTCGAACCTTCCACATTCAAAGAAGCCGTAAAAGAACAAGTTTGGAAAGATGCTATGGCCGAGGAATATGAATCTATTATGAAGAATGATGTATGGGATGTTGTGTCGAGACTGAAGGATAAATCTGTGGTAACTTCGAAGTGGATATTCAAGATCAAGCATGGAATTGATGGAAGCATTGAAAAATACAAGGCGAGGTTCGTGGCTCGAGGATTCTCCCAAAAAGAGGGAGAAGATTATGATGATATATTTGCACCTGTGGCTCGATATACAACCATTTGTTCGATAGTTTCCCTTGCCGCAAGTCAAGGATGGACCCTTCATCAGATGGACGTAAAGACCGCATTCCTCCATGGCATGCTACAAGAAGTATACGTTGAACAACCATAGGGATTTGAAGTAGAAGATCGAAAGACACACGTTTGTAGATTGAAGAAGGAATTGTATGGTTTGAAGCAAGCCCCAAGAGCATGGTACGCCCAAGATATGCCACTAATTTTGGTTTTATATGTTGACAATCTATTTCTGATAGGTAGTGAGCCTCTGATGATCGAGTGTAAGAGGGAGCTATCCTTTGAATTCGAGATGAAGGACCTTGGACTCATGCACTATTTTCTAGGCCTTGAGGGACGAGATTTTCCTTTCACAAGGAAAATATGTTGTGAAGTTGTTGGAAAGATTTGGAATGATAGAATGCAAGTCCCTACCCACACCGATGGAAATGAACTTCAAGAAGTTATGTGGAGAAGCTGCAGGACCCGATTTGGCGAATCCATCCGAGTATAGACAGTTGATTGGGGCTCTGATGTTCCTTGTGAACACCTGTCCAGACATATGTTATGCAGTGAACACGTTGAGTCAATTCATGACCGAGCCTCTCCATGCACATTGGATCGCTGCCAAACACATTTTGAGATATTTGCAGGGGACGATCACACTTGGTCTAAGATACTCTGTTGGAGATGTTCGACTTCATGGATACATTGATGCTGATTGGGCGGGAAATGTTATCGATAGAAAGAGTACGTTAGGATGTTGTTTTAGTCTTGGATCTACCATGATATCTTGGATGAGTAGGAAACAGAAGTTCGTAGCATTGAGTACTGCTGAGGCAGAGTATATTGCCGCTAGCATGGCTAGTTGCGAAGCAGTTTGGTTGAGGAAGCTCTTTGGAGAGCTATTTGAGCAGGTCCTAGACACTACAGTGATATATTACGACAACAAGAGTGGGATTGGTCTGGCAGAGAATCCCGTATTCCATGACAAGTCCAAGAACATAGAGATCCGATACCACTTCATTTGTGATATGGTACAGAGAGGAGCTGTTCGACTCCATCACATATCGACAAATGAGCAGATTGCAAATATTCTCACCAAGGCTTTGCTGAAAGGGAAGTTCTTGGTCTTCAGAGAGCAGCTTGGATTGATGGATGTGACCCCTCCTAATAAGGGGCACCACTGATCGAGGACACTGAGCCATACTCTTCCCCCCTGTTTGAGCTCCCAGGGTGAGGAATTGAGATAGAGGGCTCCTGGGGTTGAGGGAACTCTGGAAAATAGGGTATCACCCCTATTTATTACCCATAGGGTTGGAGTAGTATCTCACCCTATCTTGGTCTTTGCAAAGTATACCCCAGTTGGCATCATACCCACAAGTTGGGCTTGTTGGGATTATCCCTCCCCATCTAGCCAACGGGTGAGGAGGCTTGGGGGCGTGAGATCCTTACCTTTGGTAAGTCGGGTATCTTGCCCAAGCTAGGATTATGATGCAGGTGTTCTACCACATGAATCTTAAGGGTCATTGTTGGGAAGATCGGTGGGCAATAGGATGGGTTGAGTAGTAGCTCCCCTACATCACTTATTGCTCGATATGGGTTGAGTTGTAGCTCCCCCATGATATTTCGGGTTGTAGTCCGATGACATATTTTCGGGTGGTAGCCCGATGACAAATTTTCGGGTGGTAGCCCGATGACAATGATTTCCGGGTAGTAGCCCGATGACAAATATTTCCGGGAGTAGCCCGCTAATAGAGATTCTGGGTTGTAGCCCGATGGACAGAGGGTGGTAGCTTTTGCTCCCCATGATTCTTCTTCTTTAGATTCGAGAATGTTTTAGCAGATAGAGATTGAGCATATTCGTACACATGATGACAGGATTTTGTACACATGATGACAAGATGACACATTGATCGATGGATAGGTTTTACAGGTGGAATTCTCCCTAGTTGAGAGGGAGTGTTAAAAATATGCAACTGCGGTCAAATTCCACTTTGGACTACTCATTTGATGGATATGATGATGGCATTGAGTTCCTCTTTTTAAGAGGACCAAAATCAACCTAAATATCACCTCATTCGGATAAGCAGAAGTTGGTTTTTGATTTTGTGCACCCACTCATGGATATTGGATTAGGTCAGCTTCACCCTCATGCACACTTGGATAGGTCAACCTCAACATCAAATGGACATTGTTGGACACCCCTAGAAGCCTATAAATACAAGTGACCTAGAAGCTCATTTGGACATCACAACATCAAGCATCTTCTTCTCTTCTATTTGATTTGGTTCGACACATTGGTGAAGGAAAAGGTTGTACGAAGGTCCAAAGTCTTAGATCTGAAGCTCGCACAAAATTAGGGTTTCTGCTTCGGACGTTGGCACAGAACTTGGAAATTTCATCTCTCGACGCACGCATGCTATGGGCAAGACAACGTCCAGGAAGCTACAGATGCTCGCATGCTAACTTGAAGGGAGCGTCTAGGGGTTTGACTACAGTTGACCATCATCCGAAGTTTTTTGAAGCTGTCTGAAGTCTGAATCAAGTTGTCTTTGATATATTTTGCCACTGTAAACTGGTTTCTAAAGTTGTTGGGTTGTATTGTTGATCATATTGTATTGGGCTCATTGTACTCTCTGCTGAACATTTTATGACAATCTAATAGAAGAAGAATTTCAAAGGGTTTTCCCCCTAGTGGGGTTTTTCCTTGGTCTTTGACCAAATCTGGTATCTCTTGTTGATTATCTTCTTTGTCATTGCATATATTGTTCTATCTTCAATTATTGTTGATGAATGGAAAGACTAATTGTAATTGGAAATATTGCTAATTGAAGTTTAGAATTGGGCTAAAGAAATTGATACAACATAGGACAATCTGAAAATGAACACCTGTATGAATACAACTTCTGCTGGTTTTGAGCAGTCTACAAGTTATCCTTGAGGGCTCTAAGGATATCTTAGCTTTCCTGTATCGAATCCTTTTGCCCCTATGGCCCAACTATCTTCAAAGACCATATTAGCATAAGTTAGTGCATCATAACCATATAAAGCGCGAAAGGGTGACATACCTATGGACATATGATATGCGTGGTGTTGTAGAAATATTCCTTGAGATGCAATCACTTCACCCATGCTCTCTACTGCCCGGTCACATAGTTGCGCAAGTAACCCTCTAACAACTTATTTACTATCTCTGTTTGCCCATCTGTCTGGGGATGGTAGCTTGTGCTGGGGTAAGCTTTGTGCCCACAAGGCAAAATAGCTTCTGCCAGAATCCTCCCATAAATCTACTGTCTTGATCACTAACAATGGTCTTAGGCAACCCATTCAACCTGAACACCTCTTGAAAAAATAGCTTGGCTACCTGTGAAGCTGAGTAGCTAGCTGGAATGGCGAAAATGTGGGCAAATTTTTTCAACCTGTCAACCACCACATAGATGCAATCTCACCCTTGAACTGTTGGCAACCCTGTAATGAAGTCCATTGATATGCTCTCCCATTTCCTCTCAGGAATAGGAAGAGGTTGTAGTAGTCTAGTTGGATGAGTGTGTTCCCCCTTATTCCTTTGGAAAGGATCACATTCTCGCACATGCCTCATGGTGTCCTCCTTAAGACCCCGCCATGTGAAACACTCCCTAATGGACTTGTATGTCTTGAAGAACCTTTGGTGCATCACCAAAGCTGAGTCATGAGCTGCACACAAGATCTTTTCCCTCAACTGTGAGCTTGGCACCAGATAATTCTTTTCCTTGTAGTAAATAACATCATCCATCACTCAGTACTCATCCCCATGTGTACCATCCGAGATCTCGCATGCTTGCTGATCCTTGGAGTACTCCACCAATAGGCTGGCTCTCCAATCCTGCGTGATATCCATCAAAGAGTGTTGCGATCCTCTATTTATTAGCCACTATGTTCTGCTTGCCCTTGACATACTCAATCTCAAAATCATACATTTGGATCTTATTGACCCACTTTTGTTGTCTCTGTTGCAGGTTCTGCTACTCCAAGAAGAATAAAAAACTATTGTGGTTAGTCTTCACCTTGAACCTATTTCCCACCAAGTACTGCCTAAACTTGACCATCACATGCATAAAGACCAACATCTTCTTATCATAAATGCAGTCCAATCTCTCATGTGGTTGTAGCCTCCTGCTCTCAAATGCTATAGGATGGCCCCCATGTGTCAGAATTGCCCGAACGCCCTCTCCAGATGTATGACACTTGTAATATTCCTAGTGGGAAATATTAAGTGATAACAACAAATAAAACATAAACATGTAACCATAAAACTAACACACTAGCATAATGACAAATTGCACCAGAAATTGTACCAAGAGTTGAGCCATTTTATTAACTGAGAAAACAAGGTACATAAAAATGAAGAAGAGGAACCTGGGCTTGCTACAACAAGCTAGTCAAGTCCCAAGTGGAAATGGAGTTGCCCAAGTGCTGGGAACTGCTCTCCCAAGTCTCTGCGTTGGCCCAGTAAATTCTGCTATTGCTGGCTGGAAAGGAATTGGTGTTTCGGGCCTCTAAACTGCTTAGAAAATTCCAGGAAATTAACTAGAGCCTCCTCACAAGGAAGCCATAATAACCCAAAAAAATCTCGCAGACCCAAGTGGTGGAAATGGACCCAGAATAAACTGCGTCCTCTAGAATTTTATACTGCTGATTGTTGAGTGGTACTAGGAATTTGGCCCTTATGAGTGCTCAGAAATTCTGCAAAATTAATCCTAGCCTCCTCTCATAAAATACACAAAAACCCAGAAAGAGTTTGCGCAGTCCAACATGCCCTGGTGACCCCAATTTGTGTGTGGACCAAGGTTACTTAGGAGCGGGAGCGACATTTTTAGAAGTTCCTAGTTTGGGAGCGAATTTTTATATAATATATATATTTTTTATATTTTATATATGTCAACAAAAGCATGTAGAATGACGAATTAGATATAAAAAGCATAAAAACATAGATTGAACCATATAACATCAATCATCTATAAGTTATAATCTTCATCAACCACGTCCACAAGTTAGTAACATACAACATATTGAGTCTCATGATTCATCAATCTTAAAGTTTCAAGCTTTCAAAATTCAATATATAACATTTATCATCATTGATCACCAAAGTTGTACTTGTAAGCTAAGTGTAACCATTACAACAAAGAATATCTAACATGAAATGAAACAACTTTCAACTTTCACGAAGCATCATATTCATAATTCATTACCAATGAGTTATAATTGCCAACTTCAAACTTCAAACTTAAATTGTCATATATTGTTTACAAAAAATATAATAATAAATATGAAAGAGTCAACAGTTATAAAAACTACTAGAAACTAGAAAAGACAAGTAAATCTATTATCTACAGCTTCCTCTTGCCGCCATGAGAAATGTCTAATTTCTGAGTAGGTCATGGTATTGGTGGTCTTCTAGGAGTCTCCTCCCGCATAGTCGCACGACCAGAACCAGAAGGCACATGCCCTCCACGTGAGGATGTAGATGGAGGCGGTGACAACAAAGGAACAATAGTTGGAACTCGAGCACTGGCACTGCTATTGGATGGTGGGGGTGGCATGGTTGTTGTTGCTTCATCATCATCTCTCAAAAGTTTTGCTTCCAATTCTTCAAGATGTATAGTGCCATCCTCCAAATTATCGTCCTCTGGGTGGTTGTCCCAAATTTTATATGTTGGATCCTCATAAGCTCGATCACAATAATGACTCAACAACCTCAAGTTGTAGTGCACATAAACCAAGCTTTCTGCCCGATTTTCATTGAGTTTGTTTCTTCTCACATTATGTATGAAGCTGTAGGTGCTCCAACACCTCTTTGTAGAAGAAGTATTTACAACCTGTGAGAGAACTTTTTTGCCAATTTTGGCAAAAGTCCCATGCCGCCATATGCTTCCCACCATGTGAGAGCATCAAATCTGTCTCTATCTTCCATTGCATGCAAAGAACCAAACAAACCAGTGCAACTGAAGTATTTTCCTAATTCAAGACGCAGATTAGCACACTCCTCCCTATCAGGGACTAGCTTGTCTAATGCTTTCATATATCCCTCTTGTACCTTTGGATTTGTATGGGGTTTGGCCCTAACCCCACCCCCAAGTGCAGGTTGGCCCAACCAAGATGGAGAGTAGTATTTTGGCATAAGGATATATGCCAAGGCATGTAGTGGAACATTAAGTTTATTCCACTGTGTACACACACAATTGTGAATCATTGTATACAAGTTGGGATCATATTCATGAAAAATATCTTTCATTTGCCCCAACATGGTATCCATCTGCTCATACACCTCCCCAATCACTTATTTATCTGTATCTGCAAAATGAATCATGCTATAAATGCTTGTTGAATTGCAATACTTTCCTCACACGTGCCCAAAATAGACCATCAAGACCGGTCACCTCCACCTGTTCAAAACCTTGCTTGTTAGCTGCATTTGTAGCCCTGTCCTTTAATACCTGCCAGTGTGGACTTGATACCATGCTAGCCATTGACTCTCTTTCCTTCAAAAGGCGCCTGAAGGTGAGGTAATAGCTAGCAAATCTAGTCTTTGCAATCTTCAACAACGCCAATCTAGTGACTACGGAAAAGCCCATGGGTATTGCTGTGATTTGCAATAAATTTTATCATTTGTTTGCCTCTCTTGTACAAATCACCAATCGATTTGTATTGTTGGTTTTTGTTCTTAATAATATCATGTATCAAAAGGTTCATTGTGTGAACCAAACACCCAGACCAAAATATGTTGGGGTATTTATCCTCAATAACTACTCCTGCTGCCTTATAATTAGCAACATTATCAATGATGACTTGGATGACATTGTATGACTCAATACGTTCAATTGTTTCAAGTAATGGTTCTGCAATGTTGATGTCGGTCTTGAACTTATCTGAGTAATCATACGCTGTAAGGAAGATGACACCAATAACAGACACAACAAGGACACTTATCAATGGCTTGCCTTTTACATTTGTCCATCCATCAAATACAATGGACACCCCATGTCTAGTCAAAGAATTTGTCACTCTACTCAAAGAATGTGATATTTTTGCTTTTTCATGATCAAGTCCAACGGTTCTAGCCTTGTCATACTCAAGGCTCCTGTATTTTTTGGGGGCATCATTTATGGCAAAAACCATTTCATGCCAATAAGGTGAGCGAAAAACATTGAATGGTATCCCGTATGCATAGAGAAATTGGTAAATTTTTGAATCCACATCATTCCTACAACCTTCTTCAAGGAAATCTGATATGGTTTAAAGAGATGTTTGTCCCTGTGCGTCCATATCCACTGCCATGGGAGGATGCTGAAGGAGTTCTTTGTGCATGTGATTGTGAGCTATGTTCAAAGAAACCCTTTGATTTTTTAGATTTGTATTGGGTTTCCTCCTCTTCCCTTATGTATTTGGCTCTTTCTGTTGCTGACACACTTACACAAGATTTGATTCCTATTGGTTTATCTCCATCCCATGGACTTTTCCCATAGAGGTGCCTTTTGGCACGGGTGTATGAACCTGTGTAAATTTTGTTGCAATGGTTGCATGTAAATTTAGTGGTTCCACCCCCTTTCCCTACTTCAGACCTAGTAACATATTTCCACAATGGGATTTGGTCTTGTTTAGTTTTTGGAGCCTTTTCATGTCCACTCTCTTCCTCCTCACCAAGGTACTCCTCTCCAGGGTTTTCATCAAATCCACTATAACCCATTTCTTCATCCTCTTCTTCAGCATGATCAACCCTCCTTCTTCTACTCTCCAACACCATAATAACCAAAAAAGGAACTAACATAAAGAAAATGCCAAGCCTTATAGCCATGATGTTTGAAGTTTTGAGTCCGCAACAAAATGGAGGAATGGGAATGGGAAATAGAGAATTTTATTTTATTTTATTTAGCAATGAACATAAAAAAACAAAAATGCTAGATTACAGTGTAGATCTTACCTCTTTGGCCTTCAATCCCAAGCTCCAATCTCACTTACAAGCTTCTCAAGCTCCTCTCTCTTGCTCTCTCCATGCTCCAAACTCTCTCTTGCTCTCTCCAACTTAGACAAATGGGTAAATAATGGGAGGGGAGAGGGTATTTTTAACCTTTTCCCCTCTTCGCTTTCCTCTCCCTCTTTGTCTGTCGATCGTCACCTCTCTCTCTTTGCCGCGCGACCTTTTTTCGGTGCCGACGGGAGCGCTTTTTTAAGGGGGATCACTTCCCCCTCTTAAAAAGTCCCTCCCAGAGCGAAGGGGGGTGGTCAAGGAGCGATCGCTCCCCTAATCGCTCCTTCAAAAATAGGGAGCAATTTTTTTTAAAGGGAGCGCGCTCCCGAGGTAGCTCCTGAGCAGAGCGCGAATTGGGAGCGGATTCGGGAGGGGGGTGCTCCCCCGCAACCCTGGCGTGGACGTCTAACTGGCTAGCAAACTGGCTGTAGATGAAATCTACTACAAAATGCTCCGAATCGCTCCTAGAAAATTACCTTCTCACCAGGTTACTTCCTCCCAAATTTTCCTTTATTCGTCCGTAGCTACACCATAGATTCTCCTTGCCCAAGTGATTGTGTAACAATGCTCAGTGAGCCCTTGCACAGACCAAGAATTGGAGCAGCTGGGCACTCCCAAACGCCTCACCAACAGACCTGCAAATTGACAAGAAACTCTAGCCCTCTTTGTGGAAGGATTCTCTACTAATTGGCTGGCCCAAATTCCCCTTTTTGCTGGCCCTCCCAAGAGCCACAAATTTCTCTCCTGCGTCCAAGGAAAACTCGCTCCAACTGAAGGAAATGACTGTAAATGTGCCCAATGGAAACTCTAAACTGAGCTCCCCAATTGCCTCACTAGGGAGACACTCGAAGTTCTCTGAAATGAGGGTGGAATTCCTGCTTGGAAATTCCTTGTGCTAAACAACATGGTTGTCTTGGCTAAGTAGCTCAAGAGAACTAATGTTAAATTGTCAAATGATCAAAAGTACCAAATGGAGGCCTCCAAGCTCTATTTATAATTGTTGGCCCTCTCTCCCTTGGTGGTCCCCACCTTCCACTAATTCGCACCCCTTCCTTTCTCTCTCTCTTCTCACTAGTGTGAATTGCTCCATTGGGTCGAATTTCCTTCTCTTGTGGCCCCCACATTCCACTAGAGCTATAATTTTCTATTTCTCCTAAGTCCCATACGCCAAAAATGTCTCCAATGCCCAAATTACAAAATTGTGCTATGCTTAGCACCTCCCCAATAAACTCCATTAATCCCCTCAAATGAAAAATCAAAATTGGGGATATTACAGTCCTCCCCACCAAAAATTGCTTGTCCTCAAGCAATGCTTGAACAAGCGCCCTCTCTGACTGTGGATCCCCACTGCCACTACAAACTATACCAGGGTCTCAAATGTGCCACTGAATTGTCTCTGATCTGTGCGTTGTCCTGTAGTGAAGGAGTCCCTTGATACCAGGATCCCAAGCCAACTTGATTAATGTGAAGCACCCCTTGCTCCACTCACTATCCTGCCAGATATAGGCGTTAGAAGCCCTCTACCTACTGTCGATAAGTGCATCCCAATAATGTAAAACTCTGTCCAAATCCTCATAAAGCTACCCTACCGTGTAGTCCATCTCATGCACTCTGATGGGGACCCCTGAACATATAACCCAATCCCTATGCAAATGAAGGAAGAGTCTCCTGCATGAGCTCCTCCTAATATCCTCCTGCTGACCAACTTGCCATGTTGATGAAGTCCCCCACGCCATCAGTGAGTCACTAAAGCCTAATGGAAGATCTGAGTGAACTCCCCCTGTAGCAGCTAGCTCATCCCTAAAGGTCGCTGAGCTGTCAAGTACTGTGATGCCTGGGTCCCATGCTAGTCTCAGAAGGAAATTGTCCTGCCGACCCTGCAACACTCTGGTCATGACTGACCACCTAATATGCTCGTACCAAAATCTCCTCTCCTGTAACTCTCGACCATAATATATGTGATGATTGAGGCTATGCCCAACCTGCCAAGGTGACTCAGCAATGCCCGCACCTATCACTCCATGGCTGGCCCCAATCCTGAACAACCACCTACCTCGCCATATAATGAAGACCTCGGTGATCCCCCATATGTCAACCTGATAATGAACCGGATCACCTGCTATCTTGACCGTACTCACTAAGTGGTGGAGTGTCCCACCGATCAACTGGATCCCTGGATCCCATACCCATACTGGAGGTCCACGACTCCCCATCCTCACTCCCTGCTGCTGGCTGTTGGGACCCCTCAGTGCCTCGTCCTTGACCCCTGTATGTATCCAATGGATGGGCACCCAACATCAAGGATATGTCCCGCATATGACAAACTGCTCTGCTCCTGCCAGACCACAAAGCGAAATTTGCTATCCCAACTCCTGATGATGTACCCGGACACTGCCTGGAGCCTAGGCATCCTCTTGCTAATGAGGTCTACCATTCCTTGTACCTCGTGCTCACATAACACCTCAATGTTAAGATTAGGTATGTTCTATGCTAGAGCAATTTATTTAAATTTTCACAGTTAGCAATCACATCAGCATTATGATAAACTGCAGATAGAACATAAATATAAAACGCAGAAGACAAGCCAAGACAAGAGGACACAAGATATGGCGCGAGCCAGGGACAAACCCCACAACGTGTGGGGAAACCCTTTGATCAAATCTTCTTTTATCTTCAAAATTCAGCAGAGAGAGAGAGAGAGTACATTTACAACAGAAGTCAACACTTTGACTTTATCTAGATCTAAGCATAGATCATCTCCTATAACAATGAGATCAGTTGAAGACATTTTGCTTCAACTGATACCTATCATCATGCTGCATCTGGTTCTCTAGTTGCACCACTGCATACTACATCATGCGGCTGTCCATGTCCATGATCTTGCTCAAACTAATGTGCATCATCATCATGCTGCTGCCCCTGCTAATGTATCATTGTGCTGCCCATGCACATAATCTCATAGTGCTTCCCATCATGTGCTGCTCATGCTCCATGTATTCGTTTCACAACCCATCTACAATATATCATGTTGCTGCCCAAGACTGCATTATATATATGTGCCCAGATCACACAACGTTCTTATCTCTATGCCACCGAAGGACTGCTCTTATTCATGCGAGATTAACCCAATACTAGAATGCTGAGATTACCTATACACTTCAGTTATTCGAATGTGACTGCACTTAATACTTCATTCCAGATACCCTCATATCTCGCTGTAGCTTATGAACAGCGTGTCATGACATGACATGAACTGCGTTCATATCTGGCTGTAGCTTTTGACTACGGCTCTTGATTCAGCTGTGTATGTATTGCGTTCCATATATGACTGCGGTTACAGCATGTCAATATATCAATGCGGCTACCATGTGGACAGCGGCTAAGTTCTCCAATTGTGCGTGTATAGACTGCGTTCCAAGATATATGTTATGACTGCGTGGCATATTATATGAATGCCCAGCGTATAGTCTAGGGCATCATCTGCGTGCAAACCGCATGAGCTTTCGACCACGCGTGTCCCTACAAACCCCAATTGTTGAACTGTGTTCTATTTCTGAGTCTGTAATGCACGCTCTCCTTTGTCGTATATCGTTGGCTTGTCCTTTGTAATGCGTTTTAACCTTGGGTGGACTTCGTGAGGACCCGCACTACCAATGCTCTGCGCATTTGAATGACAATTCATTTCATGCGTATTGCTTGGCCTGTGTCCATTACAGCGTACAGTTGTCTCTCCCTTCAACTGCGGCTAAGTGACCTTAGTTGACTGCGGCTAGGGCTTATTAGGCCAGCGTATATTATTCTATCACGTTGACTGCGTATCAATGTCCAGCATTACGTTGACTGTGTAGAGAGCGTATATATCATGAACCATAAACAGCGTAATATGTCCAGCGTATAAACACCGTTTCACTTCCACACTTAACTGTGCGTATAGTTGCTGGATTAGGGCATCGTACTTGTAGCTAGGGCATCATACTCTTTAGTATCTCTTCTCCAAAAACCCAAGACGTGGAGAGGAGATCACCTAAAGAGTGTGTCCTATAATGACTCCAAATCCTCTCTTATTTATACTAAAAACGTAGAGGTTGAATAGACACGTCGGTTGGGCTTCTAGAGCCTACGTAAGAGCTGGTCGGCTTGATAATAATTACATAAACAAAATAAATTCATATCTCCATAAATACTTATCGGAATCGGATGATCTTTGGATCAATCCTACACCTCTCGACGAGAGGGATCCAATAAAAATATCAGCTGCCATAAATAAGTTGACCCACATGGAGTTTGGCCCTAGTTGCCAATTTAACACTCAAGCTGTCCTACCGATAATGCACCCTGCAACTCACTCACGGTCACCTCCCTAAGCATGCACTCGTCAGTTCATGCCGTGACCAAATAACACCACTGAGAAGTCTCCCCCTGGATACTTTGTGTCCCAACTAACTGTCTTGAGTGAGCTTCTCGTGTCCCGTTGCTCATGATAAAGGTACCAAGGGACAACACCCAACTCCTCTATGCCTGCAAATAATGTAGAAGTGAGAGAGGCGTGCGAGTCCCCATGGATATCATCAAATGATGCTTATTCATGTCCTCATCGATCCTGGGTGATCGATAACCAATGGCATGCTTTTCGTCTCTATCAGGCGGTCTCCCTAGTGGCAATGCTCCAAAATCCCAATAGGAAGCATCACACATCACTACATATGACCAAGCATCCCTGCGCTCCCCTGCATAAGAACATGTATCTTCGTGCCCCTTGGCACACGAATGCACCCAGTTGCACACCTCTCTGCACTGCTGGACACCACTACCAACCACCATATCATCCTGAATCATCTGGTATCCCTCCTATGACGAAATAGCTATCACTCCATGCAAAACCTCGAGGTGGTATGAATTTCTCCTCCTACTCCACAGTGCAGGCCTCTGCAAAATGACACTCCTCTGTGCACCTCTGCAGAACACTGAATTCTGTGGCACGACTTTGCGCACAATCGAATACCTACGCCAACTGTTGCACCACCCTGCATCCTTAGCCACCCCACATGCGTCCATGCATCCGCTACTCTGTTAGTGAATCCACTACATGCTAATGGAAATGATACTATTGTGCCTAGCCTCAGTAGCTCTTGTGTCCAATATGATAATAAGAGAGCACTGTCTCCATAGAATGCCCTGACTGATGGCCTGATGGTGGCACCTCCTCCGACCAACCCTTGCCAGAGTATGTTGATCATCCTACAATCCCATGTATGCCTGTTACCGCTCAAACTAGCAGGGGTCCTAAAAGGGGATCCTTGAAGGGTTACTACTAGGCTAAGGGCAACAATAGAGCGATAGCCCACTGTCACCTTGGCTAAGGCTCCCTACTCTTTACATATTTTGATCGATGGGAGGAGACTCGTTATTATAAGGATTACGAAATGGATGGACCAATGGTAAGGCAAGGGGTGATCCTGGAAGCCTATTGACAAGAGAGGCTCAAATATCTAGCTTGCTTGTCTTGGAAGACAAAATGGAAGGCTCTCTAGGAAGGGCTTGGGGAAAAATTTTAGGGTTAGGTTTTGAGTATGTGTCTTATAAAGGAGATCCCTAAGCCCTAGAATTCTTGTGGAAACTTGGGTTTCAAGTGATCTTTGAAGAATTAACCTTGATAATGCATGGGACCACATGGGACCTAGTGGACTCGAGGTTCAGTCAAGGGGATAGGATTTAGCAACCAATGATATGCTTGACGTAATTAGGGATGGGAAAGGGATCAAGGAACGACTTTTCAATTAAAGGCAATGCAAGGATCCCAATGAGGTTTCTAGCCTAAGCAAACCAAAGGCAAGAATTGGTCTTCGAGCTAGGGCTTCCGATATCTCAAGATCCCATCATTAGAATCTCATGAAATTTGGAGGGCTTCTTGAGGACACACCAGCGCAGTTGTGGACCAAAAATCGAAGTATTTGGATGGCTAGATCGTGAGATAATTGATGCCCTAGGTGACCTAGAGGACTAGACCTAGAGAAGAGGAAAGGGGAGAAGGAAAATAGGTTTAAGATGATCACCTTTGGGTGTACCAATGCCTAATCCTTTGGGGAGATTGGAGTCAGGTAGAATTATGACTACGGACCTTTGAATTTTCTAGGTTAAGGAGGCCTCAAAGATAACTTCGCTTGGCACTAGGGCAGTAACAAAAGCAGCTTCAAAGACTTTATACTTCGTTTTGCAAGATAAATGGCTTGTCAAGATGAATTTTAGTAATGAAACATCCCTAGGAACATTCATTCATTATACATGGCCCATACATGAAGCATTCACTATCTAGAAACCAAAATTTCCACAACTTCTCATAAGAGATGCAACAAATAAGCCCTAGCATAGCGAAATCCCACCAACAATGTATGTGACAAAATTAGAAAGAATGAATAGCATTAAAATGTACTATGTATAAGAATATATCCAACCATCCAAAAACTTGCCATTAAGAAGCTCCAAGACATGAAAATTATCCAAACATCAAAATTCATTCCATGCTCCAAAAATTCGTCCTCCAAGAAGGATAACGAAAATCTCTAAAGAGATACTAGTTCCAAATCCAAGTGATGATGCTAAAATGAATCCTCATCACTTCTATTTATACACTTCTAATGAGTTTGATTTAGCTACTTGGGCCTACATTAGCCCCTAAAATAAAATAATGTGCAAAACAACAAACTTTTGGTGACAAACCCACCAAACTAGCTCATAAACAAAAGAATAAGCCTCTCAAGAGGTCGAATGATCAATAATACATGTCGTTGGGCCTTCTAAGAAGCCCGATGAAGTCCATAAGTGCCACAATGATGAATATGACTCTCAAAAGTAGTGGACAAGGGGTTGGCCCCTTGTTCTCCAAATAATAAACCTGTGGTGCTCCCAATGGGTGTGAGGGCACACAAGTAACCTCATGGGTCTCCAAGTAGATCGAAGATGCCTGTAGACCATCTGTAAGGGCTCAAATGATGGTGTAAGTGATGCCACATCAACATACAAGTCCTGGGTCATCTGCCAAGTGCATGGTACAACTATGGGGCCGACTGGGCATGGTGAACTAGGTGCATCTTCCTCGTCCAATAGGTGAATCTCGAGCAATCTATGAACATCTTTGGGGATCCATGGAGTGCTGTCTATTGTTGTGGAGGCCCATGGCTCTCTACACACACCCTACATGTGCCAATGTAGCCTTCTGGAGGGTTAGGACCCCGTATAGGGAGACCAAACCGAAAATGGAGACCATATGCAATCTTGCATAAGATCCAATGTGTCCCCTAGCCTTCCAGTACAACAAGTCATTTAAGGAAATCAAGTTAAAGAGCTTACAAACCATGGACAATAGGTGGGCACTTCATAATGGCATGCCCTTCCATAGTGGGCTTTGGCATGTGCTAATGTCTCCAAGCTCCAAATGGGGTTAACCGGGTACTCTATTAGGTGGTTTCTACCTTTAAAGGGGATAGTATGTCCAAGTTACATCCTTCAAAAGGTGGTGGCATGTGATAAAGAGATGAATGTTGTAGGGAGTGAAAGGGGAAGCTCTGGGCCACATGCTGGGGTACAAGGGTAGCTAGTAAAAGGGAAGCCCACACTTGGGTATATAATGTATAGGAGGGAGCAATCGTGGTTCATGAGGTGCCTCGACCTTGATTTTTCCACCCCTTTATATGCATTTTGCTTTTTATGATTTTTCTTTAATTAACTGCTCGTGGCTCAAGGGATAAGAGCATGATGTGTAAGATATAGTAGTGGATATATCTTCCTGTTGCATGTAGCCAATTATGCTTTTACTTTTATTTTCAGCTGGATCAAACTCCGGGGCATCATTCTAGGCCCGACCCAAGGTGTCGGCAAGGGGAGGGGTAAGGCTAACCCTATGTGGACCTAGTGGAGGAATGTGGACCTAAGTGGGATAAATGACGAATGGGGTTATAATGAGTGGAAGGGGAGTGATATATGTGGATGAGGGAGTGGGACCGCGCAACCAAAATCAAGGTTTCCCATGTAGTACCATCCCTAAAGCCCAAAGGTTAGTAAAAGAGATCCCACGAGACTAGGGTCCAAGGTTAACATCTAAAAGAGGTGTAGGGGACAAGAGCACAGACCTAGTCCACTCTTTCCGCCGAATCCCCCGATTAATCCATGCCCAGAAGTATCCATGATAAGCAAACTACAACACTCAATTACCAAATGACAAGACATACCTTTAGGTTCGTGAGGCCCACTTTCAAACATACGATCATGACAGATGGGTGAGGGACCACATGGCTGGCTCAGGCGGCAAAGAAATGGCACAACAAGTTAGTTGGTGGCTGTTAGTTGAGGGCCAGCTTGGAAAAAAATTTCTCCTAGGGATATCACCCACAAAATGGTGGGTAACATCTGGCTCCAACTGGTACGTAATCTCTCGGAAAAGTGGACAAAGCTACTCGAATGGGAGGTCACGAGAACTCCAACAATCTCTTGGTTACCGTAGAACTGTTACCTGCACATTTAATAGATGAAAAACACGGGGCAACATGCTTTCGCGACGTCTCATGATCGCACATGCTTGGATTAAACCCATAAAATCGACTCATAGAAGTAATATTTCAAATTTAGTTTTTAGGTCTAGATGCAACTAATCTATCATCAAAAATATCATATGACATTAGTTCTAACGCAAAATGATCATGCAATGCATCTTACCCTAACATGCATACGATGAAGCTAATATTAAGTGTAATCATAAATCCAGTGCAATCAACAAATCAATTTAAATATGCCTGCCTACATGATTACTCATGCAGCAAATCCCAAAGTGAATGCAAACCCAAACACATGGAGGATGTTGCGGGTGGGAGGTGGGAAAATATGGTTTCCATGTGAGGTAAGAGGAATCCCTAAGAGAAGGAACACGAGTCAATCTAGAAATGCGGAGCCTTCCCTCTAAGTACACAATGGTGGAATGAATGATTATCCTTAAGAACCTCTTATCACAATCATTGCTCATAATATTGTGCTTTGAAGATGTCACAAGGTTGTGATGAGAGGGGAACAAAGGGTGAGGGAAAAAAGGAGTGCAACAAATAGGTTGCTCAATGTGATGGTCACATCAGAGAGGGGAGGTCATGGAGTGATCAAAACCTTGAGGGTGTGTCCAAGGAGGTAAAGTATAATCAATGAGGGGCTCTTCCTCGACACTATACTCGGAAGGGGGAAAGGGCTCACGGTCACTTGAGATCATATGACAAGGGGTGAGGGAATCACTCGATGAAGACTCAAGATGATGAACAATAGAAAAGGGCAAAGGGGAAGGTGAAGTTTCAACGAGATCCTGAAAATCCAACTCTAGAGGCTCAAGTGATTTGAATATACTCCCAGAATCATAAGGAAGGTAGGTAGGAACCTTATTGCTTTCCTCATTATAAGCATCAAAGGTCGGGTTCTCCTTAAAAGGAGAATCAATTATTTCCAACTGTCTTTCTTCATGTAAGGGAAAATAATAATTCTCCTTCCCAGGGGTATCGATGGATATGTCATCGCAAGTAATGCCTGGGAGAAAGGGAAAACTACTCTCAGCCTCATCCTCTTTGTCGGTATCATAAATGGGAGCACAATCAAATTGAGGCCCAACAATTTCCCATTTCTCCTTTTCAATGCGGAAATAATCTCCAATGTCATCTTTCAAGGAGCTCATGAGATCACCTTCCTCAAGGTTCTCAAAAGGAGAGTCATTAGGAGTGATATCCTTAAGAAAGGTAAGGTCAACCTCAACTTTACTTTCCATAGCCTCATCATCCCCAATACACGTGTTCTCAAAATCATCCCGTTCATCATGTGGACCAACAAGGACTCATCTTCTTGCTCATCAGACAGATCCTCAAGGGTATCTTCATCTTGGTTGGTTGACAAGCGAGACGTCTCTTCTTCCCTCTTCTCTTGAAGAACAACTGCTAAGGTATTTGTTACATGATTTTGGTAATATGCTTCTAGGAGGAGAGCATTAGTGGGGTTTTCTTTATATTCACATTTCATCTTATGAAGCTTCACCTCTTCTTCATGCAAATGAAAGAATACTTCATTAGAATTACATTCCCTTACTAACCCCCTGCATGACCTACTATATTCATCCATTCTTTCTTGCGTGATTTGGAGGCTTAGAGGATCCAACTCTTCATCATCAGGGGAGATGTTCCTCTCCTCATCACCATTGTCTTTCAATTCTATAACTGACATTTGCTCATCATCCTCACTCACACTTGAGCTTTCAATGTCATCCAATTGATTACCCATTGTGGGACTTTGCGGTTGACTATAACATTTATCATTGATTAGGTCAGTCAGAATATTCAAAGCATAGGTTAGGCGAGCAAGGTCAAAGAGGTGACTAGGATCCCCCTCATAGAAATCCCTCATTATGTCGAGTTGCACTTGTTGTGATCTATAAAACTCAAGCATGAGTTCCATATCCATACCTTCCAATACATTTTGATAAGATTCTGCATATTAATTTCCATTCTTTTGTGGTTCATGAATGTCTTGGTCAGTTAGTTTTGCAAATGTAGAACCAAGATTAATCTCTCTTTTACTATAGTCCATTTTCTATGATATTGCATATTAGGATTGAAATGGAGTCAACAACAGTGAATTAAAGTGCCTTGATAGATGCTAGCTTCACCCTACAAGCATTAACTTTAAAGCTTAATGAAGAACTAGGGCTTTGTTCTTCCAACAGAGTTGCCAATAATGATATGTCAATATGTCGTATGGGGAACAAAACACACTTTTCATTTCTTTCTTTTGACAAATACATTACATCATGACTCAAATACAATTATGAAGACCGACACTAGTTACATTCTTCAACACTCCCTCTTAACTATGGAGGTATTCATAATTACATATATACAAAGGTACATGGAAGATCTCAAATGATATACTCTATGAAGAGTCACAACACACGCAGTGCTACAGATTAGATACCTGACCAGGGTACTCTAATCGAGTGGGACTAAGGTGGACTCAAGCTTTAGCCACTATAGGTACCATCAAGCTTTTAAGCTCTACCACCAACCCAGGGATCTAGGTGCGTATCCAAGGTCGGAGCTCCATGACCAATGCCACCCTCCCTACTTCGGGATCTAGACATCAACACATAGGCCGACCAGATGTCCTCCCAAGCATCTTGCCATAAGATGCTTCATCTCTCCTAATCAACTAAATCAGATATATCCACCAATCCAAGCATGCTTCAAACGTTCAATCTTTTATGGAGAGATCTTGCACAATCACAACCCCAATTAGTAATAAACTTTCAAATGTATATATACAAGTAAACACAAACCTTTGGGGTCCTCAATCATTCTGATGTTGCTTATATCATCTTCAATCTTATCAAAAGTTTTCTTTTTCCATTTCTTCAGCAACACCAAATACAGTCTCAGTACTTCTCAAGTCTTTTGTTTATAACTTCATGAATCACAAACATTCATCTATAGTACTTTCATTCATTTAGTTTCATTCTTACTTCAAGGTATTCATTATGATTGTCATAATATGCCCTCCCTCTCAACTGGAGAGATATACCCTTTCTTCTATCCAGGCTCCCTCTCAACTTGGGGAGATCAACAACTTCATAACTTCGGAGAAACTTCATTCTTTCAAGACTTCATTTCTTTCTTATGGCATCAAGGTCATCTTGATCATCATTATTCTTATAGCTTCCTTCATCATGCTCATCATTATCATCTTCAACTTATGAATATCTTGAAGATTATGTACTTGCAAATATTCAATAGCAAGTACAACCAAATACAAATATATAGAAGCATGAAGACAACTATAATATGTTTATCATGTCATTACAATGGAAGCATCAAAACATTCAAACTTTAGACATCAAATACCTAAACCTAGTTAGGTTCATAATCAACAAGAGACACATATTTTTATATACTAGTCTTCAACTTCTTGCTAGGGTTTTGTCATAAACCCTGTTAATGCTCAAACTAGCAGGGGTCCTAGAAGGGGATCCTAGAGGGGTAACTGCTAGGTCAAGGGCAACAATGGAAAAATAGCCCATTATCACCTCAGCTAAAGCGCCCTACTCTTTATGGACTTTCACTGATGGGAGGAGACCCGTATTAAGGGAATCACTAGATGAATAGGTCAATGAAGAGGTAAGGAGTGATTCCTTAGGCCTATTCACAAGAGAGACTCAAATGTATGGTTTACTTGCTTGAGAAACAAGGTGTAAGGTTGTCTAAGAAGGGCCAAGGGGATTTCAAAGGATAGGGTTTGCAAATAAGACTTATGAAGGAGGGACCTAGTCCTATTAACCTTTGTGAAAACTTGGTTCCAAAATGGTCTTTGTGAGATTATCTTCAAAAGGTTGTAGGACAACCCAGGACCAAGTGGACTCGAAATTAAGTTAAGAGGATTTGATCACTCAAGGAGGGGCTTGACGTAATTGTGGAAGAGAAGAGAATCAATGGACAAATATTTTTGGAGTGGAATGCAATGATCCAAATGTGGTCACTAGCCAAGGGAAACCTAGGGCAAGAAACGGTTCCCGCACTAGGGCTTGCAATATCTCGAGATCCCACCATCATATTTGCTTCAAATTTAGAGGGCCTCTAGAGCAAACTCCAGTGCAGTAGGGGACCAAAAATCGAAGTTATTGCATGGCTAGATTGTGAGATAATAGATGCCCTAGGTAACCTATGTAGGTTAGATCAACAGAGAAAGAGAGAAATGTGAGAAAAATATGTTTTAAGGTGATCATCTATGGAGGACCAGTGCCTAATCCTTTGGGAGAAATGGAGTCAAGATGATTCTAATGCTTAGGATGGATTCATTCAGTCAAGGAGGCCTATAGAACAATTTTTCATGGCAATTAGGGCATGAGAAAACTGCTTCAAGGTCTTTATACTTCAATATGCAATATGTGATGACTTGTCAAGATGAATTTCAATGAAATATCTCTAGGAACATTCACTTATTCAAACACGGCCCATAACATTTTGCAACGCTAATAAAAGACAAATTTATACCATTTCACATAAGAAAAGGAGCAAAATTCCGGCCTAGTATAATGAAAATTCTAGCGTCATTTATGTGGCATAGAAAAGACTGAAAAATTAGCATTAAAAGAGCAGTTACATGTGAGAACAAGTATATCTAGTCATCATCATATGCCAATATAAAAGCTCCAAGACAAAAATGAAGAAATCCATACATCAAAATTCATCCATCCATCCAATTTCGTCCTCCAAAAAGTAGCGAAAATCTCACAAGAGAATATGATCCAATCCAAGTGATGATGAGAGAAATGAATCACCTCTCATCTATTTATACACTTCCTAATGAATTCGATTTAGCTAATTAGGCCTAATTTAGCCCCTAAAATAAAATAATGTGCATAATAACAAAACTTTTGGTGACAAGCCCACCAAATAGCTCAATAATGTAAAGATAAGCCTCTCAAGAGGGTTGAATGATCAACAAAGTGATGTCGTTGGGCCTTTGAGGAGGCTTGATGAAGTCCAAGGGGTGCCATGATGAAGAAAATGACTCCAAACATAGTGGACAAGGGGTTGGTCCCTTATCCAATCAATAACCTGTGGTGCTCCCAAGTGGGTGTGGGGGCACAAGGACAACCTCATGGGTCTCCAAATGGATCAAATATGCCTGTAAACCATTTGTAAGGGTTGGAGTGATGACATAAACCCTCCATTTGTAGCGGGAGGCATCCTAGAACATCTGCCAAGTGTATGGTGCAACTATGGAGTTGGTTGGGCATGGTGGATCAAGTGCATCATCCTCATCCAAAAGGTGGAACACAAGCAATCGATGAACACTGTTGGGGGTCCATGAAGTAATATCTATTATGGTGGGACCCATGGCTCTCAACGCTCACCCTACAAGTACCAATGTGGCTCTTTGGAGAGCTAGGACCCTGTGTAGGGAGACCAAGCTCTAAATGAAGACCCACCTGCAATCCTACACAAGATCCAATGCATCCCCTTGCCCTCCAATAAAACAAATCATTAGAATAATCAAGTAATAATGCTTACAAGTTATGGGATTAATGGGGGGGGCACTTCATGGTGGCATGCTCATCCATAGTACAAGTGTCTCCAAGCTCAAAAGGGGGTTAACCAAGGATCCTATTAGGTGGTTTCAACCTCTAAAGGGGATAGCATGTCCACAGTACATCCTTTAAGTGTTAGGTGGCAAATGATATAATGATGGAATGGAATGGGTGTGAAGGGAAACATCCAGACCACATGTCAAGGTACATTGGGTAGCTATAACAAGGGAAGCCCACACCTGGGTATATGAATGTGTAGGAGGGAGCAATCGTGGTACATGAGTTACCCTGACCTTGATTTTTCCACCCTTCTTCATATGCCTTTTGCCTTTTATGATTTTTCTTTGGTTAACTGCTTGGGGCTCAAGGGAATGAGAGCATGATGTGTAATATGTAGCAGTGGATACCCCCTTGAGGTGGGGCAGTTCATCGCCCACTAGGGGTTGGGACAATCATGGGTTCCTTAATGATGGAGGGGGCTCATCTAGGGCCCATAGGAACCAGGGTGATGGCCATGCATAAGGGGTAGAGCTCATGTTCAGCTTTTGCCCACGTGCTAAATTTGTATGTCCCGACCATCTTTTGCATTTTGTGGTACATTTCCTGTTGAGTGGCCAAATTATGCTTTTTACTTTCTTTTTTAGCTACATCAACCTCTGGGGCATCGTTCTAGGCCCAACCCAAGCTATGGACAAGGGGAGGGGGAGGCTAATCTTATGTGGACCTAATGGACACATGTGGACCCGGATGGGAAAAGAGATGAATGGGGCTCAAATGAGTGGAAAGGGAGTAATGTAGGTGGTATCAGGAAGCGGGACCACGCAACCAAAATCGAGATTTCCCATGTAGTGCCAACCCTAAAGCTAATAGCCAGTAAAGGAGATCGCACAGGTCTAGGATATGAGGGTAACCACAAAATCGGGTAATGGAGACAAGAATACAAACCTAACCCACTCTTTCCGCCAAATCCCCCCACCAATTCATGCCCAAAAGTGCCCATGACAAGTAAGGAAAATTACTCGACTATGCCAATGAAAATTCATACCTGTGGGGTTGGGAGGCCCACGTTTAAACATACATTCATAACAGATGGGCAAGGGACCACATGGCTGCTCAGGTGGTAGAGAAAATGGCACATCAAGCTATCTGGGGGCTTCAAGAGGCTTCTAGTTGAGGACCATCTAGGAGATTTTTTTTCCCATGTACACTAACCACAGGTGGTGGGTAACAAACCCTAGATTTCATCTTTGAGACATAAAGCCTTGGATATTAGCAATTCAAGAACAATCCAATCATAGTACAATATATCTAAGGTTTCAACAATAAGCTTTTAGAATTACATGTCAACTCTACTAGGGTCTGTTGAAATCCCTAGATTTTATCATCAAAACTAAATCATATCGAAAACAATATCCTAGAATATCAATTTCTACTAGGGTTTGGTTACAAACCCTAGATTTTATCATCAAAACTAAATCATATCGAAAACAATCCTAGAATATCAATTTCTACTAGGGTTTTGTTACAAACCTAGATTTCACAAACTAAATCATTAAGTTAGCATACTTGCGTGTACATATCCAGGATGCACTAGCATTTCACATCGATATCTACTAGGTAAACCCAAGACACAAGCATCAAAGTTATATATACAACAATTTTAGCCAGATTAGGGTTTTGATCTTATGGCCGAATATACACCAAGGGTTTCATTCCTAGGATCTTACTATAAAGGTTTTGTTCACGAACCCTAAATCACCAAACCCTAAAAATCTAGGGTTTCATTATATTACCTAGACATTAACTGCAAACCCTAAAGGACTAGGGTTTTATCATAACAATACCAAAACCCTAAATTTCAAAAGAATAGGATTTCATCATATGTTCTAGACAAACCCTAAGAAGACTTAGGGTTTCATTATTAACATTGACATACCCTTAGCATTAAGAGGCTAGGGTTTTACAGTGAACCCTAAAGGTTAGGGTTTCACAAGAATGATCAAAATGATAGTATAACGAGGGTAGATTCAATCCAATGATTAATCACCCTAACAAGAATCTTTAAGATTCAAAATCTTAGACATAATGATGTTAATAATGTAAAGCAAATTTCAAAAGAGAATGAACATACCTTTTCTATGAAGAGAACCTTGTAACAAAACTTGTAGTTTAAGACATACCTTGAATTGTTCTTTAACAAACCTTGTAGGACATCAATTCTTGAAGGGCTTCCTTTGCAACATAACTTCTTCCATGCTTCAAGTTTATCCTTTGAAGTCTCCTCCATAACCTTTGTGTATTTTGCAATCTTTCCTACCAAGGAAAACATAAAAGGTTATTAGCATATAATACAAACAAATCTTGATATGAGAGGGAAACCAAACATAAAAGAGGAGACAAGGAACAAGATACTTATCTTTTGGTAAAATGGTGAAGGCTCCCTCTTAATCCAATCCTTTTGAGGGATACCTACAACTTATCAAAATAATTCAAAAATGTTCTAACAAGATATGTTAGACCTACAAACTTTAGAAATCAAAACATAAAGGAAAATAATGCAAAACTTAAGATAGAAGGATATGCAAGGGATAGTATTCCCTAAGAGTCTTTGGCAAATAGATCTTTGATTTCAGATTCTTCAGTCTTGTTTCTCTTAGGTGGAGCTTCATCAACAACATTCGCATGTTCTCTTTCTCTTTTCTTATTCCTTGGATCTTCAAGACAATGACTTTTGTAGTGACCCATCTTATGACAGTTGTAGCATTCAACCTTGGATAGGTCAGTTTTCTTCTTTGGTCCTTTGAACTTTTGGAAGGTTCCCTTCTTCTTGTGTTGAGAAAAATAGTCACTAGAGTTGTTGTTTTTTTCATCCTCCTCCTTGTTGTTTATTAATGATATTCGAGCTTCTTCTTGACTGCATGCATTCCACATTTGTTCGAATGTTGGAGTATCCTTCCAACTGCTAATTCCTGATGCAAAAGCACTCCAAGATTTTGGTAGACCTAGAAGAGTAACAATTACTAGTTCTTTTTCTAGTACAACCTCATCTATTGCTTGGAGTTCATCTCTTATTCTAGATATCCTTACAAAATATGATGATACAATATTGTCTCTTGTCATCCTTATTGTCCTTAGTTCATTCTTGAGGTTTGCTATTTGACCAATGTTCTTGATGGTGAATAATTTGGAGAGAGCCTCATACATTTCTTGAGTGGAGTCTATGTTGGATATGTATGGAATTAGGTTTTCCTTTACTCCATCTACTATTAGATTCATGGCCAAGATTTTGGTTTCTCTAAACTTCTCTTTCTCTACTTCATCTGTAGGCTTCTTGAATTTTCCTTGAACAAGGTCCAAAACTTTGTGCTTTGTGAGGATAAGATCTATCCTCTTTTTCCATGCCCTATAGTTGGAGGCTCCTTCTAGTTTGTTTTCTCCCTTCATTGAGTTTGTCATATTGCTATCTTCTACTTCTCCTTGAAACCCTTTTCTTATATATCTCCTTTCAATAGATCTTTAGTTTTCCTTTTTCCTTCTTCTTCACCTTAGATCTGATACCATGTTAGAAAATTGGAAAGGCAAAAATATTTTCTTATGTTGATAATTACTTGTGATATCTTTGTGTTCTTATTAACTTTCTTATGTTCTTCTTTTATCTTTGTTTCATCAAGCAATCATCAAAACAAAAACATGAAGATCAACGACACCAGATGTAGGCTCTCAGCCAAGGCTAAAACCCCTCTATAGGGGAAAACCCAGTCAAACTCTTCCACTAGTAAATCAAATTGAGATAGACCAAGACCTTAGACCCAAAAGACCTTCCTCCTCCACCAAGTCAGCCTTCCAAGATGATTCAACAAACTTCAGTAGTCTCTTCTTGTCCAGCAGCTACAACCCCAGCAACAACCTAGAATTTTGACCCCCAACAACTTCAAAATTTCGGCCCAGCTACAATCCAGAACTTTGACCCCAGCAACTTCAAAATTTTGGCCCAGCTATAATCCAAAAACTTCGCACGTGTGAGAGATAGATTGCCCAAGAACTCGATTTTGGTCTTCCAGCTTCTTCAATCCTTCTCCAGCAACTTTGCTATCTTTTTCTGCCTCCAACAACTACAGATCGAACTTGTTGAGTGAGTGTGCTCCAAATGAGTCGAATTGCTGCCTTTATATAGTGTTTGTGTGAGGTCAAATTCCCTTGATGAGGCCGACTTGTCCTTCTTGAGGCCGACTTGGTGGAGGAGACCTAAAATACCTATTTTACATTAAAATAAATTTCTTTCTTGATAGATGAAGCCCAAGAAGGGTCTTTTACATTATGACATGGACAAGGACACTTGACATAAACTCTAGAAGCCTACAATGGAGGCTTTGACCTAAGAACCATTGACCCAAGCATGAAACCCATGCTTTAATAAGTCAATTTATTTTATAATAAAATTTCTTTTTCTTTCTTTTGACAAATACATTACATCATGACTCAAATATAATTATGAAGACCGACACTAGTTACATTCTTCAACACACATCATCGCGGAGTTGATTATTACATTATCAACATTAGGAGGTAGACATTATCAATTAGTCCACATATCATCTTCAAGAGATCCATGTCATCAAGAATCACATAATCAAGGACTACAAATCATCTCGTCCACATCATCTTCATCATTAGGGTTTCTCTTTCAAGCGGACAAAATCAGATCTAGGATGTGGTCCATGGGCTTTAAATTTTCTTCTCCAAACCCTACCTAGTGTTGATTTGGGGTAGCATCGGATGTGCTCTAGCCACGAAATTTGGTGGAGAGGTTGGGGCACATGAGATCTCCAATACCCACAAAGGGTTTGGGCAGATTCTAAACAATTCAAGAGATATTAAAATAATTAATATTTTAATGGAGTCCCTAAGTCTAGACTTAGGGAAAATAAAATATTAATGTGGATTAATATGAAACTGTGTTAGAATGGTCCAAAAGACATGGATCAAGCCAGATCTAATCTTAGTCGTTGATTAGGGACTTAATCTCGCCGTTGATATGTCAACAAGAAAAGTATAAGAGGAGGCTTGAGGGTCACTTGGAGAATACACCAGAGTGATCAGTCATTCTATTCTCTAAAGCGGGGTTTACTAAGAGAGATAGAATTAGTGATCGGGAGTTGCAGCTGAGGGGTATTGAGTACAGAGAGACAAAGAGGCAGTGATAGTGTCGGGAGAGCAGCGCAGTAGTCGGGGAGAGTGACGTAGAGCTAACCAGGACTCATGCAGGGCCACGCAGAGGCAGCCGGGAGCTGTACAGAGCCTCAGAGAGGCCAGCGTT